>CM017556.1:72335926-73588426 GCA_007844125.1 Sinonovacula constricta | reverse complement strand
AAGCGTGATTCGAGTGCATGCAGGGTAGTAACTGGTATATTACTCTTTTTCCAAATCCTGTTGGTAATATACACACAGTATCAACTAAGTTAAAAATATTCTTCAACGAAGCAATCTGCTCTTCTTTCAAGGAGTGTTGAATCTCCATTATATCTAAAGCGTTCTGCATGCACTTTGGAAAGTCAGCCATCTTTGTTTACATAATGCATTGAGAAGTTATTCGCCGGAGCAAATCACCAACTGGTGTATTCCTGCAATTACATACGAGGTGATATATCCGAAGCTTGCCGGAGATCGCCGAGTAGGTACGATTGCAACACGATCAAACTTACGATTTGCAACGCACAATTTCATTGGTTGTTACCCGACGGTTCATCCAATCAGAAAAGCCTTAGCTATGCAAAGACGCATCCGGTTAAGTTCTGATGGCGACTGTTTACAACTAGAAAAGTATGGTGGAAAAACCCCGAAAATGTCACAGATTATTGAGCGTACGAACGATTCTCACTTAGCGATAGATGTAGATGCAGAATGTAAAAACAAATTCAGATGGGAATGGTTAGAAAGTGTCATCGAACTTGATGGTATCCGTGTAGCTCTGTCCCAATTTATCAGAAAAATCAACAGTCCAGGAAAGTGTAAGTGTATTTTTTGTGAGAAAACCATATCGTATTGGTCTAGAGGACGTGTTGCTCTAGTTGAGCACTGCCAAAGTACAGAGCATGGCAGAAATGTGAAGACAACTTCATTGAATCAGAAACTATGAGCTTCATTCCCCTGGAAAGTTGAAAATTCTGGAAAGTCGTACGGCATCCATCCTTTCTTCAAAAATGTGAAAATTCCAGAAGTGCCTGCAGAAACCAAGCCATGTGTTTCTTTTGAAGATCGAGTTGTTTCTGCACAGGCAACTTATTTCCAGTGACATTTTTAAGTCATCTTCAATTTCTATGATGCAGTTATTTGAGCACATATCTGATGGCCAGTTTGTCATAATGTTATAATATTTGAGTTCCTTATGATTAAATTAATCATTGTAAAAATATTGAGGATTGTTTAGCATAAATGAAATGTTTTGTGGCTATTTGTAAAAGTATTGTTATGCCATTCAAAGAACATAACATAAATAAGACGTGCTGAAACAGAGACAAAACAATGTAAGTGCTAAAACTTGACAATTTGCTGAAAGTAACGGTTAGAATTAAGTGCTGATACTAACATACTTGAGTGCTAAAACTAATATTGACACTTGTGAGCAGAATCAACAATTTAAAATTAAATGCTGATAGGAGACATTAATAATGTGCTGAAACTAGGCAATTACAAATAAATAGCCAAATACAACTTTAATCTTTAAGTCTATGACTTAATTATTTTATATTAAGCTAAATGCTCAGCTGAAAGTAGTTAGCTATCATGAAGATAGTTGTTGTCAACATTACATGCTTCACACATAAATATTTATATGTATTTGGATGTACTGGATTGTTCAGGTAAATGCTTAAATATATTCAGGGCTCCCGCTGCCATGCGCCAAATGCGCCATTGGCGCAAAAACAAAAAAAGTGGCTCATTTTTTTCAAAATTGGCGCATCCTTATGGCGCACGATTTTTTCGGCATTATTTTTTGTGAATCGCTAAGCGGCCAAGACTGGTAACCATTTCTACGCGCACTGTGATACGCTAGCAAGGAGAAACTCGATAGCCAGTCAAACTTGCGCGGCGGCCTTCACCTTGAGGGCATTGTTGTGTTGACATATTGTGTACATAACTGCCGAATAAACATCGCCTCAGGGAAGGATTAGTGTAATTTGCGAGACGATAATAAAGCAGCCAGCCAAATGTTTGTTGCGATCATTAACTGGACAGTACAGGATTGTCGATATATATATAAAATATATACAAATGTTTATGTAAATAAAACGTAAAAAAGGAAGTTCACGTTGTTTTGTTTTCATTCTCAATTCAATGTACAAAAACTATATTAAAAGAAAAAGAATTGCGTGTTAACAAACATACATATACATACTAAAATAAAAACATCAAAATTGACGCGTAAATTTGGCTCATAAAAATGGCTCATGAAATATAAAAGTGGCGCATAATTTTCAAATTTGGCTCATTGGTTGGCTCGGACCTAAAAAAACCCAGCGGGAGCCCTGATATTTATTCAGTTTTTAAACTAGTCATCAGTACTTTAATGTTGTGTATATAAAATTTAAAAATGTTTAAAACTATGTTTTAAGATGATGCAAAATATGATTTTTTGCTGTTGTACAACAAAAGTAAAAGAACAAATAAGGAGTAAAAAAGTCTTGTTTAGATTTGCATGCAAGTGCAACAGTAAAAACAAATTCACAAGCATGTGCTCTGTATTTGCATACATAGGGAATTCAGTCACCATGCACATTTTATAATTTCTTATGTGATATTGTATTCACTTATTCAGGATGTGTTTTATTCTTCTTATCTCCACAATTTAACTTGTATATGTCAGTTTTTAGTTGTATGTTATTGCTAGAAGCTTCCATCATACAATGATACTATAGGTTCTATAGTAAAATACTAAGTGAAATGAAACTTTTGTGGACTTTCAAAAGAAATACATGCATTTTCTTTGTTGTTTGGCCTTTGCTAGTCATCTCTTGTCAGTCTCATTGTTGTATATGTATTATGACTTCACATAATATATATCCATGTAAATATGCTGGATTGTTTAGAGAAATGCTAATTTTTTATTTGTTTACTAATGGACTAGTCTTTTTGTTGTTCATATGACACTGTTAAATATATAGCCACACTTTTAATTCTTGTCATCTCCTATGTTCCTAACTCTACTTACAGTGAACAGCTTCAAGGTACTTAAAAGTTTCTGAAAACAAAAGATAGGTTTTTACTGTTTGAATTCTTATTATATTTGATAGTATTAAGCTAAATATTTACCCTAAAATGTCTATGGCAAAAACAAACAAAAACATTGTCAATCATTGCATGCCACAATTATTCATTTCTATGTTAATATGCTCAATTGTTAAAAGAAATACATACCGTAAAGTTTTATATATAAGACGCACACAAAGATAAGACGCACCCCCTCTTCGAGGTCTAGAATCAAGGAAAAAAGCAAATTCTCAAAGACAAGACGCATCCCCGATTCACTATTCCATCTGGCCGCCATTACGAAATTCCCGCGTCGCCGCATCGCTCGATTTGACTCGAGGGAACATGTTCCAATTGTTCCGTAAATCGGTGTTTGCGCCGGGTGCTTATTATTCTCTAAGTGTCTTGAATAATACGTCGCGACTGTTTGCCTAGTGAGACCGTGTGTATTGTGTTACGTCATGACACTCTACCCCAATATATCGTTTACACGCTAGACAGGATATTCTCGCGGCTATCCCAGCCCTACACATGAGAGAACATCCTGTTTCACGCGGCAGCATGTCATAAAATTAAGTTCTCGACACATGGGACAAACACACAAATGACATTTAAAATAACAACTAAAGGCTTTTATATGTTCATTTTCACACCATGCTATTTAAGTGACCGCTTACCAACAAATTAGTTCTATGCACCTTTGTAATTACTTACGGATAATGGACGATCTATTAACACCCAAAAGAGGTGTGAAAACTTGTCTGCGCAAATAGCCGATGCACATTTTATTGTTGTTAAGTGGGTTTTTAATTTCAACTTAAAATTTATTCGTAGTTAACATTTAAAATAAAACAAATTTAAATTCAAAATTGATCAATTGAATAATACCATATTACTTAGACGATGATAATAACAGCGTCGTCAATGAATATGCCCGTTCCACTAAAACTCAATAACCGTTTCCGGATTATGAAACTTCGCCGATTTTGTTAGAATAAATTGATATTTATGCAAATATCTATTGCATATTGTTGTTTAATGTATACACAAACGAATTTAAATGTCTCTTTTTATGTTTAATGTCAAATTTTAGGTAAAAACAACGTAAACTTTCCCTTAAAATAGCACAATACAGTTGTCTATGGCCGATACCATCGGCGATATTCTCTGCGGTCGGATTAGTCTAAGGGTCAATTTTGGTCTGGGAAAAAAGGGGAAAACTTAAATTCGCATGTATAAGACGCACCCCCACTTTTTTTATCATCATTTGGGGCAAAAAACTGCGTCTTATCTATAAAACTTTACGGTATTTATTTTTTGTATTTATTTAGATATAAAACTATTTTTATGTAATGTGGTATTTATAAGTATGGGCTTTGTGTTTGATCTCATTAAAAATTTTAATAGTCAATTTTAGTGAAATTGTTAAAAAGAAAATATTCCTTGTCAGATATATCAATATATATGTTGATAATTTTATTTTTCTCATAGCACACATTTTATTAGTTGTAAATAAATAAAGATGGATAAAAAGCTATGATCTTTTTATGTTGAACTGCCCATGCTTTAAAGAGAAAGATAAAATATGGTTTAGGGATTCTGAAGAAGGGGTCTCTGGAAGAATTTTAGACCACTTTCTTAAAGCTGAAAATCATTTTTTTGGGGGGGGGGGGGGGGGGGGGCTTCGCCCCCTGAACCCCCATCAGGGGCCTTGCCCCTTGACCCCATTGGGGTTCATTGCGGCCCCCAAACCCCTCGTCGAAAATTTTCCTCCCTTTTCATATTTGACCAATCACATCCCTGAGTGTAAGATAAGAAAAATACATTGGAATTTTATAATAATGTTTTTATTTTGGGGCCTGCTGCCTCCCACTTTTCACTTTCAAATAATAAGCACTTGTTGTCATGCAGTCTAGCCATCATAACATGCAATTTCAGCAATTGTTTTGTTCCGTCCAGGATGTTTTTCTGACTTCATGAAAAGTTGAATGCATGACTCTGATGATGCCTGGTGAGCTCTTTTACCGATGACCCTATTTTGTTTCATACTAGTCAGCACACTTAATTTACACAGCAATGTAACCATCAATATAATTTTTTAATGCATATACATTAACTTAATGTTAGGGCCACTTGAATCTGTTTTTTATTTTTTCTAAGAAATTATTGTATTTTTCTACATGCATCTACATTTGACATGTTGTTTGATGCCAGTACTCAGTGTTGTCGTCCAACTTCATATAAAATGCACTTTGATAACATAAACAAACATCAGACTCAATGTTATGTAATGTGTGCCGCTGGGCTCATACAACCTAATACTGGGATCTAACTATATAAATATGAAATGTATACAAACTCTTGATCTATATACCAAATATATTACATACAGTTATTTACACAGTCCGTCTCGGTCCAACACCCAGTCTTGCTTGGACCCAAATACACAAACCTAACATAAACATGGACCCTTCCACGCAGTACTTACTGATGCTGTAGTCAGTACTGACACAATCTAACATTCATTCCTGTATACAAATTATAATGTGCGGTCTTCACTACCAACTTATTCATTACTAAAGTCTTAACGCTTGATGCAATAATCACCTGATCCTGTACAGAGTCCTATACTACACTATATATACCCAGTCCCTATAACGCAGTAAGACATTAACATACAGACCCGCTTGGTACAACTCAGTCTGAAATGCTGTTGGTGGGACGATAAACCCAATAACCAAACTGACATAAACAATTTTATTAATATCCTCTTTCTCAACAGAGTGTTATCAACACACTTTGCGAATAAACAATTATTATATAATTCTGATCTACACAACAATGCCATATTGAACTTAGTTGAGCACATGAGCATACCGATCAATGATTGGATAAACTAAAGTTCATGGTTCTCGTTAATTACCAGACTCTGCCTACTGTATTTTTTCTGATTCTTTCAAAAGGAAAGTGATGTTTATTGAAGACTGGCTTAAAATGGGTTCTCCATATTATGAAGCAGGGTTTTTTTAGCTTGTGTAGAAGGAGCCATTTAAAGGCCCCGTTCACTTGGAAAAAAGTCCTAGTGTCCCCCTAAAAATGAACATTTCCCTCTCATAAATTTCAGAAATTGAATGAACTGCATTATGATAATTGAGTGGAGGAATTCAAGAACAAGAAAAATAGAGAGATAGCTTTGCAATATACGTGCAAAATGTATGATATTGATAGCAAATAAACAAGTTAAAATGCACATTTTTCCCCAGTTTTTAATAAAACACCACAAAAATTTTCCATTCTCAAAGGCCCAAGGCCCCATCCCCGGTTTCAGAAAAAAAAACCATGTGTAAGATTAGCCTTTTGTCTCATCAAGAGCAAATTTTGATCGATGCTTGACTGGAAATTACAAGGAATCAAAACTCCCCAGTTTTAATTAATATGTGTCAATTATTTTTTGTTCTTTTTCTTTTTCTGTCAAAATCAGGGAGCAATTTAGACGAAAGTCTTGAAAACTTAGTGTTTCTTAAAACTTACTGCAATCAGAGTTTATTAATTTGCGACTCTAATTACAGTTTCCTTGATTTAACCTATACATTAAATACCGCCATAAGCAGTATTTGCTTTTATCTAAGATGCAAAACCAAATAGCATCTGTTGGATCACCAAGTTGGTATGTAAAACTGACATTATTTTCTTGTTAACTGAGCGTGAGTGTACCTATGTTATAGTTTAGTTACTCTGAAACAGTAATGCAATGAAAATGGTGCAATTTCAAGCCTGAATACTTTGTTTAATCACATGCTTACAATGTAAAAGAAATTAACATGATGATGTCATTTAGATATGGTGGGGGTTTTCACCTGCCTGTGCGTGTTTCTTCAATTGTTTAATGTCAAGGTCATATTTAAATCTAGAACGTTAAGAAAAAGCCGAGTATTCTAAGAACATTAAATTGTTATCTCGATAGTTTAAACAACATTATGTCAATATAAATTTAATCAATTTACTGATAATTATTTTTATACAACATAGATGAATAAAACTTTATTTTATTGTAAAAAAAACACCAGAATAAAAAACTATAGGTACTACCGTAGCAATATAACTTTGATAGATAAAAATACAGATGATTCTTTCGTTGAAGTGCCTACTTTATTGTAATTACACCTGCAAGTTATAAGCTGTTATTTAATTATTTATGTGCACAATATAAAAAAAAACTTAAGAACTGAGAAGGGGAAAAACAGTCATCAGCTACGAGCAATAATTTGATTGTTTAACACATATGTACCTGACAAGAAAGGGTAAAATAAAGATAAATATATATTTCTACACATAGCATCCTTTTTTGATAACTCTTCTCCAATCCAAATAAAAAATTAAATAATAAAATGACACACTGAAGGTCTGAAGGTCTAGGTATGAACAAATACATCTTGTTTTTTCAGGTATTTATTGATAATTTTTAGATTTATTTTTTGGATCATTTAAGTACTGACTAAAATTATTTTCTCAAGTATTCATGTATCAAACTGTACTGTGGACTTCAAAGAAATAATTGTTGTTTTTTTAACTATGGTGAATATTTATTACAATATGTAAAAGCTGAATTTAGTGTGCATCTGTTGTTATTTCTGACTTTGACAAACAAAATAAGTGTTCGAGCCTGTGTACATGCAAACAATGTAGACTGCAACTTCTTCTAGAATGATAGTTAATGGACTCCTGCATTCAATATCCTAGTAAGAACCCAAATCCTTTAAGGAATCTGTTAGCAACAATACAGTGGAGACGTTGAAAATAGCTTCTTTTTGGTATGTTCACTATAATGTTTAGCAAAATCTGGACAGGTACAAGTTTTCAGTTCAAATCAGAATGTGATATTTTATTAGATCTATAACGTCTGCGCAACTTTAAAAATATCATTGATATTTTTGTAAGCTTTAAAAATGCATATAGCATAACAATTTACACCATTTATAAAATAATAAATAAAAAGAACTATTGGTCCGTTTAATGAATAGATGTGTGATATGGTTTAGGACAGTTATATTGGGATCTAAGTGAGAAAAAAAAAGATTTGCAGGCAGAATATAACCTCTGTTTTTTCTCTCTGTCTCTATGTGCATCTCATCAGTGACATCAATAGATTTCTGAAAGAGATCAGTGCCAGTCTAGACATTGTGTCAAAGCCATAACAAAGACTTGTTTGTATTATACAGTACAATACTTTTATCAGTAATATAAGGCCATCAACCCAAAATGCAAACAAATCTGCACATGTTTGTTTTCGTGAAAGTTTTATTAAAAATACATGATATAGATGATATGAAAAATACATGTACTAATGTTCATAGTCGATATATGGAATAATATATTCGATGTATTGTTTCATACTTAAGTTAATAAAAGATTATATACACATTATAGTTCTTTTACCATAGTTTGTCACATGAACAACCACTTGCATTTCTATTTACCAGTCTCCAAAGTAAGATTAACCAGGATAATCCAATTAAAAAGACGTACAATTTTTTGACAGTGACACATCAGTCCTGCTGCAATCTCTTGACTGATTATTTGGCCTTCTTGTAAGTTCAAACGATGGTGCTCAAGCCGAGCTCCCAGATACAACTGATATTCACTCCCTGCATATGCACATGCTTCTCTACAAGTCAGGACATTTAGCTCGAAAAGGTTAGCGTCTGCCCTGGTTGAATGTCCAGCTTGTGAGCCTATTTCTTAAACTTAAATGTTTATTTTATTTATTTTTTCTTCAGAAAATTATTAAAGCCACACTGAGAAAAACTCCTTGCTGCTGCGAAGAAAATTGGGATTAACTTAGTCCTATGTGCACCAAGTGGTATGGCCTCACATCGTAGGAGGTCCCACAAGAGAGAGGAAGAGTACGATAGCTACAGTAGTGATACAGATTACTACTCAGAAACAGATGATCGAAGAAAAGCTTGTATCAAGCGTACCAGGTAAAAAATATTTGACTTTGACAATGACAATAAGCGAAAAATGTGTTCATTTAATAAATTACTATACAGTACTGTATATGCTTTCATTATTCTTATTGTGTTATATGTCTAATCTGCTTAATTACATTGTAACTTGCTTTTAATTTGTTTTAGCTGCATATATCACGGATAAAAAGGACACAGAACTGATTGTGACCTAATCTCATACAGTAAAGCAGGTCAATCAGTCTTGGTTCTCCACTTTTAACCTAGTCGACAACATTGAAAGCTGTGTTGCATATCTTGAGAATGTCCATCTAATACAAAAATCATGCTCAGCATTTTAACTCCATCTGCCAGTTCACATTGTCTAGAAATGTGGCTCCTTTCCTGAGCAGGGAAGACCACAGTGCTTGTGTGCTTTCATTTCAAAGGGTAATAGGATCCAATTCCCTTTTCCTAAATTAATATTAAAAAACATTACACCATTGATAAAGTTGTAATTTTGTGTAAATACTTCATGTAAGAATTAGGGCCTGTGGGTTTGAGTCCCTGTCAAGGTGAGGGACATACTGTGAGAAGCTCTCCCAGCTGACCTGCCATGCCTGGGTGGTTCTATCCAGACCTTAGTCTGGGGCCTTTCTAAACAAAACAGCTGTATGTAACAACAACCACTATATTATATGGACACTGTAGTGTTTGTCTAAAAACAAAACAAACTTTAGACTGAACTTGTGGTTGTTGTATTGACCTTAATTTAGTTTAGCAATCATTAATGCTTGAGAACTGCTTATTAACAAAACTGTCTCATCAGAATCTGTTGTTATTTTTACTGATAAGTTTTTATCAGTTTTTTATCCGTTTACAAATAATAGAGTTTATATTGCTACAGTTTATATCGCTTACTTATTTTAAACCAAGAATGCTAAGAGTAAGAGTCTGATTTAACTTTTGATCGTTTCAGTTCTCTGGGAGCACCAAGATCCAAGCCTTGTTTGGTAAATAGAGCAAGATCAGCCAGTTTTGAAAATTCTAGCAATGATGACGGAGATGCTAGTATCTCTTCAGTGAACTCAACACCAGGCAAAACCTTTAGCTCCAGGATTCCAAAGAATTTCGGAAAAATAGCAAGGAATTTGGCTGTAAGTTTTTTAACAAAAACATTGTTTAACCATCTATAGTTGTTGTGTTGTTTTTTTGCTCTTTAAAGTAGCTGATATATTAAGCAATGCACTTCAGCCTAAGCTTTGGTGGAATCTTGTAAAAAAACTTTTTATTTTGTCAATTTACTTTATAAAATGCTGCTGATTTAATTATGATAGATTAAAATACAAAATGTTTACAAAATTAAATAAATTTAATACTACTGTGAACAGTTGGGTATCAAGTCTATCAATATCTGATTTTAATGGGATAGAGACAAGATGATGTATTTGAATAAGTCAGATGACCATTTGCTAGTTAGCATCGCTACACTTAATTATAAATGCTATTTTATCATATCCCGCTCAGTTATTCATATTATGGCTAGCATCACTCCACTCAGTTCATATCATGGCTAGCATCACTCAACTCTCTTATTCATATCATGGCTAGAATCACTCCACTCAGTTCATATCATGGCTAGAATCACTCCACTCTGTTATTCATATCATGGCTAGCATCACTCCACTCAGTTCATATTATGGCTAGAATCACTCCACTCAGTTCATATCATGGCTAGAATCACTCCACTCAGTTCATATTATGGCTAGAATCACTCCACTCAGTTCATATCATGGCTAGAATCACTCCACTCTGTTCATATTATGGTTAGCATCACTCCACTCTGTTTTTCATATCATGGCTAGCATCACTCAACTCTGTTATTCATATTATGGTTAGCATCACTCCACTCTGTTTTTCATATCATGGCTAGCATCACTCAACTCTGTTATTCATATCATGGTTAGCATCACTCCACTCTGTTTTTCATATTATGGCTAGCATCACTCCACTCAGTTAATATTATGGCTAGCATCACTCAGCTCTGTTATTCATATCGTGGCTAGCATCACTCTACTCTGTTATTCATATTATGGCTAGAATCACTCCACTCAGTTCATATTATGGTTAGCATCACTCCACTCTGTTATTCATATTATGGTTAGCATCACTCCACTCTGTTATTCATATCATGGCTAGCATCACTCAACTCTGTTATTCATATTATGACTAGCATCACTCCACTCTGTTTTTCATATCATGACTAGCATCACTCCACTCTGTTTTTCATATCATGGCTAGCATCACTCAGCTCTGTTATTCATATCATGGCTAGCATCACTCCACTCTGTTTTTCATATCATGACTAGCATCACTCCACTCTGTTTTTCATATCATGGCTAGCATCACTCAACTCTGTTATTCATATCATGGCTAGCATCACTCCACTCAGTTCATATTATGGCTAGCATCACTCAACTCTGTTATTCATATCATGGCTAGCATCACTCAGCTCTGTTATTCATATTATGGCTAGAATCACTCCACTCAGTTCATATTATGGCTAGCATCACTCCACTCTGTTATTCATATCATGGCTAGCATCACTCCACTCAGTTCATATCATGGCTAGCATCACTCCACTCTGTTATTCATATTATGGCTAGCATCACTCCACTCAGTTCATATCATGGCTAGAATCACTCCACTCAGTTCATATTATGGCTAGCATCACTCAACTCTGTTATTCATATCATGGCTAGCATCACTCAGCTCTGTTATTCATATCATGGCTAGCATCACTCTACTCTGTTATTCATATTATGGCCAGAATCACTCCACTCAGTTCATATTATGGCTAGCATCACTCCACTCTGTTATTCATATCATGGCTAGCATCACTCCACTCAGTTCATATCATGGCTAGCATCACTCCACTCTGTTATTCATATTATGGCTAGCATCACTCCACTCAGTTCATATTATGGCTAGCATCACTCCACTCTGTTATTCATATCATGGCTAGCATCACTCCACTCAGTTCATATCATGGCTAGCATCACTCCACTCAGTTCATATCATGGCTAGCATCACTCCACTCAGTTCATATCATGGCTAGCATCACTCCACTCAGTTCATATCATGGCTAGCATCACTCCACTCAGTTCATATCATGGCTAGCATCACTCTACTCTGTTATTCATATCATGGATAGCATCACTCCACTCAGTTCATATCATGGCTAGCATCACTCCACTCTGTTATTCATATCATGGCTAGCATCACTCCACTCTTTTATTCATATCATGGCTAGCATCACTCATCAGTTCATATTATGGCTAGCATCACTCAACTCTGTTATTCATATCATGGCTAGCATCACTCCACTCAGTTCATATCATGGCTAGAATCACTCCACTCAGTTCATATTATGGCTAGCATCACTCCACTCTTTTATTCATATCATGGCTAGAATAACTCCACTCAGTTCATATTATGGCTAGCATCACTCAACTCTGTTATTCATATCATGGCTAGCATCACTCTTCTCTGTTATTCATATTATGGCTAGAATCACTCCACTCAGTTCATATCATGGCTAGCATCACTCAACTCTGTTATTCATATCATGGCTAGAATCACTCCACTCAGTTCATATCATGGCTAGAATCACTCCACTCAGTTCATATTATGGCTAGCATCACTCAACGCTGTTATTCATTTTATGGTTAGCATCACTCTTAATAATTAATATTATGGTTAGCTTCACTTCATTTGTTTAATCATATTATATTTATCATCACTTCGCTTAATTTTGTTCATGTTTGCATTTTTATGGAATTGCAAAGTACTTTTATATACTTAGTTACAATTTATACACTTTGACTTAAGGCCGAGTGTGCAGCATACAATGAGTTTGGTCCTGAGGAGCTCAAGTGCGACATCATGGCCAACTCCAAGATGGCAAGTGGGGGTCCTCCCCTCACGTCCAGCCCCCGACTAGGGGAGAGGCTCAACCTGATTGTTGATGGCAAACGGTTTGCTGTGGATCCAGAGTTGTTTCGTCAACATCCAAACACCATGCTGGGACGGTAAGAGAAGTGAATGCCTTCTATTTGCACTCTAGTAGCATGGAAGGTTAATTCAGTCTTGGCTTTAAATTTAGGTCCCTGGCTGTCTAAATATTAGTTCTGCTGCTAACACAAACAGTAAATAGATAATTAAAGTGGTGAGTCTGTTCAGAACCTGGGCCTCCAGTGGCCAAATGGTTAGAGGAACTGATTTGTAATTCTCTAGCTCCTCACTACTTGGATTTGAGTCCTATTTGAGGTGACAACCGTCATGTGGGAACGTCTTCCAGATGATGTGCAGTGATGTAATGGATTTTCCTAGACATATGTTTGGGGTCTTCCTCCTCTAAGCTTATGCTCAGGATGATTAGCTCAGGGTGAGCTGTTGTCATCACCCACTTGTCGGAGTCACGCGTCTGTCAACATTTTCAAACGACATCTCCTCTGAAACCACTGGGCCAAATTCAGGCAAACTTTCTCGGAGGATTAAGTAGATAAGGGGAACGAAAAGTTCTTCAAATAACTTTAATCTTTAAAAAAACATGGCCACCAGGGGCATGACCATTTTCCATATATAGCTATATAATAAAACTGCAAAAGCTAGAGCCCAGTTAATATATATGTTCTTTGGGTGGCCCTGTATGAAGATAGTTAAAAGTATTCTGACACATTAAAAAACATATCCACCAGAGGCATGGCCATCTTCCATATAGGTCTATATAGGAAAACTTAGAACATCTATAGGAAATCTTGGAGCATCTTCTTGTCAGAAACTGTAAGAGCTAGAGCTGTAATATTTGGCATACATGTTCTTTGCATGGCCATGTATCAAGATTGTCCAAATTATTGTGACCCGTCAAAAACATGGCTGCCAGTGGTGTGGCCATTTTCCTTATATGGCTTTGTAGGAAAACCTTGTCAGAAATGACGAGCTAGAGCTTTGATATTTGATTTATGCATTCCTTTAGTGGCCTTGTATGAAGGTTGTTTAAAGAAGTCTAAAAGCATAGCCACAAGGGCTTAATGTCTATGGCACTCAGGTGATATAGGGCCATCATGGCCCACTTGTTTGAAGTGGAGTATAGTAATATAAAAATTATTTTATTTCATATTTATGAATTAAACAGGAGATGAAGCATTAGAATGATTGAATGCACTGCATTTTATTTCAGCATGTTTACATCGTCTATTGATCACAACTTCACCAGACCTAATGAACGAGGGGAGTATGAGGTTGCCGAAGGTATATCAGCTCCTGTCTTCAGAGCTATTCTGGTAGGTGGTCGCACCAGAAGACAAATGAAACTACTTTATCATGAGAAACAAGGCATACATAATGTTAATATTGGCAATTTTGCATGTCAACTTTTCGTTTTAAGGTGAAACAATGTGAAAATAATGAGAAGTAACCTTGGGTTTGTTAAGTTTTTTTTTGTTTTTTTGCTATTTTATTGAAGCCTGGTTGCCTAGATGATAGCTATGTAATTGTAGATTTTATTTGTTAGTTTTAATTGACACAATGTTTAAAATGTCAACAATTTGGAGTGGTAAATTGGTATTTTTATCTATCTGTTGAGAAGCCATTTGTTTTTGACAAGGAACTAGGTGTTTATGGAAATAAATATTGATAATGTTCTGTGATTATTGATGATTATATATAATTAATTAGTATAATTAGTGATTATATACCCGGTACATTATAACTAATGATGTTGCATGATCATTGATGATTGTGGTGTAATTAATTAGGTGTGAGTGTCGGTTATAATGATTTAATTAATGATGCTGCATGATCATTGATGATTGTGGTGTAATTAATGAGGTGTGAGTGTAGGTTATAATGATATAATGGTATAATTAATGATGTTGCATGAGCATTGATGATTGTGGTGTAATTAATGAGGTGTGAGTGTAGGTTATAATGGTATAATGGTATAATTAATGATGTTGCATGATTATTTGTGGCAGGACTACTACAAGGAAGGCACAATTCGCTGTCCACCAAATGTCTCCGTCCAGGAGCTTAGAGAGGCCTGTGACTACCTGTTGGTACCTTTTGATCCAATGACTATCAAATGTCAGAATCTGAGTAAGTTTGAAATTCAACTTTCGCCTAAGTAATTAAGTTCAAAAATCAATTGTGATGTGGCATAAAAAGTTTTCTTTTCTAGTAAATAAGTTAAAAAATCGATCGTGATGTCCAGAAAAATTTTTTTTCTTTCATACCTGACAAAATATTAAACCATTTAATAGCATGAAGTACACCCAGAATTGATATGAGTTTAGTGTTAATGAGAAATTTTAAAAATTCGATCATCAAATGTGAACGTTGAACGTCCTCCAAAGTTGGCTTATAGCAGTAGCACTGTCGATCTGTCCATCCCTCTGTCTGCATATCTTTATGTCCACCTAGTTTCATGTCTCAGCCATAACTACCATGTTATAAATAGTTCTTCACTGGACCTGGTAGCACAATCGGTAGAGCAATGGTTCCAGGTACAGGAGGACCCAAGTTCGATCCTGGGCCACGACATACCAAAGTTGTTAAAAATGGTAGTGGTATAGCTCCCTTGCTAACGCTCAAGCAAATATGTGTGGAAGTTCCAAGACAAGTTGGCCCTTTGTCAGGATAATGTGACATGTGACTGGGTGTGTTATCATGCCAGGTGTTCACTGCATGCTATACACAGTGAAGGCAGCATTATTTCTGCATCAAACTTCACCATCTTACAGACAGTTGAATGTGTATTGGGCCTAACATTTACTAGTGCAACCACTAGTGTCAAGGTTGTATTCAAGGTGTTCAGGGGCATATTTTTATTACAGTAATATCATGATTTACATAAAATGGATACAGATATCTTGGAATAGTTTAATTGTTATTGTTAGCATACCTTTGTTCATCTTGGAGGTTTAACATTGGAACTGTTACATTGCAGGAGCCCTGTTGCATGAACTGTCCAATGAAGGGGCGCGACAACAGTTCCAGCTGTTCCTGGAGGAAATGATCCTGCCTCAGATGTGTGAATGTGCTCAGGTAAAACCAGTGGACCCGTGACTATAAAATGAGCATAATCTCAGACTTTTAAAGCTAGCTTACTTAGAGCTTGAGTCCGAGACAAACCTCAGGCATCTCATTGGTCAGATTTTAAATGAAACCCCAAATCTGACCAGTCATATGCTGATTCAGCTTGAAATTGTATTACATAAAGGTTTCAAAGTTTTGAGTACAAGTCAGAGAACATTCTCAGAATCTGATAGGCTGGTTGGATTTGAAGTGTGACTAATCAATTGCCTGGGGATGGTCATGGTCTCCTGCTCAGCTATTTATAAGATCAGCCCTAGCTGATATATTATGTTCTTAGATAGATTAGTCATTGTTTGGATCACTGAATGGACTCTGTGAAAAGACTAATTACTCACTTCCTTGGTAAAATGATTTATTAGAAAAAAAACAATATTCAATGTTGTGATCATTTGTTTTAACATTTAATGGTTCTGATATTAAAGTGATTGACACAGTCAGAACATTTAAGCTACATTTATGTATAAAGGTTTTGATGGTTGTTGCATGTTGATATGTAAGGTGTTAAAAGTTCCTAATGTCCTGTTAAATTTTATGCAGCAAAAATATTAAATCAATCTTTACTACATTAGTATGCTTAGTGTATAGCACATTTAAGGAATATATTGTCAATGAATTAAATCAAGCCTAATTAAATGTCTGTATGTATTGACAGCGTGGTGACAGGGAGTGCCACATTGTAGTGCTGTGTGATGACGACATTGTGGACTGGGATGAGGAGTACCCACCTCAGATGGGAGATGACAATCCTCAAAGTATGAACCAATATCAAATGGTCATAAAACAATACAATTTAACATTTGGCAGGTTTTAATTATGTATGATAAACACTTCTTAGACTAAATACACTTCTGGCAGTCTTGGAAACTGAAAGACATTTGTATATTTTATATTTTTTGACAACTGCTGAAATAGTGTCTATAAGGCAAAGTTGTTAAAAATACAAGTTAAAATGGTATTAAAATGTCTTTGTATTTACCTAAGGTGGATTTATAAATGGGTTAAATTGTCTTGATTGAGTTGTCCACTTTTAAGCTCACCTGAGCACATTGTGCTGAAGGTAAGCTTTTATACCCATTTTTTTGTTGTCCTTCAGGCGGCATCAACAATTGTGAATGTGCAAGAGTCTACAGTTTTTATCCAATCTTAATCAAACTTGGTCAAAATATCTGTCTTGTTTGGATGAGTTCATAGTTGGGTCACATGAGATAAAAACTTGGACAAAAGGTCAGATTTTAGAAAAACCTTGTGAATATGCTCGAGACCAAATTTATGGACCAATCTTCACTAAACTTGACCATAACGTTTGCCTGCATAAAGTCTTGGATGAGTTTGTAAGTGGGTCATGTGAGGTCAAAACGTAGAACACTAGGTCAAATCTTAGAAAAAGCTTGTTAACACACACAAGACTGCATTTACTGCCTAATCTTCACCAAACTTGGTCAGAATGTTTGTCTGCTTGAAATCTTGGATGAATGAAACATTGTGAACACATCTAGAGGTCACATTTATAGCCCAGTCATCATTAAACCTGATAAGAATGTTTGCATGAAATCTTAGATATTTTTAACTGGTTAATGTTAATTCAGTAGATCACTAGGTACAATTCTAGGAAATGTTTATCAGCTCAATAGCCAAACTAATGGTCCAATCTTCATCAAAGATTTCTAAAGTAAATAACTCCTAAATATTTGATGCCAGATATGAGCCAACTAAAAGCCCAAGTCCTCAGGTGAGTGATTAAGGGCTATCATGGCCCTCTTGATTTATAATAACTGCTAGTAAGAAACTCCATTTTTGTTGCAAATAAATTTTAATGCATACATATTGCTACTTGTTTAAAGTTAAGGAATATCTTTTAGTTAAAATAGTACTCTTGTTTTTCTCTTACAGTTATTCACTGTGGCAACATGCACCGATTTTTTAAGTACATAGAGAATCGTGAGGTCGCCAAACAAGTGTTGAAAGAGAGGGGCCTGAAGAAAATAAAAATTGGCATAGAAGGTAATTGAAGCTGTTTGTTTTACTATTTGTATGGATCATAATGTCCTTTCATCAGCACAGATTATTTTGCCATGGGAAGCTTTCATATGAGGAAAAAACTTCATAATGCACAATTCCCTATTCTAAGATAATGTTTCTAAGAGCTTACAAATTATTGTTAAATGGAGAAGCTTAAATGCGCCACTCTCATTGTGTAAAGGCTTCCTATCAACATAAAATGTATTTCATCCATTACCCACCATGGGCAACTGTAAGAGTATATTCAGTGATATTATAACTGTTAATTTCTGTATGTGTCTTCCAGTTCAGACTGTGTATGCTTTACATGCTGGAGGAGTCAATAATATTGCTCTTCATTCATTGGAGAGCACTTTTAAAGCAGTAAATGGATGGTTGGTTTCTGATAAGATAAAAGCATCTGGTTGAAACTATCTTAGTTGTGTTAAGTTTTTATTTATTATGTTGCAGCTAATTTCAAAACAAGAGAATATTTATGTATATTCCCTGAATATTTTCCCCTGTGGTATCCAACAGTTTGCCAATATCAAATGCATGTATCATTTTTTTTCCAATATTTTCTGGAATTTAAGCATATTTTTCTGCTTTAAATTATATTGTAGACTAGCTAAAAATAATTTTGGACATAAACTTGTTTTTAAGACAGTACAAATTGCTAGGGGAAAAAAACACTAGATGTTCATTCTTTCCAAATCTATTAATCTATTAATAATCTCGATAATAATCTCTGCTAAATATGAACATCATCGTCAGAGCACACTACCTAGATGATGATATAAGGTGATCTTCAAAGTAAGTTGCCATGTGGTTTTCTTAGTTTAAAATACCTTGCAGCAAGTTTCAGATAGGAAATACACGTTTGCCAGAACGAGTTTAGATTTATGTTGTACTGTTTACACATATCTAAAGCATCAATGAACAGAATTTTGATTTTATTTTCATGTAACAATGACTTTGAATTTGAAAAAAAAACAACGTTTGGTCCAAACCAATACCACCTTTAAAGATAACATTTTGTTAAATTTTAAACTAGGTCTTAAGTGACACTGCTTTACAAGATCCTTTTAATGACCCCAAAAGGGTGGGATATAATATTTGCACTGTTCATCTGTCTGTACATGCTATTTCCATGTCCCAGCAATAACTTCTATATTATTTACAGTACCTTAATCAAACTTCACCATCTTAAGATTACATTTGAAGATGTGTGGCATATAGTAATCAAATGTGCAAAAGTAAATGTCAAGGTCATAATTAAGGTCATTGCATCTTTAATGGGAACGTGTCAACTCCAGTGACATATCATGTGATAATGTTTTTTAAAAGTTCTTCGGTTTTCAAAAGCCTTTTAAATAACATGCTTTATAATCAACAGGAACTGCAATTATGGCTGCACTTACCTCACTCACATACATACCATACCATATAAGGTCAAATCGGGTATTCTGGACCTGTTGGTCCACTAAGTAGAGCCTTGGCTTCAGGCGCAGCACACCTCTGGATCAAACCAAAATGTAAGCTTTTACAGAAACCCATGGCATCATGGCAGTTTTCTACTGACTTGCTGTGGTATCATGCCATGTGTTAACAACATGCTATAGACAGTCAAGGCAGCACTACTTCAAGTGGACACACTCTTCAGATACTGGAAATACAGTTGGTTTCTCAACAAACTAACTTATCTGGTGTATATGAAAGATGTTAATAATAACCCTATATTGTTTGAACAGGTTATCCTACATACAAGGAGAAGATCAAGAGACGTAGAGGAGGCAGACCTGAAGGTTAGTATAGTAAATGCAATAAAGTGCATAGTTTGTTTTTTTTTTCTTTATGTTTATGCTTGTAAATCATTTAATGTTTCAACAGGTAACTTTACCCTCCCCCCTCCCAGTTGATGAAGTATGATTATTTTCTTTATTGTCCATGCATCGCTTCATTTAAAAATTGCTGTGGGGGCAGTAGCAATGTATGGTATATTTAATATCTGTTATCATAGTATATTTCTTGTTTTAAATTATCTTTCTTTAAGGAACATTTGATCTTTTTGTGTGTGTTTCCAGTGATCTACAACTATGTCCAGCGATCATTCCTGCGTATGTCTTGGGAGAAAGAGGAGGCCAAAAGTCGGCATGTTGACTTCCAGTGTGTTAAGTCAAAGTCAATTACCAACCTTGTGGAGGCGTCTACAGATCCTGCGGCCAATGCCCCACCGGCAATGCTTCAGCAGCAAGGTGATGGATCTATACAAGTGATCCCACCACAGCCCTCCCCATCAGAACCCTACGTGGATGCCAATCTTCTCCCAGAGGGTGATGTTGACTAGTGTTCAGACACTTTTTCGTCAGGAAACATTTATTTTGCTATTGGGGATTGATACAGTAGAATAAGTATAATCTATTTATTATTTTTGTATCACTATTTCTCATACCCCTGCTTCTCAACAGCACAAATAGCTGTGACTGGTGTAACATTATACATCTGCAGGTGGCCAGTGGTTTTTGGTACTTGGTTAAACTACACAATTAACTTTTTTGCAATGAAGAGATGTACTTAAGCTAAGGTGCTTAAGCTACGGGAAGGTTGTATCGAGAGATTGATAGTTGTAAGAGCATTAAAGAAGGTGGTTTATCCAAAGTCTAAAATTACTTTATGCAAGTATCTGTGGAGACATCCAGTGGAAAACTGTGTTTATTTGTTCAGCTCTTTCCTTTGATCGTCTTGACAGGCAGCTAGCTTGAGAAACAAATCATGGTAATGGGATTGTGTAACAGTGGTTTCTACTCCACTGGTTTACAAGATGGGGAGGAGCGTGGATAAGCATTGGCTCAAGGGGCATTACTTTCACACACGTTTTCTTGTTTTAAATTATCTTTAAATAACCTTTTTTCTTCAGCATTATTATAATTAGATATTGTTCTTAGTGGTTATTTTTTGTAAATATATAAGCTAGAAGTGAGTTTGAAGAGAAAAATAGATTCCATTGTTAGTTGGTTACAATCTTCATACCTCAGATACTTGCAAAGTTTTCCATTATGGACTTCCAGCTTGTTTGTACTGTGCTTTATGTTTACTTCACACGCTGTCTATTATTCTTTAACATTGTACAGGTGCCTTGTTATAATTTCATAGCTAAATTTCAAAGTGTTGTCATAGTAACTTGACCCCTAGCCCTCGTTTGGCTTTGTATTTAAACCCATGTTTTGTTGTATGAGAGGAATTGCACATTGTAGTAAACTATGTATGACCTCCTATTTGATCAAAATCAATTATTTCTTCATTTTTTTTCAAAACTTATTTTGTTGTTGTTCAATTCAGACATGTTTACAGTGAGAATATATTTCTAAAAATGTTTTTAATGCATCTAGGTTTAGACTTAGTTCATGTTTCCAAATTTGTAAACCTAGTTTTAACTTTAGAAAATGATTTAATGAGTTTCATTTTTTTTTCTTTTTGGAAGTTTTAAGAGCCAAAATTGGTAAGTGACACCTGTGAGTTACCAACTCAGATTGGAGGTAAAGTTATTATCATATACAATATTATAAGTAGATTGTTGAAGACCTCTACTTTATAGGTGAACTAATTAATGTGCCTTGAAGTAAAGTAATAATTGGTGTTATATAGACCAACGTTTGCCATCAAACTGGAGTGATCCACACACAGTTAAAAATATTGTCACCTGCATGCATTGATCTCCTTGGAACAAGTTGTTGTTTTTCAAGTTGTTGTTTTTTCAAGTAAAAGCTCTTCAGTTGTTGAGCAATTTTGTATTTTTAAATAAATAAAATATTGAATACGCCATAATATCTGTACATGTAAATCCATGAATCTAATGTCTGTTGCCATCTGGTAAAGACCTGCTTCAACTGCATACTTGAGATTATTCAGCTTACAATAAAGACAATGTATTATAAATTGGGCTATTGAGTCAACTTGGTTAAGTCTAATTTTCTGGTTATTTAACTTCTAAGCCTTTTCCTTTCTTTGATGCATGTGTATACAGTTAGCAAAAATAATGAAAATAAGATGTTTATAAGTACAACAAGTTTTAATAAAGTTATTGATTCTTGACATTTATTAATAATAACTGCAAAGTGCAAACTAAACATTTCATCAGTTTGATGTGAAAATTTTATTCAAAACCCAAGAAATTATATAATTATCAGGTCCACGTGTCCTATTTTCAGAATCACTTTGTATGTTTGTTGTTTCTTGTTGCTGTGTTTCCTCTACTAGTGTACAGACTGGGTGTTTGTATCTGTGATATAATTGTGAGAATAATTATATATGTGTATATAAAAATTTATCTGTGTATGGATGTATTTCACTTACATTGTGAATTCATTGTATTATTGTTTGTTGGTTATTGTAGTTTTTAAGCTAACAGTACTAGTAATAAACTTATTTCTTAAATAAGTAAATCACTAAGTCTAGGACTTAACAAACAAAAACGAAGTGTTTGACCACATTTTTTATTATAGCTATTTTTATTATAATTTTGGCTTTATATTTTGGGTGATGGCAGAGGTCAAGTGGTACAGCTGCAGACCTGCATCTTCTGTCTGCCCAGCCCTGAACAACATGGTTCATTGAAGACTTATTGTGTGAAAGGGCTTCCAGCCGACCTGTGTTGCACCAGTGGTTCTACCCAAACAGTTGTTAGGGGTCGTTCGCCAGCAAAATGGCTGGACACTGCTCTAATGACTATAATTGTGTTAATGGGATTTTTCTAAGGACAAAAACAAAAATACATTTTTTAACAGGAAGTGCAAATTGTACAAGGTGTGTTTTTTAGAAGTAAAGGCAAGGTAACTGTGTGAATGCAAAATTGTATTGTTCTGCTGAGTAAGTTAGAATTGGTGAGACATTTTGTGCACCAATTATTGGTGATAGTGGTTAATCGTTAGTTGAAACTGATATTACAAGTAATTTTATTTCTTTTTCTATATACAACACTCATTATTAATCCTATCCTGCTAATTTGTTCTATGCCAACACTGTTTCTGCTGAGGTAGACAACATGTTAACTGCTTATTTATTCTATGCAAAATATAGACAATGTATGGTCAGAAGTGTTTGGTAAGAAACATAATATCATATGTATACACATGTCAAGAACAAGAATACATTTGAAGATTTATGGTGAGTTTTATTTTTGAAATTTTAAGAAGGCCATGGATATTTTTTGTAATATTGGGGGTGGCAACAGTTAATCAGTTAAAACTTTTCCATGAAGGTAAACTGGTTACAAATTCTGTAACCAGTTAATCCATGGTACTTAAAATATGTGGAATATATTGAGTAAGGTTTATATTTATTAACTATATGAGTATCTATTTCTTGACATAACTAGTTGCACCCACACAGATCCAACTAATTCCCTAGTTATTGTCAGATATGTGATGAGGGTTTCAGGGTGAAAACCCCCAGATGTAGTTCACTGAATATTCAGTCCATCATAACCACATTAGAGTTATACTTCCCACCTTCCTAATCTAAACAGACATTTTCTATGTCAAGGTTACACCAGTGAGCAAATGCCAGAAAAGACGGTCTCATGGATAATTTTACAAAACAGCAGTTTAAGGTACAGTAAGTGTGTAATGACCATACATTCTTATATATAGAATATTATTTACATCTTTGGCATTTACTTAGTTACAGTAAAGACCAAAAGGTAGCCTAATTATGTGTGGCTCCATTTAGTCAATGTGGAATTTGTTTAAAGTTCACAATATGGACTGTTATATATTGTGTAATAAACGTAGTCTGATGGAATAAATATTTGCTACCATCATTTTACTATAGTATTGCCCAAGGCAAAAAAAAAGTTTTCTTGGAAGATTTACAAAACTAAATTGGAAGGGAAAATAAAACCCCTTGACATTAAAGAATGTGTCTATATCCTTCTTTTTTACCATTCAGTCAACTTATTTTGTAACTGTTGCCATTCCTATGTAATGTACATATTGCATGTAAACACTATTTATACTGAAGAAAATAATCTTGTAAATTAATAAGATCTTCAAAATACATATTTTATGTCTTTATTTCACTTTAAATAATTCTTATTTTGGATAGAGTGGATGTGTGCATACAATGCTGCTTGTTGTTAGTTTGAATATTAACCAATACACAGCCTAAACTTTGACCATCTTTGGTCAACTAGAGTAAAGAGAAATGGATTCTTAATCCAAATAAAAAAAAAAAAAGGATTCTTAATCCAAATAAAAAAAAAATGGATTTTTAATACACATACACTTAGTTTCGAAATACAAGTGTATAATAAAACCTTTTTTCTGACTAGTTGTTTATGGTGCTTGCTCATTTTGGATGTTTGATAAATAGAACCTTAGATATCCCATTCCATGAAAGTCTAGCTTGCTCTACAGGTTAATTGCTCAACTAGAAGTAGATGTACTATAATCAATATGTTAATAAGTGAAGCATGTGGTTATGATCCAGTCTGTTAGTAAGTTCATATGCCAAAACAACAGAATTTTCAGAGAATGTTGTACTACCATAATTGCTCCATAAAGTTCAGTTAAACTGCATTATGCACATTTTAACTTCGCAAAAAAAGTGGTCTTTTAACTACCCAAATATTGGCCTTCACATAATTTTATAAGAAATTAATGCATTAGTAATGTAATTATTATTTAACATAATATCTTGTACAGGTGTTGTTTTTGTTAACAAAAGAAGTCAAGAATGACCAGTAAAGTTAGACAATAAGGGTGCATGACTGCATGTTTAGATAACAAAGTGGTCACCAGATTGTTTCTCATACATGATGCTGCTGGTTCAAAATCCTCATGCTGCCAGGTGTTATCTTTTTCATTATTTAAGTAAAAATAATAATGATGTTTACACAATTTCATTTCTGTTAATTTATTTTTTGAAAATAGATATTGTCAGTTTGTAAATGTTTGGGAAGTGCACAGAAATGAAGACAACTGTTGATCCAACTTTAAGTTACATTTAATGTAAGAAAACATCTTAATTAACAACAATGTTCATTGATTTTTGGCTAAGATTCTTATTAACCAGCCAATTTTTCAGTCAGGATTTCAGGACACAATAGCTTCAATATGTTTTTATGATACATGTCTTAAATCTTGCAGGGTACTCTAGCTAGACTTTTCTGAGGTAAAAGTAACAACTAAACTACATGGCCCTTTTTCATTTTACAGAATTAAAATGGTGACTTGAGTTCAAGTCATGAACAGATGGTAAAATTGTAGCCTTAATGTTGTTCAGTGTGTACCTACTTAATAATTTTTATAACATTTGGCTTTGTGACTTTCTTTCTTAACCACTGCCAATGTATTCTTTACAGTTTTCACCTGCCATTGTAGTACCTTGCACAGCAACAGCAAAGAAAATCACTTTATTGCTTTATGTTTTCTTAAAGCAATGGAGAGGTGGATGTTTGTGTAATCTACACTCTGTAACTTCTTCATTGCACAATGGGCTTGTCCTTCTAATATTGTACAAGGTTCTTTCGTAAGTGTATGTTGATGTTCAATTAGTGTCTTAACAGACATGCGTCTCATGCATTTTCCTAAATCGAGTAATCGTGCAAGGTTTAAAAATATACCAATTTTCTATTATTTTAACTTTCGAACAAAACATACAACTTTTGTGTGTATGTTAAAAAATGTTTGTGTGACAAGTCCATTTATGTGCTGAGAAAAGTTGGGAGTTATTAAGGCACATTATGCCAGCCCTTGTGGTACAGTATTTTGTATTACTTCAAAAGTGAAGTTTGCTTTATTTTCACTGGTAATTTACAAGCTATTATTATGTCAATTTTACAAATCAGTGTTATCACTGTATAAACATATTGAAATTTGCTTCCAAAGGAAGTGTTTGTCACTTTGACTCCAGATTAGCAGTATTTTATTAATATAATACACCAATTGTTGACATTTCTTACATCATATGTACATCGTTTCCTATGGAAAATAACTGCAAATATAATGGACACTTCTTTATGTCTCCAAGTAAATGTATTCCACAAATATTTTTATACCTGTAACAATTGTTTTATTATTTCTAGATGGAATTCATAAATTTGAAAGCTAAAAAGTTTTCAGTCTGCAACTGGGTGGTTATGGTTTGCTGTGAAGTCCTTTCAAAGACATAAACCTTTATTGTTACTTGGATAAACATAAAAATATATGACTGTTCATAGCATTGTGATGCTTTGGAGTCTTCCAACCTACAGACAATATTGTCTTTTGTAAGACAGTATGTTCACATATAATTAGTGATCACATGTAATATTTAACCCACTAGTCATTGTGGTGTCACAGTTCTGCCTTGTTTAGCAACAATTTAATTAATGCAACTTTGTCCAACTGTGACCATGTAGCGTTTAGTTACTAAGCTCATTATGGATGTAGAAGCTGTAATTAATTTTTTGACTGCCATTTAAATATCTGTAGTAAGCTAGACTTTACAATTTTGCAAGACATTGCACAGCAAATCAGTTTATAGTTTTTGTCTGTAGATGATTATCCATATATATGCATTGATGCTGTTTTAGTTAAGACTGTTTGCTGGAAATGCAAAAGGGTTGCTTGTTTTATGTTCATGGGGTACATAGTGTTTCCAGCAAATAAAGGGTTAAGCTTTGGTGATTTTTATAAGTAAAGGCTATATTTTGATGTTATAGTTCGCTGGTCTCATAATAGGCATACAGTTTGTTTTTTACCAAATGCTCATAGAAAAATATTTTTCTCTTGTGGTGTAAAGCTAAGGAACATTTGTCTTTAATGAATGAAGCAAAGGTTTAAAATGTGTTCTTTTAGATAAAATATTTTTCATGAAAGCTTTATTTTTACATGTATTATCACTGCTACATTGTGCTTAATATTCACACTGTTAAAACCACAAGTCGGTGGAAAGTATATGCAGAGGTAGAATATTGCCATGCTTCTAGTTGTTTCCATGGAAACTAATTGTTTGGTTAATGTAGAATGAAGGTGAAATCCACATCAATTGGTTTGTGTCTCGCTTAGGTCTTTAAAACACCTGTCCCAAATGTTTAGCAATGTTGTTTTCATCTTGGGTAGGTATATATTACCATTGACATGCATTCTTGTGGTTTTATACATTATTATACACTTAGGTTGTAAGAAAAGTTCTAACTTTCATATCACTGTTAGTTAAATGTGGAAATTAATTACCTTGTATAAAACAATAAAACTATATTCAAAAAACAAAAAACGTGTTTGTTCTATTTTTTACCATTTAATATAGTAAATTATAACCTCCAGTTAAGTGTTGTGTCTGTGTCCAATCGGTGTGGCATTTTGTTGTTATTTCATGCTGCTAGTACCTGTTTGTGATTGTTGAGAAAGTTTCTCAGAATGTATTTATGCTTTTGCGACTTCAGACGAAAATTGCAAGGAAAGTCCCAAGATGCATCTTCCGGTATGTACTCCTCTTTCATGACGTCATCATACGCGCGTACCTGCAACCTCAGCCTACCAAGGACTATCCCGCGGTTAATGGCCTTGTCACAACTCGTACTAGAGTTGAACGTGACAATCCAGCGGTCTTCCAGTCCAAACTCTGGAGCTCTCACCGAGGCAGCTTCAAACTGTATATACTGTACCTAGCAGAAATGAGGATTGGGGAAAATGACAATATAATTACGATGATTAACAGTGAATGATTTACGCAAGTAGGTATTAATTACTATACAACTTTTTCTAGGGCGAATATTTTGTAATTATGAAATACATGTACACACAAAATGTAAATGATGAGTTTTGAGGATGTTCCATGTCTCGAGGTGAGGCATTCAGTATAAGCATGTGTAATGTTTAATTGTTCTGTTGATTATAAGTGAACTGATTTCACGTTATCATGGTTTCAACAGAAGAATGCCAAAACATCGTGTTTGTGTGAACCAACCTAAATAGAAACAGTGCCGTCAGCGACTTACCTTGTCGTCAATCTGTTGTTGAACCAGTTCCAGTATATCTCCGTGGGAGAACTCGCTGACGTCAGCGTGCCCGAAGCAGATGGTTGTGGGTCGTGAACGTGGTCTTCCCCGGCGATATGGCAGCACGTGGGTGGGCCGCTCTAACCAGTGGACAGATTCCTTCACCTCCTCCAACAGGCTCTTTTGCTTCGGCGGTTGCGCCCTGCTATGGATACAGTTAAGTATTTTAACACCTATCTGAGACACCCTTGGCGTAATGGTAAAGTCGCCGTCTTGTGACTCCTCTGTTCACTTAGCCTCTCACGTGTTCGCGGCGTCAAATTAGCTGGATGTCGCTATAATAGTCATAATTTGCCCATTCGTTGTATTTACAAAAAAAAAGATTAATTAACATTTAGAGAAAACTTGCAGCTAGTTAAGATTTCGAACCTGCGACCCTTCTGCTAGTTTTCCTTTCCTTTCTCTTTTCTTAAAAAAAACACAAACTTTTATCAAAACCCCACTAATACTGGTGTATACCAGCATGATATACACTATAGTCGCATGCTTTTCGAGACGACAGCGGCCACTTTAGCACAACTATTCAGCAAATAACCGACAAAAAAAGAATTTACAAGAGCTGTCATTCCACTTTTGTAGATAAACCTGGATATCGTATTTACTTTGACATAATCATTAAGCCATACAGAAAATCCTATCTCGAAACAGGACATAACTGCCAATATGAATGTTAGGGTTACCGGCCTTATTGTATTTGGTATGCAAGGGTGCTTTGAAAACAAAAACATCAACCGAAGCTGACAAGGGAGTGGGGTTAACATGACAAGTCTTATTCCACTTACATCCCCACCTACCACGATATCCTCACTTATCACAACATCGACACTTATCACAATATCGACACTTATCAAATATTTCTGCTTAATCTACATTATCTCCACTTACCAAAATACCACACTTACCGAAATATCCCCACTTATCACAATATCCCAGTTATCATAATATCCCCATGTATCACAATATCCCCATGTATCACAATATCCCCAGTTATTATAATATCTCCGCTTATCACAATATCCTAAACTTATCACAATATCCCCACTTTTTACAATACCCAACTTATCACAATATCCCCAGTTATGATAATATCCCCGCTAATCACAACATCACAACTCATCACAATATCCCAACTTATCACAATATCTACAGACATTACAATATCCCCAGTTATTATAATATCCCTACCAATCACAATAACCCAGCTTATCACAATATCCCAACTTATTACCATATGCCAACTTATCACAATATCCCGCCTATCGCAATATTCCACCTATCGCAATATCCCACAAATCGCAATATCCTCAATAATCGTTATATCCACACTTATCACAATATCCGCAACTATCACAATATCCCCACTTATCACTTTATCCCCACTTTATTTTTCTAAATGTTTAGCGTGAAAATAGGACACAATGAACAAAGTATTTACGTAAAGATATTTAGCATCTAGTATTAGTTGGTACAGTCAACTCTCGTTATTTCAAATTTCAAGGTACCGTAGAAAATAGTTTGAGATATCCGAAGTTTGAATTATCCGAATTTAAGGATAGTTTGTGTAAATCTAAAAAATCTTACCTGCTACACGATGACTGGTTATGACTGAAAGTCCTTGTTATATCTGCCACTGTAAACTAAGTTTCTGCAAGTTTGTGTGGTTTTGCATGTTTAAAGTGTTACTAGATTTCACTGGATTGCTCAGCTGCAAGAAAGTTTAATGTCGATCTGACTATTCCCCCAGTACTAAGACCGGGTCCTTCATCAGATTGCTCAAACTTTCTCGTGTCTGGTCTGTTGCCATAACCAATCTTATTTTTTTATTCAATAATCAGTACTTGCATTGTGGGTAGGTAGTGGAAGAATGATAAAATCACTAACGCGATCTCTCATTTTATTTACAAGTTGAGAAGGCCGTGCCAACAAGTTCTCAAAAACTGTTACAACAACAAGTACAAACTGAAACACTTTAATCAGCGTTAATTGATTAACGAAATTGTTGTTCATTAAATCAGCTAATTAAATAATAATTGATTAACCTCTTCTCTAAATTACGTGACATCCTGATTGCCGATAATTGGCGATAAAACTCGCGCCCAAATCTTCGCGAGTTTCACGGTAGGTGTGAAAATCACTATTGTTGCCGTTTTGCATCTTATAGCAATTTGAAGCTTGAGATAGACAAACTGATTTCAACAGTTTTATACGTGTGGGGACAAAGAATTTAGTTTGATATATCCGATAATTTGACACATCCGAATTTGAGTTAAGCGGAGTCGTACTATATAGAAACTATAGGGAAAAAAAAACGGGACCGTAGAAAACAGTTTGACATAACCGGAAATTTGATATAACCGATTTTGATATAACGAAAGTTGACTGTATATGTTTAAGGAAATTAACGCAGATACGCAAGTATGAAGTCAATAAAAAGATGAGGATTTATAATCCTGAAATAAATACTAAAAGGTACAAAAATGTTTCAACTCATGATTTGTTTTTCAATGAAATGAATTAGATAATAAAAGAGAAATCCGGCGTAATACTACAAAGCTATGTGTATGATCAACAACAAAGCTTTAAGTGCATGTCTGATAGGACAGGAACAGCAGGTCTACGTGTCACAAGATGATGGACATTGACGTCTGTCTGATAGGACATGAACAGCAGGTCTACGTATCTCGAGATGATAGACATTGGCGTATGTCTGATAGGACAAGAACAGCAGGTCTACGTGTCACGAGATGATAGACACTGACGTATGTCTGATTAGACAGGAACAACAGGTCTACGTGTCACGAGATGATAGACATTGACATATGTCTGTTGGACAAGAACAGCAGGTCTACGTGTCACGAGATGATAGACATTGGCGTATGTCTGATAGGACAGGAACAGCAGGTCTACGTGTCACGGGATGATGGCATTGACGTATGTCTGATAAGACAAGAACAGCAGGTCTACGTGTCACGAGATGATAGACATTGGCGTATGTCTGATAGGACAGGAACAGCAGGTCTACGTGTCACGGGATGATGGCATTGACGTATGTCTGATAAGGCAAGAACAGCAGGTCCACGTGTCACGAAATGATAGACATTGACGTATGTCTGATAGGAAAGGAACAGCAGATCTACGTGTCACGAAATGATAGACATTGGCATATGTCTGTTGGACATGAACAGCAGGTCTACGTGTCACGAGATGATAGACATTGGAGTTTGTCTGATAGGACAGGAACAGCAGGTCTAAGTGTCACGGGATGATGGGCATTGACGTATGGCTGACAGGTCAGGAACAACAGGTCTACGTGTCACGAAATGAAAGACATTGGCATTTGGCTGATAGGGCAGGAACAGCAGGTCTACGTGTCATGAGATGATGGACATTGGCGTATGTCTTATAAGACAGGAACAACAGGTCTACGTGACACGAGATAATGGGCATTTCCGTATGTCTGATAAGGGCAGGAACAGTAGGTCTACGTGTCACAAGATAATGGACATTTGCGTATGTCTGATAAGGGCAAGAACAGTAGGTCTACGTGTCAAAGGATGATGGACATTGGCGTATGTCTGATAGGACAGGAACAACAGGTCTACGTGACACGAGATAATGGGCATTTCCGTATGTCTGATAAGGGCAGGAACAGTAGGTCTACGTGTCACAAGATAATGGACATTTGCGTATGTCTGATAAGGGCAAGAACAGTAGGTCTACGTGTCAAAGGATGATGGACATTGGCGTATGTCTGATAGGACAGGAACAGCAGGTCTACGTGTCACGAGATAATGGACATTTCCGTATGTCTGATAAGGGCAGAAACAGTAGGTCTACGTGTCACAAGATAATGGACATTTGCGTATGTTTGATAAGGGCAAGAACAGCAGGTCTACATGTCACAGAATGATGGACATTGGCGTATGTCTGATAGGACAGGAACAGCAGGTCTCATGTCACGAGATAATGGACATTGACGTCTGTCTGATAGGACAGGAACAGTAGGTTTAAGTGTCACGAGATAATGGACATTTGCGTATGTCTGATAAGACAGGAACAGCAGGTCTCATGTCACGAGATAATGGACATTGACGTATGTCTGATAAGACAGGAACAGCAGGTCTACGTGTCACGAGATAATGGACATTGACGTATGTCTGATAAGACAGGAACAGCAGGTCTACGTGTCACAGGATAATGGACATTTGCGTATGTCTGATAAGACAGGAACAGCAGGTCTACGTGTCACAGGAAGATGGACATTGCCTTATGTCTGATAGGACAGGAACAGCAGGTCTACGTGTCACGAGATCATGGAAATTTGCGTATGTCTGATAGGACAGGAACAACAGGTCTACGCGTCACAGGAAGATGGACATTGCCTTATGTCTGATAGGACAGGAACAGCAGGTCTACGTGTCACGAGATGATAGACATTGACTTATGTCTGATAGGACAGGAACAGCAGGTCTACGTGTCACGAGATGATAGACATTGACTTATGTCTGATAGAACAGGAACAGCAGGTCTACGTGTCACGAGACAATGGACATTTCCGTATGTCGGATAGGACAGGAACAGCAGGTCTACGTGTCACAGGAAGATGGACATTGCCCTATGTCTGATAGGGCAGGAACAGCAGGTCTACGTGTCACGAGATAATGGACATTTCCGCATGTCTGATAAGGGCAAGAACAGCAGGTCTAAGTGTCACAAGATAATGGACATTTCCGCATGTCTGATAAGGGCAGGAACAGCAGGTCTACGTGTCACGAGATAATGGACATTTCCGCATGTCTGATAAGGGCAAGAACAGCAGGTCTACGTGTCACGAGATAATGGACATTTCCGCATGTCTGATAAGGGCAGGAACAGCAGGTCTACGTGTCACGAGATAATGGACATTTCCGCATGTCTGATAAGGGCAAGAACAGCAGGTCTACGTGTCACAGGAAGATGAACATTGCCTTATGTCTGATAAGGACAGGAACAACAGGTCTACGTGTCACGAGATGATGGAAATTTGCGTATGTCTAATAGGACAGGAACAGCAGGTCTACGTGTCACGAGATGATGGCAATTTGCGTATGACTGATAGGACAGGAACAGCAGGTCCACATGTCACGAGATAATGGAAATTTGCGTATGTCTGATAGGACAGGAACAGCAGGTCTACGTGTCACGGGATAATGAACATTTGCGTTTGTCTGATAGGACAGGAACAACAGGTCTACGTGTCACGGGATAATGGACATTTGCGTATGTCTGATAGGACAGGAACAGCAGATCTACGTGTCACGAGATGATGGAAATTTGCGTATGTCTGATAGGACAGGAACAGCAGGTCTACATGTCACAGGATGATGGAAATTTGCGTATGTCTGATAGGACAGGAACAGCAGGTCTACATGTCACGAGATAATGGAAATTTGCGTATGTCTGATAGGACAGGAACAGCAGGTCTACGTGTCACGGGATAATGGACATTTGCGTATGTCTGATAGGACAGGAACAACAGGTCTTCGTGTCACGGGATAATGGACATTTGCGTATGTCTGATAGGACAGGAACAGCAGGTCTACGTGTCACAGGATAATGGACATTTGCGTATGTCTGATTGGACAGGAACAACAGGACTACGTGTCACAGGATAATGGACATTTGCGTATGTCTGATAAGACAGGAACAGCAGGTCTACGTGTCACAGGATAATGGACATTTGCGTATGTCTGATAAGACAGGAACAGCAGGTCTACGTGTCACAGGAAGATGGACATTGGCGTATGTCTGATAAGGACAGGAACAACAGGTCTACGTGTCACGGGATAATGGACATTTGCGTATGTCTGATAAGACAGGAACAGCAGGTATACGTGTCACGAGATGATGGAAATTTGCGTATGTCTGATAGGACAGGAACAGCAGGTCTACATGTCACAGGATGATGGACATTGACGTATGTCTGATAAGGACAGGAACAACAGGTCTACGTGTCACGAGATGATGGAAATTTGCGTATGTCTAATAGGACAGGAACAGCAGGTTTACGTGTCACGAGATGATGGAAATTTGCGTATGTCTGATAGGACAGGAACAGCAGGTCTTCGTGTCACGAGATAATGGACATTTGCGTATGTCTGATAGGACAGGAACAGCAGGTCTACATGTCACGAGATAATGGAAATTTGCGTATGTCTGATAGGACAGGAACAGCAGGTCTACGTGTCACGGGATAATGGACATTTGCGTATGTCTAATAGGACAGGAACAGCAGGTTTACGTGTCACGAGATGATGGAAATTTGCGTATGTCTGATAGGACAGGAACAACAGGTCTACGTGTCACGGGATAATGGACATTTGCGTATGTCTGATAAGACAGGAACAACAGGTCTACGTGTCACGGGATAATGGACATTTGCGTATGTCTGATAGGACAGGAACAGCAGGTCTACGTGTCACGGGATAATGGACATTTGCGTATGTCTGATAGGACAGGAACAGCAGGTCTACGTGTCACGGGATAATGGACATTTGCGTATGTCTGATAGGACAGGAACAACAGGTCTACGTGTCACGAGATGATGGAAATTTGCGTATGTCTGATAGGACAGGAACAGCAGGTCTACGTGTCACAGGAAGATGGACATTGACGTATGTCTGATAGGACAGGAACAGCAGGTCTACCTGTCACAGGAAGATGGACATTGACGTATGTCTGATAGGACAGGAACAACAGGTCTACCTGTCACAGGAAGATGGACATTGACGAATGTCTGATAGGACAGGAACAGCAGGTCTACGTGTCACGAGATGATGGAAATTTGCGTATGTCTGATAGGACAGGAACAGCAGGTCTACATGTCACGAGATAATGGAAATTTGCGTATGTCTGATAGGACAGGAACAGCAGGTCTACGTGTCACGGAATAATGGACATTTGCGTATGTCTGATAGGACAGGAACAGCAGGTCTACGTGTCACGAGATGATGGAAATTTGCGTATGTCTGATAGGACAGGAACAGCAGGTCTACATGTCACGAGATAATGGAAATTTGCGTATGTCTGATAGGACAGGAAGAGCAGGTCTACGTGTCACGGGATAATGGACATTTGCGTATGTCTGATAGGACAGGAACAACAGGTCTACGTGTCACGGGATAATGGACATTTGCGTATGTCTGATAGGACAGGAACAGCAGGTCTACGTGTCACGGGATAATGGACATTTGCGTATGTCTGATAGGACAGGAACAACAGGTCTACGTGTCACAGGATAATGGACATTTGCGTATGTCTGATAAGACAGGAACAGCAGGTCTACGTGTCACGGGATAATGGACATTTGCGTATGTCTGATAAGACAGGAACAGCAGGTCTACGTGTCACGAGATGATGGAAATTTGCGTATGTCTGATAGGACAGGAACAGCAGGTCTACGTGTCACGAGATAATGGAAATTTGCGTATGTCTGATAGGACAGGAACAGCAGGTCTACGTGTCACGAGATGATAGACATTGACTTATGTCTGATAGGACAGGAACAGCAGGTCTACGTGTCACGAGATGATAGACATTGACTTATGTCTGATAGAACAGGAACAGCAGGTCTACGTGTCACGAGACAATGGACATTTCCGTATGTCGGATAGGACAGGAACAGCAGGTCTACGTGTCACAGGAAGATGGACATTGCCCTATGTCTGATAGGGCAGGAACAGCAGGTCTACGTGTCACGAGATAATGGACATTTCCGCATGTCTGATAAGGGCAAGAACAGCAGGTCTAAGTGTCACAAGATAATGGACATTTCCGCATGTCTGATAAGGGCAGGAACAGCAGGTCTACGTGTCACGAGATAATGGACATTTCCGCATGTCTGATAAGGGCAGGAACAGCAGGTCTACGTGTCACAAGATAATGGACATTTCCGCATGTCTGATAAGGGCAGGAACAGCAGGTCTACGTGTCACGAGATAATGGACATTTCCGCATGTCTGATAAGGGCAAGAACAGCAGGTCTACGTGTCACGAGATAATGGACATTTCCGCATGTCTGATAAGGGCAGGAACAGCAGGTCTACGTGTCACGAGATAATGGACATTTCCGCATGTCTGATAAGGGCAAGAACAGCAGGTCTACGTGTCACAGGAAGATGAACATTGCCTTATGTCTGATAAGGACAGGAACAACAGGTCTACGTGTCACGAGATGATGGAAATTTGCGTATGTCTAATAGGACAGGAACAGCAGGTCTACGTGTCACGAGATGATGGCAATTTGCGTATGACTGATAGGACAGGAACAGCAGGTCCACATGTCACGAGATAATGGAAATTTGCGTATGTCTGATAGGACAGGAACAGCAGGTCTACGTGTCACGGGATAATGAACATTTGCGTTTGTCTGATAGGACAGGAATAACAGGTCTACGTGTCACGGGATAATGGACATTTGCGTATGTCTGATAGGACAGGAACAGCAGATCTACGTGTCACGAGATGATGGAAATTTGCGTATGTCTGATAGGACAGGAACAGCAGGTCTACATGTCACAGGATGATGGAAATTTGCGTATGTCTGATAGGACAGGAACAGCAGGTCTACATGTCACGAGATAATGGAAATTTGCGTATGTCTGATAGGACAGGAACAGCAGGTCTACGTGTCACGGGATAATGGACATTTGCGTATGTCTGATAGGACAGGAACAACAGGTCTTCGTGTCACGGGATAATGGACATTTGCGTATGTCTGATAGGACAGGAACAGCAGGTCTACGTGTCACAGGATAATGGACATTTGCGTATGTCTGATTGGACAGGAACAACAGGACTACGTGTCACAGGATAATGGACATTTGCGTATGTCTGATAAGACAGGAACAGCAGGTCTACGTGTCACAGGATAATGGACATTTGCGTATGTCTGATAAGACAGGAACAGCAGGTCTACGTGTCACAGGAAGATGGACATTGGCGTATGTCTGATAAGGACAGGAACAACAGGTCTACGTGTCACGGGATAATGGACATTTGCGTATGTCTGATAAGACAGGAACAGCAGGTATACGTGTCACGAGATGATGGAAATTTGCGTATGTCTGATAGGACAGGAACAGCAGGTCTACATGTCACAGGATGATGGACATTGACGTATGTCTGATAAGGACAGGAACAACAGGTCTACGTGTCACGAGATGATGGAAATTTGCGTATGTCTAATAGGACAGGAACAGCAGGTTTACGTGTCACGAGATGATGGAAATTTGCGTATGTCTGATAGGACAGGAACAGCAGGTCTACATGTCACAGGATGATGGACATTGACGTATGTCTGATAGGACAGGAACAGCAGGTCTACATGTCACGAGATAATGGAAATTTGCGTATGTCTGATAGGACAGGAACAGCAGGTCTACGTGTCACGGGATAATGGACATTTGCGTATGTCTGATAAGACAGGAACAACAGGTCTACGTGTCACGGGATAATGGACATTTGCGTATGTCTGATAGGACAGGAACAGCAGGTCTACGTGTCACGGGATAATGGACATTTGCGTATGTCTGATAGGACAGGAACAGCAGGTCTACGTGTCACGGGATAATGGACATTTGCGTATGTCTGATAGGACAGGAACAACAGGTCTACGTGTCACGAGATGATGGAAATTTGCGTATGTCTGATAGGACAGGAACAGCAGGTCTACGTGTCACAGGAAGATGGACATTGACGTATGTCTGATAGGACAGGAACAGCAGGTCTACCTGTCACAGGAAGATGGACATTGACGTATGTCTGATAGGACAGGAACAACAGGTCTACCTGTCACAGGAAGATGGACATTGACGAATGTCTGATAGGACAGGAACAGCAGGTCTACGTGTCACGAGATGATGGAAATTTGCGTATGTCTGATAGGACAGGAACAGCAGGTCTACATGTCACGAGATAATGGAAATTTGCGTATGTCTGATAGGACAGGAACAGCAGGTCTACGTGTCACGGAATAATGGACATTTGCGTATGTCTGATAGGACAGGAACAACAGGTCTACGTGTCACGGGATAATGGACATTTGCGTATGTCTGATAGGACAGGAACAGCAGGTCTACGTGTCACGAGATGATGGAAATTTGCGTATGTCTGATAGGACAGGAACAGCAGGTCTACATGTCACGAGATAATGGAAATTTGCGTATGTCTGATAGGACAGGAAGAGCAGGTCTACGTGTCACGGGATAATGGACATTTGCGTATGTCTGATAGGACAGGAACAACAGGTCTACGTGTCACGGGATAATGGACATTTGCGTATGTCTGATAGGACAGGAACAGCAGGTCTACATGTCACAGGATGATGGACATTGACGTATGTCTGATAAGGACAGGAACAACAGGTCTACGTGTCACGAGATGATGGAAATTTGCGTATGTCTGATAGGACAGGAACAGCAGGTCTACATGTCACGAGATAATGGAAATTTGCGTATATCTGATAGGACAGGAACAGCAGGTCTACGTGTCACGGGACAATGGACATTTGCGTATGTCTGATAGGACAGGAACAACAGGTCTACGTGTCACGGGATAATGGACATTTGCGTATGTCTGATAGGACAGGAACAGCAGGTCTACGTGTCACGGGATAATGGACATTTGCGTATGTCTGATAGGACAGGAACAGCAGGTCTACGTGTCACGGGATAATGGACATTTGCGTATGTCTGATAGGACAGGAACAACAGGTCTACGTGTCACGAGATGATGGAAATTTGCGTATGTCTGATAGGACAGGAACAGCAGGTCTACGTGTCACGAGATAATGGACATTTGCGTATGTCTGATAGGACAGGAACAGCAGGTCTACGTGTCACGAGATAAGTGACATTTGCGTATGTCTGATAGGGCAGGAACAGCAGGTCTACGTGTCACGAGATAATGGACATTTCCGTATGTCTGATAGGGCAGGAACAGTAGGTCTAAGTGTCACGAGATAATGGACATTTGCGTATGTCTGATAGGACAGGAACAACAGGTCTACGTGTCACGAGATAATGGACATATGCGTACGTCTGATAGGACAGGAACAACAGGTCTACGTGTCACGAGATAAGTGACATTTGCGTATGTCTGATAAGGGCAGGAACAGTAGGTCTACGTGTCACGAGATAATGGACATTTGCGTATGTCTGATAGGGCAGGAACAGTAGGTCTACGTGTCACGAGATAATGGACATTTGCGTATGTCTGATAAGGGCAGGAACAACAGGTCTACGTGTCACGAGATAAGTGACATTTGCGTATGTCTGATAAGGGCAGGAACAACAGGTCTACGTGTCACGAGATAAGTGACATTTGCGTATGTCTGATAAGGGCAGGAACAACAGGTCTACGTGTCACGAGATAAGTGACATTTGCGTATGTCTGATAAGGGCAGGAACAACAGGTCTACGTGTCACGAGATAAGTGACATTTGCGTATGTCTGATAGGGCAGGAACAGTAGGTCTACGTGTCACGAGATAATGGACATTTGCGTATGTCTGATAGGGCAGGAACAGTAGGTCTACGTGTCACGAAATAATGGACATTTGCGTATGTCTGATAAGGGCAGGAACAACAGGTCTACGTGTCACGAGATAAGTGACATTTGCGTATGTCTGATAAGGGCAGGAACAACAGGTCTACGTGTCACGAGATAAGTGACATTTGCGTATGTCTGATAAGGGCAGGAACAACAGGTCTACGTGTCACGAGATAAGTGACATTTGCGTATGTCTGATAAGGGCAGGAACAACAGGTCTACGTGTCACGAGATAAGTGACATTTCCGTATGTCTGATAAGGGCAGGAACAACAGGTCTACGTGTCACGAGATAAGTGACATTTGCGTATGTCTGATAAGGGCAGGAACAACAGGTCTACGTGTCACGAGATAAGTGACATTTGCGTATGTCTGATAAGGGCAGGAACAACAGGTCTACGTGTCACGAGATAAGTGACATTTCCGTATGTCTGATAAGGGCAGGAACAACAGGTCTACGTGTCACGAGATAAGTGACATTTGCGTATGTCTGATAAGGGCAGGAACAACAGGTCTACGTGTCACGAGATAAGTGACATTTGCGTATGTCTGATAAGGGCAGGAACAACAGGTCTACGTGTCACGAGATAAGTGACATTTGCGTATGTCTGATAAGGGCAGGAACAGTAGGTGTACGTGTCACCAAATGATGGAAATTTGCATGTCTTATAGGGTAAGAACAACAGATATACGTTCCGCGAGATGATGGACATTGGCGTTTGACTGATGAGGGCAGGAACATTAGGTCTACGTGTCACAACTACAAGCGAACATGACAATATCAAAAGCACCAAACGTCATTTATACTTTATAATTTAACTTTTAAAAAATGATTTGATCTGGACTGCCTTTCTCTTTTTTCAGCAAAAGACTATCAAGCTACAAAAATCTATGGTAAGAATAAACGCTGATATTTTAGTATGTTGAATTTTACAAGCACAAAAATGGAATGTTATAGTTATGTAATATTGAACTGATCATGTTGTTTTATAGACATAATTGTATACAATTAGTGGAGAAGGCAAGTATTAAGCTTAATTATATTTTTTTTTTAAAAAAAGAGGGTAAGATTAACAGATCTGTTACAAAAAAGAATGTGCCGACTGAGCAGAAACTACAGTAGATTTACTCTACTTATAATAACATTTACATAATAATTGATATACACTGTATTTTCATATTTCAGTAATGATGCAACAGCAATTTAAAAAAAAATCAAATAATAGTCTGAAGATACTTTCAACGTAAGTAAGATATCGTGTGTAGAAATACGTCACGATAAGTAAATAAATAAGGAATATATATGATTAAGTTGTCTAAACTATGTATTATCTATGAGTCACATGTTCTATATAGATTTCAAACTATAGAAGTTGTTCGAACCTAGAACTGTAAAGGTACGAACCTTCCACGTATAGTCAGTGTACGTCTTGATTCGATATTTTATGCTAATGAAATAGCAAACATATGTATAAACATAAAACAATCTGACAAACCACAGCAACAACAGTGTCAAGTATTGATAATATTTTCTGTATTGTAGAAATAGAAAACAAAATTATCAAAAGAATGAGAAATGTATCAAGTGATTTGACTAAAATATTCTTTTAATTTTGGCACGAATTAATATGCTCGATATGGTCTAAATATTAAACAAAACTAAATTTGACCAATAATGTTCAATGTATTTAATAGCAACGGTGTATCGTGGTTTCCGGTGCATGGCGATAAATTGTAACAGCTCTATTTAAACTTTTGAATTTTCTTAAAGTGATTCGAATGCTCCAGTTAATGGGTATAATTATTTCAATTAATATAGTCAAATCTTTTCGATGGCATTGCTTTCCATTGACACTCTTCATATCGTAAAAATTCTATTTTTCTGCCAAAATACATTAGTGTCAAAATGATACAGCCATTCAAGGGACTGACATTTTAGTTTAATTTAAGTTTAAAACAGCAAATCTCTCCTTTCTAGATTATATGTAAGTTTAAGTTTTTAACGAATATGTTGGCTTTAAGTTGTGATAATCGAAGGCATTGCAGCAACTGTATTTTAGTCTCTTTTTTTTTGTCATTTGAAGCTAAACAACTTAGTAGACATGTATCTCAAGACTGCAGAGGCGGAAATAAATGTCATTTGTTGACGTCAAGGTCAAACAGAAGCATCAATACTCGATAGCGACGGAAACAAATAAAAAATAATACATTCGCGGCATGAGCCGTGTGATTCTCTGCGTTGTGTTAACCAAACTCTTTTAATTTGAAAACGGTATTAGCTTTTTGGGCATTTATCTATGTTAGTTATCGTCATAGTTACCTTTTCCTCGTCGAGTCGTTTTTGATCACGTGATTTGGATGGAAAGACTGTCGTTTGTATGGAAATTCCTTCTGCGTGGCATGAACTTCATCTGGAATGTTGTTTATGCTTAGACGAGACACTTGCTCGCAGGATTTGATCACCTCGGAATGGCAACCACTTGGTGAATAAGACAAGCTCTTTTTGGGGCCTATTTTTATAAGTGCACCACTTGGCGAATATATCGTCTGTCTTCGAAATCCAAGCGCTTCCAAACGTCTGTATAATCTGTTGTCTATGGTATCCGGTTGGGTTGGAGATGTTGGAGATTTAAGTCTCGGAGACTGGCTATCAATTCTTGTTGGTAAATAGACTGGACGGGAAGCGTTGTCCACCCTGCTGACAACAGGGCTTGTGAAATGCAAAGTGTGCTCTGATGGCACATTTTCACAGAAAGACGGGACCCCGTCACATGATTTAGTACCTAACTTCGATAAGTTGTCCTCGTTCTCGTTGATATGTTTGCTGATAGAATCGCCGGCGTCGTGATTGCGCTGTCCATGCTGTTTGCTGATGTCGGAGAGTCTTTTCTGCGGGACAGAAAATATCTGCCAACGATAAGACTTTGTTTTCTCGTCATATTTAAAGACTCCTTCAAACCCATTCACATTTGTGTCTGGTGTAGCACTGACTTGAAAATCAAATTTAACCAGTTCCCTACAGTTACCTTGCGTTCGATGATTATCAACTTGCGACTTGGTGTCATTGAATTCTTGATCTATGCCTGTGTATGAACAAGCACGACTGTTGAAAAATCTTCGATGTGGTGATTCGCCACATCTTAAAATCATTGCTTGGCTTGAAGTTGGCATAATAACAATTTAAATACTTGAAGTTAGACCGTTTAACCGTTCAACGTAGTCTTTTGGCGCCATAGTTTATACTTTATGACGTCATTAAACGGAATTGTCGTTACGGCATACAGTCTGGCGCTTTCAATTATACAGAACTTCAGAACGCTGCGATTGAGCTTGAAAATATTTGTAAACCATATATTCCGAAACACAAAAATTACACATCGTTTGTTCGAGTTTGTTGTCGCTGTTGTTTTGATTGTTGTTTGTTTGTTTGTAAATTCTTGCGTGTGCTGTTGTTGTTTGTGTGTTGTTGTTTTCAGACAACAGTATTTAAAACCTGTTTATCTAAAAGGACCTAGATGAGTTATTGCATTTCTTGAAAGCCAACTTTATCTGAATTAAGTCAATTTTATACAGTCTATTTAAAATGTTTGAGAATAATTCCGGATACAAACATATCACTACAGCAGCATACAAGAAAACCGTTGATGCGAAGCATCAAAGGCAACACAAACGATTAAAACAAATTTAAAAGAAATTGTGACATCACATGTTAAAACTTAATTAAAGGTGGTTTCCGGCAGTTTTCCTTATTCAAAAATTTATAATTAAATGAATAAATAAATAAATAAATAAATAAATAAATAAATAAATAAATAAATAAAAATAAAATAAAAATAGAACACCATGTACCGAATTACCCGTATTTGATCAGGGTTATATAATTCCGCAGAACAAACTCTCCCCATGTGCAAATTTCTGTGAGCATTCCATAATATAGGCGTCGCGCTCCAACTAATTCACATCTAATTACATCAGACAGGCCTAATTGTTTTATGATTTATGTGATTATTGCTGACTGAAAATGAGACAATACGGAGGTGTAATCTTTGTTTACACAAAAACAAGAGTTTATATATAAAAACATTATGCCAAAATTCCCCAAAACAATGATATAGTTTAGCTCGTACATTTTTTTATTTAGTATAGGCAAACTGCTGGATTCAACCTTTAAATGCATAAAAATAATTTGATATAATTTTACGTTTGACGATAGATAGAAAGCCATGACAAAGGTTAATAAAAAAATAATTCGCTGGTCTCTGTTGAAAGTATTTTTAGAAACCAAGTTAAAGAAGTAAAGTACATATTGATATTTTTAACACTGAGTTTGTCTTCAAAACATTTGCTAATACAGTAAAGACGGCAGACGACATTGCTCGACGGAAATACTAAGTAGTAATAATTGGGCACAGTAGCTGGAATCTCTAGACAAAAACTTTATTTTAATACTTTGATCAAATCAATATGCTATCGGGTCGCTGAGAACGGCGCCGCTGTCGAGGAGCGCCTTTTATGGAATGCATGTTTTATGGGGACGATAGTGCAGCCGTCAATAACACCATGTCGGAGGTGTTTCGTGAGGCAATTTTCAGGGAAAGGAACCCAATCTCCTCACAGCGATTACGTCACGCGTTGCTACTTAAGTCTCTGCCGCCAGCAAGGATCACGTGACGACAGAGTATCACGTGAAGTAAACATGGCGGCCTCCATAAACACGCCACGAAAGACTTTCATAATTTCATATTTTTTCATGTTTTAAGTTACTTTTATTTTTAGTATGATAAATTAACATTTTTAAAGGAAAGATACTACATTTTGAGGAGATAAGTCCAGAAAAAAATAAAAAAATAAAAAAACTATCCGCCTGTATTTGGGCGAAAAACTTGCTGGTGGCAGTGATATAATGTACTGTCAAGGGAAGTAATCACTGCGGGGAGTTTGAAAGGAACCAAGTGTTCCGTGTTTCTTAAAAGGGTAGCTTGCAACAATAACGTGTAGCTTGCAATTATGAAAAGTAGCATAAAAACGTAGCCGTTTGGCAAAGTTTTGTTTAACAAAAAAAACAACGGTGTATTCCGATGTTTGAAATGCATCTTGTATAAACATATGTAGCAGACGATAAGGAAAACAGGCAAAGTAGCAAAAATACTCCACTTCCCATCAGAGTCATGGTTCGTTACTGTCAAATGTTTATTTAATTAATAAACAAAATAAGAAAGTGGTTTACTTCCCAGGATAGCCATCTTCTTGTATAAAGCACAGGGAAAAGTAGAGTTTTTGAACATATATATTTATAATATTAACACAGGATGTAACTTCAATATCACCATTTCATATATAATTCCCTTATAAAACTGTTGCTATCCTAGTCATTTGATAGGTAAAATGCATCAGATTTTGTCTATCAATGGCTTAGTATTTTTTCTTCATATACAGATAAAACTTTTTTCAATATAAGAAGCATATCATCACGAATTTTGATTGTAAAATACTTAAACTTACGAAATTCCGTTAGTCCGACACAGGTTCGTACACTCGACCCCCAAGAGTAAAACGGTCCTTCTTCGGAGTAACTCGGCGAAATTTTTGTTCCGTTCAACAATGTCACTAAATATCTCTCACTGACACACAAAGTCGTTTTACGTCTATTTTCCTGCTAATTCGAAAATCTGAACGTCGATAGCAGCTGTCAGAAAACCTTGTTCTACTTTTCGGTTCCATTGTGATAAATAGTAACAATTCAGTTTAAACTTCTGGATTAGATTATCCTTATCACCAAATTAATTTTTTTTCATCACTGTTGTCTTGTTTCTAAAATCAGTATTGTTAAATATTATGTCTTTCTCTGTGCATTTTTGGCAAATACAAGCCATAATAAACATCACCAGTGACACAGTACAAGCAATGGAAGTATTATCGAAAAAAGGGCAGCAAAAATAAGGCCTTAATGGGACGATATCTATGATTTATTCAGAATTCGGGTTCTTTGTTTACACGGAGTTACCATATGATTACTACCGATTCATGGAAAACTAAAAGCAGACAATGAATACACATACAAAGAAGATAAGAACCTTCAATCCATTTTCAAGTTGATTCATTTTCCGTGGCCGTTTTTCTTCAAAACTCTGTTTTATTTGTCAGCGTTATGCTATTGTTTTGCATGCAAAACCCCGACCGGAAGTCTTTCTATGACTCCCGGTGATGGCGCTGCGAAATTAGAAGATATTTGCGCACCTTGCGGGGTCGGCGGTCCCGTTACTATATGTCTATGATTAAATGTTCATTCTATCCAAATCAGCACGAAAATAATCTCTGCTTAAAACAGATACCGACGTCAGCGTGGACTACCCGGGTGACGATGTAAGGCGATCACAAAAATAAATTGACACGTGTTTTTCTTAGCTTAAAAAAGCTACCTCTGCAGCGTGGCTCAGATAAGAAATGCCTGTTTATACCTGTTTGTAATGGCGATTGGGGTATAATGCTTCATTTTTCACACAGATCTAAGATCTCAACGAACAGCATAATACAGGATTTTCGAGTAACAATCAGTTGTTTGGTTATTTAAGAAAAAAGTATTTGGTCCAAACTTTCGAATACCACCTTAAAATATCAAAAGTACTTTAGTGTCAGGCGTTCTTCTTCCGGTCGACATTTAAGCTTTCCACCCCAAGAATGACAGAAGTGTGAACGCCGGCCGCTAGCTGCAAGCACACTGGGGTATAACTATGGAAGAGATTTAGAGATTCAGATGTGTTCAGGATACCGCGTATTTTGGAGGATGCATGCCTGGGCAGTCTATCATTCTTTCATAAACCCAAAGAAGTTCGGCTTTGTGGGTGAAACCTGCTTCTTTATCCTGTGCTGGTCGATGCTGTGAGCAAGTTGGCGTAGTACTCTGTCATGACGCCACCTGTATCCTCGGGAGAGAGCCACATTGCACGATGAAAAGATATGCTTCAGGGTACTTTTCTTCCACACAGAAGACACAGTGGTCTTCGGTCAGCTCCCACCGTTGTAGCTTGGCTGGTGTTGGATGGACATCGTACCCACTCCTTAGTAAGAAACTACTTCTAACTGGTTCTAGGAGCCACAGCTGTGACCAAGTAAGTTTCCGCTCAGGCACTGTCCACCGTGTGTACTTCTTCTCTGGTTTCCAAGCTGAACCAACTGTGCAACTCGAGTTTCCGCCACCTCCTGTCTGATCCCCCGTTGGATCATGGCTCCCTTTGCTGTTTTTCAGCACCTAACCATCTTTCTTGTGCTTAGTCACACGGGGCTGACGAAGCGTCACAGGTTGTGGTCCTCATCGAAGTCATGTAGTTGTTACTCATCAAAAACTTATGAAAACAAACCCTAGTTTCCCTACCACCATGACCACCACGTCGCAGAAGTAGGACGAAAGGTCAGTTCATTGTTTATTTTGCAAGATTTTCATTAAAACTGTTGTTTGCCGGTATCATTTGTGTTAATAATTAACAATATTTATGTCAGTTAACGCTGTTGTGCAATATTATCCCTTGTTTCAGTGTAGAAATAGTGTTTTTGGTAATTAACTACGCTGAATGTTTTTATTTATACAACATTTCATATCCCTGATACTGGCCTCGTGTCTTTCAACATTTCATGACAATTCTCTACCGCTGTAGCACAGGGAATTGTGTGTACGTAGTGTACGTAGACCTTTTACAACCATGATAACAAGCCCCCCCCCCCCCCCCACACACACACACACACACATCAAAATGTGTATGTTGTTCAACGAAGTCACCTTTTTATGTATGTGTTACTTACAGAGAGTGTGAGTGTTTCTCACCGAAGTCTAATAAAGTTTTTTCAGTTGCAGTCAAAAAGAACCATAAGCCCTGCAATTGTATTTATATCTCGTTCAACCCACTTGCTTATGTCATCACGGGTGTCACTAACAGTTAGCATTTCAAGTTCAAATCGATCTTTCAATTTCGTAACCGAACAAATTGACATCTCCCAGCTTTTTCCGTAGACCTGGTGCTATCTTTTTTCCATCTACACATAAACTGTAAGATGTTGTTTTAGTTGACGCAATTGATGCAACTGCTTCTAAGTTTGAATGAATGATCCCAGGGCTACTGCACTCAATTGCATAATGTTTTCTTTCCTCTTTCAATATGTCTTTATTTGGACAAACGAAGTTCAATATTGATATATCGGACTTTTTCATGTCTTTACGCTCAAGCTCGCCATGTTCTTGCACTCCTGAAAAGGCCGTATATCCTCCCATAAATCTAAAAAATGGACTTAAATAAAGACTGTCCGACTGCCCAAAACTGTTTTACTAACGGTGTATATTTTATCTGACGCACGTCAGTTAGTTTCGAAAACTTGACGACATCTAAAAACTGAACGACATCTAAAAACAACTGAGCTGCGATGTGATTTGCAGTGAAGACGCCAGTGTTCACCATTTCAAAAAAGTGACCTTCTAGACGTTTACAGTCGTTTAGATAAGATGTGGAGGAGGGAAGAAGCCTTTGTAATTTGGCACCGTCTCTTTTACTGTTTTGCTATCAGCCAAAACGTCTTCTGATATATCTTTCATTTTCTCGACGTGAACAGATTTCGTTGGTAGGTTTATTTTAAAAAATGTTCTTATCGGACTATCACTTGCTAAATTTTTTGTCGGTATTGTAATTTTACCAGTGCTTTTGTTTATTGTCATGTTGTCGATGTTGTCGATAATATCATGTCCTTTCACTTTAAAAGGCCTGTTCCGATATTAAGTTGTTCCTCTTTTATTTACTTCCCACATGTATGACACATTCTCTGTTGGATGGGATTTGGCACAGTGCTTTGTAACTTCTAATATGCCGGCGAACGGGGCCCGACAATATGTACACACAGAGTGATCCTCATCCTGGAATTGAATTTGACTTCGATGAGTAACATACACATTAAAAGTGGTCTTCGTTGAGCACCACACACACTCTCTGTGAGAAACAACTACATTTGGTAGCAGGCAAAATCTCCTAGAAATTATTATAACGTAAAATAAATTACATCATAATAAAGACAATTGATATTGTGACTACAGTCACTATAAATTGCTAAATATTCGTATTTACAAATAAAAACATACAAGTCGCCGGTCAAACGAAAAGATAAATAAAGGATAGGAATGCAACCAAGTGAAACAATGTAAACAAGGTGGCAATTAGTGTCACTCAATACAATACAATACAAATTTTTATTGCATTAAAACATACATGTTTTATAGCAAGACATTATAAACATACATGTAATTGTGACAAATGATAGGATACATGGGTTAGACATTAGTTTATCTGAAGAGCAACATAAAGATATTAGTTTCTCAAATTGTTTGCAAAGTATATATATTTTGAAACGTTTCTAATAACATTTTTTGATCTTGTTTTCATTAACAAAGCAAATTTCTGTTTAGTTGGCCATGTATAATAGTATCTTTTCAAGTAAAGGGAGCGTAGTTGAGAAAATTTTGGACAAATTAGTAAAAAGTGGTATTCTGTTTCGATTTGGTTCATATTACAATTTCTACATAATCGTTCACTTCTAGCTGTATTACTATGACGACCTTTTTTCTATTGCAAGTTGATGCGACGAAACTCTAAACTTTGTTAATGCAACTCTATATCTTGGTTCGGTTATTTCATCTAAATATGTTTCATAGGTTAACGTCGTTTTGAATAGACTATATGCGTGTAATCGATTGGAATTATTTATCGCGGATATCCAATTTTGTGTGAAAATATCAATTATTCGCTGTTTTATAAAATCATAATTAATTGAGATGTTCAATTGATTTTCCCAGATATACGATAGGCCTAAAGTATCTAACTCGTGTTTAATTTGGTACGCCCAATTATTTTCACCGTATGTGTATCCCGTGTTTGCATCATTTTTTAGCATGTTGTAAGTTTTAAACAAAATAGTGCTTTCCTCGGATTTAATCAGTTTAATCCAATATTTGATCAATATTAATTTTCTATGTACGTATAGTGAGGTACGACCTAATTCACCGTAAAGTGCATCTAAGTTTGTTGATGTTTTAACACATAACACTTTTCTGCAAAATTTTGAGTGTATATTTTCTATGTCGGGAGCATTGTGGAAACCCCATACGTTAGCAGAATAATGAAGTATTGGAGTAATAAGCGTATCAAATAATTTAATCTTTTGTGAAACCGGAAGATCTACTTGATTGTATATTGTAAATAAATTGTGAAGAGCTCTAGACGCATGTTTTGCTATTGTAGCCTGTGTACGAGTCCACTTACCATTTTTAAATAAATGGACACCCAGGTATTTGAAGGAGTTGACAATTTCTAGCTTTGAATGATGAAGATAAAAGTCATAATTAGTATTTCCACGATTTTCAAATATCATGATCTTTGTTTTCGAAACATTTATTTTTAATTTGTAAGTCCGACAATAAATGTCTATGTCATGAAGAATAGACTGTAATGTTTCCGGTTTAAGTGCAAATGCAACGGCGTCATCCGCGAAGAAGAGAAGAAACAACTTCATATCATTGATCGTAACAATGCCGTTTATGTTTGTCTTAATGTTGTTGAGTATATCATTGAGAAAAAATAGACATAATATGCTGCTTGCCGGGTCCCCTTGTTTCACACCATTGTGTGACATGATAGACACAGAAAACGAGCCGTTGTATTTAACATACGATTTTACATTTGTATATATAGACTTTAGTGCATTAACAAATTTGGTGTTTATGTTTTCTTTGAACAATTTTTGCCAGAGCAGCGCTCGGTTAATGTTATCGTACATTTTCTCCCAATCAAGAAATGCTACATATAATTTATTTTTCTGTGATAATACTTTGCTTATAATTGCATTTAATATAAAAATACAGTCTGATGTAGACTTATTTTTCTGAAATCCATATTGGTTATCAATAATTTTTGAATTCATTTCGCTCCATTTAGTAAGTCGAGTAACAAGTAGTTTGGAATAAATCTTTGATAAAATATTGTTAAGTGTTATTCCTCTGTAATTACTAGCTTCTTGTAATCCACCCTTAAAAAGCGGTATAATAATCCCTTCTCCCCAGCTATTTGGAAAACAACCTTCATTAAAATTTATTATAGAAGATATTTAAAAATGGTGCAATGATATCATATGTATATTTAAAACATTATGTTATTAGTTTATCACTGCCTGGACTTTTGTTATTGCTTTGTGCAAATACTGCATTCTTAATTTCTTTTGCTGAAAATTCTTTGTCTAATTCTGTACTACATATGTATGGTTCATTTAATGATCCCCCATCATTATTATCATTCTCTTCGACCGATCCGTATAATTTATTGAAATGTTGGTACATGTCATCTATAGAAATATTATTATCTACCCTGGATTTTTCATTGTATTGTCTTTTGATGGTTTTCCAAAATTCCCGAGGGTTATCTTTGGCCAATTTTACAATTCTTTTTCCTTCGTTTTTAAAGTATATCATTTTACATGTTCTCTTTATTCGTGTATATGTTCTTTTCTTGCAAAGAAATGAAGCTTTGTTCGTGTTATTTTTGTGTCTTAAAAATGTGTTACGTGCTTTGTTAAATTCTCTGTTTGCAATATAGCATTCTTTATCAAACCACGTTTTATTTTTTCTACTATTTCTATTTGACTTAAAACTCGTATATTTACCAAATATTTTAAATGCGATCCCTTGTATTAGTTCAGTGAAAGATTTGATAGTATTGTCTATAGAGCTATCATTAATACTACTGGTTAATTGGTGCAAGAAGGCTTGTTCCCTCAGTAGGTGCGCGCGCAGACTATCTACCTTGGTACTATCCCATGCTATATATAGTTCGGGGGCGGGGTCATTACCGCGTGTATTTACGAAAGGACGTTTCCTTTCGATACTAAATCGCAACGCACAATGATCGGATAAATCATCTGGTGGTCTTACTTCGAAATCTTTTATGTATTGAAAATTATTTTTATGCAGGATAAGATAGTCTACTACACTCATTCCATTATTATTTATGAACGTATATTCTCCAATGTTTCTGTCTTTACCTAACCGGCCATTAGCTATATTAAAGCCTGTATTTTTACATAAATCTAAGAGACGCGTCCCCCGACGGTCTAGGACCTGATCTTTGTTTACCCTAGGTAGAATATTACTATAATTTTGTGATAACTGGTTACTATCTAAAAATCGGTTATTTTCAATGTAATCTGGGTTATTTGCAGTTCTGCTATTAAAATCACCCGTAATAAACGCTTTGCCTTGTGTTTGATACTTTTCAATACCTTGTTCAATCTCGTCAAAACTGTCTGATTCTGATATTTTTAGTATTTTTGAATCATGCGGTGGTATATATGTACAACATATATATACATCTTCATTAAACTGAAACAAAGATTTACATATCTTTAACCATACAATACCAGATGAATGTTTTTCTATAATGCTTATCTTTGGACTTAAATGTAACTTAAAATATATAGAAATTCCGCCTGAGTAACGTCCTTTCTTTGTCCTTGGTGATTTTTGTCCATATGAATGCACATCACAATATCCTTGAATACTTTTATTATAGTGCGTGTTTGCCGATAACCATGTTTCAGTGAGAATAATAATGTCATGTTTGTTGATCCTTTCTATAAAATCGGGGTCTGAAAGTTTTCTAACTAAACCATTTATATTCCATGTGATACAGTCAATTTGCTCTTCTTGACGTTCCTAGTTGGCTGTAGATTTTGGTTTATATTCTGTTCCGTTTACATAAAGCTTCTTGCCGACAAATTTCACTCGATTTCCTTTTTCCCTTTCATGTTGGTATGTAGTTTTCAACACCCGTCTTGCATCCCGCCATTCTTTTGGTAGCTGCACTCCCACTCCGTAGTTGCTTTGCTTAAGATCGTTTTTCATATTAAGGGCTGCTTTCCGGACAGTTTCTCTTTGTGAGAAATAGTGAAATTTCACTATTATGGGCCTGGGGTTTTGAGCTCGAGCTGTGTTTCCTAGGCGATGTGCGCGATCGAAGATGACATCATCAGTATTTACTTTAAGCTTTTCCTTGATTAAGGTCTTTACTAAGGTTTCACAATCTTCTGTTTCCCCTTGAGCTTCGCTATACTGCAGCCTATTGTTTTTTTTTCTGTTATTCCATAAAAGATTAGATTGTCTCTCATGCTTCTAAACTCGTTTTCCAAGAGTTTTGTTTTTATGGATTCTTAAGTTTTGAGTCACTCAAATCAGGAAGGGCGAAGCCAGATGTACTTCCGTGCGTGCACGCCCGAACAATCAGTGGACCGCTTTCGGCAATTAAGACAGAGGTTAATTGGCCGTGATATATATACTTGTCAACAAGGAATAGGAAACGGTAGCTACAATTAGTACGAGATAGGCCGGTTTAATTACTCAACATGTCCAGCTAGGTAAATCGCGCAAAGCAAAACGTAATAAGAACAGAACAGAACATTTCTTTATTTCATCCCAGGTACAATAGGTACAACATGGGGTAAGGTACACTAATATAGGTTTACAAAATACAATGTTCCGGATTTAACAAGAAAGTATCATTTTTCATAAATTGATATTTAGCTGAAGGTTGGAAGGTTGGGGGAACACACAACATATTGAAATGCTGACACAAATTATTGTTTCGTTTCATTGCGAAAGAGAGGTAAAGAATTGAAGAAGGAAGGTGAAAGGGCGTGATAGTTCGGAAGGTAGTGGCGAACTATATTGTTCAGGTAAATAAACGAACAAGACAACAATCAAATAATAGTTAGTCAAGTAGTAAAGAAGACAAATAAAAACGTATAATACGGGAGTATTTTTGGTATCACGCGCTCATACAGATACTCACATATTTACACGCAGCACACAACACGCCTGTGCAAGCACACACTCACACTCAAACACGCCCAATACATCCCAAAGCGCAACATGTGTAAAGTTATCAGACATAAACTTTCAGTGCGCTTGGCACATGCTTACTTAAAGGGAAAAAATAAGTAAGTGTGCATAACAATAGAAAAACAAACAATATAATATGAATGTTGTACTACCGGGTATAATTATTTATAATGTTCAAATAAAGATGACGAAGCCAATACATTACAACAGCATTCGTAATATCAAAAGTTCTAAATGCTTTTATAAAAAGATGGGAAAATTGTCAGAAAACATTTTTCTAGCTACAATGTTACAATTTTGAGTTAGCTAGTTTCTTGTGAAATGAGGTAAGTATTAGGATTCTTTCTGAGATACCGGTATCTATTTTATCGATAATTACCATATAGTCACTTTAACAGTTACTTATATAAGAGTAGTCTAAAATAATCATTTATGTTTAAGGAATTGAAGTTAATGTTATCTAACTAATACAAAAAAGCAATCAGTTTGGTCATCTACTTTGGCGTAAACAATAAAAAAGAACGGATACAATGTACATGTAAATAAGAGAGATGCGCAACAAATGAGTTAAGTAATACATTACACGGACCAATAAAAAGATATGGGAATAACTCAAAAGATGATTTAAAGTAAAACGTAGACAATCTTCAAATCTGAGGATAAATTACCATGTGTATCTTAAACACAGAACTGGAGTACAAAGAGGTAAGTTAAGCTATGTAAATTTGTAAAAGGTTTTTCATCTTTAATCCTGGACAGGGACAGATGTATTATATATATATATATATATATATATATATATATATATATATATATATATATATATATATATATATATATATATATATATATATATATATGAAAAACAAACAAAACAAAAACAAACAACAACAGTTCAGTGCTAGTTAAGCCTTAAAGGTATTCATTATCTTGGACAAAAACGTGCAAACAGTTTTAAGAATTTCCGGGCGGGCCGATGAGAGTAAATAACTCAAAGGTGTATTTCGATTGATACAAGGGAGTTTTTCCAAAAGAGAAGCTCGCTCTGCATTGAAAAAAGGACATACTAGAACATAGTGAGACTGTGTTCCGACGGCTTCAGTCTGGCAGAGATTACAAACTAGGTCTTCGAAAGGGATGCCTGTGTAACGGCCAGTCTCAACAGGTAAGGAGTGAGTTGCTGTTCTGTATCTAAATAATGTTATTGATTCGTTCTTTTTTAAAATGTGCAAATAATTCTCATAGTTATGCTCGTTTTTTAAGCTTAGGTAAATAAGCCCTTTGTTAGACTGACTTAACTCAGAATGCCAAGTCTGCTTAAATTGATCAATGAGTATCTGTTTAACGTGTTTGTGTATATTAATAAGTGGAATGTTGTACTGATTTTCCCAGATCTCTGGTCGGTCAACTGTTCTAAGAATCGTTTTAATTTTACTCAACCATTTAGAATTACTGTGTTCATTGACCATAAATCTATAAATTACTGATGATATTTTCGTTTGTTTGCCCAGAATGAGATTTGTCCAAAAACTTATCATGCGTGTGTGCACCAATATTGATAAAGGGTATCTGCCCAGTTCTCCATAGAGAAAATTTGTGGGAGTTGCCTTTTTGGCCTTTGTTATATGTCTTAAGAAGTATTTTCTCTATAAGTTTTACGTCCTCGAAGCCAAATATCTCAGAACCATAAAGAAGAATTGGAGAGATTGTATGGTCGAAAAGCTTTAATATTAAATCAATCGGTAAGTCTAAGTTTTGTATTCTTGAATACAGTACACGGAGTGCCTTGTTAGCTTAATCGCAAACGTGCTTTCTTGCTTTGCTAAATGATCCGTTGCTAGAGAAGGTTACTCCTAAGTAGTGATATTGGTTTACGATTTCAATGTTTTTGCCACTTAAAGTAAAGGAAAGATTACATGTTTGCCTGACACCGAAAGCAATGATTTTTGTTTTGTTAATGTTTATCTTAAGGTGCCATTTGTTACTATAAACAGCGAATGAATCCAAGCTTTTTTGTAAATCTACAGCAGAGTCGGATAAGATAATGGCATCGTCAGCGTATAGCAGGATAAGGAGTTTAAGCCAATATTCAGGATTAGAAAGTTCTACACTAGACGAACCATTATCAAATTAATGAATTTGAACATCGTTTAGAAAAAGGGAGAAAAATAATGGGGATAGATTCTCACCCTGTCTGACACCAATTTCGCTTACAAAAAAAGTTTTAGAATTCGCCATCAACAGAAACACAGGACTTAATATTTTTATACATGTTTTTTATTACATTGAAAACTTTTCCATTGATGTTGTGATCTAGAAGTTTGTGCCATAGACCAGCTCTCCATACGGTATCAAATGCTTGGGAAAAGTCAATAAATGAACAGAACAACTTCTTCTTTTGTCGTCTGAGCAGGAGTAGTGTTTTCTAAAACCAGCTTGATTTTCATTTAATACGTTATTGCTATCTAAAAAAAGACTAAGTCTGGAATTAAGAACAGATGTGAATAATTTTCCAAGACAACTTCATAGAGTAATTGGTCTGTAATTAGACGCTTCTGTCAGATTTCCTTTGTTTTTATAGATCGGAATGATTGCACCCTTTAACCATGATGATGGAATGTGTCCGGTATAAGAGGGTGCTATATAAGATACGGGAAATTGTGAGAGAGTGAGTGAATTAAGGCTGAAAGAGATATGACGCTATGTACTTTTGGTTAACTCTTTCTTAGTATGAAATAATAACAGTTGTAATTAATCTTAGTGGTCGTCTCCTGCTGGAATCCCTGCTACGTCACAATATGATAATGTTACTAGGTCTACTTTGTAATACACTATTCAATTTATTATAAGTACATTTGCAATAAAAGCCCCCTAAAAAAGAGTCTACACACATCAAATACTTTTAAGTGTTATTCTTGCATAATTATTTTCATAAGTCAACATTAAACAGTCTTAACACACAAACAAAATATTTAGAATTATGTACTCATCATGATTTAACGGAGATCGTGTTTTACATTCAAAATGAACACATAATATGCTATCCGCGGCAAATCAAAACATGTTTTGTTTACATTAACTGTGTAAGTTTTCGATGTGAACCATCTACATGACTTCGATGAGAACCGCAACCTGTGACGCTTCGTCAGCCCCCTGTGTTAGTTGCACATGAAAAATCGTAAATTTTAATTAAAATGTTTATGTTTTTTTATTATTTTTAAAATAATATTTGGTATAAAATTAAGATAATGAAGCCATAGAATTACAGTCAAAATCACATTAATCATTTTATCTGAAACTATTTATCATACACAAGTAATAACCACGATGAAATATAAATCACCATGTTCGAATGTTTACCCTAATTCCCTTCCATAGATAACTTATAGGTTAACAATGATATAGTTTAGCTCGTACATTTTTTTATTTAGTATAGGCAAACTGCTGGATTCAACCTTTAAATGCAGAAAAATAATTTGATATAATTTTACGTTTGACGATAGATAGAAAGCCATGACAAAGGTTAATAAAAAAATAATTTGACAGTCTTTCACTGGTCTCTGTTGAAAGTATTTTTAGAAACCAAGTTAAAGAAGTAAAGTACATATTGATATTTTTAACACTGAGTTTGTCTTCAAAACATTTGCTAATACAGTAAAGACGGCAGACGACATTGCTCGACGGAAATACTAAGTAGTAATAATTGGGCACAGTAGCTGGAATCTCTAGACAAAAACTTCATTTTAATACTTTGATCAAATCAATATGCTATCGGGTCGCTGAGAACGGCGCCGCTGTCGAGGAGCGCCTTTTATGGAATGCATGTTTTATGGGGACGATAGTGCAGCCGTCAATAACACCATGTCGGAGGTGTTTCGTGAGGCAATTTTCAGGGAAAGGAACCAAGTGTTCCGTGTTTTTTAAAAGGGTAGCTTGCAACAATAACGTGTAGCTTGCAATTATGAAAAGTAGCATAAAAACGTAGCCGTTTGGCAAAGTTTTGTTTAACAACAAAAAAAAAACAAAAAACGGTGTATTCCGATGTTTGAAATGCATCTTGTATAAACATATGTAGCAGACGATAAGGAAAATAGGCAAAGTAGCAAAAATACTCCACTTCCCATCAGAGTCATGGTTCGTTACTGTCAAATGTTTATTTAATTAGTAAACAAAATAAGAGAGTGTTTACTTCCCAAGATAGCATCTTCTTGCATAAAGCACAGGGAAAAGTAGAGTTTTTGAACATATATATTTATAATATTAACACAGGATGTAACTTCAATATCACCATTTCATATATAATTCCCTTATAAAACTGTTGCTATCCTAGTCATTTGATAGGTAAAATGCATCAGATTTTGTCTATCAATGGCTTAGTATTTTTTCTTCATATACAGATAAAACTTTTTTCAATATAAGAAGCATATCATCACGAATTTTGATTGTAAAATACTTAAACTTACGAAATTCCGTTAGTCCGACACAGGTTCGTACACTCGACCCCCAAGAGTAAAACGGTCCTTCTTCGGAGTAACTCGGCGAAATTTTTGTTCCGTTCAATAATGTCACTAAATATCTCTCACTGACACTCAAAGTCGTTTTACGTCTATTTTCCTGCTAATTCGAAAATCTGAACGTCGATAGCAGCTGTCAGAAAACCTTGTTCTACTTTTCGGTTCCATTGTGATAAATAGTAACAATTCAGTTTAAACTTCTGGATTAGATTATCCTTAACAACAATTTTTTTTTTTCATCACTGTTGTCTTGTTTCTAAAATCAGTATTGTTAAATATTATGTCTTTCTCTGTGCATTTTTGGCAAATACAAGCCATAATAAACATCACCAGTGACACAGTACTAGCAATGGAAGTATTATCGAAAAAAGGGCAGCAAAAATAAGGCCTTAATGGGACGATGTCTATGATTTATTCAGAATTCGGGTTCTTTGTTTACACGGAGTTACCATATGATTACTACCGATTCATGGAAAACTAAAAGCAGACAATGAATACACATACAAAGAAGATAAGAACCATTTCAATCCATTTTCAAGTTGATTCATTTTTCGTGGCCGTTTTTCTTCAAAACTCTGTTTTATTTGTCAGCGTTATGCTATTGTTTTGCATGCAAAACCCCGACCGGAAGTCTTTCTATGACTCCCGGTGATGGCGCTGCGAAATTAGAAGATATTTGCGCACCTTGCGGGGTCGGCGGTCCCGTTACTATATGTCTATGATTAAATGTTCATTCTATCCAAATCAGCACGAAAATAATCTCTGCTTAAAACAGATACCGACGTCAGCGTGGACTACCCGGGTGTCGATGTAAGGCGATCACAAAAATAAATTGACACGTGTTTTTCTTAGCTTAAAAATAGCTACCTTTGCAGCGTGGCTCAGATAAGAAATGCCTGTTTATACCTGTTTGTAATGGCGATTGGGGTATAATGCTTCATTTTTTACACAGATCTAAGATCTCAACGAACAGCATGTTACAGGATTTTCGAGTAACAATCAGTTGTTTGGTTATTTAAGAAAAAAGTATTTGGTCCAAACTTTCGAATACCACCTTAAAATATCAAAAGTACTTTAGTGTCAGGCGTTCTTCTTCCGGTCGACATTTAAGCTTTCCACCCCAAGAATGACAGAAGTGTGAACGCCGGCCGCTAGCTGCAAGCACACTGGGGTATAACTATGGAAGAGATTTAGAGATTCAGATGTGTTCAGGATACCGCGTATTTTGGAGAATGCATGCCTGGGCAGTCTATCATTCTTTCATAAACCCAAAAAAGTTCGGCTTTGTGGGTGAAACCTGCTTCTTTATCCTGTGCTGGTCGATGCTGTGAGCAAGTTGGCGTAGTACTCTGTCATGACGCCACCTGTATCCTCGGGAGAGAGCCACATTGCACGATGAAAAGATATGCTTCAGGGTACTTTTCTTCCGACACAGTGGTCATGGTGGGGGTCTTCGGTCAGCTCCCACCGTTGTAGCTTGGCTGGTGTTGGATGGACATCGTACCCACTCCTTAGTAAGAAACTACTTCTAACTGGTTCTAGGAGCCACAGCTGTGACCAAGTAAGTTTCCGCTCTGGCACTGTCCACCGTGTGTACTTCTTCTCTGGTTTCCAAGCTGAACCAACTGTGCAACTCGAGTTTCCGCCACCTCCTGTCTGATCCCCCGTTGGATCATGGCTCCCTTTGCTGTTTTTCAGCACCTAACCATCTTTCTTGTGCTTAGTCACAGGGGGCTGACGAAGCGTCACAGGTTGTGGTCCTCGTCGAAGTCATGTAGTTGTTACTCATCAAAAACTTATGAAAACAAACCCTAGTTTCCCTACCACCATGACCACCACGTCGCAGAAGTAGGACGAAAGGTCAGTTCATTGTTTATTTTGCAAGATTTTCATTCAAACTGCTGTTTGCCGGTATCATTTGTGTTAATAATTAACAATATTTATGTCCGTTAACGCTGTTGCGCAATATTATCCCTTGTTTCAGTGTAGAAATAGTGTTTTTGGTAATTAACTACGCTGAATGTTTTTATTTATACAACATTTCATATCCCTGATACTGGCCTCGTGTCTTTCAACATTTCATGACAATTCTCTACCGCTGTAGCACAGGGAATTGTGTGTTTGTAGACCTTTTATAACCATGATAACAGCCCCCCCCCCCACACACACACACACACATCAAAATGTGTATGTTGTTCAACGAAGTCACCTCTTGATGTATGTGTTACTTACAGAGAGTGTGAGTGTTTCTCACCGAAGTCTAATAGAGTTTTTTCACTTGCAGTCAAAAAGAACCATAAGCCCTGCAATTGTATTTATATCTCGTTCAACCCACTTGCTTATGTCATCATGGGTGTCACTGACAGTTTGCATTTCAAGTTCAAATCGATCTTTTCTTGCGGCGAATATTGGTTCAGTTTCGTAACCGAACAAATTGACATCTCCCAGCTTTTTCCCAAGACCTGGTGCTATCTTTTTTCCATCTACACATAAACTGTAAGATGTTGTTTTAGTTGACGCAATTGATGCAACTGCTTCTAAGTTTGAATGAATGATCCCAGGGCTACTGCACTCAATTGCATAATGTTTTCTTTCCTCTTTCAATATGTCTTTATTTGGACAAACGAAGTTCAATATTGATATATCGGACTTTTTCCTGTCTTTACGCTCATGCTCGCCATGTTCTTGCACTCCTGAAAAGGCTGTATATTCTCCCATAAATCTAAAAAATGGACTTAAATAAAGACTGTCCGACTGCCCAAAACTGTTTTACTAACGGTGTATATCTTATCTGACGCACGTCAGTTAGTTTCGAAAACTTGACGACATCTTAAAACTGTACGACATCTAAAAACAACTGAGCTGCGATGTTATTTGCAGTGAAGTCGCCAGTGTTCACCATTTCAAAAAAAGTGACCTTCTAGACGTTTACAGTCCTTGTAGATAAGATGTGGAGGAGGGAAGAAGCCTTTGTAATTTGGCACCGTCTCTTTTACTGTTTTGCTATCAGCCAAAACGTCTTCTGATATATCTTCCATTCTCTCGACGTGAACAGATTTCGTTGGTAGGTTTATTTTAAAAAATGTTCTTATCGGACTATCACTTGCTAAATTTTTTGTCGGTATTGTAATTTTACCAGTGCTTTTGTTTATTGTCATGTTGTCGATGTTGCTGATAATATCATGTCCTTTCACTTTAAAAGTCCTGTTCCGATATTTAGTTGTTCCTCTTTTATTTACTTCCCACATGTATGACACATTCTCTGTTGGATGGAATTTGGCACAGTGCTTTGTAACTTCTAATATGCCGGCGAATGGGGCCCGACAATATGTACACACAGCGTGATCCTCATCCTGAAATTGAATTTGACTTCGATGAGTAACATACACATTAAAAATGGTCTTCGTTGAGCACCACACACACTCTCTGTGAGAAACAACTACATTTGGTAGCAGGCAAAATCTCCTAAAAATGATTATAACGTAAAATAAATTACATCATAATAAAGACAATTGATATTGTGACTACAGTCACTATAAATTGCTAAATATTCGTATTTACAAATAAAAACATACAAGTCGCCGGTCAAACTAAAAGATAAATAAAGGATAGGAATGCAACCAAGTGAAACAATGTAAACAAGGTGGCAATTAGTGTCTCTCAAATCAGGAAGGGCGAAGCAAGATGTACTTCCGTGCGTGCATGCCCGAACAATCAGTGGACCGCTTTCGGCAGACAGAGGTTAATTGGCCGTGATATATATATACTTGTCAACAAGGAATAGGAAACGGTAGCTACAATTAGTACGAGATAGGCCGGTTTAATTACTCAACATGTCTAGCTAGGTAAATCGCGCAAAGCGAAAGGTAATAAGAACAGAACAGAACATTTCTTTATTTCATCCCAGGTACAATAGGTACAACATGGGGTAAGGTACACTAATATAGGTTTACAAAATACAATGTTCCGGATTTAACAAGAAAGTATCATTTTTTAAAAATTGATATTTAGCTGAAGGTTGGAAGGTTGGGGGAACACACAACATATTGAAATGCTGACACAAATTATTGTTTCGTTTCATTGCGAAAGAGAGGTAAAGAATTGAAGAAGGAATGTGAAAGGGCGTGATAGTTCGGAAGGTAGTGGCGAACTGTAGTGTTCAGGTAAATAAACGAACAAGACAACAATCAAATAATAGTTAGTCAAGTAGTAAATAAGACAAATAAAAACGTATAATACGGGAGTATTTTTGGTATCACGCGCTCATACAGATACTCACATATTTACACGCAGCACACAACACGCCTGTGCAAGCACACACTCACACTCAAACACGCCCAATACATCCCAAAGCGCAACATGTGTAAAGTTATCAGACATAAACTTTCAGTGCGCTTTGCACATGCTTACTTAAAGGGAAAACATAAATAAGTGTGCATAACAATAGAAAAACAAACAATATAATATGAATGTTGTACTACCGGGTATAATTATTTATAATGTTCAAATAAAGATGACGAGGCCAATACATTACAACAGCATTCGTAATATGTGTTATCAAAAGTTCTAAATGCTTTTATAAAAAGATGGGAAAATTGTCAGAAAACATTTTTCTAGCTACAATGTTACAATTTTGAGGTAGCTAGTTTCTTGTGAAATGAGGTAAGTATTAGGATTCTTTCTGAGATACCGGTATCTATTTTATCGATAATTACCATATAGTCACTTTAACAGTTACTTATATAAGAGTAGTCTACAATAATCATTTATGTTTAAGGAATTGAAGTTAATGTTATCTAACTAAAACAAAAAAGCAATCAGTTTGGTCATCTACTTTGGCATAAACAATAAAAAAGAACGGATACAATGTACATGTAAATAAGAGAGATGCGCAACAAATGAGTTAAGTAATACATTACACGGACCAATAAAAAGATATGGGAATAACTTAAAAGATGATTTAAAGTAAAACGTAGACAATCTTCAAATCTGAGGATAAATTACCATGTGTATCTTAAACACAGAACTGGAGTACAAAGAGGTAAGTTAAGCTATGTAAATTTGTAAAAGGTTTTTCATCTTTAATCCTGGACAGGGACAGAGGTATTATATATGAAAAACAAACAAAACAAAAACAAACAACAACAGTTCAGTGCTAGTTAAACCTTAAAGGTATTCATTATCTTGGACAAAAATGTGCAAACAGTTTTAAGAATTTCCGGGCGGGCCGATGAGAATAAATAACTCAAAGGTGTATTTCGATTGATACAAGGGAGTTTTTCCAAAAGAGAAGCTCGCTCTGCATTGAAAAAAGGACATACTAGAACATAGTGAGACTCTGTGTCGACGGCTTCAGTCTGGCAGAGATTACAAACTCGGTCTTCGAAAGGGATGCCTGTGTAACGGCCAGTCTCAACAGGTAAGGAGTGATTTGCTGTTCTGTATCTAAATAGTGTTATTGATTCGTTCTTTTTTAAAATGTGCAAATAATTCTCATAGTTATGCTCGTTTTTTAAGCTTAGGTAAATAAGCCCTTTGTTAGACTGACTTAACTCAGAATGCCAAGTCTGCTTAAATTGATCAATGAGTATCTGTTTAACGTGTTTGTGTATATTAATAAGTGGAATGTTGTACTGATTTTCCCAGATCTCTGGTCGGTCAACTGTTCTAAGAATCGTTTTAATTTTACTCAACCATTTAGAATTACTGTGTTCATTGACCATAAATCTATAAATTAATGATGATATTTTCGTTTGTTTGCCCAGAATGAGATTTGTCCAAAAACTTATCATGCGTGTGTGCACCAATATTGATAAAGGGTATCTGCCCAGTTCTCCATAGAGAAAATTTGTGGGAGTTGCCTTTTTGGCCTTAGTTATATGTCTTAAGAAGTATTTTCTCTATAAGTTTTACGTCCTCGAAGCAAAATATCTCAGAACCATAAAGAAGAATTGGAGAGATTGTATGGTCGAAAAGCTTTAATATTAAATCAATCGGTAAGTCTAAGTTTTGTATTCTTGAATACAGTACACGGAGTGCCTTGTTAGCTTAATCGCAAACGTGCTTTCTTGCTTTGCTAAATGATCCGTTGCTAGAGAAGGTTACTCCTAAGTAGTGATATTGGTTTACGATTTCAATGTTTTTGCCACTTATAGTAAAGGAAAGATTACGTGTTTGCCTGACACCGAAAGCAATGATTTTTGTTTTGTTAATGTTTATCTTAAGGTGCCATTTGTTACAATAAACAGCGAATGAATCCAAGCTTTTTTGTAAATCTACAGCAGAGTCGGATAAGATAATGGCATCGTCAGCGTATAGCAGGATAAGGAGTTTAAGCCAATATTCAGGATTAGAAAGTTCTACACTAGACGAACCATTATCAAATTAATGAATTTGAACATCGTTTAGAAAAAGGGAGAAAAATAATGGGGATAGATTCTCACCCTGTCTGACACCAATTTCGCTTACAAAAAAGTCTTAGAATTCGCCATCAACAGAAACACAGGACTTAATATTTTTATACATGTTTTTTATTACATTGAAAACTTTTCCATTGATGTTGTGATCTAGAAGTTTGTGCCATAGACCAGCTCTCCATACGGTATCAAATGCTTGGGAGAAGTCAATAAATGAACAGAACAACTTATTCTTTTGTCGTTTTAGAATTTCTATAAGAGCATGAAGGGTAAAAATATGGTCTGAGCAGGAGTAGTGTTTTCTAAAACCAGCTTGATTTTCATTTAATACGTTATTGCTTTCTAAAAAAAGACTAAGTCTGGAATTAAGAACAGATGTGAATAATTTTCCAAGACAACTTCATAGAGTAATTGGTCTGTTATTAGACCTTCTGTCAGATTTCCTTTGTTTTTATAGATCGGAATGATTGCACCCTTTAACCATGATGATGGAATTGTGTCCGGTATAAGAGGGTGCTATAAAAGATACGGGAAATTGTAAGAGAGTGAGTGAATTAAGGCTGAAAGAGATATGACGCTATGTACTTTTGGTTAACTCTTTCTTAGTATGAAATAATAACAGTTGTAATTAATCTTAGTGGTCGTCTCCTGCTGGAATCCCTGCTACGTCACAATATGATAATGTTACTAGGTCTACTTTGTAATACACTATTCAATTTATTATAAGTACATTTGCAATAAAAGCCCCCTAAAAAAGAGTCTACACACATCAAATACTTTTAAGTGTTATTCTTGCATGTTCGAATGTTTACCCTAATTCCCTTCCATAGATAACTTATAGGTGCTTTATGCAGACCGATTGCAGAGCACAGAGTTATTTTTAAATCTTTACCTAAGGCCTCAGCAGTGCGGCAAAGGCATATACTATATAGGTCAGTTAGCACGCTATCAACGTCTTGTGTGGATAATTATATAGGTCGCAGAATTCTGCAAGCATTTTATCTTATATCTGTTGAGTGTTTGGATAAAAAACGAGCTTAAATTGTTTGTGTTATGGTGTACATTGGTATATCGGCGGTCTTTACCTGTTAGGCGTTTTAAGTTCATCAGGAGTTCCAGTTCATCAGGTATTCCGGAAATATATTTAGTATATAAACAGACAAATAGACCCTTTTCCTAATCGGCTGTTTTTAACGAGTCGTGTGACCCGCAAGATTCAGAACGAGGCCATAAGTGACAGAATCGAAGATTTACAGACGTTTCGGTAAATTACCGCTTCGGTAAAGTTATAGTGAATAGTTTGGATATTACGATAAAGTGGTGACTATATAATATTTGTAAACTGTTAAATTTTACACAAATTTAAATTGAACACGTGTCTCGTGGTATACTCTGTTACGATCGATGTCGCTATTTAAGATTTATTTATAAAATGGTACGTAACTAAACGACGAAATAGTGTAACAGAAAGAACAAGCCAGCAACAAACTAGTAATGTTTTATTTTAATAAACAATTAAATCTATGGCGTAACAAAATAATAACAAATATATCAGACAAAATTTGAGAATGCAAAATAAATGTTAGCTTACTGTTTGCCCCTTAAGGAGGTGTCTCTTTAATAGGCCAATTAATAATTCAAACACAGAAGTCTTCAGAACATTCACGAAACCAAGTTAAAAACAAAAACAAATGAATTTTCTAGCATGATCCTTTTCTTTCTAGCTGTTTCGCGAATACTATGTCATGCGAAATACGTCATTAAACTACAACGGTAAAGAACCTCTTAACCTGACTAGCGTAACCTTAAACGCTGTTGTACTAACACAACAGTTTAGTTATAGAGAAAAAAGATTACAATAAAAGTGAAAATCCACAGCAACAAAACAACATTTTGTTAATTCAATCAGTTAAACATTAAATACGCGTGTGGTAAGAGGGGCCTAAAAGAAGCTATTAAGAATCCTAAACTAAGCATGTCCATAGTGATAAATATCATATATCAGATATAAAAATGAAATATGAAAGAATTTCACCGTCATGTTTTGGAAAAAATCACATTTGAATAGGGTGACCCCCTCGCCTTGTCCTAGGACCATTTTTTACAAGTGGTTATTGCTAAAAAGTCTAATTTGGGGGTTCAAAACTATAATATATTTTAGCATCAGTGGTGTAACTTTATAAGCATAACCCTAAACATTAAAAAGAACTCATTTATATTGTTCAAGTACAAACATTTGATAATTTTACACTGAAAAAGGCATCTATACCCCATCGGAAAATTTCCTTGACACAAAAACATACACAAACTTTCAGAGTTTCTAAATATTTTAATTATACCAGTATATTTATAAAATGCATATCAAAATTTGCTATATACATATACCAATCACATAACAAATAATTACAGACTTTCACCGTTTAGTTTTTGAAATATTAGCTTTAAAATTGTCATATTCCATGTTTTTCTTAACAAAACAACAACAACAACAAACCTGTAAAAAAAGATTTTCTGTTACAATTTTGCACAATACCTTTATGTTTCACAAAGATCTTTTACAGATCTGACTAAAACTGACTTCTGAATGTGTATCTGTTTACAATAGAACTTAAATTGTTGATTTTAATGTTTTCCGTTTCACATATCGACCTCTGCTGTCACTCGGAGCTCCTCGGGTAATTCCGTACTCTACATAATCCGAATATATCCGAAGCTTGCCGGAGATCGCCGAGTAGGTACGATTGCTCTGCTGTCTCTGTCCGCCATTTTGGTATTTTCCGAAAATATAACGTCACGCTTTGGGATCCCAATTTTTTGGTAAATATTTTTTTATTTAAAGATATATAAGATATTTTTTGTTGAAATTATTACTTGTTTGAAAAAAAAATATTATCAATATTTCCAAGATACATAAAAAATAATGATTAAATGTTTGCTACGATCAAAACCGATTAGTTCCGGAGAACGTGTCGGATACTGCCGAGGGCATTGCCCCTTTTACCTTAAAAGAAAAAAAAATGCCTCCATAGCGGGTTGATGTGCTAGCTAAGTGTTTATGAATATATCATAAATCATATTCATACATTACACTGAGCAATTGATTTTGTATGAAATTAAATAAATGACCTACCATAACTTATTACTGATTATGTATTTTATCAGTAATACAAGTATATATAATATAAGTAATGCATACATGTCTTTTCCACATCGAGTAGAAATGTCGTAGCTGTATTAAGTACTTTGGTGAACTGGCGTGATTGATTCAAAGGCAAACCGTTAACTTTCTTACTTGCTTAAACGTATATAACTACCTGTATGCACATTACTGTTTGCTTATTTAATAGTTAACTATAGATTTTGGAAACACTACTGACTAAATATGTTTGAACAGAGGCCATACGTTCCACTTAATCTGTGTTGCCCATAAACCACTGCGTACAGAAATATTTATGTAATCGAAATTTGAACACAGATAGTCAGAAAAATACCAAACTTGTAGGTATGTCTGGTGTTCTTAAATGATAACTTTACGTTGTTACGTGTTATATTAAGGTAGCCTTAGTTACGTTATGGAGTAGACATGATGTTACCGGTGGGAGGTCGGGCGGGTAAGGTGTGCCATATGACACTCATATCACTTTGATTGGTTAGGAGTACGAGCCTAACAGCTGATCCCCGTAACATTTATTCAAGACAGTTCACTGACTCTAAACCCTGCTGTGCAGTTTACATCACAATTTCTAGTCATAAAGATTTATACATTTATTTGTGTAAAGGTGTTGACAAGAAGCGTGTTTAGGATAACTGAAGAGCCACGTAGCCCTTTTATAATAGATCTACGACCACGGATTTTCTTTATGTGGAGTTTTTATCTTCGAATGACGTAAGGTGAAAAGGTGATATTTCTTTATGTTAATTTTGGATGATTTCATATTAAAGTAAATAAAAAAATGTGTCTCTTACTAAGTTGAATAGAAGTGCGTAGTTGAAACATTCGCTTGTCAGCTCACATTAGTAATAATAATCAAGTGATAATGCATTGATCGTCTCTGTTTGAAAATAAAATTGTTAACTAAGTGCGTGCTTTAAAGCTGATATCAAACAGTTTGCCTACATCAAATGTACGTTACAATATTTTCCCACTGTTTGGGGAAATGTTATCATAATTTCTGCATAAACTCGTACTTAAGTAAAAGTAAAGACGATTTTGAACACGACCTGTATTCTAAACTACAATGCACTGCACCTAAAAGCACTTTAAATATGCATTCTGTCCAAATCTTTAAATAAGCACGATAGCACTTGATGACTGCTAAATATAGATATCGACGTCAGAGTGGACTACACGGACAACGATGAAACTCGTTAAAGTAACTTACTCACGTGACTGTCTTCGTTTAAAAATAGCTTTATCAGTAGCGTGGCTCAGATAGGAAATGCTTGTTTTGCAATGACGAGTGTGGATTTATGTTTCGCTTTTTACAGATCTAGGGAATCAATGAACAACAGTTTGCATGACCTTTTCGTGTAACAGTGAATGATTTGGTTAGATGAGAACGAATCTTTGGTTCAAACTGACGCATGCCACCTTTAAAGTATTTTTAAAATAAAAGCGGGTTACTTTACATATTATATTTTTAATTTTGTTTATAACTGAACAAAGCGTGTTTAGTTTTCACCTTTCGCGTGAAACATATCGATCTTCGAAAATTGTGTAAAACGGTTCAAAGTGGAAATCAGACATACAAAATGTCTGATTTTTGTCGCATAAGTTTGCCGCACATACAAACAAAACCATTGTTTCCTAAGTATACATAGTAAAACTCTATTCTAGCATTATATCGCTATACAAGTCTCAGTCTAAGACACATTGCACAGTTTCAATTGTTATTTAATTGACATAATATCGCATAAATCCGATGAACTAAAGATGCCTTTTGCCCCATTACATTTTCGTTCAGTTCCTCAGTATATGTCTTTTACTTTCAAAGCATGCAGAACTCCAAAGAAAGCGATCGATACATTTCGATGTCGTCCATTTTCTATAAGCGGAAATGGGGACCTATCACATATGGCCTCGTTTTTGAATTGTCGTGTCACATAATACCCGAAAAATAGCTTATTGGGAAATTGGTCTCTTATGTACATGCTATGTTAGGTCTCACAGTCCTGTGCAGAGGATCTGGCAGATATGTCAGGTCCAACTGTTGTCGAGAAGCGAGTGGCGGTGCTCGGGGCCGGAGCGAGCGGTCTGACGGCCATCAAGTGCTGTCTGGAAGAGGGACTGGACGTCGTCTGTTATGAGAGAGGATCCTACATCGGGGGTCTGTGGCACTACACCGAGGAAGTAGAGGAGCACCAAGCTAGCGTCATGAAGTCCACCGTGATTAACACGGACAAGGAGATGATGGCCTACAGCGACTTCCCGATGCCTCAGGACTTTCCCATCTTCCTGCACAACACGGGCGTTGACCGATATCTCAATATGTACGCAGACCGCTTCCAGCTGAAACGGCATATCAGGCTCAATTACGAGGTACGTCAACTTAAGATGTTTGGAATTGAACATTATCTTATATAATGTTGAAAAGTTCATATAAAATAGGATTAATGAATTTGCGGTACACGTTTATCTGTACACATAAACCATTTTATTATATACATGTATTTTAACTGAAGTGTCCAATACGGATATTTTTGGACCACGAAGCAAAAGTCACACTAGATGAGCCGTTTGGCCCGTTGAATATAGATTTGCAATCATTGCAGTGCAAAATGTTGTTTCTTTTATTTCATATCCATTTATATTCAGGACTTAATTGTATAGTCTTGATTTTTTTATATTGAAAAAGAACACGTTTTTTTAGTTCTTATGTGTAAATAAAATAACTTGTACATGTATTTACAACAATAAAACAAAGGGTAATACAGTACGATAATCAGATAAAAGAGACTTACTGGAACTTCCATTATTTTCCAATATAACGCGCGGTGAAGCTGATGACTAACGTCAGTATTTTTTTATCATCCTCCTACATAGAGATATTGTTCGAAAGGTGAACGGCGAGGGTAAATCAAAGCGCCGATGGCACTGCAGAATTCGGTGCCTGCAATTTGTGAATTAACATATAAACTGAATGACCCTAAAGAGTTAAAACTTTGTACTTAGGAGGTATACAATAGTCAGCATTAACTTTAGTAGTTTCTTGTATTTTCAACCCTTTTTGTATTTTTGTTTCTACATTTCTCAAATATACCACTACCTCTTTTGCCTCGTATGTACACATTTTCATTTGATAATACTACAATAGGCTTATAGACATAATCTCTTCAATAAACGTTTCAACACCTTGAAAGGTTTCTTTGTAAAATAACATTATATACGTAGTATTATACATCTGTGTATTGCTATTTCTAATTGACAGGAAAATAAACCTTAATAATATGTTTCTGTCAGTGTCGCTAAACTTCGGACGTACGAAGGATTGGCCATGCATGACCTTTACTTCTCGCGACCAGTCTTCATGTCTGGAAAAAATAGTATACTATATAAATAATGCCGGAAGGGTTAAAACGCTTCAATAGTGATCAGACATGCTTCAGACATTGCTATTAAGTTTGTAATCTCTTTAAACTAGATTTCCAAGTGATTATTTTTTTGTAATTCGGATATACATGAAATGTCGATTTATGTGTTAACAAATCCACGCAGGCTTATCACTTAATTACCGACTGCTTCCCTGACTTTGCATTATCTACTAGGCCGAAATATTTGGCGTAACCCGCGCGGGTTTTCTCTGCAGTGTAATCTATATTTTAGAAGAGATGTTTATTTGCAGCCGAAGACTTGCCTGCTTTCCAGTTTCCAGTGGGTTGTACACAGGATTTACGATGGAATAATTTTGACCATTGTTTGCACATCTGTAATCGCTGACACCAACCAAACTGCGCTTATGAACGCTTAGATTTACTTATTGCGCTTTGGTCGCTTTCGCTAAGCACTTATGAGCATTTATTTAATACCCTTTTCAAACGCTAAAATGCAATCATGAAAACAGTATTGTAAGTTAAAAAAATAAATGCAATTTCTATAATTGGATGTTAATGACTACTTTGGTCCCAATGTATAATCTATATCGGATTTTTGCAGCTGAAGGCTTGCCTGCTTTCAGCTACAATAAACAATTAATTTATCTCCAAATAATTATTGACCATTATTTGCAGACCTTTTATCGCTTTCTGGGTTAAAAGTACACTACCCGTACAGCGTCCGAATCACTGGGCATAATAACCGAGGAGTTCCAATGTATGGTGCTTTTGCATATATTCGCAGCCATCGACAGGTCTAGTCTAATCAAATGTTTAAACAGTTTAAAAGTGTAGGTCACAATTTTGTTTAAATTTGTTTTAATCGTTAGCGTCGCCTTTGATGCTGCGCACCAACGATTGTCTTGTACATCAATGTTGTATGCTAACAATGTTTGTACTTCTATACCACTATGGTAAAAGATCAGCACAGTACACAGTACACATTTACACTCTTGGGGTAACCCGCTTTACTCAGCCAAGTCGTTTGACTTGTCTTCTGCTAGAAATACACAACCCCAACTCCACTGGCATCATCATCGGTACGCGTTCAGAAAAGAACCTCGAAGGTAAGGTCCGTTTATACACAGCGCGAACGCGAACGCGTCCAACGCGAACACGAATGCGAACGCGACTTTTTAGCAGTTTTGCCATTCAAATAGAGCACGAACCCGCACGCGGAATACCGTCGACGGTTTTCGAGGCGACTCGTTTTTTCCTTCTAAAAATTTGATCATTTAGAATCATGAAGTCAGACACGGAGGAACTTGTAGTGTTGTACTTGTACACAAAACGTAGGAAAAGAAAGAGGCGTGTTTCCGTGCATGAGCTTTTACAAAGACGACATGAATTTGGAGAGTTATTTTTTTCTACTTCAATAATTAGGACTTCTGATATGTCCATTTTGAAGCAATGTTGACTTATAAAAAGTGTCAAGTTATTTATGGAAACTGTCATGAAACTGACATTTCTGTTTGTGGAAACGATGCCAGGAAAATACTTGCTGATTGGAAAATAGCAAAAAAGCCGCGCGACCTTCTGAAAAATTCGCTCTGTGGGCAATCAAGGCGGTCGTTCGCGCGAACAAAAAATTGTTCGCGTTCGCACTCTATTTGAACGGTTCTTCTACAAATAACTAAACTATTCCAGGACGAAAAACCGCGTTCGCGTTCGCGGTCGCGTTCGCGCTCTGTATAAACGGACCCTTAAGAGTACTGGCACACCGATATTCCTGGTACGTGCTTCGGTCTTCCTACATCGAAATGTAGCTCCTACACATTTGAAGAAGACTGGGTTGCCACTCAGAAATAACACAATTAACTTACCAAAATGGCAATTTTAGAACAATGCTTTAAATATCCCGATCATAATTTACAGTTAAACGCATGTGCTGATCTCAAATCAGGTATGCAACATCCGAGTCAGTACTGTAAGGTCTTTGCGTTTTCTAAAAATATCATTCGTATTCGTATCAAATAACTTTACACACGTGTACTGAATCCTGTGAAGCAAAAACAAGACTTATATTTAAAATTCTTGTTGCATTATTTTGCATTATTTGTGATTGTTGTACATAGATTTCGGCGAAGAAATAAAATAGCCCGATATGAATCTATCTCTCGTCCTCCTAGGCCAATTTCTGAAAGTAAGTTAGCCAAGGTGATCCGAATATCCCAACGTCTGCTTAGGGAAAGGTTTGAGAGGTTCGAATACATGTAGACATTAATTGTAAGAAGTAGTTATATGAATGAAGTGTACATCCATGCGCGTTTTGTTGCATAATAATAGCAAAATCATCACGATCATTTTTTAAGGTTTGTTGTATTAAGTGCAAATGACTGACAACAAACATGAAGATCTGATTACATGGTCAAGTATGCATCCTTTAATGTGGACAGCTTGAAGTTTGTAAGCACTATTTTTGTAGCGGAAGCACTTCTCGGAAGCAGTAAACGTTTGTCGTTAAGAATTCATTCGAATGGAACTTATGGTAACTAAGAATTAAGTCCTATTGCACTAAATACAATAAAGCTATTCGGTCGGTCGTTCATGGATGTCCTGAGTCTAATTAAGATCAATAGTTTTATTTATGTTTGTAGAGGTTGGTGTCTGTTGTTTACTTGTTTAAATTAATGATACCTTGCTGTGGTTTGAAAATCTCAGATTATTGGAATAATTAAGTAATAACTTACCTCGAACGGAAGAGATACGTAAGAAATTATGTGTACATTAGGGGGCAATGTAAAAGTCCTTTCATAATACCCCATTCCCATTTTCTTTAAACGTAATCGTTGATTTAAACACATGTGAAAAAAGATAATAGGACTTCATTAAACAAGTTGATTAAAACGCTGTATGGGGCCTAGGCTATGTTGTGCTTTAAATATATTTACACCGTTTTATTACACACGAAAGCTTTGTTTACACCACTGACTTACATAACAAATCAAGGTTTACACCTAACTAGCATCGCCAAACATGGCGGCGCTGTGCTCAGTTCTGTATTGTATATAAAAATACCCAATCCGCCAATAGCTAGTGTTGAAACCGTTATATGGCTGGGTTCCAGATCGGGCCCTGGCTGGAATGTTCGTTTGATCAAGTCGGTACTGAGCACAGAATCAGTCAGTGCTGATTGGGTCAGGTTTAGGCCTACTGATGAAAATACTAAGTGTTGTACCGAGACTGGACGTGCAGTAAGTTACATGTAGTATATTTGGATGCTTTCTCTTGTGACAGGGTCCAGGGTTATGAGAAAACTGAATTTCGTAAGCACTTAAGATTAACCCTGCATGTCCTAGACTACCCGAGGTCAGTAAATGTATGGTAGAAGGCAATCAAATGTTAACATTTATATTGTACTCTGTCTTTAGTAGATGTTCAAAAGATAATATTGTGTAATGCAGATATACAAGACATGCAGATTTATGTATGAATGCGGCGCAGAAAAACCACTCAGTGACTTTAGGGGCCAAAGGAGTAAGAACAATGTTATAAGAACGAGTCTTCCACTGGCTATTGTGAGTACCACGGGGGAAAAAATAAAGTGACCATTATTTGCATAGCTTTAGTCGCTTAAAAGGTAAAACGTACACCACACAAACGACGCTTTTAAGCGCTATGATTGTTAATGGAAGATGAGAATTATTCAATGTTTGTATTGCTAGATCGCAAGACTTATCCAAAGGCGCACGGCTCTGTTCACAATACAAAACCATTTTCCAGTGCGCGCAATGACTTAGCGGTATATTTGACGGAACCAGCAAATGACGACGGTGACCTGCTCTCCCGCTGTCAGGTAGATTAACCGATCTTTGAGCTCGGACCAAAACCTTCTGCTTACGTCTACATAATTGAAATCGGAGGTTGAGAAGTGGCGGTTCATCCAACACCAACAATATATTCAGAAGTTAATCTCCGCCTTTTATTATATCAAATGTGTCTCCTTTTCTGAAGCATTGAACACACTTAAGTGCTTCACCAATTTTTTTTAATTCTGTACATGTTTTGTAACCATATTATTAGCTCCCGAAAGTGAACACAGTATGTATATATTCATCGCTTGTAGAGCTAAACAAAAAAGTATTCTGATTCGGCGATAAACATCTCATCAAATATCACCCATAATTGATCGATGCGCTGAAATGCATATAACAATGTCTGCTTTGTAAAACAGGCAATAATGTAGATCTAGATCTGCGTATCTTTCCTACCGGTAGATTTTGTCTTCGCTTATAACTAACATATCAAACTTTAAACCTAAATTAGATTCCGTGCACACAAAAATAAATATGTTGACGTTTTAGAAATTAAATAAGCACAAATAAAAATCTTATATATCGACAGGTGTTGTCAGTAAAGCAGTCCAGCGACTTCAAAGATACAGGCAAGTGGATCTTGACCGTGACGAACAAAGAGACCGGGAAGACAAGTGAAGAAACATTCGACGCCGTCTTGGTGTGCACGGGGCACCATGCCGAGAAGAATCTGCCCACGTTTCCTGGTCTGGAGAACTTTAAGGGGAAAGTACTTCATTCGCACGACTACAAACATCCGGCAGGATACGAGGACAAGCGAGTTGTGGTTGTTGGCTTCGGGAACTCCGGCGGAGACCTGGCTGTTGAACTCAGCAGAATGGCTCAGCAGGTACAAGTTTAAGTCTCTTGTTTGTAATTATTGTTGTGGTGTAAAGTACATTCTAAAACATATATTTGACGAGAAAGAGCGCGGATGTGTGACATTTAAGGCGCCATAGAGAGCATGCCCTGTAAACAAGAAGATGCTATCCAGCGGACTTAACACTCTAATTATACCGTCAAATCATTACATAAATATTTTAGAGTAACGAACCGTAACTCTGATGGAAGCTAGACTATCTTCTATTTTGTTTTCTTCCTTATTGTCTGCTACATCTGTAATTACAAGCTGCATTGCTTACATCGGCATATTCGGCTTCTTTTGTCAAATAAGATTTCGCCAAACGGCGGCTGTGAATTTCTATTAATGCATGCTAGTTTTTATAAATGCAAGCTACACTTTATTGTTGCAAGCTACACTGCTAAAACAGCTGAACACTCGTTTTTTTTTTTCACTGAAAGTGTCCATAAAATGAATTCTATAACCCACTTAAACGATTATCAGAATGTAATAGGTACTGAAGAAAAAAAACTTCTTTGACCAATTAAAATATTTGAAAATTGCCATAGTTTCCTGTCCACTTCTTGTATATTTAAAGCATTATGGAGCATTTCGGTAAAGTCAGCTCATAACCAGTCTGACGCCAATGTCAGAATAATTATATTACCCAGTATGTTTTGTTTAAATCGCAAACAAATATCAGTTTATGTAAACATTGATAAAGTGTCTAATTTTAGCTATTTTCAACAGGTTTTTCTAAGTACAAGAAGCGGGGCTTTTGTCTTGACCCGACTCGTCGAGGAAGGTGACCCACTTCTTATGCTGTTTAGTGTCAGATACAAACTTCCCATCATGCGACTTTTTCCACACTATGCCATTAGTAAATTGGTGGACACTGTCCAGAAAAGGGTCGACCATCACAAATATGGGCTATTTCCGAAGTTTCCTGGAACCCAGCATCCGACCGTAAATGACGATCTCCCAAATCGTTTAGCCACCGGAACCTTACGGATACGGCCGAACATTGCCGAAGTTTACGCTGACAGTGTCAAGTATGAAGACGGCACGGTGGATGAGAATATTGACGTCATTGTCCTTGCTACAGGATATATATTCGGCTTTCCATTTATCGACAAGTCGATTATAAACGTGGTGGAGAACGAGGTGAAGCTGTACAAGTACATGTTTCCTCCCGAACTGGAGCCACATACTCTGGCAGTGATTGGGTGTTTTCAGCCACTGGGCGCCATCATGCCAATCAGTGAGATGCAGTGTCGGCTTGCTGCTCGGGTTTTTAAGGTAATTGTGCCTTCAATCTTGCCTGTCTCAGTTTGCTTAACAACACAAATATTATCTTATATCTGTTTTGCAAAATCCAACATATTTGTGTATTTATATATCGTTTCTGCAAGAAGGATATATTAACTTTTTTGAGGTCAGTTTCACCTATTTGCCAAATCTATTTTTCCTAGAATAAAATCAAACCACGTGAGCTGACCATTTGTTGCCTGTTACAGGGTGAGGTAACACTTCCCAGCAGAGCCACCATGATGGCGGACATTGATGGTAAAAGAGAGGAAATCACTCGGCGGTACATGAAGAGGATGCGACACACAATCCAGGTTGACTATATACAATTCATGGACGAACTGGCATCCTTACATGGCTCAATGCCGAACCTGTGTAAGAAAACACACACAAGGGAACCATTCCTTGATTCAACACTTTTCAATTAATTATTTCATTGAAAAAATATATATTGAATTTTGAACGTTTTAAATCCCATAGAACGAGCAAGCTTTTTGACACGCTATTTTCCTTCACTTGCAATGCGTTTTACATGATTTACCACTGAGCATGTCCGTGCGTTTATTGTTCAGCATTTAACATCTATTTCTATTTTGTCAGTTCAAGCTATTTTTCGGGCTCGCTTATTTGTTTCAATGCCCACTTCACGGTTTTAAGAAAAACTGTCAGTCCAATCTACAATATACCGGTTTATCCAAAGGTCTCATTAAATCAATCAAGATCATACTTCTGGGTCAATGTTAAAAACTGAAACACAAACCTTAATATGAATATGAAAAATATGTTTTCTTAAAAATGGTGTAACTGTTGCCTGCTGAAAACAGCAAAATCCAGAGAAGATGTGGTTGCTAGGTAAAAGGTCAAACAGAGGTGGTTATTATTTTTCTCTTGTTCAAGCGATAACTCTTTTTTCTTCCGCTATATTAGCATATGTTGTTTCTGTAGACAGATTGATAGTCAGTCGGGATTCATGTCTTACTGACATTGATGCTTAAATAGCGACATAGCTTCTTATTTATCCAAATATTGTTTCAGTGACGCTTTTCCTGCGCGATCCCCGTCTAGCCCTCGAGTGCTACTTTGGGCCTTGCACACCCTACCAGTACCGCCTGATGGGTCCCGGCTCGTGGCCCGGAGCAAGAGAGGCTATCATGACTCAGTGGGATCGAACCTACTACCCTCTCAACAAAACGTTCACCAAGAAAAAACGCTCGGCCGGCACAGGGAAGCGGAAGTTGGTGATGTTCGTGACGGTGTGTGGGTTGTTGGTCGCTGTCGGTTATGTGTATAAACACCCAGACGTCCTGGAGAATGGATGGAACATTCTTAGAGACAAAATCTATACATAATGTGACACTCGAGTATTGCCACAGGTTTAAATATTTTAGGACCTAAAACTATTTAGTTCTCTGCATGTCATAGAATTGTACTAAACTATTATGCTTGAAATTTTAAAATGCCAATATTTTGATAAATTATCGTACTATATAAGACGTATCTCGATAGGTCTCAGAAGACGAAATGTGGCAACAATTTTGAACAGTTTTCTAGATCGCTGACAGATCTCAATGACGTTCTTCCCAAATCGTGGACAGATCTCAAATACGTTCTCCTCAGATCGTGGACAGATCTCAGTGACGTTCTTCTCAGATCGTGGACAGATCTCAATGACGTTCTTCCCAGATCGTGGACAGATCTCAGTGACGTTCTTCTCAGATCGTGGACAGATCTCAATGACGTTCTTCCCAGATCGTGGTCAGATCTCAATGACGTTCTTCCCAGATCGTGGACAGATCTCAATGACGTTCTTCTCAGATCGTGGTCAGATCTTATTGACGTTCTTCCCAAATCGTGGACAGATCTCAGTGACGTTCTTCTCAGATCGTGGACAGATCTCAATGACGTTCTTCCCAAATCGTGGACAGATCTCAATGGCGTTCTTCTCAGATCGTGGACAGATCTCAGTGACGTTCTTCCCAGATCGTGGACAGATCTCAATGACGTTCTTCCCAGATCGTGGAAAGATCTCAGTGACGTTCTTCCCAGATCGTGGACAGATCTCAATGACGTTCTTCTCAGATTGTGGACAGATCTCAGTGACGTTCTTCCCAGATCGTGGACAGATCTCAATGACGTTCTTCCCAGATCGGGGACAGATCTCAGTGACGTTCTTCCCAGATCGTGGACAGATCTCAGTGACGTTCTTCCCAGATCGTGGACAGATCTCAGTGACGTTCTTCCCAGATCGTGGACAGATGTCAATGACGTTCTTCCCAGATCGTGGACAGATCAGAACAGAACAGAACATATTTTTTTATTTAGATTTGTACTCATGTACATTATCGTATTATAAATACAATATACAAATAAAGTATCCGGTTTAGTTATTGGTATGGAAGCGAAGAAATAATGACAATATATTAAGCTTTTTATGTGATAGTTGCATTATAAAAGGATAAAAGAAAAAACATTAGAGAATGAACTTAATGTATTATTAACGCTTATGTTCCTTCTTAATAAGGTTGCTTTCTTGATAAAAAGAGCGAGATTAATAAGTGTGTTTTTGTCTTTTTAATCAAACAGCAAACACATTTTATATACAGACGGTCTATTATACAAAGCTGAGTTGAGGTATTTTCTTCTTAAATCAGTGTATACTGGGCATATACAAATAAAATGAAAGACATCTTCAATGTCTCTGTTATTACATAGCAAACAGTATCTGCTTTCTCTAGATAAAGGATTTCTTGAAAATCTTTCAGTGTGAATTCTTAGAGAATGTGCAGAAATTCTCATTTTTGTAATAAAATGTCTTAGATCTTTTGGTAAAATATCCAAGTATGGTTCGTAGCTTGGCATGTCCTTTATAGTCTTATAAAAATCTAATATATTATTACTATTCAATAAGCCATACCATTCTTGTGTAAAAGTGTCAATAATACGTTGTTTAAATTTTAGAGGGAATGTTTTCTTATTAATTGAAATTTGATTCTGAAACACTTCTGAAAAAACATACCTGTCTAATAATGTTTTTACATTGTAAACCCTGTTTTTGCAACCATTTAAACAATCTTTCAAACCTTGTTTATACAATATAACAGTTATTTTATTTACAGAATGTTTTATTTTACACCAGTACTCACAAAATGAGTAATATATAAAGGGTAGCGTCCAACTTCTGCATATACAGCTACAGAACTCGTACTAGAACGGACATTTAATATATTTTTACAAAACTTTAAGTGAAGACGCTCCAGACTTTTGCTTGTACAGAGCCCCCACAACTCACATGAGTAGTTAAGAATAGAACCAACAAAAGCATCGAACAATTGACACTTAGGAGTCAATGGTAATTTTCGACAGTGATTACTTAATACATTCAGTGCTTTGATTCCCTTTCCCGCCAAATGTTCAAATTTATTACTAAAAGAACCTGTATAGTTAAAAACTGTTCCAAGATAATTAAAAGTATCAACAATTTCAATTTCATTTCCATTATATATCCATTTTTCAGAAGATAAATGCCGCCCTCTGTTTCGGAAAACCATGATTTTAGTCTTAAGCACATTTACTTCTAAGCTCCATTGTTGACAATAATTATGTAGAAAGTCTAATTTGTTTTGTAAATCTTTAGGAGAATCTCCCAGTATGACCATGTCATCAGCAAATAGTAAGACACTAAATAAAACATCATTAATGCAAATATTCGATGCTGTGTTGGATCTTAAAACAATTCAAGGTCGTCCAAGAACAATGACACAAGGGCAGGGGAGATAACCTCGCCTTGCCTCAGTCCAACATAACATGTAAAAAAATCAGAGAAGCTTTTATATTGCCTCACACATGACTTAACTTCACTATACATATTCTTTAGTACACGAAGCATGTTACCTTTTATACCAATTTTATGTAATTTAAACCACAGTGAATTTCTATTAATACTATCGAAACATTTTTTTTCAGATCAATCATACCTACATATAATCGTTTATTATTAAAGATATAATGTTGAACAATAGGCTAGATTGTAAAGCAAACATTGCATCAACGGTCAATTGACTTTTCTAAAACCATACTGATAATCGCCTATCTTTGAATAGGTCTCAGTGTATGTATTAATTCTATTGTTTAAAACTGAGGTAAACAATTTTGCAAAAACACTTAATAAGGTTATACCACGGTAATTGTTAGGGTCATTCTTGTCCCCCTTTTTATGTAAGGGGACAATAATACCCTTTGTCCATTCATCCGGAAAACATCCCGAATCAAATATCGCGTTAAAAATATCACATACATGTCCAGCAATAATATCCTTGCTTTCAATAAAATATTCATTAATAAGCCCATCAATACCATTGGCTTTACAGCGGTTTAAATTATTAATAGCTAAAATCCCTTCCTCAACCGAAATCTTTCTGTTGTAACTTTCCTTATCAGAACGTTAAAAACTCGTAAAAAGACGCCTTTTGTTTCAAATCAGGTATGCAACATCCGAGTCAGTACTGTAAGGTCTTCGCGTTTTCTGAAAATATCATTCGTATTCGTATCAAATAACTTTACACACGTGTACTGAATCCTGTGAAGCAAAAACAAGACTTATATTTAAAATTCTTGTTGCATTATTTTGCATTATTTGTGATTGTTGTACATAGATTTCGGCGAAGAAATAAAATAGCCCGATATGAATCTATCTCTCGTCCTCCTAGGCCAATTTATGAAAGTAAGTTAGCCAAGGTGATCCGAATACCCCAACTTCTGCTTAGGGAAAGGTTTGAGAGGTTCGAATACATGTAGAAATTAATTGTAAGAATTAGTTATATGAATGAAGTGTATATCCATGCGCGTTTTGTTGCATAATAATAGCAAAATCATCACGATCATTTTTTAAGTTTTGTTGTATTAAGTGCAAATGACTGACAACAAACATGAAAATCTGATTTCATGGTCAAGTATGCACCCTTTAATGTGGACAGCTTGAAGTTTGTAAGCACTATTTTTGTAGCGGAAGCACTTCTCGGAAGCAGTAAACGTTTGTCGTTAAGAATTCATTCGAATGGAACTTATGGTAACTAAGAATTAAGTCCTATTGCACTAAATACAATAAAGCTATTCGGTCGGTCGTTCATGGATGTCCAGAGTCTAATTAAGATCAATAGTTTTATTTATGTTTGTAGAGGTTGGTGTCTGTTGTTTACTTGTTTAAATTAATGATACCTTGCTGTGGTTTGAAAATCTCAGATTATTGGAATAATTAAGTAATAACTTACCTCGAACGGAAGAGATACGTAAGAAATTATGTGTACATTAGGGGGCAATGTAAAAGTCCTTTCATAATACCCCATTCCCATTTTCTTTAAACGTAATCGTTGATTTAAACACATGTGAAAAAAGATAATAGGACTTCATTAAACAAGTTGATTAAAACGCTGTATGGGGCCTAGGCTATGTTGTGCTTTAAATATATTTACACCGTTTTATTACACACGAAATCTTTGTTTACACCACTGACTTACATAACAAATCAAGGTTTACACCTAACTAGCATCGCCAAACATGGCGGCGCTGTGCTCAGTTCTGTATTGTATATAAAAATACCCAATCCGCCAGTAGCTAGTGTTGAAACCGTTATATGGCTGGGTTCCAGATCGAGCCCTGGTTGGAATGTTCGTTTGATCAAGTCGGTACTGAGCACAGAATCAGTCAGTGCTGATTGGGTCAGGTTTAGGCCTACTGATGAAAATACTAAGTGTTGTACCGAGACTGGACGTGCAGTAAGTTACATGTAGTATATTTGGATGTTGTCTCTTGCGACAGGGTCCAGGGTTATGAGAAAACTGAATTTCGTAAGCACTTAAGATTAACCCTGCATGTCCTAGACTACCCGAGGTCAGTAAATGTATGGTAGAAGGCAATCAAATGTTAACATTTATATTGTACTCTGTCTTTAGTAGATGTTCAAAAGATAATATTGTGTAATGCAGATATACAAGACATGCAGATTTATGTATGAACAATGCGGCGCAGAAAAACCACTCAGTGACTTTAGGGGCCAAAGGAGTAAGAACAATGTTATAAGAACAAGTCTTCCACTGGCTATTTTGAGTACCACGGGGGAAAAAATAAAGTGACCATTATTTGCATAGCTTTAGTCGCTTAAAAGGTAAAACGTACACCACACAAACGACGCTTTTAAGCGCTATGATTGTTAATGGAAGATGTGAATTATTCAATGTTTGTATTGCTAGATCGCAAGACTTATCCAAAGGCGCACGGCTCTGTTCACAATACAAAACCATTTTCCAGTGCGCGCAATGACTTAGCGGTATATTAGACGGAACCAGCAAATGACGACGGTGACCTGCTCTCCCGCTGTCAGGTAGATTAACCGATCTTTGAGCTCGGCCCAAAACCTTCTGCTTACGTCTACATAATTGAAATCGGAGGTTGAGAAGTGGCGGTTCATCCAACACCAACAATATATTCAGAAGTTAATCTCCGCCTTTTATTATATCAAATGTGTCTCCTTTTCTGAAGCAGTGAACACACTTAAGTGCTTCACCAATTTTTTTTAATTCTGTACATGTTTTGTAACCATATTATTAGCTCCCGAAAGTGAACACAGTATGTATATATTCATCGCTTGTAGAGCTAAACAAAAAAGTATTCTGATTCGGCGATAAACATCTCATCAAATATCACCCATAATTGATCGATGCGCTGAAATGCATATAACAATGTCTGCTTTGTAAAACAGGCAATAATGTAGATCTAGATCTGCGTATCTTTCCTACCGGTAGATTTTGTCTTCGCTTATAACTAACAGATCAAACTTTAAACCTAAATTAGATTCCGTGCACAAAAAAATAAATATGTTGACGTTTTAGAAATTAAATAAGCACAAATAAAAATCTTATATCGACAGGTGTTGTCAGTAAAGCAGTCCAGCGACTTCAAAGATACAGGCAAGTGGATCTTGACCGTGACGAACAAAGAGACCGGGAAGACAAGTGAAGAAACATTCGACGCCGTCTTGGTGTGCACGGGGCACCATGCCGAGAAGAATCTGCCCACGTTTCCTGGTCTGGAGAACTTTAAGGGGAAAGTACTTCATTCGCACGACTACAAACATCCGGCAGGATACGAGGACAAGCGAGTTGTGGTTGTTGGCTTCGGGAACTCCGGCGGAGACCTGGCTGTTGAACTCAGCAGAATGGCTCAGCAGGTACAAGTTTAAGTCTCTTGTTTGTAATTATTGTTGTGGTGTAAAGTACATTCTAAAACATATATTTGACGAGAAAGAGCGCGGATGTGTGACATTTAAGGCGCCATAGAGAGCATGCCCTGTAAACAAGAAGATGCTATCCAGCGGACTTAACACTCTAATTATACCGTCGAATCATTACATAAATATTTTAGAGTAACGAACCGTAACTCTGATGGAAGCTAGACTATCTTCTATTTTGTTTTCTTCCTTATTGTCTGCTACATCTGTAATTACAAGCTGCATTGCTTACATCGGCATATTCGGCTTCTTTTGTCAAATAAGATTTCGCCAAACGGCGGCTGTGAATTTCTATTAATGCATGCTAGTTTTTATAAATGCAAGCTACACTTTATTGTTGCAAGCTACACTGCTAAAACAGCGGAACACTCGGGTTTTTTCACTGAAAGTGTCCATAAAATGAATTCTATAACCCACTTAAACGATTATCAGAATGTAATAGGTACTGAAGAAAAAGAACTTCTTTGACCAATTAAAATATTTGAAAATTGCCATAGTTTCCTGTCCACTTCTTGTATATTTAAAGCATTATGGAGCATTTCGGTAAAGTCAGCTCATAACCAGTCTGACGCCAATGTCAGAATAATTATATTACCCAGTATGTTTTGTTTAAATCGCAAACAAATATCAGTTTATGTAAACATTGATAAAGTGTCTAATTTTAGCTAATTTCAACAGGTTTTTCTAAGTACAAGAAGCGGGGCTTTTGTCTTGACCCGACTCGTCGAGGAAGGTGACCCACTTCTTATGCTGTTTAGTGTCAGATACAAACTTCCCATCATGCGACTTTTTCCACACTATGCCATTAGTAAATTGGTGGACACTGTCCAGAAAAGGGTCGACCATCACAAATATGGGCTATTTCCGAAGTTTCCTGGAACCCAGCATCCGACCGTAAATGACGATCTCCCAAATCGTTTAGCCACAGGAACCTTACGAATACGGCCAAACATTGCCGAAGTTTACGCTGACAGTGTCAAGTATGAAGACGGCACGGTGGATGAGAATATTGACGTCATTGTCCTTGCTACAGGATATATATTCGGCTTTCCATTTATCGACAAGTCGATTATAAACGTGGTGGAGAACGAGGTGAAGCTGTACAAGTACATGTTTCCTCCCGAACTAGAGACACATACTCTGGCAGTGATTGGATGTTTTCAGCCACTGGGCGCCATCATGCCAATCAGTGAGATGCAGTGTCGGCTTGCTGCTCGGGTTTTTAAGGTAATTGTGCCTTCAATCTTGCCTGTCTCAGTTTGCTTAACAACACAAATATTATCTTATATCTGTTTTGCAAAATCCAACATATTTGTGTATTTATATATCGTTTCTGCAAGAAGGATATATTAACTTTTTTTTAGGTCAGTTTCACCTATTTGCCAAATCTATTTTTCCTAGAATAAAATCAAACCACGTGAGCTGACCATTTGTTGCCTGTTACAGGGTGAGGTAATACTTCCCAGCAGAGCCACCATGATGGCGGACATTGATGGTAAAAGAGAGGAAATCGCTCGGCGGTACATGAAGAGGATGCGACACACAATCCAGGTTGACTATATAAAATTCATGGACGAACTGGCATCCTTACATGGCTCAATGCCGAACCTGTGTTAAAAAACACACACAAGGGAACCATTCCTTGATTCAACACTTTTCAATTAATTATTTCATTGAAAAAATATATATTGAACTTTGAACGTTTTAAATCCCATAGAACGAGCAAGCTTTTTGACACGCTATTTTCCTTCACTTGCAATGCGTTTTACATGATTTACCACTGAGCATGTCCGTGCGTTTATTGTTCAGCATTTAACATCTATTTCTATTTTGTCAGTTCAAGCTATTTTTCGGGCTCGCTTATTTGTTTCAATGCCCACTTCACGGTTTTAAGAAAACTGTCAGTCCATTCTACAATATACCGGTTTATCCAAAGGTCTCATTAAATCAATCAAGATCATACTTCTGGGTCAATGTTAAAAACTGAAACACAAACCTTAATATGAATACGAAAAATATGTTTTCTTAAAAATGGTGTAACTGTTGCCTGCTGAAAACAGCAAAATCCAGAGAAGATGTGGTTGCTAGGTAAAAGGTCAAACAGAGGTGGTTATTATTTTTCTCTTGTTCAAGCGATAACTCTTTTTTCTTCCACTATATTAGCATATGTTGTTTCTGTAGACAGATTGATAGTCAGTCGGGATTCATGTCTTACTGACATTGATGCTTAAATAGCGACATAGCTTCTTATTTATCCAAATATTGTTTCAGTGACGCTTTTCCTGCGCGATCCCCGTCTAGCCCTCGAGTGCTACTTTGGGCCTTGCACACCCTACCAGTACCGCCTGATGGGTCCCGGCTCGTGGCCCGGAGCAAGAGAGGCTATCATGACTCAGTGGGATCGAACCTACTACCCTCTCAACAAAACGTTCACCAAGAAAAAAACGCTCGGCCGACACAGGGAAGCGGAAGTTGGTGATGTTCGTGACGGTGTGTGAGTTGTTGGTCGCTGTCGGTTATGTGTATAAACACCCAGACGTCCTGGAGAATGGATGGAACATTCTTAGAGAGAAAATCTATACATAATGTGACACTCGAGTATTGCCACAGGTTTAAATATTTTAGGACCTAAAACTATTTAGTTCTCTGCATGTCATAGAATTGTACTAAACTATTATGCTTGAAATTTCAAAATGCCAATATTTTGATAAATTATCATACTATATAAGACGTATCTCGATAGGTCTCAGAAGACGAAATGTGGCAACAATTTTGAACAGTTTTCTAGATCGCTGACAGATCTCAATGACGTTCTTCCCAAATCGTGGACAGATCTCAAAGACGTTCTCCTCAGATTTTGGACAGATCTCAGTGACGTTCTTCTCAGATCGTGGACAGATCTCAATGACGTTCTTCCCAAATCGTGGACAGATCTCAATGACGTTCTTCTCAGATCGTGGACAGATCTCAATGACGTTCTTCTCAGATCGTGGACAGATCTCAGTGACGTTCTTCCCAGATCGTGGACAGATCTCAGTGACGTTCTTCCCAGATCGTGGACAGATCTCAATGACGTTCTTCCCAGATCGTGGAAAGATCTCAGTGACGTTCTTCCCAGATCGTGGACAGATCTCAATGACGTTCTTCTCAGATCGTGGACAGATCTCAGTGACGTTCTTCCCAGATCGTGGACAGATCTCAATGACGTTCTTCCCAGATCGTGGACAGATCTCAGTGACGTTCTTCCCAGATCGTGGACAGATCTCAATGACGTTCTTCTCAGATCGTGGACAGATCTCAGTGACGTTCTTCCCAGATCGTGGACAGATCTCAGTGACGTTCTTCCCAGATCGTGGACAGATGTCAATGACGTTCTTCCCAGATCGTGGTCAGATCTCAATGACGTTCTTCCCAGATCGTGGACAGATCTCAGTGACGTTCTTTCCATATCGTGGACAGATCTCAATAACGTTCTTTCAAGATCGTCGACAGATCTCAATGACGTTCTTCCCAGATCGCTGACAGATCTTATTGACGTTCTTCCCAGATCGTGGTCAGATCTCAATGACGTTCTTCCCAGATCGTGGACAGATCTCAATGACGTTCTTCCCAGATCGTGGACAGATCTCAATGACGTTCTTCCCAGATCGTGGTCATCGTCGGATACCCCCGGTTGATTCTATTACGTTACTCTCCATTCATCACCCGTGGGCAAATTGCTACTCATTTTTAAAAACGATAGTTGTGAATTAGCGACATTGTTACAGTTTATCGTATGTATTTGACACATACAGCCACACAATACGTGCTTTGTTTTTATTGAACTCATTACGCCACTATCGGTCCAGTCAGTGCACTATTTCAGACCTCAAGATAGCATTATTAGCACACATTTTCAAAGGCGGCATGTCCTAGTTTAATTTGGTGGCCAGAGGTAATAGTTCATTATTCATTTTTGTTCAACAAAGTTTTTTACCTTTTTGGGCGTCATACAAATAAATTTTACTAGTCTGACCCAAGTAGCTTAAAATGACTCACAACTTAGCGTAGTTACATTACATATATAACCACACCGTAAGCATTTTACACTTATTTACTTATTATTGCCTTACTCTCAGATCTATGTATGTGATGTTTATGACTGTCGTATATAAATAGTCCTGAAATGGGAGACAAAAATTAAAGACAACTCCATTTGAAGGACGTCGTGTTCAGTTATAATCGAGTGAGCAGAAGTACTGTTTAAACCCATCGGCCATTGCTATTTCCCAGAATTTTAATGACCGAGTTGAACAGTTATTAATTTCAGTATATGCTCTAATATTTTCGTAAACTAAGAAGCATTATACACTCCATTATACACTTATTCAACACCCTTATTCATGCTAGTTTATCCTGTAGATCATTTCGATAAATAAAATCAGAATCCCTTTATAAAAGTCTTCAGGATTGTTTACCATTATTAATTATATTTCTTATAATAGTATTTATCTAAAAAGCAACCGGCCGCAATAGCTCAAGTGGTAGAACGTCGGCTTGCGTATCTGGAGGTCGCGGATTTAAACCCCGGCCTGGTCAAACCAAAGACTTTAAAGTTAGTAATAGTGGCTTCCCTCCTAACGCTCGAGGCTAAGGGGACAGCATTACGCCTGACTCGTCGGTGTCAGTATATTGGACCGGCCGGGTTCAGTCCCTGGGCACCTCATAAGTGCCCTTGTGCTATAATGATAGAAATGTCTGCACAGAATCGGCAAAAATGCCGGCAAATCCAATCCCATCTCTAAAAAGCATAATATATTAGTATTTCTTTGCAGAAGCAATGCCGACCATATTTAGAATGTTATCTTATATTTGATTAATCCCTGAGCCTGTATATAGCATGGTGATGTTTTGTCACACAGAATTTAATTGAACCTATATGCGACTACTATACATTAAAGGCCCGGTGCCGCAGTTTGTGGTAATTTAAAAGTTCACACATTTTTAACATTAGATAAATGAAACAAAATCAAATCTAAGCAAAAATGATCATTATTTGTTACTAACCGGTATGACTATTCACCGGATATGAATTCATATCCACGGATATGAATCTGGGGTACGGGTATGAATGTAAAAATCAATATTTACGAGCCTTTTTTTTAGATTTTTCTGTGTTTAGATGCTCTTAAATGTATTTGGTAGTATATGAAATAATTTAGATTAAGTATTCTAATAATTTAATAAATATAGTCCAAAATAAAGATCTGTATGTCTATATCTATATGTGATTTCATATCCGTGGGAACTAAGGGTACGGATAGATATAAACACCGAAACTGCAAACTAGAGCATTGTTTGTTTTATTTATGTAAAGTCTTATGTCAGATCATCATGTTTTTGATTTATTTAACAACTTTGATGTTAGTATGCTCATATTTACGTAATTATTGCATATAAACATAGCCACACCACAGTTCATATGGATCGTTTAAGTCAATATCTAAAATTATTTATGTGATATTCTTGTTTAATTTGAACCAATATTATTATTTTTAATTTAATGAATTTTCATTTCATGAAATTATACACGCCTTTACATATTTATTGTACATAAATATGGCCGCACCAGTGTTCATATCCGTAATCATTTGGGGTACGGATGTGAACGTTCAAATCATTATCTTCAATTTAATTTGTAATATTATTGTTTACTTTGGGCCAATATTATTATTATTGATTAATTAAAATTTCCTTTCATGAAGGTGTAGACGCCTTTACATAATTATTGTATATAAATATAGCCGCACCAGAATTCATATCCGTGGTCATGTGGGGTACGGATATGAACGTTGAAATCATTATTTACAATTAAATTTGTAATATTCTTGTTTACTTTGAATAATTTTCTTTTATTAATTAATAAAACTTCATTTCATGAAAGTATACACGTCTTTACATGATTATTGTATATAAACATAGCAGCACCTGAGTTCATATCCGTGGTCATGTGGCGTACGGATAGGAGCGTTAAAATCATTATCTACAACTTAGTTTTTAATATTATTGCTTTCTTTTATGCCATATCATTATTTTCAACTATAAAATCCCTTCCTTGAAAGTATATATTCCTTTAATTTATCATTTCATATAAATATAGCCGCACCTGAGTTCATATCCGTGGTAATGTGGGGTACGGATATGAACGATAAAATTATTATCTACAGCTTAATTTGTTAGATTCTTGTTTACTTATGCAATATTATTATTATTAATTATTAAAACTCCTGTTCATGAAGGTATACTTGCATTTATATAATTATTTCATATAAATATAGCCGCTCCAAAGTTATTATCCGTTGTCGTAGAGTAGTACGGATATGAACGTTGTAATATTTTTGTTTACTTTGATGCAATGCTATTTTTTTACATGGGCTAAGATGCAATTTAAACCAATGAAGTCAATGCGATTGGTTGAAGGGAAATACCACAGACAGTTTCAAACTTGTAATCCAAGGGGAATAGATTCCTTCGTTAACGGACAACACAGTAAAATGTCTAGGGAAGTGGTTTGACTCCCCATTTACAGACAGTAATGATGAAACACTAGGCGGAAGAGGTGCTGCACAGAATTGAAAAGTCAGACCTTCCTGGAAAGTTTAAAGGCTGAATATTCCAGAACGGACTTCTGCCCTGATTGATTTGGCCATTAATGGTAAATGAAGTTATCTTCAGTACTGTTGAAAAGGTAGAGCAGACAATTAGTAAACACTTGAGCATATGGCTCGGATTACCACCATCCTTTACAAGCTTGGGGTTCTACAGCAAATCCAGCAAGCTCCAATTGCCATTTACCTTTCTGGTAGAGGAAGTTAAAGCAGCTTAAGCCCGACTCTTCCTGACTCTACTAGATTCTTATAAAAGTGAGAACAAGCAGGAAATGATCTGTAAATCAAGCGTGGAGCAGGCAGAGAGCAATCTATAACATCAGGACATTGTTGGAACAGCCAACAAGGGACGAGAAGGACTGGGCACTAGATAGCACCAAAGATGGGGAGAAGCTAACAAGATGGAGAAGCGGTCCGTGGAGCAGAAAGAGATAAGGAGGAGTCAATATCAGCTAAGTCTGTACAGTTAGGCTCGCAAGGAAACTGGACAAAATGGAATGCGATACCATAGAGGAACCGTACATGGCAGGAACTGTGGACTTACGAACCACTACAGTTAAGCTTTCTCCTTTGTTCAGTACGCGATCTTTTGCCAACTCCAGCCAACCTTCACCTATGAAAACTGTCAGATGACCCATCGTGCCAGCTGTGTGATCGCACACTGTGTCACATACTAGTTGTCCTACCGTTTTGACTCAAGGACGATACAGGTGGTGCCACAATTAAGTCCTTACAGAACTGCCACACATCCTTGAATTAAAGAAAAGGAAAAAGAGATTAAAGAGTAAGATAGACACAGACCTTTGTGAGAGAAGGGACTAAAGGTCGAACACTACGCCGACCAATATCCTTCAAGAATTAGATAGTTGGAAACTCCTGGTAACCCTTAAGAAGAGGCTCAAGTTTCCGGGGGAAGTGACCAACACAAATCTCCGACCCGACATTGCGCTGTGGTCAAGAGATCCCAAACGAGTGCCCTGGGAAGAAAGAACAGAGGAAGCACATGAGATGAAGATGACCAAATACCAGGAATTAACAAACCAGGCAAACAGCTGCAGAGACAATGGATGGAAATACTGGGTTTTCCCAGCGGAGGTCGGCTGGCGTGGTTTTCCATCACGGTACACATGGCAAATGCTAGAAGCACCGGACATTAAGTGACAAACCCGAAAGGCTTCAGTCCGTGCTCTTGGTAAAGCTGCTGAAAGGGCTTCCAGCTGGCTCTGGATACAGCGTGGTAAACCAGGCTGGCCGGGTGGAAACTGATCACTTCACTTCACCCGCCCCTACCATTCCGAGGGTGTTCTGAATAGGGGGGGCGAAACACCTTATCACGATGGACTCTGCGTAAGCAGTTTACCAGAATTGTATTGCTCAACTCGGTTTGCATACTTATTACAGAAATATCACATTTGGTCTGTATACATATTCGCACCCCTTATTAGTAGCCACTGATTTTTGTGTACGTATATTTGCATATTTCTAAACAAGGGAGAATTGGGTAAAGACGGTTATATCTTTTATTATACAACCTTTTGGTTCATTAAAGACGTGATTATGCTTAAAAGATCACAAATATAAGTTACAGTACTGTAGACAGTCTTTTTAACGTTATTATTCGTGTTTAATGGGTCTGTAATTTGCCATGTACCTAAATTGATACATACCGATTATTTTATTTTAAGGAAGTGTCGTTTAGACCTTCAAACATGGTCTGAAGAATTAAATGTAGTAATGCAGAACAGAAACAATGCTGTTGATAACGATTTTTAGTGTTTGGCGTCCATGCCATATGTACAATGGTATGAACCTTGGGTTGGCTAAACAAGAAACGGATATGGCTTACCTGAAAGCCTTTTTCATTAAATTAATCACAGTTGTATGTTATATGATAAATCCCAAGTAAAATTATTGTACTGAAAGGAAATGCAATAAATGTCCACGAAACACATAAATATCTACGGACATGCACTCTGGCGCGTTTTGGGGTATATTTAATAACAATAACTATGTAAAGACTCGTAAAATTTCATCAAACTGGTTAAGTGACTTCATTAAAAATAATTATATAACATAGAAACAACAACAACATTTAGAGTTGAAGATAGTGAGTTTAATATTTATATCCGTACCCCATATTGCTACGGGTATGGAAGTCAGTGCGGCTGTCAGTATATTTATTATTAGTAAGTGTGTTAAAGTCCCTCTATCAAAGAATGTAAAACCACTACAACTAGTTATATTTCTTTACAATTAACATAAATATCAAATGTGCTGTAGATTGCAACTTTATTGTTCATATCCGTACCCTGTACACGGTTATGAATTACCATATAACAATGTTCGTTTAATCAACCACGATTGTATGCTTTACTAAACAAAGTTACATTTTTTCAGTTATAGAAAAAAAAACGTTTTCTAGAAAACACATAAATGCCACAAACATGGGTGTATATAATGATTTTTACATTCATATCCGTACACTGTTTGTCCACGGAAATGAACTCAGGCGCTGTTATGGGTTTATGTATTACCAACAATTCTGTAAAGATCTGTAGAATTTCATAAAATTGGTTAAATTAGTTAAAAAAATTATTACCATTAAAAAAGAAAAAAACACACCAATTACATGTATAGGTAAATATTTTGCTTTTTACGTTCATATCCGTACCCTGTATGTCTACGGATATAAACTCAGGCGCGGTTATGGGTTTATGTATTGCCAAAAATTCTGTAAAGATCCGTAGAATTTCATAAACTTGGTTAAATTTGTTGAAAAAATAATATCATCACCATAAAAATACACCAATTATAGGTAAAGTGATTGCTTTTTACGTTCCTATCCGTACCCCGTATGTCCACAGATATGAATTCCCATATGTCGATTTTTATTACATCAATCACAATTACAATTAATACGAGAATACCTTATGTTAATCAATTTTATGTATAGAAAATACATTATTGTTACTAAAGAAGACATAAAATAATAACGTAAATGGGTGTAAATAATGTTTTTTACGTTCATATCCGTACCCAGGATTCATATCCGCGGATATGAATTCATATCCGGTAAATAGTCATACCCGTTACTTACCGATCCCAACTAAGACAGAACTACCAGGATACTAGTGTTCGGACCTGGGGCTTGGAGAATGAGAGGCTAACCACTCGACCTTCCAAACAGATGACACATTTCCGTCTTCCATTAATAAATGGAATATTGTTTCACCGTGACTATTGTTGAAAGAACAGTCCAATATGTCATCTTTACTGCTTTTCTTGCTTAATAAACCGTAATCCACGATACTTTAAACAGCCCAGCACCGATGAACGGAATATTCGTATTTAAGATTAAATCTCAAAGCTGTTAATTTAAAATATGATTAAACATTTACTTTGTTGTTTATGTTACCGAATATTTAAAAAAATAGTCAAAAGAAAAACACTTTTCATAAAGAGGACATTACAGAATACTTGAAGTTTTCTTATTTCTAAAACAACAACAACAACAAACACACACAAAACACAAAACAAAAACAAGCAAGCAAAGAAAACGCACACACACAATGAACAAAACAAAAAACATTAACAAAAACGTTGCTTAAATATGGTTTAAATATGACAAATGTTTGTCCGTTTAGACATAACTAATAATACTGATTCTGTTTTATTCTTCATAATGTCCGTAATAGTGCTTCTATCTAAGTAGTAAAATTTGAAAAATACTTTTAAAGCTTTTGATTGGATACCACATATTATTATGTCATCACTAGAAATATAAACAGTTTTTGATCCACCCTCATTTTTATCATAAAACTTTCAATGTGCATTTTTCACAATAGAACCAGCATTAATTGGCTGGATATTCCTTTGTTAAGTTGGTAATATTGTAGGACTTAAGCATTTATATACGCGACCTAAGATTTTATGCTCTAGACTAAGATCAGTCTCTGGCAGAGGCCATTTGAATATAGCTCAAAATATGACCAATCAGATGCTTGAGAACGATGTCAGTCTCAGCGTCGGAGTATTGTAACCTCGGATCCAGCTGACTTTGTTTGCAAATTCATGCACAGCCTTATGCTCGAATATACATCTATCAGTAAGTAGCAACATTTCAAACTTGCTTGCTTGGATCTACAATAATCATGCCAGCAAATAATGTGTATCCAGGGCACCTCAATTTCACATGTCCACTTCTCTTGTAACACCGTTCACTGTTGGTGTCTCCATTTGCTTCCGTCGTCTCTATACGGTATCCGGCAAGGTTTTACATTTGACAAATAAGTAGGTAGTTCGCGCTCAATACCGAAATTCCACCTTCTTGATACATTATTGGCGACGCGCTGGAGAGCGACCCCTATATATATGGAATGCTCACTGAAATTTGCATGTGTAGAAAGTCTGTTTAGCGGACTTTCTAATCCTGATGAAATACGGGTCCCGACTCGGTAAACAGCTTCTAGTTTATTTATTGTTACATTTATTTTTGTGTGTAATTTTCATTTTAACATAGTAGAACACGAGAGATGTGGGTTGTATTTCTTTTGTTATTATAATTTTTAAACATACATAAATGTACATACTTACTTACGAATGTTCTTCTGTTGTCCTTCGAAGTTCGGATTGCATGTTAACAAACTTACATTATCATTAGCAACGAAACAGCCCATAGTAAAAACTTTGAACGATCCACTGAATATGTACGGTAAAATCTGGATTATACAGAATTTAAAGGTATTATACGTAAACGACTTCTGTAAGGTCCGCATAAATCGCCTTTCCAGTGCTGTCGGCGTGCAGGAGTGTTTTTTGTAGCATCTCTTTTCAAAAGGATCTTATTAAAGACTCGGATGATCAATTTACTTGCATAAGAGAAACGAGCAACATACTAAGAAAGCATTTATAACATGTTTGAAGTATTGGTGGTCATGAGGTTAAGGTAATGTACTCGTGATTGCACAAAAAAGAAATCCCCCCAAAACAAAACAAACAAACAAAACAAAACAGAACATGTTCCGACTTATTATTACTTCTTTACACATAGTTTTACTAAACAGCAGATCCATCTTAGATAATATTACAATATTGTTTTCCATGATAAAACAGTTTGATATTTCATAATTTGTAGTATTTCGGTCCTATATTGAATGCCCTACTACCCTTCACTTGACAGCAACTTTTGTAAAGTTATATTTAGTCTGCATGTTAGTTCATTGTGTAATTATAAGACACAGTAGCACATACTTACGTTATAACATTGCTTTGTTACAACATAAGTTCCATCGGGATTAAGGACATACTTAATCCTTTTGTCTTTACTGTTTTCTCAGTTTGTCTTAATTCATGTCACTTTAAATGTGTGAAGCAGGTAAAATTTGGAAACTAATAAACATTGTTCTCTGTATACATTATCTAGATGCAAAAATGCTTCCATACAAAACAACTTGAAAATAAAAAAATAAGATACAGAGAAAGATGAAACATACAATAGTCAATTGTAATAATGTTGGAATTTTTCATCTTCTAAATATGTACATCTCGGAAAACCTGTTAAATGGTTTTGCTTTTATTTTGTTTTAAATAATTAGCTATGATCTCAGGAATTAACATGACATGATAAATATATATTTTCTGAAGATTTATAGTATGCTGAAACTTTTAAAATAGAAAATAAAAACCATAAATTAAAAAACATACCATTGTGTGTGTGTGTGTATATATATATATATATATATATATATATATATATATATATATATAGAGAGAGAGAGAGAGAGAGAGAGAGAGAGAGAGAGAGAGAGAGAGAGAGAGAGAGAGAGAGAGAGAGAGAGAGAGAGAGAGAAAAGAAAGAGAGAGAGAAAGAAAGAAATAGAGAAAGAGAGAGATAGATTTATACGTCTGTTATTTTCCAACTTAGTCCATTATATGAATAATTAGTTTTTGTTCTTTTTATTTAAAAAGGATATAAACCACTTGTGATCTATGAGTGACTGCTGCGTGTATACGTGTGTGAATAAATTCGTGCGGGTGAGCAGTAGGGGGTGGGGGTACGGGTAAATGCGCGTGCAAAGGAAAGCATTAACCCAGCAAGCATAGGTAAATTGGACTTACATCGGTAAACTGATATCGGTTTACAAGTGTTCCAATATACAGCCGTTATCCTTAATTGTAATGAAAATCGGAAATGTAATAAAAACAGGATGTGTCATAACAACTGGATACGTAATAAAAACCAGAATTGTAACAACAACAGTGTATGTAATAACAACCTGATTTGTAATAACAACCAGAAATGTAATAACAACAGGATGTGTAATAACAACCGGACGTGTAAGAACAACAGCATGTGTAACAACTGGAAATGAAACAAGAACAGGATGTGTAAGAACAACCAGAAATGCAATAACAACAGGATATGTAATAACAACCGGATATGTTATAACAAAAAGTTATGCAATAACAACAAGATGTGTAATAACAACCGGAAATGTAATAACAACCGGAATTTTAATGACAACCGGAAATGTTATAACAACAGGGTATGTAATAACAAGATATGTAATAACAACCAGATATACAATAACAAAAGGTTATGTAATAACTACACGATATGTAATAACAACAGGATGTGTAATAACAACAGGATGTGTTATAACAACAGGATGTGTTATAACAACATAATATGTTATAACAATAGTATATGTAATAACAACATGATATGTAATAACAACCAGGTTTGTTATAAGGTTGCTGCATTTCACGTTGTTACATTTCCTTGCGACCATGCTAACCAGATATGTAATAAAACCAAGATATGTAATACAGTTTCAGTCAATTCAAAACAACATGTGGTATCCTACAGTTTGCCTATATCTAATAATAATGTAACACTATCTGACATCTTTTCTGGGTAATTGTACATTATTTATACCTTTGTTAAGTAAACGGCCAACCCGTTTTGTCAAAAAACAAACTTTTGGTCCGATATCATCATTTTTCAATCATGATTAATGGGGATGAATAATAAATCATTATATTCCTTTGCGGTCTTTTTTTATATATTTTCAACCTAATTTAAAATTTTCGAAAATCCTTTTCACTTTTTAAGATTATCGCCCGTTTCTAACGTACTTAGACCATGTATTGCGCTGAAGAAGCCACTTAAATCAGGGGCGTGCCTGGGCTTACGCACTTGCGCACGAGCGTACAGTTCCTTCCAAAAACTGAAAAAATAAAAACGTAAAAAAACAAATAAAAATCGTACATAACCTGTGTTTGGCACTAGTTGTTAGTTGTTTCATTTTTTAAATTAGTGTTCTTTAACCCTTTTCCAAATTCTACAAATACATCTGCAATCCTACCTGACGTATTTCTGTCACTTCCTGCTCGTTGTCCTGTGACAGAGAGAGTATCCCTCCAGAATGCATCTACGGCGTTCTAAGGCAAAAATCCGGGGGCGGGGAAATGCCCCCGAAACACCCCCTTGGAATAGTGCGTATACTCAAAGGTCACCTAGGCACGTCCCTGACTTTGAACCGAAAGGGGATCCACTGAGAAAGCTGTGACCTGTCGTACCATGCTGTATGTCAAGGGATCATGGATATTACCAAGGACAAACAGTCGGATTTCCGTCATGTCTGGATGTGTCTCCGTTGTCTGGTACCCAACTAATCTACTAATGGACTAACTTTGTACCCAACTAATCTACTAGGGACTAACTTAACTTTCCTGTGGATACAAATAACTACTCTTTATTACAATTGTCCTCTATGATAGCCTTATATTTATCCAGAATATGCCAAACCAAGAATCATTCATGGCATGACACTCACTAAACCGAAACCAATCTTATCCAAACTTTCATCCAATCTGTGTACGTAAAACAGTATCCTGCATGTATATGCATCATAATTTCTAGTTAACTGGCATGTCGGTAAAGCAAACTCATTTAGCAGTGACCTTGTCTTTGATGAGGTCCAACCAATTCTCCAGGACGTCTGGGTGTTTATACACATATCCGACAGCGACCGACAACCCACACACCGTCACGAACATCACCAACTTCCGCTTCCCTGTGCCGGTGGAGCGTTTGTTCTTGGTGAACGTTTTGTTGAGAGGGTAGTAGGTTCGATCCCACTGAGTCATGATAGCTTCCCTTGCTCCGGGCCACGAGCCGGGGCCCATCAGGCGGTACTGGTAGGGTGTGCAGGGCCCAAAGAAGCACTCGAGGCCCAGCCGGGGATCGCGCAGGAACAGCTTCACTGGATTAGATATATATAAAAAATATAAGATTTACAAATATCTCCAAAATTTCAGATTTTAAAGCTACAACTATTAATTGATTAGGTAATCATATTATCTTATCAGTTTATTATACCTTTAGATGTAAAGGCGCATTTACGAAAAAATTCATTAAGTATCTCTGACTTTACGAATTGCTGAACAATACCAATAACTTAATATGAAATTTCACTTACATAAGTTTGGTTTCGAGCCGTGTAACGACGCGAGTTCATCCATGAACGGTACATACTGGACCTGAATTGTGTGTCGCATCCTCTTCATGTACCGCCGAGCGATTGCCTCTCTTTTACCGGCAATGTCCGCCATCATGGTGGCTCTGCTGGGAAGTATTACCTCACCCTGTAACAGGCAAGAAATGGTCAGTTCACCTGGTTGGATTTTATTCTAGGAAAAAAGTTGGCAAGTGGGTAAAATCGACTTCAAATATAGTTAATATATCAAATTTGGACAATGGACTTCAATGAGCGACTAGACAATTATGTCAAACTTTGCAAAAGAGGTATTGTTTTAGAGAGAATTATTATTCATTTATTTTATTATTTTATTTTATTTTATTATTTATTTTATTTTATTTGCTAAGCAGACTGAACCAGGCAAGATAGAAGGTTCAAGTACCTTAAAAACCCGAGCAGCAAGCCGACACTTGCATCTCAGCTGATTGGCATGATGGCGCCCAGTGGCTGAAAACATCCAATCACAGCCAGAGTATGTGGCTCCAGTTACGGGAGGAAACATGTACTTGTACAGCTTCACCTCGTTCTCCACCACGTTTATAATCGACTTGTCGATAAATGGAAAGCCGAATATATATCCTGTAGCAAGGACAATGACGTCAATATTCTCATCCACCGTGCCGTCTTCATACTTGACACTGTCAGCGTAAACTTCGGCAATGTTCGGCCGTATCCGTAAGGTTCCGGTGGCAATGCGATTCGGAAGATCATCATTAATTGTCGGATGTTGTAAGCCGGGATTTGAGGGTAAAATACCATACTTGTTATGGTCGAATCGTTTCTGTACAGAAGCTAGCAATTGACCATTCATATACTGTGGCATTAGCCACTTCAGAAAACTGACGAATCTGGCATTGCCCAACATTCCGATAGGGTCGCCTTTTGGACCGATCCGACTATAAACATATGTCCCGCTTCTAGTACTCAGGAACACCTAGGAAAATTAAACTGGACATAAGCTTAGATTCATGCAAAACATGCCACCTTGTAAATGCTTTCCCAACGACGTTCAAACGTCAAGCAACTTTGTCTTTTCTATCTTGTATCGATTGAAATTAGTGAAATACATATTAAGAAAAGAACAACAATTATATCAACAATCAATAAAATATTATTGATTATTGATTTTTTATTAAATAAAAATGTCAGACCGTTTTGCACTCATATGTTCCTTTTAATATGTTCCTTTTAATGCTTGTTTTGGAAAATAACTTGTTTGACACCGTTAAAAGGGGGCGCCCGTGGCCGAGCGGTTAGAGTCGCTGTCTTGAAACTCCTCAGCCCCTCACTGCGTGGGTTTCGAGTCCCGGTCGGGGCGAGAACTTCCTTGTAATGAGGTTTTCCAGCTAACCTGCGGTGCGCAGGTGGTTCTACACAGACGTAAGTCTGGGGTCTTCCTCCACCAGTAATTAGCTGGACGTCGCCAATATGACCATAATTGTGTCGGTGCGATATAACAAAATACAAAATAAAACAAACATAATAAGTAAAAACAAGAGTACTTCAAATTGTACCTGCTGAGCCACTCTGCTGAGTTCAACAGCTAGGTCTCCGCCGGAGTTCCCGATGCCAACAACCACAACTCGCTTGTCCTCGTATCCTGCAGGATGTTTGTAGTCGTGCGAGTGAAGTACTCTCCCCTTAAAGTTCTCCAGACCAGGAAACGTGGGCAGATTCTTCTCGGCATGGTGCCCCGTGCACACCAAGACGGCGTCGAATGTTTCTTCACTTGTCTTCCCGGTCTCTTTGTTCGTCACGGTCAAGATCCCACTTGCCTGTATTTTTGAAGTCGCTGGACTGCTTTACTGACAACACCTGTTGAAAAGAAACGTCGCAGTGGATAGTGAACGGTACATATGTTTTATTTATGTGATAATCTATAGCCATTTGTAAGGAGAAATAGCATTTTGCTAAAACTACGTCCCTGTCGTCATTCCTTTTGATAAAGTTAATCGTCGTGCAAATGAAAACGACTCTGTCGGATTTGATCATATGTACATGTAATTATATATTTAAAATTAAACTTCTGTTTCTAACGTTTGCAATAATATCCATTTACGGACAACAAATATAACAGGAAACCTGACATTAAGTGGATGATTCTAAAGCACAAACTGAACAATTTCTTTATACATGTATTGTCCACAGTAGCTCAAGCGGAATATGTTTTAAATTTAAACTTGACAGTTAACATGTTCAATTAGGTTTAATATGGCAGAATGAGGACAAGACTTAAAAGAAAATTAAACAGTAAACTCCCTTGAACAGAGCTTTTTTAGTGCTTTTAATTTACTCGTGCATCTTTTATTTACTTATATCGTCAGGTTTTGTTTAAGTGTGCAATTTACAATTATAGACAGATTGACAGATTTACAATGTTAAGCATACAATACACATCCGAAAGGAAAAGTAACGTCATATATCAAGAGGAATTTATCAACGAATGTCTCTTGTAAGTTGTTATCTCTTGATAATGTTCGCTATGTCTGTCATATTGTAAGACAAAATGTTGGGATAACGCTCCTTAAACAAACAAGTGTGTGACTGGTTTATGACCTTACATCTCACTGCTCTATCTGGCCATAAAGGGATTGTGTACATGTCTAGAGAATAAAGGACCAGGGTTCCCACGCTACTGGGAAAACGGGGAGAACTCGGGAATTTCGAAATTTCTATTCCCGGTCGTGAAAATGCCGTGATTTATACGATATCTGTTTAAATGGGGAGAAAAAAGGGCATGAAATCATCAATTTGTTATCATAACGTGTAAATAAAACGGGGCCTTTTTGCAAGCGTTTATTTGATCACGTTTGCCGATGTTTGCTGCATATTTGCGACGCCATTTTAGCACGAAATTGGCGTCAGTTCGCTGAGATTTAATGTAAATAGGCTGTCACTGATGTGAACGTTAACTACACTGATCTGGCCAGTCTTCAGAAAGCAACGCATTTGCAAAGTCTGACTTTGAATTCAAAATACTTGGTTTTATAGTACAGTTCCGATTACAGTACATATATAATGTATAGATATCCTTGGCTGGAAAAATCCGGAATTTAAACCCCAAAAACATTGAACAAATCTGAAGAAAGTCTGGAATTTTACCAGCAAAAAGTTGTGGGAACACTGTAATAGGGTAAATGTATTTACTGTGTAAGTAACTGCTCGTTTTATTAAAGGATAGGAAAAGGGTCGTTTTGGAAGCTATTGCACAAAACTAAATGTTAAACATAGAACTGTGACCTTGTAAACATCGTTAACCTACCTCATGATTGAGCTTGATGTGCTGCCTCAATTGGAAGCGGTCTGCGTACATATTTAGGTATCGGTCCACACCCGTGTTGTGCAGGTAGATGGGAAAGTCCTGGGGCATCGGGAAGTCGCTGTATGCCATCATCTCCTTGTCCGTGTTAATCACGGTGGACTTCATGACGCTAGCTTGGTGCTCCTGTACGTCCTCGGTGTAGTGCCACAGACCCCCGATGTAGGATCCCCTCTCATAACAGACGACGTCCAGTCCCTCTTCCAGACAGCACTTGATGGCCGTCAGACCGCTCGCTCCGGCCCCGAGCACCGCCACTCGCTTCTCGACAACAGTCGGGCCAGACATCGTTGCCGGCTGCATGGACATTCTGTATTCGTAATGTTTTCGTTCACACACAAATACTCTAGTGAAACAGTTTTAGTGGCCTCCTCTATATGCCGTTGCCTCAGTACGTTTATTCAATCACTAGCAACAAATTGCATCTTGAGAATATCACAACCTTAGAAACACATAAGTGTATTAGCTTTTACTATTTTAGTCAGACGGTAAAAAGTGACTGTACGATGCGTATTAAATCGTTTTGTATCTTTGATATGAGCAGTGATAAATGCGTGAACATGCTTACATGACCTCAGATTAGTCCAATGTGTGCACTGATAACAGCAGAGAATAGCTTAGTCGTCTTTATCGCGCACATACAGTAACCTGTGTGCTATTTGACAGTAACGGGTCATGGGTTAGTCCATTTTTCTATCTAGGTAACGCAGGTTTAGTTAAACGTCATGTCATTTCGTTGCATCAATATCACATTTGCGACAGGTGGACCGGACTAATACAACGTTAGTTAAAGTTTTTGTTATGTTTTGTTTTCGAGATATACCGCAGAGACGCAATCATGTTCATGAAAGCGACGTCTAGCTATTATTGGCTAAGGAAGCCTCCCATACAAAAGAACCATCCGCGTGTAAGCATGTAAGCTGGAAGACATACTTATGTGCAAGTTCTCGTCCCGACAGCCACTCAGGTCTATACACAATGGCCAAGGAGTCAGTAAGGCTAACAGATTGGTGATTCTACGACCAGGTAACGGGTACCCATCCATTTCAAAGAAGTGTATTGCTTGAGTTTTTTTACTTATAAACTGTTTCCATATATATTAAATATGGATCCAATACGCTAAAGCCATTTCAGAAGTTTTAGACACGATATTTACTGAATATTGGTTCAGTTGTTTGTTTCTGCCATTGTTGCCAATGAATTTTTATGGAAGCTGTTGGACATTTCTACATCTAAGAGAAGATGTCTAAAAGAAATTCGTTATTGGAACTCAAACTGTCTTTGTCACGTTCACTCATAGACTTCAAAACAGACACAACAAAAACAAAAACAAAACAACATATAATATATATATATATATATTATATATATATAATATATATATATAATATATATATATATATATATATATATAAATATATATATATAATATTATATATAATATATATATAATATATAATAAATGAATATATATATATATATATATATATGACTGTGCAACAATTAACTACATTGAGAAAATCAGACAGTTTATATAAAAATACATATTGATGAGAGGACAATTTCCTTTAAAGTCGATGCAATAATGAGTATTTTGTTCTTTTGTTTAATTTTTATAAGACAAAGATCGAAATGTATCCAGCCATGTAAGTTTTTTTACTTAAATGTGTTATCAAGCTGAATTAATCGTGGGTTTTTAAATATGCAACATTCTCGTAAAATGAATCGTTGTTTTTTCTTAATTTATTTTATTTATTTATTTTTTGGTAAATTTTCGGAAAATAAAATTTAGTGCGGCCAAGATCTAATGCGACCAGAACATCTTGTATGCTGAAGACCCTAAACATTTAGAGTTTAGCTTTTTTAACTTAACTATGTGGGATTTAAAGTAAATGACAATGTTTTTGATTGGCTGATGTGTTTTTAAATGTGTCTGTATAACACACATTTACAATGGTCACGTCATTTAATTTTCATATAAGAATTTGATGTGTGACGTGTATGTATGTATATCGGCCAGTTACAGGCGATTTTACTGATAACTGTTGGATACATGTATACACAATATGACAACCATTTCGAGCGATGAAATGTACTAACATCCTCATAATCGTTTTAGTTCCGAATTAGGCGTGATATGGGTAAATGCATTGTAACCCAGGTTTATATAAACCTAAGAAAAGCAACACGTGAAATCCTGTCGTATGTTTTTCGTGTTTGTACGTCTGGTATTACTTGTCTGCCCTATGCCCCATAATGGGATGTTTTGTTCCAACCCTGTGACTTGTCCAGTATAATTATGTATGAGCATTTATCCTTATGTGGTAGTGATGGAAGCGAGGTTGTATGTGAGGATCCCGCTTTTAACCCAATGGACTTCTAACTGTAGCTTACTAATCCCTCATTTGCTAACTGCCCTGCCATACAGTTGACTATACCTGCAAGAGCACTTTAATGAATGTTTTGATGACCACCTGATTTCTAACTTGTATGATTCAATAAAACAAGTATTTGGACCAAACCCAAGCGTCGATTCCAACCTGAACAAAGCCCCTGTTACAGTATTGTTGACAGACATAAACTATCTTACAATGCATTTACTAGCTACATGTTACTTGTCTGAATCTTGCTTAACATGTTTAATTGCATTGTTAACAGATCGAATTATTTATTGTATTGTACACACATGTCAGGCAACAAAGTACGACTTGATTTGCAGACCCTTTTTATAAAAATCAAATGCGGCAATGACAAAGATTTTTAATCGATAGAATGTCAATAACTTTCCTTCGACCAAATATGTGTGTGTGTGTGTGTGTGTGTGTGCGTGCGTGCGTGTGTTTATTTTCTATATTGAAAGTTTTAGGCTTAACCCATCTAATGCGGCTTGAACCATGGTGAATGTGCAGGGGTCCGACATGTAGCCCTACATATAGATGACCGTATATAAACGTTTATTTGAACAACAATTGTAACACTGTATAATGAGATACTAGTTTGACATATATATCTTCATGTAAGGAAGTTGTCATGAAAGTAATAATTGGTCTGAACATATTCTGTTTTTGCGAAATGTTTGTGGAAATAAAGAATTGGGCAAGGACTTAACTCTCATGTCGGGTCTTGGGTTTGAACCCAGAACCCTCCAATCATTAATTTTGAACTATAAACTTTTGGCCAATTATTCATTAGGCATGTTATATATGCTTTCTTCGTGTATCATAAATGCCTTCTTCGTGTGTTGGAAGATAAAGATCATCCAAATCGATTAAGATCTGTTTGAAAACTTTACGGGTCTTTAGTTAAATTTTTAAACCCTCCAATCCCAGTTTTATAACCTTAACATATTTCCCAAGAATACTTCAAAAATATTACAATCTATTTTTGCTTTTACAAGCTATGGACTGTTTCTAATAGATAATCTCACTTTGTTAACAAGTAGCCCGATTATCGGAGGGCGTACTGAGAAGCATTCCTAGCTTCTTACGTAAGTATGGCGTACCGAGAATCCATGTACAATGACGTTCAAGGTTTAGACATTTGAATGATACAAATAAAATATCTAAAATCTCTCGTTTTCTGCGATGTATTTGTGAAAGTTACATGCACACAGCAAAATAATATAAAATTGAATAAAAAAATAATAAAAAAGTACGCCGTTGACCGAATTAGGACCCATATTTTATTTCGATTAATGGGATTGAACTCTGGACCACGTATGTAACAAATATATATATTTGTTACATACGTGGTCCAGAGTTCACTCCCATATATATATGCTTGCAACTGTACAAAAACGAGTTGGACCTTCACGTGAATTTTCCTCATAACTAACTGTTGATTTCAAAGTCAACTCCCTTTAAGGTAAAATACCTGATCCATCATACCTGTACTTACAGTGTCTGTCGTGCTACCCAAATGAGATATGTAAATATATACAAAAGGTATGTAAATATAAACTAGAAATTATCATAAAGCTCACATGGATTTCACAGAAATATTGGCAAGTTATGCCGGGTCGCTCGCATGTAAGGTAGTAAAAGTTTGTCCATATGAAAAACAGTAATGAGTCAAGATAGACGCTTAATAGTTGAAATAAATTTATTTACCACTGAAGCCAAATAGCGAAGCATCTACAATTTTATCTTGTAGTTCAACAGTCATCTTTCTTGGCCTTCACACTCAATATTATTTAATACAATTGAAGTATATGGCTCAGAGTCGTTTTTCAAACACACACAAAAAACAAAAACAACAAAAATGTGCAAATACTAAAAATATGTAAATAATTAACAGTTGAACCCCTCGCACTATTATATTGGCCAGAATATGCTGAAAGGGCGGGCTCTACACTGTATCTCCAGTTTCCACAGCGGGGAAAGTTCCCTGGTGGTCGTGGCATCTGACTGGGCTCTCCTACCTGCAGCACGAGACTAAGTCCCAGAGACAAGTGGAACTCCACGTGACAGTGAAAAAACCACATACCTGTAAACATTTAACGTAAGAATAATTGTTGGCTGTCATGTTTGCTTCACAAGCCTCACCATACCACTGTAAATATATCAGATCAGTTTTTTATTTTAGCAAACAATTAAACTATAAAAACGAAGAACTTGTACATGTACATTACATTTAGTTTTAATTTGTTGTAAATACTACAATGCACCTACAAACTTTAAAGTCTCGCCTGCCAGTTATGGCGTCATTTCAACAAAATACAACACTACGACAAGCCCACCCCAACCCCCGACAACTTAGAAATAACTCTGTAACTGAAGCAACGTAAACCTGGAATCTTTTACAAATTGTAACACAATCACTTTATTTAATGAAAAAATAAACAAAACAATGACGCAATAGGGGTTCGAACAAAATATGAGGGGCGACCGCTCAACTATCTGGGCTGATGCTTTGTAGATGCCGACCATACATGTTAATAAGTTAACTAAATTGGAATGCCGTGACCATTTTTAAAAGACTGTCCAAAAAGTTTTAAGCAACTTGGTCAGAGTTTTGCGAAGGTACAAGATACGTACAACCATGCGATCATCGCGTCATATTTATGTTGTCACAATCGAGCAAATCAGTGTACTCTTTTTTGATTATTTCGTCCAATCAGTGTACTGTTTATGATTATTTCGTCCAATCAGTGTACTGTTTATGATTATTTCGTCCAATCAGTGTACTGTTTATGATTATTTCGTCCAATCAGTGTACTGTTTATGATTATTTCGTCGAATCGGTGTACTGTTTATGATTATTTCGTCCAATCAGTGTACTGTTTATGATTATTTCGTCCAATCGGTGTACTGTTTATGATTATTTCGTCCAATCAGTGTACTGTTTATGATTATTTCGTCCAATCGGTGTACTGTTTATGATTATTTCGTCCAATCAGTGTACTGTTTATGATTATTTCGTCCAATCAGTGTACTGTTTATGATTATTTCGTCGAATCAGTGTACTGTTTATGATTATTTCGTCGAATCAGTGTACTGTTTATGATTATTTCGTCGAATCAGTGTACTGTTTATGATTATTTCGTCCAATCAGTGTACTGTTTATGATTATTTCGTCCAATCAGTGTACTGTTTATGATTATTTCGTCGAATCAGTGTACTGTTTATGATTATTTCGTCCAATTAGTGTACTGTTTATGATTATGTCGTCCATCAGTGTACTGTTTATGATTATGTCGTCCAATCAGTGTACTGTTTATGATTATTTCGTCCAATCAGTGTACTGTTTGTGAATATTTCGTCACAATCGAGTCAATCATTGTACTGTCATATACTGATGTATACATATTAACCAAAGTTTGGTGTTATACTAAATTGTGGCAAAACGAAGGTAAAAGGTGGGTGTGGGAAAGTTAAAACACATCATTCTTGATTTTTACTGAAATTAATGAACAAGTTACGTGATATAAATATTAATTTCCCTTTTCAATATTTCTGACCAAATGACAGACATGTTTGTTTTCTAAAGTAAGGTATAAATTGCCGAACTAACCTGGGTTATCGGCAAGGAATCGGATGACCGTGTAACCACCGTCCGGCACCATGACTGTATCCTTCCGCACAGGATTTACCAAGTTACGTTTAAGTTTACCCTGGGCATCCAGTCGCTCTACTTTACGTCGAGTTGTTGATCCGGATAGCTAAAATGTTACATGATACTTGCTTTGGTATAAATGTGATAAAGTTTCGGCCAACAAACAATAAGATCAAAAATTCTGTTAAAAGGGGTTACAATTATGTCTTAACTAAGTTGTGTGTTTTATAACGATAATGGCTAAAGCACACTTACATTACATAATACGGATTTCTTTGTACTTTTATGTTGACGCATTTCACTTTTTAAGCCACATTTAAACGAAGTCCACCTAAAGACTAGACACAAATGTCTAGGAAGAACCGACGGCGTACCGAAAGTCAGCACGAAAACCATCACATAAAATCCTTCACCCGACCGAGTCACGCGGGAAAAGGCGGCGACTCTTTCCATCGGCTTAGGCGTCTATCTCGTACAGGATTGTATACAACAATCATTCGGAACGAGCAAAAGCAGGGGCAGGGTCTATCGTTATATGGTTTGAAGCAAAGTTCCAAAAGACCAACGAATTGATACTTGCGTACACAGTATCCAGGGATTATGGTAAATAATTTTAAGCAAGCTATCATACTAAGATTTGTTGTGATGATAGTCTGTGTGCAGCACTACAACCCCAACTTTTTTACAAAGTGTTTTATTCTAAGAAAACATAAAATAACACGATATTTATCACAAAGATACCTTCTCCATGCCCAGAACATAGAAGCCGTATCCGTGGAGATGCATGGGATGGTTCCCCATGCCGTTGACAGCCTCTGAGACGAGAACCAGTTCTACCACGTCTCCCATAGCAACCTTGATGCGATGTATACACTCACAGAACTCTGAACGACAGTTCCGTGGAGGTGATGTGTCGTTACAGAACCTTTCCTGAATATAGTGAAACGGGTAAAAAATAGTTTCATCTAAATCCAACAAACAACTTCTGAGTGTTATATAGCTCCAGACTGAAGAGAGATCATTTTTACTAAGGGCTATAACTCTATTTAAAAACAGCGAAACTTAAAATTTTCGTCGAGCACCACTTTACGTTATCAAAATAGTTCTACCAACTTTCATTTTAATCCAACAAAGCACAAGTGACTTATGGCTCCGTAAAGAAATACGAAATCTCACTTTTTTAATCGAAGGGCAATAACTACCTTCGTTAAAACAAATTAAATTTAAAATATTTTTAATTATAGGGCACTTGCTCCATTAAAAGAATGTGGAATGTCGAATTATTTGCAGTAGCTAGTATGACCATATAACTTATCTAAACTGAAGTCTCTAGAAGTCACTTATTTGATGCATGTCGTATATACGACATGCATCAAATAAGTGACTTCTAGAGACTTCAGTTATACGTGTTGGTAGGTTTTGCTTTAAATAAAACCAGTTTCAGATGTGTGACGTTAAAGGCATCTCAAAACCCTTATATAAGTGACCCCCCCCCCCCCCCATTTATTGCCCCACCCAGCATGTGTGGGCATCTGTTTTCTGATAAGCCAGCCAGGCTGCCACAGTCTGTAACGATGTGTCTGTCACACAGGTATTGTTCAAGATCCAAGTGTATGTTTGCTATATCTGGGGGTTGAACATAGTCATTCACAGTTTGTAAAGGAAACAGTTGTGAATATACCAATTACGCAATTTATATATATATAAATCTTTATTTGTTTTCTTTCTTACTTTGTTGGTTGATTTTGTTTTTTTTATACATTTTGTTATTTCTTTCATTCTTTTAGTCCTCATATATAATTTAAGTTATATTTTATTTTGATTAGTAAAATGTAACGAAATGTTTCTAACAAAAGCAATTTAAAAAGTCATTCATTGTCAGAGTAATGTCCTTCAGACTCATTTTAAGTCATTTTGAATACTAAAACTTGTATCTCATGTATTTTAAAAATCAAATATTTAACTATGAAATAAATACATAATCATGCAGTTACAAAATTGACACCTAGTAATTAATGCAATAAAGAATATGTAAGTGACCCTACAGTAAACAAACCCACTTTATCACTAGCATTAATGTTTATGGCTTTGTATAAACTAGCCTACTGTCTCACTTTCATACTAGCAGGTAATTTAGTTTTGCATTAACCCATCAGAGGTTTTACTGTGACAGATTAGTATTATGTTGGCTAAAGACTCCCTGCAGTGATGACCAGCAATTAGCAGGTCTGGTCACAGCAGGTCGGGGCCTGGCTCAGTGGGATACCACATTCCTTTCGAGATGCCTTTAAACATACCTCTGGTATATCGCTGTACTGTGTCAACATGGGCGATGTAGGCTGTCCAAAGGTGATGTGATTCATCTGCAGGGCATAGAGGTGGTTGCTATGGGAACCAGTGTGCATCCTCCTCATAGTCGCCAGGGTGTAGTGATCAGCGTCTAAGTACCTGTGGTTTTCTACGTTGTTGAAATCCATTGCCAAGTAGAATGTCTTCACGTCTTTTGACGTTATAGTTGGTATAAGATCACGTGATAATTGTGATGTCATTTCCGCCACTGGTATCGCACCAGGGGTAAAGCTGAACGGGTTTGCGTCCTGTGTAGGAAACAATTCAGATATTCTATTTACAAAACTACATTTATATGGTAAAAATCAAAATGTTTATTTTCGACTTTGTGCTTTGTACTTATCGTGTTTCCATACTATCAATTCTAGCGCTATTGCTGATCATTTCTTTCATGCATTTTTGTCTAAATCATGCGCGCACACAACACTGTTGGCAGACGTTTTAAAAGCGCTTTTACCTGGTCACAGTTGCGCACGACTCATAGTTATGACCGTCGTATAAAACAATGCACAAGTACAACACGTATATGCTGTCATGAAAAAACATACCCGTCTTGGCTGGATGCCAGTCTTGTATGTGGGTATGGTCAATGGCGTCGTTTCCATGGCACCGTTGTACCTCAGGATGGCGGTTTCGAACGTTTGTCTGATCTCACAGTCCTCGAGACCTACCACGTACATCCAGTAGTTCCCCGCCGGCTGGTTGGCCGTTACAACGACGTCGTACCTTACCGGTTTAAAAACAATTGAGTTTATCTCCTCGGCTCTTCAAATCAAAAGGGGCGAGACCTTTTATATAGTTTTTTATGAAGAGGCCTTCCAGTTGACCTGCGGTGCGCCGGTGATTCTACCCAGACATGTCCGCGGTCTTCCTCTGCCAATTACAACTGAACGTCGCCAATATACACGTAACACATAATTGTGTCGCCGTATTCTTTTAAACAACAACAAAAACAACCATCTAACGGAACCTCTCGATTGTGATGAAACACGGCGACAGCAAAAGAACGAGATGTTCTAATTGTACACTCTTATACAATATGATGAACATTGTAGGAGGTATACGACATTTTAAGCTAGACATGACACCAAAGATAATGCAAACACGGCATGGGTAACTCCTGCTAAAAGCTGCTTGTTGGTGTCTTATATGTCGAATTTGCCTCTTTTCGCTATGAACGTTTATTCAATAGTGTGTTTCCTATCTTTGCGTACGGAACATAGGTGGTTAAATTTAGAAAACAGTCACCAGGAGATTAAGCCCATTTGCCACACTTACATGGATTAAAGACCCAGAGTATCGTGGTTTTCATTAGAAAATAGTGTTGAATTACAATAAATTTCGGCCACAAATATCTGTCAGTGATTATAATGCTTTCCGACAGATGTTAAATCTGTATTCATCGGAAATCCATATTCAGGATAAAAAAGAAAATGTTGCAAAGTCAGGACGATATTTGCAAATACCGTCTCACAATTGAAAGAATAATGGAAATCGCCCTGAACAAAAGCAGGGCAGTACCTTTTGTCTATTTTATTCCCAAATACATGTACGAAAAAATAACAGTTAACCATCGTATGTTAAAGGTATCTTTTAAACGGGTGACTTATCGGATATCACTTAAAAGATAAACAATATTGATGTTTGTAAATCGCTGGTTAAATGATTTATCCGACCGACATATTGGTTTCCTGTTTAAAAACCACTGACTAGAAAATGCTTTCAGTGAATTAAAAATGTCATCCTGCACAATCCGACAAAAAATGTACATCGCCCAAGACAAAACGATATGGGTTACTCTATAGACTCAACTAAAGGCAGCTATAGTGATGTTCCTAATTTATGCCGAAGTTGCCATGTAGCAACCAAAACATGACTTCCTTGTAGTGAATGCTGCCTTTGTGTACGCATCATACTGAAAGCTATTTTTATAATCAACCGACATGTACCTGACACCATGAGACCACACATGCATAGATTACTTTAAAAGAAAAAGGCGTTTCATAAACATAAACTCACTAAAAAGGGCGAAAATGGCCATTATTTGGAGCTTCGGAAGTTTCAGCTTGTAATTATCTAAAAATGCCCACCTCTCGCCTCCGAAGATAGTGAAGCTGTCCACCTCTATTGGGTCCGTGTCAAAGCCATCACTGGCGATGATGATCAAGGAATGGTTCTCTATGGACACTTTCAGCGGGCAGTTCAGGATACCATTGCTGATAAACCGGAAACGGTATCGTCGGCTTGCCTCAACCCTGACACACAATAATACATTGACAGTGAGTGGCGTTGTACAGCTAGATAGATTTCTTCCTTTTCGGCAATCTTTAACTTAACTTATGAATATCGCTTTGAACGATGGAAAGATTTCTTAATATATATAATTTTATTGTTTTAAATCCTTTATATTTTTATTTTTTTACTGTTTCTTTTTATAAGATCATCATCATGTAGCATTTGAAATTGTGGACAATTACTGAAGGTCCGAAAGATGACATTAGAAGTAGGAATTTGAACTAACCGAAATACTGAGCGTGGTGTGTATATGCTCTCTTTAACCGGTACGTCGTGAGTACCTGTGTGCGCATGCGTGTCGTGAACATGGTTTCCTTCCTGGTCTGTTTTCATCTCGTCGTTGTCATTAGTCTCTTCCACCACGTGTTCGTGGTCAGAATGACGTTTACGCCTCCTTACAGCGCCACTTACATCACTCATGTCATGCAACATATCAACATCTACATCACTGTTTTCGTCCAACTCAGGTACGGAATAATCGTCGATGCCTTTATGCTGCACATGACCTTTCATTGTGTCCGCACCACCTCTGGTTAACTTCTCTCCATGCTTCTCTTCTGAGTCAGGGTTAACGCTATGTTCGTGATTATTGATTTGGCCTTTATCACTGCCGTCTTCTGTATCAGCGTGCATTCTGTCTGTATCGTGGCTATGCATACTGTTGTGGTCTCGGTCATGATGGCGAGCGCCATGATGCGTAGTTCCGTGATGTTTGTTGCCATGGCGATCTTCTTTTCTGTTATGGTGCCCCATATGATGTTTGTTGCCATGGTGACCTTCTTTTGTATCATGGTGTCCCATATGATGTTTGTTGCCATGGTGACCTTCTTTTGTATTATGGTGCCCCATTTGATGTTTGTGGCTATTATGTTCTGTTTGGTCCTTCTCATTTTGATGGTTGTGTTTTATGTTGTCGTCTTCTTGTTTGTTCTTATCCTCTGTATGGTCCTTGTTGTTTTGGTCCTCCGCATCATGATCCTTGTGTACATCACTGTCACCACCGCCCTCCACGTGACCCGTTTGGCTTTTATGGTGACCATGTCCAGCCGAAGAATGATGGCCGCCATGTTGGTTGTGCATTTTATGGCCGTGGTGGCCTTCATGGCGTGTTTTATCATTTGTAATGCCTTGTCCACCATGTTTGTCATGACCGCCATGTTGGTTGTGCATTTGAGACATTTGATGTCCATGTTTCTCATGGGTGCCAGTGTCGTCTTCCGTCATTGCAACCTCATCCTTGCCCATCATATGGTGCCCATGGGATGGTGTGTGGGGAAATGCCGAACCTCTTCCTGTGAGGGTAGACATAGCTGTTGTTTAATACAAAAGACTACACTTTTGATTGATATAAAAGCAATTATATCATTATTGCTAATAATTTCTTTTAGGCATTTAGTCTAACTCATGCGCACACGCAAGCTGTAGTAGAATACGTGTCTTCACTGTGACTTTTTCTGTAGTAAAGAATTTTCCAATTTAAATAACACACATTTCTATCAATCTTTGATGTTTAAATGCATAAGCTGTTGGCCAATGCTGTTTTCCGACTACAAACGTGGAATATTCAGTGTTTATAGTGAATATGCTGCCAAGAAACTCTTCTGAACAACTTATTATATTATTATATTATTGCCAAATGGTAAACTACGTCCAACTTCAATAAAACTAAACTTTTTCTGACATTATATTTTATATCATTTTAACATGTATATCTAATAACTAGATTTAAGATTAAAACTAAGAAAAAATCAAAGTAGATTTATGTATAAACATAAGTCATGCCTGGTAAATATAATGTACCGTGAAGGTCAATATCTAATGTACCATTTATAAGTATCGATGATGGTTCGTTGTCGGCCATTCCATGATGGTGCAAGGAGAACTTGGATGACGTGTACTGATCTAGCCAATCATGGACGATCACGGTGTGCTCTGGAAGGTCAAGGTCATACAGGCCCATGACCGGGGTGGGAGTAGTTTCACGGACAACTATCGCCCCAAAGATGCCGTCCGCACGCTGCATGCCGGCGTGAGCATGCCAGAAATGGGTCCCCGTATCAGCAGCCATAAATCTGGGAACAAGGGAAGACATTTTTTAAAAAGGAAATAAATTGAAGCATTCGATAACCACAAACAGTTGAAGAAGTATACGATATGGTGTAAATCATAGGTTAGTTAAATAATTATGGCAAAATAACATTTAATATTGAACATTTCTGTTAACGTGTCTCTTTCTATTTTAGAAAGTACTGGTGTATAGTTTAGTATATATGTTGCTTTTATACAATTTATGATAAACTCTGACTAGAGCAGCCATGGAAAAGTATTTTATACGACTACAGTTAGAATTTTTGATAAAGCGTACACATTTGAAAAAAAATGTTCAAAAGCTTTTCTTCTATAAGAGAAACTTTGTAATTTGACTTCTGCAATAATTATTTTGTGCACATAACACTTTTCTTTAAGCATTTACAATCTCCACGGTAGAGGTCGCGTGCCTTAAAGATCACAGTAACCTCTTTCACCATGAAGAAAAATGACACCGGGCAAGACGTACGAGATTTGAACGATATTATATTTGTATTTCGGGTTGTTCGACACAACAATTGATAGGCAATACGTAGAACGAGATTAAAATATATTAGTATATTGATATAATTTGTTATACCATTATGGTTTTATTCGAATGATTAAATCAGAAGAATGCCTGCGTTCCACAATTAATTGTTTTAATGTTACTGTATTTAAATTGCATAGAACATTTTACATTAACACCGATATTGATAATCACAAGCATGAATTCCAATAGATCACATGCTTTTCGTTGTGGTTACTGAAGCACAGCAAAACGAAACTGACTGCGGATTTGGAAGCATTTACTTTAGAAAATCGCATCTACACTTACTTATATCGTAATATGCATCAACATGCACACTTTTAAAACACATAGTTGTATTTCACTTTGATCGAAACACCGTATCAGGAATAGCATCTCTGGTATAATGAAGAGTATTTAAGATTTAATCTTGGATGAGCGGAAGAAAACTAGACAGACGACAATCAAACCGAGGGCGGGATATCGTTTATGTTTACAGAAAGTTCAAAGTCCAGTATGACATCACTAAAACCTAAAACTGTTTCAGGTATTAAGCTAGCGACAAAACATATGTAAATAGCTGTAATTCTGGTTCAGAAAACATTGAAATATGTCACCAAATGTTATAGAAGGATGAAACGTGTTGATTTTACATCTTCATTTTATATGTGTATTAGTGTATGCATGCATTCGAATACAGGAGACGACTGTCTGCACGACCTTAGTGACAGACAATAAAAGAGACATGTAAATAAATTATTAACAAAAGCATTATAAGAATGAGGCATCTCGCCGCATTCGGTGAGCCAAACTATTAACCCAACATACAAATGAACACGTTTTTATGATAGGGACGCTTATCCTAGCAACCGTAGAATGTACACCGCGTTCTAGTTGATAGGACCATCTACACACTGTTACCTACAGACAGGTATGCATTCTTCGCCAAGTTGAATTTAATGTACAACATTTACAATAAAGGCGCTCAGTGTTTGGGCGATATAAGTTTGACCCTATACGCTATTACATGTATGCAAACAATAGAGAAATTTATTCCGTAATAAATCAAATGTACAACGCATAGGAAATTGAAAGCAGGCAAACGTTTGGACATTTTTATTCAAGTAGATCGGTTTTCTTTTCATTGCTTGCCTTTGAGAAACCCATCAGAAAGTGCGAGGTTAGAGCTTTGTAAAACCCCAGTCAGTCTATATTGCCGACTGACCGTTCCAAGGCGGTAACTGTTGGTCTTTTTTGTTGTTGTTGTTGTTGTTGTAGTTTTTGTTAAATGACTCATCACAGCTTTGTTCTTACTTTTACATTTGGCTTGCATGTGAATACCTTTATCCTGTGCCTTTTCAGATTTTGGTATATGTTGCAATGCTCATAGGTCATATTTCCCTATTCAGCTGCAAATAAACACCGCCTCTAAAATACAGATTATACATTGCGACAAAAGTTACATCAGAGTCACTAACATCCGATACTAGAAACCATTTTTTAAAAATTTTAATACTTTCTCTATATGATTTTGCATTTTAACTTAAGTTAGGTCCAAAATAAATGCTCATACATGCTACCGGATTCAACCAAAACAATTGAGATTGAAAGAACAACCTCGTACACCCCTGTGATCGGAATCTTAATAATTCCTCTCTGAATGCGTGCGGTAGCTTTTGGCTAAAATGCTGGGAATATACGACTGACCTATGTCATTACATAACCTGATTCAGGGATGCAGACGGCAGAGAGGTCCCGCGCGGGGTATCGCAAATATCTCGGCCTAGTAAACAATGCATAGTCAGTGGAGCATCATTCTAATAGCAGTTCGCTCCCCATTTCGCCCCTTTCTTCTAGTCAATGAGAGATCTTCGTACGCAGCATTGTTCTTTCATAAATCTGCACTTCGTGTATATCTGCATTACACAATATATTATGAACTTTCGGTTTAAACATATAACATGATATATGTTAATTTTGAAGCATGCATGAACACAACTGGCGCGTCTAGTCTCTTTAGACGTGCATATTTTTCGGTACAAGCACTACGTCTTTCCAGGCATGAATTGTTTACCGCGAGTATTCACGGTCATGCAGGGTCAAGACTGTATGCTTCCGAAATCCAGCTTTCTCCTAACTCTGGTAGGTGTCGCTTGCAGTGCTTGTGGTGTCGCAAGCGACATGGCCCAATAATTACTTCGACATTTAACATATGTATACTGGTGATAACATTGATCATTATTACTGCAGATTAAACCACTAAAACCCATACACAGGAAAGTGAAATGTTCTTCACTTGTAATGCACCAAGACATCAGAATATCGATTTACAAACCCTATTGACTATATTAAGGTGAATAGGAACTGTAGAAATATAAACTGTGAAAAGAGATAACTCTATGAAAAGATTTAACTACAAATATCTGGTACACCAAACAAAATAATACATATTTGTAAACACTACACAATTTTCCAATTTGAAGAAATGTGATTTTTCACAAACCTATACTGGAAGACTGAGTGTGCGGTGATTGGACACTGTGTTACCATGGGGACGCCATCCATGTGCGGGGAGCCATGCTGAAGGATGCCATGCCAATGTATGGCGGTCCCCTCCATGTCGTGTTGCTCGTTATAGACGTCCACGACCACTGTGTCACCTTTACAAAGCTGAAAGAGGCATTCCAGAAAACTTCCGGTATTATTTTAAGCTACATTTAAAGCGATTTGTTTACCGTTTTGCCTACGTCCATTTGGGCGGATATAGCGGGGGAATGGATGTCGGCGGTCCTAACCCGAAAAAAATATTAAAAATACTTTCTTATATTTAAGGGTGTGTCACATCCTTGTGATACTAATAATATTACTATCACATATATGTCCTGTGCTGCAGATAAGACGAGAAAGAACGTATTCACGCTAGTAATGTCTTAGAAAAAACGCATTGACATTAAACAATTTGTAAAAAAATGCGCATTGGACATCGAAATTGAGGCATACCTATTAAATAATTCAGGTCCGCGATTCCGGGTTATATACATTTAGCAAAGGAAAGTAATCCAAGCATTCGCACTTGGTCAGATTTGTCGTTAGATTAATCCTAAACTGTAAAGGGTGCGAATTTGGTGGTAGTTTTCAACACGTTAATTCCATGAAATATAATCTAGAAAAGATCTTAATAGATCCTTCAGTAGCAAATCATATATAAAAAGAAAAATACAACTTCGTTTACATTGTAGTCGTTTATCAGTCCTATTTAAAGTTTTACATAGTTTTGCTTTTAAACAAAAACAACTTAAAAATACAAAATCTACCAACTGTGACATAGTCGCTTTTAAGTTTGTATCTGACATTGTGAGCCAGAAATAACATTGAATTAAAACAGTGTACGGCTAATTTGACAACTTGACATTTCTTGGTGATAGCTCTTTGTTGGTGTCCTTGAATATATTTTGTGGGGGTTGCCTTGTAACTGCAGAATCAACGATTTCACTGGAGTCAATTCTATTTCTTCCTTCCAAGAATAGTTAGTTTAAGCACTACCTCTAGTTTCATCTCGCATGACCACAGACACACAGGAAAAGTAACAATGTTACCCTGTTTTTCTTCAGTTAGACATGTCAGATAATCTATTCATGACAAACATTATATATGTTTTAATAATATTTAACTATGGTATCACATATTCAAAATGTAGTTAATTTTGCTGAAATATAAGAACTAGAAGAGCATACACCCTTACACAGTGTAATTTGAAACAGTAAAAATTCCTATTAGTAGAATCTGGTAAGTTTCAAATAAAACAAATAAAGTTAAACTAAGTAAATGAAACTATGAACTAAACATGAAAGGAGATATATGCCTTAATATTTAGTCACCATAAACTGGAACTGTAAGCTGCAGATAAAGAGCAATCATTATCCTTTTCACGTCTTGCAAATTCACCAATATTTTTTGTTGATTTAATAAACACATTATAAGTTACTTTTGCCAGTTAACTGATAATTTTCTTTCTATAAACACTATTTTGAAACCAGATAATCAGTGGGGTGGGGTGGGGGTGGGTAACGTCTAACTGGTTACCTGTCAAACAGACACTGGATTAAAACCAAAAGTGTGAAACTTCACAAGTAGCCCCCAGGTGGTGCTAAGCAGAGCCTTTAGTGACAGATTTGAAATGCCGTTTACCTTTACTCAAAGGAGGTGCTGCTCAGAGGTTAAATGCACTGAAAACTCTGGGAGTGGGGTGGAGATGGGGGGAATAAAAGTGTTGCTGCTTAAAGGCTGTTGCTGCTCAGAGGTATCTTTCCATGACAGTGTTCTTTATCATTATCATAAATATGATACACTTAACAATGGATAATTGGGGGATATCACCTTTTAAATTGCGTTTAATTTAGAAACATGCAGACTAAAACCACCGCGTCATTGTCACTTTAAAGATAGCTATCGTTGAATTATTCGACATAAGACACCTGTAGGCAGTTGCATGTTCAGTTGATCGCTGTGGCCTCTCAAGCCACGTGGTATCCTCCACAAAGCTAAAGAAATTAGAGTCAGCTGAATTAAAATATTGCAAACCACTTAAGCGATATCTGTTTAGTTATAAAAAGGAAACAATATCAATTTTGTATATTTTCTCGCAACCCGTTAGGGCTATAACATTACAAATAGAAACAGCATTAATGCCAAGAAGCCAAGAAAAACTGCATCTTAAAATAACCCACCAGTATATCCCTGTCCATTTGCTCAGTTAATATCCATATGCCGCTTCCTGGTAAATGTCAGACGATTATCGGCCAAGCTCTTTATGCATTTGACAGATATTGGCTAACAGACAGAAAATTAGCAAAAACGTATTTTACATTCCCTAGTCTTGCCCATAATACATGGTCACAATAATAGAACAGTGTGTCTAAACATGTTCCTGCGAATATACAGAGTTTTAGTATTAGGACCGGGACATATAGGGGTTGTGTTGCTGCTGCAGCTGTTGTTGTTGAAGATTGTGTTGTTGCTTGCCCATACGACTATAAAAATGAAAAATGTGTTTTTGTCACTGTTGCTGTTAAAGGTGATGTTAAAATTGCACTGGCGCTGTTGTTGTTTTTATTCATTCTCGATATAATACGTGTCGTCGTTGTCTTGCTTTCAACATAGGCACACGCCATTTTCGAAGCAACAAAAGTTCAGAAAAAAAGTTTACTCACATGAATGGCTGGGCCCGGCATCATTCTGTTCACTACTTTAACGGCACGCAGGCCCCCATCAGCCGAGATACAGTGTGGTCTAAGGCAGTCATGTGAGGTTGCGGGGGCATTCGTAACAAGCGCGGGAAAGCGTTTGGTAGTGCTCTACGACAAAGTCATACTGGCACACCATCGGGGCAGTGTTAGACAGACAGTTCCCTCTTGCACGGGTGGTCCTCATAGCCTGCAAATGTTTGAAAACTGTAGTTGAAAATTTCCCAAGTCGCAGATAGTATATATGTAAAATCTTGGAAATGGTGCAGATTTTTGTAGAATAAACATAACGGGACTTTTTAAAATCAAAAAACCGAAACACTCAAAATATATTTCTTATTTTTGCACAGCCCATGAAAGCGAGTCCGCTTGTGGAAAGGTTTTGTGCGTGGAGACGATAATCTAGTAGATAATGACAGGACTTCGCAGCTGGTGAGTGTTTTCTGTGGAAAGAGCCGTGTAATCCGATGGTTTCTCAATGCACCATTGCAATTATAGTAATATCAATGTTGCAGACAATATCGGAAAAGCACAGAAACAGTCGGAGGTTAACATTTGTTTAAAAAAAAAAAGATCCGTCGACATCATCCGTTAAATTAATGTTCGTGCAACTTGTTGATGCTCATACAAGTTACATTTAATTCATTTTTGTTTACGTATGCTGTCTGTGTCGTCTTGGATGTCACATATTGATGATATTTTTTGTAAAATACATTATTTTGCCCTAAACATTTCGTGGGGCCAATTCCATAAACTGTCTGCATAGTACGTTTTTGCATGCTGGTATGCTATATATGCTAGTATACAGAGAGTTATGCCCCTTCCAGGTATGGGATTGGGATTGGGATTGGGATTAGCCGGCATTTTTGCCGATACTGCGCAGCGACATTTCTATCATTATAGCACAGGGGCACTTATGAGGTGCCCAAGGACTGAACCCGGCCGGTCCATTATACTGACACCGACGAGTCAGGCGTAATGCTGTCCCCTTAGCCCCGAGCGTTAGGAGGGAAGCCACTACTACCAACTTTAAAGTCTTTGGTCAGACCCGGCCGGGGTTCGAACCCACGACCCCCCGATCCGCAAGCCGACGCTCTACCACCTGAGCTATTGCGGCCGGTCTTCCAGGTATGCGTAAAAGACTACGCTATTTATATTCATCAATGTAAATCGTTCATATTTTTTTATTAAGGACGGCTTTTCGCCATCATTCTCAAATGAACCAAAGGTGATGCTGAAAAGCTTATGACATTATCACGATTTTATGAAACATATTCAAACGATGATGTACACCTCGATTGACACCAATGGCCGAGGGAGAAAACATAATGCTTATCGCCCGCACTGGGATCTGAAATTGATTTTATTATACCTAACATTTAAAAAAAGTGTTTTTACATTCATTACATTTAATCGAAAACGTCCTTTCTGTGATTCATCATTGGCAAATTAAAAGTCGTCATTGATACATAACGTCTTTTTATATCATCCATTTTTGTTGTGGTAAATTTGTAGTTTTGGAAACACATCTCAATAAGCGGTTAACTCAGATTTGCGTTAGTCTTAGAAATCTATTTTTAGACCCACGCGAGAGAAAAATATGTAATGTCACATGGTAATATTACATAACGTGTATGTAGGAATTTAACATTTAAAATGTTATGAGATAAAATAATTATTACATGTATCGTTAATTTACGCATAGCTTTTTTTTTTGTATTTTCCTTCCGGCTTTTTATGCCATACCGTGGCTGTGCGAATACTTAAATACATTCATTTCATATGGATTTATTCATAGTTTTATTTATGAATTATCTTTAAGTTAAAATTACGTATGCCTACTCATCTTGAACTTATATTCACAATTAGTGCCGCCTTTGATGTATTGCACCAATGCTTTTCTAGTAATATACCTGTATGTTTTTCAAAAACGTATGTTTTTTCATAAACCTTGATTATTTCAAGGGAATTTGTCACCAGCGCTTACACCTACATTTCTAGGTGTAAACCAACATTGAAATCAACAAGTGTCAATTAAAGCCGGTATCATAATTCATTGTAGACCGTCGTTGACCTTGGGATATCTGATATCTCTACACCCAGGGTCTGATATCGGACATTGTACACAAACATTGTATTCTTTGTGACCATGTCCGAACAATCATTCAATGTAAGAGTCGGGATAGGGTTGGGATCGGGATTAGCCGGCATTTTTGCCGATACTGTGCAGCGACATTTCTATCATTATAGCACAGGGGCACTTATGAGGTGCCCAGGGACTGAACCCGGCCGGTCCATTATACTGACATCGACGAGTCAGGTGTAATGCATTCCCCTTAGCCCCGAGCGTTAGGAGGGAAGCCACTACTACCGACTTTAAAGTTTTTGGTTTGACCCGGTCGGGGTTTGAACCCACGACCTCCCGATCCGCAAGCCGACGCTCTACCACCTGAGCTATTGCGGCCGGTATACAAGAGTCGGGTTGATGTTGTTGTTGTTGTTTTAAATAGCAATCAAACCAGTGCCATTAACAAGTACAGCAGCCGTATGAACTATTCAAACCATGTAGGTGAATGCTCTTCTGTTCTGTATTGCAGCTAGCATAGCAAACCTCTTTGTCGACAAACAGTACATCATCTATACGGTTAGCGTCATGCTCACATGAAACGACTTCCTTGTTTAAAAAAAATGTTTATTTTACCTTTTTAATTTAGGCCAACTAATAAACATCATATATATGTGACAAATTAGGATTAGTATCGATTTTGACGTTGGCAACGCTTTATTTGTAGCAGAAATGGCCTATGTACAGACATTACTGTTTGCGTATGAATTAACAGTTGTTGGACGACACGCACCGCAGCTGACACGTGCGATACAATCAATCACAATTTCATAACATTTCAGGACTAAAATAAAATTAACACAACTTTATCGAACACTAGTTTAATCGAACACAAATATACTCGAACAGAAATATAATTGATCCATTTCCATAATCAAGTTAGAATATTTTTTCATCCAACAATAAGAATGCCTGTTTCTCATGCGCCTTAACATCTTGACCATCGCATGGCATCTATATATGATATCCATCAAAGGTGGCATCCGACAGTTTGCCTATATCATTAACATGTAACAATGTCCTATCTCTACTTTGAGAGAATTTCGGCATAATTACTGCAAAGACGATTTTGTATACTGTCTATATTATTAAACAGTAAAATCGTAAAAACATCCCCTCTCTCTCTATCTCTCTCTCTCTCTCTCTCTCTCTCGCTCTCGATCGACAAAAGTAAGTTGCCACGTGGTTTTCCTAGTTTATAAATAACTATTTCTGCAGCGTGACTCAGATAGGAAATACCAGTTTGCAAAGACGAATGGGGATTTATGCTCCACTGTTTACACAGATCTAGGGCATCAATGAGTAGCGTTTTACATGACCTTTTCAAGTAACAATGACTTATTTGGTTAAGTGGGCAGAAAAAAGTTAGTCCAAACTGTCGGTACCACCTTTAATGAAACATGTCATAGATGTTCACTCTGGAAACATCTGTTTTACAGATACCATCGTACACGTCTATGTCCAAACGTGACTTGAATAATGTTCTATATTGTTTTCGGCAAACCGAATCTTACCGACCCCGACACTTATTCATGACTTAGTTAACTTCGACAATCAAGGTTGTTCATGTTCAATGTTTTTAAATAGCAAAATATTTTTTGCGCTCACGAGTTCATGTTGCAAACAAATAGCGACAGGTGACACTTTGTCAAACTTCCATTTTTGATATTTAGTTCAACAAACTTTGCTTTGTTGAACCGCAATAAGAAATGGAATAAAATATTACCACTGACCACCAGAGTAAACATGAGCAACTTTTAAAGGTCTTTTTTGATGAGACGATCAAAAGCTCCGCGACGCTTTTCAACCATTTTAGCCGTTTAAGATACTGAACATATTTCCGAACTTGGCATTTGGTACTATCTATCACGTGCATACGTTAGTGATAAAATACCCTTACTGGCGGCTCGAGAGTGACTTCAGACTTTACATACATATGAAGTTCGGATCATGAGGTTCTAGTATGTGTCGCGTACTAACGTAAACCTGTGGCCCAGTCTTAAAAAATGCACACTCTCTTCATGCCCGGTAAACATTCGCCCCACAACCAAAAACAGAACATAGCAAAATGAGCAAAAGTCACTCCCGGGAGTGAACAAAAACGTGGATTTGTTTACCAAAAGTGAGTATGACCAACATTTTTTCTCTTTATAAGACGAAAAGACGGATTTTTACAAAAATCGGAGAATGTAGTGCCGTGTAAGGATGATGGAGCTTCACGGAAAACACAGTTTCATATTTAAAACATTGTTCCTGCTAGAATGCTGCATGTTTTTTTTTTACAAACTTGTCATTTCGACTCAATTTTGGTCTTTGATTGCTTTTAGAAAGTATTGCTATGTTGCGAATAAGTCGAATACCCTATTGACTGCTGTACAATTTTAGGATGATGTAACGTCTCTTTAAACGATTTATGCTCAGAGGTATGGGAGCAAAAAAGCTAGTTGCGGAGCAAAACAATAGCAGGCAGAGCGAAAGCATAACTTCATACTCGATTTCATTGCGTCTTTTTTACATGTTTATAAGACATTCAGTGAAGGTTCCTTTTTCAACGCTATATACAAGCTATCGTTTGGGATTTAGCAAAATAAGAACAGTTTACTTGTGTAGATAATGAGTTGTACATGGGGTAAGGCGGCGTGGGCAGTGTCGTGTTCAGTAGTTTTCAAATTTAAATTTTCACATATGTTAACGAATTTATTTTAAACGATGTTGCAACAAGACACAAAATTAATTTATTTTGTCACGATAATGGTAAAATAATATATCCTAATGAGGCAAAGATAATCGGTATTAAAGTATTTATGTGCCCCAGGAAAATGCAGAAAAACTAGTGACGAAACCGGATTGTCGTGTACTGGTCCTTGCGGTTTACTCGTCGAAATCCTAAGCAAATTTAGGTATGATGAAATAAATATTTTTGGAAACGATTTCTCGTTGCAACAATATTGTTTCACATGACACGCACAAAGAGCTGTAACACATGCACTACATATAAAATCCGCGCATGTGTAGTGATAAATATGCGTTTAAACTGACAAACATGTGTATGCTAGCGTTATGTTTTCGGTCTGCCTCCTATGGTTTCACTCCGCAACTAGCTCTTTCGCTCCCATACCTCTTAAAAAATTAGCATAAATCGTTTAAAGAGACGTTACACCATCCAAAAGTTGTACAGCAGTCACTAGCGACCGGTATTCGACTTATTCGCAAAATAGAAATACCTTCTAAATCAATCCAAAGATCAAAATTGAGTCGAAATGACAAGTTTGTAACAAATCATGCAGCATTGTTCCCTGGGGGAAGAGTTCTAGATGGAACAACTTAGATGTTTTAAAGATGAAACTGTATTTTCCGTGAACCTCTATCGTCCTTACACGGCACTACATTCCCCGATTCTTTAAGAAAAACGTCTTTCTGTCTTATAAAAGGAAAAAAACGTTGGTCATACTCTCTTTTTGTAAACAAATCCACGCTTTCGCTCACTACAGGAAGTGTCTTTTGCTCATTTTGTGATGTTCTCTTTTTGGTTGTAAAGCGAGTGTCTACCGGGCGTACTCTTCAGATACACTGGCTCCCTGTTGGTACTTACTAACTTTGGCTGGAATATCCCATCCATGGTTCACTGAGAGAAGAGCCAGCGTCCACACAAAAAACGCTGTCCTACACATGGTTCCTGTAAATTACACTTGAGACCCGAGACTGGTAAACACCAGTGCATCAAACGGACAGCAGAGCTTGGAGCCTGGAACCGAGAAGATCTCTACATACAATATGTTACAGGTGCTGGGGTATCGATCCGTGGTCAGGGCTGACAGGCGAGCTCCATGCACTGGAACTGCAGAGAAGCAATGCTATAGGAGAAAACTGACAACGGGAAAATACATTAGCTGTAAACATCTGTGTACAAGTACATACGACAAAATGCTGGAGCGACAGAGACGTAGCTGGGCATGATATGATGCCGCTAGGGGGTCCGGGGGTGGGGGGCATGCTCCCGCGGAAAGCTTTTTGTTTCCAGGTTATGCATGGTGGTTTCTGTGAAGGTTTCGGTATCAAGATATAACTACATTTTAAGTAACAGATAATTGTGATCGTCTTGAGGGCGGAATAATCTGGAAAGTTCTGATTTAAAATATAAGAGTACAAAACTTGTCCCATACCAGGAGCTTCATAAAAGTTACTAAATCGATTTAGCACTTTTACATGTTCATGGTGCAAAAATCGATAGAGCACTTTTACATGTTCATGGTGCAAATAGCAGTACTAGTTGATTGAAATTAATACACGTTATCCCTACAAGTGTAAGATTTTTATTGCAGATTAAATTGTTATATATTTTTTTATTCTTTGGAGAAACTGTGTACTTAGTAGCGTATTCTGCGTACAGGCAACTACGCGCCTGAGCGAAGTATTCTCGAGAAGCCGAAGTATTTGTCGCCATGTGTTATTATATATACTTCTCTATATCGTTAGTTGGTGGGCTAACACCCCACCCAGAAGCTTTCAGCAATGTATATGTATGACAGAAAGCTGTAGCCGACTGAACAACGACTTAATTGGGTCGCCGAGACCCTTATATTTATAACTGGTTTTGAAATGTCTATAGGGTGACGTCAGAACTTTGAGAAACGATATTATTTTTAAGGGTTATGTTTGTGCTATTTCAGCAGTAAAATAATCATATTGTTAAATATATATTATGGTGCTTGATTTCTTTTGTTTCTAAAACAACAACCACTTAAGCTAAAAACAATAAACGTAAGAACTGTGACAAATATCATAGTTAAAACTTTAATAATATCAATTGTTAGTTCTTTTTTTTTTTTTTTTTTGTATTACATGACTGCACTAATTCGTATGCAAGGTCAGACTGCACTAATTATCGCAGACTAATAGGTTGGCAATCTGATCACCTCGGCCTTTATGCTATGCAAGAGACCTCTGACATAATAAGGCGCCATCTTGGATCTACTTTGTGTGTCTTAGTTTTAATACTGGGTATTTAATGTTGACTTTTCAATTTTCCGTAAATCATATAGATTGTATTGATAAAAAAAATCGTTGTTATTGCAAGATATACTCAACTAAATGATATATATATAATTTGTTACTTTCTCGCGAACGGACACTGTTTCATAACTCAGGCGACGCACTTTGGTGTATTCTAGAGCTATGTACGAGGTGTATTTTACGAACCATACGGAAATACCCGAAGTTTTACGTAGGTTGGGTAAGCGTAAATATCCACCCGAAGTAGTACCCCTGACATTATATATATATATATTGTTTTGTTAGAATTTAAACTGTTTTGCTGTACTTTTTATTGTTATTACTATGTATTATGCGCACTTTATATAGAAATGGTCTGACAATTCGCGGTTGGTATACAAGCTAATTCCTAAGCACAATGTACCGTCGTTGAACTTCTTCCATCCGTTTTGAATTTCCAGACATTTATGTGACCTCGGTCAAACGGTGCTAATAAAAAATGTGCCAAATAAGAATTCACAGATAGATGCCTAGTCTAATTTGTTTCCGACTGAAATTGATGTGCTACGAATAACAGAGAGATATTTTTTATATGGTTTAACATATGTCTACATTTAATGACCAGTAATAACGACTTATATGCGCCTTGAAGTACATACTTGGACTAATACATACAAAGTAAGTGAGCATATACACGAAACAATATCGGTACGAATTAACATTGTAATGACCTAAAATGACCAACAAAGACAGGCATAGACCAACAATTCGAGAAAATTTCTTAAGTATTAAAGTGTAAATTATTGTGTATTAAGACTATTTTATGGATGGTTGATTTGGATGATGATTTATTTATTAACACAGGGTCTGTATTGTTATACAGTATATATACTAAATGAGTTGTTCTGTTAATTAATAATGTAAATGTAGGTATAAGATTGTCATGGCTCATATATTCAACTGCGTTGCGATAACATTTTCCTTCGTTGAATGCTCTGTTTACAACATTATAATTTTTACATTATCTCCCGGCGACTTTGATGCTCTGCATCAACTTTTACTTGTTCTATTATTTACTAGACTTTGCAGTTATGAGTAGCGGCAGTAAGATATTAGAACGATGCCATTTTATGTGCCAGGGTAAGATGCTGCCCCGCCAGTGCAAAGCTGAATGTCACCGTGTCATAACAATAAACAACATACACGTGTGACAATAAAACAATTACAAAGTTCCAAATAACATTGTTTAAATAGCACATAGAAATACAATTTTCTTGCTTCTAATGTTGTCACCGTAGAAGCAATGTAAGATGTTATGATAGTGATCATATTTGTTGTTGTGATTGTGATTGTTGTTGTGGTAGTAGTTGTGGTTGTTGTTATGGTTGCTGTTGTAAATGTTTAGTTTGCAGTATTAGTGCTTACGCTGGTCTGGTCTTCTATGGTTTGTAATTAGGGGAGAAGAATTGAAAAAAGCACATAGAAATACAATTTTCGTGCTGCTAATTTTGATTCCGTAGAAGCACTGTAGGATGTTAAGATGGTAATAATGTTTGTTGTTATTGTTGCTGTTGTTGTGATTGTTGTTGTGATAATTGTTGTGATTGTTGTTGTAAATGTTTTGTTTGTAGTAAATGCTTACGCTGGTTGGCTAGAGTCTGTCATTCGGGGAGACGTAATTTGAAGACGTAATGGTGGTGGTTATGGTTGTAGTTGTGGTTGTACAGAAGCTGATAGACTGTCCTGATATGGCCTACAATTTTGACAATTCAAGATGTGATTGTGATGTATTGTTTCGTTGTATGTGTGTTTGTAGGTGTGGTGTTAGGTATGTAGTAGGTGTGGTTGTGGGCTTGATAACATGAGAGGCGTATACGTGTTTGAGGTGTACTGGTTGTTGTTGGCGTCGTTATAGTTGGGGTTGTAGAAATAGGTGTGGTTTTAGGCGTGTATGTAGGTGTGACTGTAAGTGTGGTTGTTGGTGTTGTCGTATGCGTGCTTGTGCTTGTAGAAGCGATTGGACGAGTGGTTGTAGGTGTGGTTGTAGATATCGTTGCAGATATGGTTGTAGTTGTAGGCGTGGTTGGAGGCGTGCTTGTAGATATCGCTGTAGACGTGGTTGTAGTTTTAGATGTAGTTGTAGGCGTGGTTGGAGGCGTGGGGGAAAGCGTTGTTGTAGGCTTTAATGTAGGTGTGATTGTATGTGTAGTTGTAAATTTGGTTAAATGCAGGGTGGTTAGTTGCTGTATATGTAGTTGAACGACGGCATGTATGCGTGATTGTAGGCATGATTGAAGGTGTTATTGTTGATGTGGTTGAAGACGTAGCTGTTGTGTCCGATTTGGCGGTTGTGCAAACAGCCTGTTATAGTGAATATTGTTACGGTTATTGGTAGGATGAATGTTGTGGTCGTCGACTGATTGAAGAGCCGGTGGTTAAATGTGGGATGAATGTTGTGGTTGTCGATTGATTGAAGAGCCGATGGTTAATGGTGGGATGAATGTTGTGGTTGTCGATTGATTGAAGAGCCGGTGGTTAATGGTGGGATGAATGTTGTGGTTGTCGATTGATTGAAGAGCCGATGGTTAATGGTGGGATGAATGTTGTGGTTGTCGATTGATTGAAGAGCCGGTGGTTAATGGTGGGATGAATATTGTGGTTGTCGATTGATTGAAGAGCCGGTGGTTAATATTGGGATGAATATTGTGGTTGTCGATTGATTGAAGAGCCGGTGGTTAATGGTAGGATGAATGTTGTGGTTGTCGATTGATTGAAGAGCCGGTGGTTAATGGTGGGATGAATGTTGTTATTGTCGATTGATTGAAGAGCCGGTGGTTAATGGTGGGATGAATGTTGTGGTTGTCGATTGATTGAAGAGCCGGTGGTTAATGGTGGGATGAATGTTATGGTTGTCGATTGATTGAAGAGCCGGTGGTTAATGATTGGGTGAATGTTGTGGTTGTCGATTGATTGAAGAGCCGGTGGTTAATGGTGGGATGAATGTTGTGGTTGTCGATTGATTGAAGAGCCGGTGGTTAATGGTGGGCTGAATGTTGTGGTTGTCGATTGATTGAAGAGCCGGTGGTTAATGGTGGGATGAATGTTATGGTTGTCGATTGATTGAAGAGCCGGTGGTTAATGATGGGGTGAATGTTGTGGTTGTCGATTGATTGAAGAGCCGGTGGTTAATGGTGGGATGAATGTTGTGGTTGTCGATTGATTGAAGGAGCCGGTGGTTAATGGTGGGATGAATGTTGTGGTTGTCGATTGATTGAAGAGCCGATGATATTTGTCACTGATTAAATGGTCGGTGACTTTGTCGTAGTTGTAGTTTGCGGTTGTAGAACAATGCATGCTGGTGGCCAGGTGATTAGTAATGTTTACACTTTCTATTTGATTACGATAATTTCATGAGATTAAATCCGGTATTCAACTTCGCCCACTAGCTACATGTATTAAAGTGTACTTAGATGTGTTTATTTTGTGCAGTTTACCAATGTGCAGTTTACCAATGATACGATGACTTGTTGAAACAGTGTTACGTGACAGGCAATTTAATGGTTGAATTTGTTCCTGCTCGAGTTTTACATAAGATGCACATATGTTTAGACGGAAAACTCTAGCTGAATAAAGAGCTGATTGAGTATACTTCGCAATTAAAAGCGAGAGTAGTAGCATGATTGATGTTAAAACGGTTTTATTTACACGATAGATAGATGGAAGTTTGAAAGTTTATTTAAAATCAGCCAGGAGGTCATTTGATGCAAGCGGCAAACATAATAATATAAACAGTACAAAACAGGACGAATGAATAAAATAATAATACATTTATATATCTATATACGGGCTGCACATTACTAGGGCTACAGCTTCGTGCACAATTTTACCCAATTTACAACACAAAGCCAATGTGCCGCTCCAACAGAGGGCAGCTGAGGGTCGGTCAAGGTGTCATTACAATTAATATCATACCAATTTATCACATACTAATTACAATACAACAAATAAGATTGTTGAACTATCAACTAGAACACCATTTTGAAAGATTATACTAGTCATAATAAGTAACAGTGTGTGTGTTGTTGATATATTAGTGGTGTAATGATTGATGTTGTTTATTTAGGAGAAACAGGTTGAGACGGGGATTATTATGATTTTTTGAAAACATAATTGATGGCACATAGTCTGTAGTGGTGTTGTCTGGTATGGGTGTAGTTGTGGTTGTGTGTGTAGTTGTAGTAAAATACGGCTCTGATAGACCCAGTCATTTTGATGGTCAAAATACGTATTGTTGGTGCCTTGTTACTTTGTCTCTGCTTGTTATGGCTGTAGTTGTGTGTGACATATATCGCTGGATGTGAAAGTTGTAGACGTTGTAGTGTAGCTGGCTGTTTTAATGGCAATACATACTGTGGAGGTCATATCATTAGTGACGTGTTAACACTTACTATGTTATTATCTACGATAATCCACTCTTCATCAGGCTTAATCCATTATTAAACGTAGATCACTAGGTGCCCGTTTTTTAAATTGTACATAGCTATGTTTATATTTGGGTCAGTTAGCGGAAAGATGTCGCTCTACAGCTGCGTATTATCTCACATAGTCACCGTAATTCAACACTGCCCTGACGTACCTTCCTATTTTATATCCACAGCTTCAACAAGAACCGTAACCTGTATGCAGCTATACATGGTCATGACCGTGTTTATATTTTCGATGTCTGTTTCGGATAACAACAACCAGCGGGGTGTGCCTCCTTATCGATGTGTTAGGTCAGCCGTGACATTCAGCTTAACTGGAATTAGTATGTAAGATTTATTCTGATTAAATCATCTGTGTTCTATGTTAAATAAAGGACAAGTCTACGTATACAAGTCAGTCAGGTAACAAACATTTCACACCGTAACATTGCAGATAAGGCGAGTTTAAAGATGGTATCCGATAGTTTAGACCATTTTTTCTCTCTCATGCAACCACATTATTTACTTGAAAGGATTCCGCGAAATGCTGCTACATACCTTACATCCATGTGAAAAAATAGTGAAACTCTCGTGACCTCTCACTTTTCAGTTCACGTCATATCATCATCCGGGTAATCAGCTCTGACTTCGGATTCTATTTTTAGCTGAAATCCACATGCTTATTATAGATTTCAGATAAACGGGCGTTTTAAGTGAAATATTTCTCGATTTGCACTGTCTGATAGTTAAGGTAATGTTATAAACAGCCTTTACTTAAACTTAAGTGTAAGTTCATGCAGGTATTATGAAGAAACTCTCCAGTCATAGGGTGATGAGTTGCTACATGTGCTAGACATAGGCAAAACTGTTGGATACCACCTATAATGAAAAGATCATTGGCTTATTGAAATAATCCATAGTTTGAGTATCACGATAAACGAAGCATACACAAGAATTTGACTAAATGGCGGATCCAACTTACAGGCCATCCGACACATTGTCTACATTTCTGTTTCGCTTTCACTTTAAACAAACTGACAGAATGATATTAATTTTGTTAAATAAATTGGACAAAAGTAATCTAATTTGTAAGGTGAGATGCAGCACATGGGGTTCGAACTAGAGACGTCAACTATGTCTAAGAGAAGGAATATTTAGGCAGGTAGCTGTTCAATATTGTTCGTAAAATTTAATCGGAATGCCTGTTCCATTTCTAAATTCCCCATTTTTAAATTGAAAGAAAGTTATAGTTATCGCCCTTGTGGGAAGGTATTTGCATATGCTTTATGCAAGTAATATAATAAATTTTATTTTTTATGTGCTTATTTTATAGGGCTCAAGCTCTTTAATTAATTACTATCTTAAAAAGATTGCATGTTATACGCATGCTTTAGTCTTAAGTATTTTTTAAAAAGTTTAAGAATTGGAAAAATCTTAAATTTTCTGCTGTAACTATATGCCAAATACCTACCATCAAGGGCGGTAAGAAAGTACGTTTTTAATAGAGTAAAGTCCCTTTACATACGAAAAGAAGAAATAGATTTCCTAGAAGTTATGTTTTTACTTTACTACGGTTGCTAGTTACTTCTTGCGTGGATAAAAAAGAGCACCACTAGTACTGGATTGTATAATACATGTAGCTGCTACTTACGTTGACAAACAATCTTAGTAAAAAGGGGAATAACTCTGCAGTAGTTTTATGGTTACCTGCCTTTTTGAAATGCGTTCCTCTTTGGATAATGAACAGGCAAGTTTAGAGTTAACATCTTTGACGGTTTTTCGAGAAATGGGCATTTACAAAGAGGTTAACAATCACAAACAAGCATATGACGGAAAATGGGCATATCTCTGCCATAATACATTTTAGAGTAACCTTCCCTTTTGAAATACGTCCCCGTTTGATAGTGAGCGAGAATTTCAAGTTTGAAGTACATTTTTCGTCGGTTTTCGAGAAAATTGGCCTGAACAAGTGAACCTAGTGCCGACGCCGAAGACAGCGCCATGATAACAGCTGCACCTTTTTATTCTTATGGAGAAAAAAACTAATAATGTTCATTTCGTCTTCCTAATACCGATCTTCGCGTTGTTTCTATATATTTTTACTATTAAAAATTATGCGGAAGAATATATTATGAAATAAAAAGTGGTTGTTTTATAAAAATTAAAGAGGTTTCCGATTCATCCGAGGATAACCAAACGTAAAAAGTAACAGTAATTATTCTGCACGTGTCAAAAGGAAATGAGTGGCTCTGTGCCGGATTTTAACACCAGATGTCGCTATTTTTTTTTTTGACATTCTTAATTATATTTGTTCAAATTATAATTATTTTTATAAGATTTAATTTGTGTTTTAGTGTTTTAGACGTTCACTTAACGATTATCTTGTCATTTTGGGAAATTTAGGAACACAACAAAATATGAAGACACAATGTGGGACAGAGTCTATAACAGTTGTTTGAATGTTGTTTGCATACCAAAAACACATTCATGATTCTGAAAGTTTATTCAACATCGACAATAATAATCAAAGTCAATAAACTTCCACGTCATATGAGCATTGTTTTATTTACGGTGAGATCGTAAGGAAGTCTACATGGCACAAATGTGAATCTGGTGAAGATACGACTACCTCCGAGCATTTCCGAACACATGTGAATTCGTAGGAACCCACTCGAACGTTCCCAAACATAGCAGACAAGGCTCCGATATCCAATGTATTATTTATTATAAGATGTGAGCACTTGAGTTATTTTTTCTTTGTTTCGGCGATGTATGAAAAGTCGATTGAAAGCCTTTCTTGGATTTCCTTGTCGGAAACCATCTGAAAATAAAATGACATGACACGTGAGCAAGACGTTTTCTCAAACAGTTGGTGTCAAAACAGTTAACTTTTGGGGGGGGGGGGGGGGGGGGGTTCTGTACATTAGACTCAATGAAACAGTTCGCATGGTTAACCGTGATGCTATATTAGTACTGATCTTATCCTTACGTCAAGTTTACAAAATGTCATTGGGGAAATTTCTTCTGGATTAAAGTTATTGGGTCCCTAAACATGCAGAATCATCAAGGGGATTACATATGACGTAATAGACGACTCAGATTATGTACCCCAGCCGTCATCTAACTATTTTAGTTTTTAGTAATGGTAGTAGTCGATAATTTACCTGTACTAAATACATGTAACACTGCAATACCAATATTGTTGTTTTTTTATCTAGGTTTGGTGCATAACTCCTGAGTAAAATGATTCTGTAATGGATGTTTAGACAATTTTAACAAGTTACCTTAATTGTTGGACATTACAACTCGTGAAATAAATCGCTCAAAATGTTCCTTCGTTCCAAGACCAGTATTCACCAACTATTCTTAAGTAAGAATTGCTCAAGTCATGGATTTCAATCCACAATATCTTCATTATGAATTTAGCTACATGTCTGTATTTTGCATGACTCAGAAACTTAGCTGCTTTGAGTTTAAATTACATTGGTATGACTTGGGCCTAAGTCACGACTTAGGCTTAAGATTGTTTGGTGAATATAGGCTTTAATCTATTAATAACAACGATTGGGATTTCTGCTAAATATAGATGTCAACGTCAAAGCGTTTTACCATGATAATGATATGATGTGACTTTATGAGTAGTTGGCCTCATGGTTTTCTATGTTAAACAATAGCTAACTGAGCAGCATGGCATAGACAGAAAAAAGAATACGTGATGGTCGGACGTTCGGTTTTCCTTTTCACAAAGATGTAGTGCATCAATAAAAAGTATGGTCACGGGACCTTTACTATGTCTTTCTGTGGTGCGTCCGACTAGATGTGAACAGGTTCCAGCCTGGGGATAATAAGCCTTTGCTATCTTATTTCATTTGCTACTTTGAAATAGTGTGTACTCACACCTGTGGTCAACAATCCCAACAATATCCTAGACTCACGACACACAGTTATTAAAGCTCTTTTTCTTGCCGTCCGCCTATTCCCTGGCTGCTAAAAGCTTGTCATGGAGACAAGGACCCTCTGGAGCCTACTTCCCTTCTTGCTTCCTCCTCGCCAAATCCCACAAAGATGCATTTCCAGCCTCCTGCTCTATTTTGGAAAAATCTCTATTCCTTTGTTTACCGGTAATCCCAAGGGCGCTTAACGCCCACCAAAGAGACTGTACCTGGAAAAACCTCTGTAACCTACTTCCACTGAAAAAGACCATGACTTCCAACACTTCTCCTTTCAACTGTCAATGAGGCCTTGATATTTAGTAAGTTTTCTTTCAAAACGCCCATCAATTCTTTCTTCCCATTGTATTGTGAGTTCCACTAGTACAACATTCTTGGTAGTTTAGGACCAAAGCACAAAGCCGCCCCCCTCCCTCCCCAACCTCTTTTCCAGTCACCTGCTGTCACAAGAATCCCAGTTGAATTCCTTCATTTCTTGCTCCCTTGCCCAGCTTTGACAAATGGATTAACCGTTACACTCTTCTTGGTAGACCTTTGTTTCCGACGTGCATGGTCATTTGGCTCCGCTATTGCAGCCAGAATTTTGACATGGCGCTACTTATATCTTCCATCTGTCTGTGCTGTTTTGCACATGCTCCAGATGTTCTGGACGGTCACAGAGCTAACATTCTGAACTTGTTGACAGGCCCCGAGTCACCTGGTTTGTTGGACTTGGCAACACATCTTACACAGATTTAAACAAGAAATTTAACAAGTCTTATTCCATATTTCAGATGGCATTCCAAGTTAGCTTTCTCTGCCTAACACCCTCGCCAGTTCAGCCATCTTCCTTGTTTGTTGAGGGTTACAGATGCGATATGTCTTTAGTTCTTCTCACGCCTCACTTCATCCTAAACAAGCTCCATTGTGAGCGAGTGAAGCACCCTACACCTAGTCGTCCTTCAGCAACAGTTCCGACGATGCCACGGTGTTGAAGTCGTGACTCAGCCTGCTGCACTGCTGCGACAGTTTTTGGTAATTTACATTTGTCCACTCGTATAAGCCATTCTTTCAATTGCGTCACAGACCCTTTGTTCTCTTGGTCATTACATGCACACCGATATCATTTCCCAAAACAGTTTAATGGTTACTCCTTTATTATGGGTATAAGTTGGTCTCCTACTCTGAATCGACGCTTTCTTGCATCACTTAGCACCATACTTCTAGATTTTGATGGTTTGAACTTCTTGCTCGCCCATGATATGATATCCCCAATATCTTGCAGCATCTATCTTCCCTCTACATATGTGTTTGCTGTTATTGTCATGCCATCCATGATATCCCTTGTAGATGGCTGCATGGAACCTGGTGCAATCTTAGGTCCCCTGGAAATCTTCTCAGCTGACTTCATTATGAGGTTTATGGCTGCAGTAAACAACACCATCGATATTGTGCATCCGGTGACAATGTCTGTTTCTAGTCTCTGCCAGTCGGTTGTCATTTACTTCATAGTGACTTTTAAGACAAGACTGTTGAAATACCGCTCCAGCATGTGACGAAACCGTGACGGTATGTGGTACAATTATAAGGTCTTCTGTATTAGTTGGCGTGGGCTGAACCGTATGCATTGGCTATATGTCAAGCTATATCACTGCTAGGTACCCTTTGTTTCCTCTTCCCTCCTTGATGATCTGTGATATGACATTACTATGCTCGAAATACACTGACACACCTGGTACCCCTCCTTTCTGAACTGACATTTCCAAGTACCTGTCCTTCAAAAAGAAAAACTTACTTCCGATGTTGTTTACCATGTCATCTTGGCTTTGTACTTTAAACACAATAGCATTTTTTCTGTCAAAATAAAACATTTTATACATTAAAAAGTACAAGTTACTGTCTTTTATCGCGACTTTAGACATTTCCCATTTACTGGCAACGAAGTCTACAGTGACTTCACCTGTGACAATACCGGGTCTGCCGATCTAATCTTGTGTTGCCAATTAATAAGATCTTCCACAGTGAAGGCGCGAGTACCATTGCTCACATTTAATGTCGAGTCTAACACTTCATGTCCAAACACAGCACACTCAGAGCAACATCAACACAGTACCGTAGTTTACCTTGGCACCTAGGTAGAACATGGGTCCAATGAATAGGACAAATGCATAGGACTAGGTTCCTAAACTGTCTTGTCCCATGAAGACAAATACAAAGCATGTATCTGCTATTAGGGAAGGAAAACATCCCTTCATCACACCAATTCTTAATTCAGCTGTCGCCGTACATTTTGTAGTCGGTTTGTTTTTACAGCTCAGATGAAGCTTCCGTTTCACGAATGTGTTTTTCCGAACATTAAACTGTTGTTGATTTATCATCTGTGTCACATAACTTGGTTTCTTTCGTCGTTTTTTTTCTTTAGGTGACTTTATTTTGTCATAATGAGTCTATGACTTGTAACAGTTGTTTGTATTTGGATAAACATGCCTTTAGTTTTATTCTCATCTCCACTGCTGACAAGTTTAATACGAATGTTACAACATCATTGCAGACTTGAGCAGCGCTTTAATTGCCGCTCGACCCGATTTGACTGGCCACAGATTTCGATTAACTGTTGCTTCTGCCATACAATTGACTAAGTTAAACAAGGTATGTTGCAGTGTCTATGGTTATTGAGATAAGTTACTCGGACACCTTCACATGTATGTGACTAATATTTTATCCGAACAATAAAACAGACACCGATATTGATTTTTTTAAGCCCAATTACCTGCTTTTCGGATTACAATGATTACTGTAGCATAGCTAAACGTAACCGGCGTGAGGAGTCTGTAGATAGGGATGTTTATATAAAGTACCTCTATAAACTCGTTTCTGGTGACCTCGCCGTCTTTCTCGAGGCGCGGGTGGTGGAGGGCGGAATATACTAGGGCCACTATATGGTCGTCTGATACGGCGTGGGACAGGAACAACTTGTAGATCCGGAACATCTCGTCATAACCCAACAGCTTCTTCTTATGGGTGTCAAACAAGTCGAACACGACTGTAAAATGGAAATGGTGAATATAAGGGTTTATTGAAAGGATTCGCTGTTTGGTGATAATCCATATGTGCATCAGCGGAAAAGCGAAATATCGTACAAGAACAAGTTTAACAAGATTGAATCCATTTCCGTGAAACGGCAGCGGATTGTAGCATGCGGATTATTTTATTTGCAACAGGCTGCGAATGACTTGTGGTTCTGTCTTGTTGTAGATTATACATGTAATAGGAATAAATACGTTAAGACTAGTCTAGTAGAGATGACGGAAGTAAATATAGAGTAATGAAAACTGTCGTTTTATACATGTGGTATATAGGAAGTGAAACAGGACTGGTGTATGATGATTTATGCAAGATTTTCTGGGAATGAGCATGATGCAGATAGTTAAATTAAGTATCTTTGAGTAATAAGAGTAAACGAACGTTTATTCCCGATGTTAAGGTAATAAAATATTATTATTTGTTGGTTAAATCAACAGAGTGTTAAAAAATTGGTGGTGGCTGTGGTTTGAAAAAGTATGTGTCTTGTTTATGAGAAAAGCATTGTGTTAGTAAACCCAGTAAAGTAAACTACAGATTTTAAAATAATCGAGAATATCGGTGAACATCAAATGTTCTTAAGATATAATATAAAAATAAACATGGGAAATAACAACATTGTATTTAAACAATATTTTACCAGCCGCCGGCACTCGGGACAATTCAGCTGTTTTACTCAATCAGAACGCTACACCCTTTCTGTGGTGACATGTACGAAATGGCGGAGGTGTGTTCCGAGCGTGTACAGAAATGGTTGAGATGTTGCGAACGAGCTGTTGGAACATTTCTTTAATCAAATATGTTATTGTTCTCTAGCAGTGCATGCAATGATGCCTTGATCAATAATTGTTTGCATGGTTGCTTCTCATTTTCCTGGTGGGAGATTCATAGTGTTGCTGCTGCTGCTTGGGGGGGAGGGGGGAGGGGGGGGGGTTCTGTCATTGTAATAGCGGTTAATATGACCCCATTCAAAAAATAAAGTATAATATCTACTCACATTCTTTTTTCTTTTGTGCCGGAGTACGTCTACTAAAGAGTGTACATATTTTCATGAACGCTTGGGCACTGATATTGCCAGACTTGTCCGCGTGGAACTCGATGACATCCGGTGCCAGTGCATTTCCGGTAAACTCAGGAATCATTAGGCAGGTTTCCAATGGGATGCCATCCCTGCCGGAGTCCGATTGGTCAAGGGTCCTGTACCGACGAACAATCTGCTCAGTTTCGGTATATGTGACTGGAAAATAGTTGGACATGAGTTAATATCCTAACACAGCATGGCCTATCTCTTTAAATCTAAACAGATCTACAATTTTCTACAGTTTATTTCTGAACACGGCATGGCCTATCTCTTTAAATCGAAACAGATCTACAATAGTCTACAGTGTATATCTGAACACAGCATGGCCTATCTCTTTAAATCTAAACAGATCTACAATAGTCTACAGTGTATATCTGAACACAGCATGGCCTATCTCTTTAAATCGAAACAGATCTACAATAGTCTACATTGTATATCTGAACACAGTATGGCCTATCTCTTTAAATCGAAACAGATCTACAATTTTCTACAGTGTATATCTGAACACAGCATGGCCTATCTCTTTAAATCTTAACAGATCTACAATATTCTACACTGTATATCGTATGGATTTTTATGTTAATTTGTTACTACGTGTCTACGATATAAACAAAACTGCTTTGTAGAACTTTGATGGAGTAGTCACATGTCAACATCTTGGTGTTGTCACTCATGATGGTTTCGATGTTTAAACCCTACATCAATGTTCTTATAAATAAGGGCAACATTGCTGTAGCATTAAAATTTATGTTGTCCTTCGCCCAATGCTGCCATCGACCATATTCGACCGATCAAAACAAAAAAACGCGGCCCAGATGAGCGTTCGTCTTTGACCTTTGTTTGTCCATGCAAAGATAGATTTTGAATGTTATCCGTTCACTTACACATTTCAAATAGATTCGAGACTGTTACTACCTTATACTCTTATCAACATTTCGGCTTGATAAACCTCTCTCTGATTGTGAGACAAAAAAAAAAACCCGTAACATTTGCGATGTTACATTTGTTTCATGTCGCGCCATTTTTACTTTTTACAGAAATTAACAAACCAAAGGAAAACACTGTAGAGACATTTAATTGTAATCGATAAAAGGCGTAACGCGGGTTTAGTCCCTTGGAGTTTATTTGATTAAGGCGTCTTAATTAACATGAAAACGAATCGTCTTAACATGACAGTTATTAATAAAAATTACATCGACCCTAGTGGGGACTCATTTATATCACTTGACGTTACCTGAAGCGGAATGTTGGCCATACCATCAGACCACCTCGCCATTGCTGTTATTTCTTACGATATAGCGTCTTGGAGGCTTGTGTCTATGATTGTTGTACCTGGATCACAGGTTCGATCAGTGCTATTCACCACTACTTGCCTCCCTACTTTACATAGTCCTGTATCTCAGGTTTGGAACCTTTTTTGTCATAGTAGTATTTTTGCTTGTCTTGTTTCATTGTCTTTTAATTACTATTGTTTGCAGTGTTGATGTTTTGACCGGTGGAGATGTTTCCATTCTTTTGCACAATTGTTTGAGCCTCTGGTTGTCCAATTCCCTTAATGACAGTATTTCAATATATTATCATCGCTTCCATCTTGTACCTTTTTAGTATGTATTATACAGTTTAAACCCCACCCCACCCCACCCCCTTTGAGCATGTCTATTTAAAAATGTGCATATGCTTATGAAAACTATGATCCATTGTCACAATACAGTGAATCTTGAATACCTTATCTTGAAATATGGTATTTTCATCTGAAACAACAACAACAAAGACTTGCTTTTCTGTCATTGGGATGTATCTGTCAATCCTCAGTCTCAATATATCTGGCCTCAATTTTAGTACTATCAGTGAAATTTCATCGCAAAAACTCCAGTAGGGCAGAAACATAGTCAAACTCTTTTCCGTTTGCTTCGCAGCCATCTTTTAATTTGACCATTTTATTTCAGCATTTATTTTGTCGTTGGACACTGTCAGCTTTTCTTCATTAATTGGAAGATAAAGACACAGCATTAATGGCCAGCTACTCACTGCTGAGGTCCTGTGTTTCTTTCAGAAATGCTCTGTACATTCAATCTGAGATACAGATACATGTTTCTGGTTTGGATTTGGCATCAAGGTCATACTTCAGAAAGTACAATAGCATCCTCTGTAATCTTGGAGGCGCTGGGTTCAACTGTTTCCTAATGACGACTTGTAATGCTAAACGAAACTTGGCGATAGCATACGTCTTGGTGAAACCATATGCAACTATATACTATAACAAGCGGTTCTTTTTCAAGTTGTTCATAGTTCTTATGAAATATCGTTATTGCTCTCGACCCATGCGAAATTTGTTGGCCATTCTAGGGTCAGAACTGCACATATTCCCTTAAATGATGCGTCGGTGACAAGTAAAGCCGATGCTTTCGGATCATAGAATGTCAGTTTTGTTCAAGATTCTTGCTTTTCTTCCCTATGTCATATATCCTTCTCAATGAGTAGTGTTAGAGGTGCAATTTTCTGAGAGAAATATGTTATAAACTTCTCATGATAGGTAATGAATACTTGAAAAATCATGAGTTCCTTACTGATGCGAGGATTTGGTATATGGTATATGGTATACTATTCTTATTTTCAAGGTCTGGTTTCAGTCATTCTTATGGCAGTGTGTGTTTTCCATATGTCTCTTTTGGATCTCACAATTCCATTGTTCAGCTTAAGACTATTTCAGGCAACTCACAAGGATAAAATTTCAATCGTATCATCATGCTTTCATATATTTTACCCAACACAAAAACGTGTAAACGATAACTTCATGTTCTTCGAGATAAGGCAGATGCAAATGTAGATATATACATGCATACAATATGCTTCTGAGTCTCTGGCAAAAGTCGTTGGAAACCACGACCGATCCATTCCGTTACTCTCCATTCATCGGCCGTGGTATATTTAGTTTATTTGTCGCCGTTTCGGGTAAGGATATTTCATTGGTCGCTTCAATAATCTGATAAGGATGTCAGTCCAATGATAAAGTTCGTTCTTTCATTGTTTCGACAGACTTAGCAAAATGGCGACGTCATAGTTAAACTTCTAGTCTCCACGCTGACGAGTACAGATTTTGTAAGCAGTATTATGATTGGGCAATTCTTATATTTCAGTTCGATAAGACGACAGAAAATTTACTAAAAAACCCACGGTTGACGAATGTAGTAAAACGGAAAAGCGTGGGTATCCGACGATGCTTGCACTATGTCTACTAACCAATGCGTGTATGGTTAGGCTGATGGTTAAGAATAGGTTGGGGTGTAGATTATTGGCGTCGTTCTAGCCTCTTGTGGGATGCATTTTTATGTAGACGATAGTGTAGCTGGCAAAAACAGGAAATCCGCATGCAGCTTGTAAATAAAGATGTAGCAGAAAACACGGAAAACGGACAAAGTAGCAAATACTCTACTTCCCATCAGAGTTATGGTTCGTTACTGTCAAATGTTTATGTAGTTAATCGACAATGTAAGAGAGTGTTCAGTAACCATTCAGTAACCATTATCACTAGCGGATCCAGGGGGGGGGGGGGGGCGCACCCGGCGCACGCCCCCCCTAAAATTCCCGGAGCTTACATGTTCTTTGGTATGGAAACAATAAAATATACTATATTTTCCTATTTTTTTTCGCTCGCTTCGCTCGCGTATCTTTATACAACATTGCCTTTTGAGATGTACTCGTACACAACACAGAGTGCACGCAATTTAAACGTTCCCGCCTTCCCTTACTGTAATAATTCGGCACAATATAACATGATCATGTTGATGCGCCGTAAAACCCATACAAACAAACACATCATGCAGTCAATTAATTTCCTTTGGGTACATTTATACGACAACAAATATGGCTGCGCCGTCAAGTCCCAAACGCCCCAAGAAACAGAAGAGTTTGCACAGTTTCTTTAGCAACAAAGAAAAAGAAAGAAGGTAAGCAATTTTAAATTGGTTGATCTAGGCAAATATGACTTGTTCACTGTTCCACCATGCATGTAGATATGATGCAATTGGAGCATATGTTTGTCGTTTAAATATCACGGATTTCTTCAAGCGCCGTGGATATTTGCCTCGAATCAGAGAGATAAATACTGAAGTTCACACTGTTGGTTGAAGTATGTAATGACAACTCTATACTGTTGTGCGGATTTGGTGGTCCAGCGGTGAAGGCGTTGAACTGCAGATCTCAATGCCCGTGGTTCAATCCCTGGCTTCGCCAAATGTTTTTTTTTAATTTTTCACCGTCATTTTTTCCATGTTAAGCCGGTTCAACGCTCTCATGCTACTCTTCATTCATAGGGACATAAAATTGGATATTGAGGAAATTGTGAACATCTACGCCCGGAAATATCCTAGGCGCATGCTACTGATAGATCCATTGTGCGAATAGATACACATAGATAGCTATGCACTTAGAATTTGTTGAATAGTAAAAGTATCTGAACATGGGTTCACAATTATACATGTATCTTCCCTCGTTTTTCCCGCTTAACGAAAATATACAAATTATATAAGCCACTTAGTCGTCCTAATAGAAACCTCGTTATTAGATATTAGAACTATAGGTAATGTATGCCCCTGGATCTGCTAGTGCAACCTTTAGAGTGATTAAAAGTTACGCCCCCCCCTAACCCAAAATCCTGGATCCGCCCCTGATTATAGTCAAAATTAAATTGTTTATAGCGCATCCTCTCCACAGCACCTTTGATGTCTCACATCATAGCTCTTTCTTGTTAACATATTGAAGCAGGATAAGAACTTAATGCTGTACCAGGACTGGATTGCGATGATTTATGCTAGAACTAATGGCTGTATGATGATTGGTAACGATGATTTATGTAGAAACTAAGTAATGAACCAGGACTGGTTTTCGATGATTTATGCAAGAACTAAGTGCTGTATGATGACTGGTTAACGATGATTTTACAGAAAGTAGGTAATGAACCAGGACTGGTTTACGACGATTTATACAAGAACTAAGTGCTGTACCAGGATTGGTTTACGATGATTTATGCAGAAACTAAGTGCTGAACCAGGACTGGTTTACGATGATTTATACAAGAACTAAGTGCTATACTAGGACTGGTTTACGATGATTTATACAAGAACTGAATGCTGTGTCAGGACTGGTTTACGATGATTTATTAAAGAACTAAGTGCTGAACCAGGTCTGGTTAACGATAATTTTTGCAATAACTAAGTGCTGTACCGGGATTGGTTTACGATGATTTATGCAGAAACTAAGTGCTAAACCACGACTCGTTTACGAAGATTTAAGCAAGAACTAAGTTCTGTACTAGGTCTGGTTTACGATGATTTATGAAAGAACTAAATGCTGAACCAGTACTGGTTTACGATGATTTATGCTAGAACAATGTGCTGAACCAGGACTGGTTTACGATTAATTATGCAAGAACTAAGTACTGTACCAGGACTGATTCACGATGATTTATGCAAGAACTAAGTACTGTACCAGGACTGGTTTATGATGATTTATACAAGAACTAAGTACTGTACCTGGACTGGTTTACGATGATTTATACAAGAACTAAGTACTGTACCAGGACTGGTTTACGATGATTTATAGAAGAACTAAGTACTTTAGCAGGACTGGTTCACGATGATTTATGGAAGAACTAAGTAATGTACCAGGACTGGTTTACGATGATTTATGCAAGAACTAAGTACTTTAGCAGGACTGGTTTACGATGATTTATGGAAGAACTAAGTAATGTACCAGGACTGGTTTACGATGATTTATGCAAGAACTAAGTACTATAGCTAGACTGGTTTACGATGATTTATGCAAGAACTAAGTACTTTAGCAGGACTGGTCTACGATGATTTATGCAAGAACTAAGTACTATAGCAGGACTGGTTTACAATGATTTATGCAAGAACTAAGTGCTGTACTAGGACTGGTTTACGATGATTAATGCACGAACTAAGTACTTTAGCAGGACTGGTCTACGATGATTTATGCAAGAACTAAGTACTGTACTAGGACTGGTTTACTATCTATCTATTTATACTGCTGTACGCCCCTTTCGGGTATTACTAGCAGGTGCGCGTGCAAGTGCAAGAATAAAAGTTTTTAAATGACAAGAAGACGTCAAAGAAAAACAGGGGTGAACTTGTTAAAAGAGTTAAAAACAGGTTAAAACAGGTTAAAAACAGTGTTTTGCTGTCTAGGCAGTGTTAAGGGCGTTTATAGCCTGTCTGAAGTGATCAGGATCAGGCTGCAAAACGACGGTGGATGGTAGCTGGTTCCATAATACGACGGTCTGAGGAAAGAAAGAGTATTTAAAAATATCAATTTTAGTGTGAACCTGCCTGTATGTTAATGGATGCATGTGCCTGGTTCTTCTCAATGGCTGTACTAGATAAGGTGGGACTGAAATTGCCACAAAACCGTGGACTATTTTGAAAAACATACATAGTCTAGCAGAGGTTCTTCTGGATTCTAGTGTCTCCCATTTTAGGTCATTGAGCATAGTCGTCACACTGTCGTAAGGGGAATATTGGCCTTTGACCCATCGGGCTGCTCTATGTTGGATCCTTTCAATTTTGTTAATTTTACACTGTGTGTGTTGTGACCAAACTGAAGAAGCATATTCTAGTTGCGGTCTAACAAGTGATTTATATGAGATTTGGCGAATTTTTTGGTTTTTTGAAGGTAGATTTCTTCGTAAGAATCCAAGAGTTTTATTTGCATTCTGAGTGATTCTGTCAATGTGCTGATTCCATGATAGGTCACTTGAAATGTCAATGCCTAGATATTTTGCACTTGGTACTACCTCTAAGATTTGTCCGTGTAACTTATAACCAAACTTGATTTTCTTTTTATTCCTAGTTATGTTTTAGACTTGACATTTGCCAGGGTTAAACTCCATTTCCCATAACTTTTCCCCCTGTTTTTTTACGATGATTAATGCACGAACTAAGTAATTTAGCAGGACTGGTCTACGATGATTTATGCAAGAACTAAGTGCTGTACTAGGACTGGTTTACGATGATTAATGCACGAACTAAGTACTTTAGCAGGACTGGTCTACGATGATTAATGCAAGAACTAAGTACTATAGCAGGACTGGTTTACAATGATTTATGCAAGGACTAAGTACTATAGCAGGACTGGTTTACGATCATTTATGCAAGAACTAAGTACTGTACTAGGACTGGTTTTCGATGATTAATGCAAGAACTAAGTACTTTAGCAGGACTGGTCTACGATGATTTATGCAAGAACTAAGTGCTGTACTAGGACTGGTTTATGATGATTAATGCAAGAACTAAGTACTATAGCAGGACTGGTTTACAATGATTTATGCAAGAACTAAGTACTATAGCTGGACTGGTTTACGATGATTTATGCAAGAACTAAGTACTGTACTAGGACTGGTTTACGATGATTAATGCAAGAACTAAGTACTATAGCTGGACTGGTTTACGATGATTTATGCAAGAAATAAGTATTGTACTAGGACTGGTTTACGATGATTAATGCACGAACTAAGTACTATAGCAGGACTGGTTTACGATGATTTATGCAAGAACTAAGTACTATAGCTAGACTGGTTTACGATGATTTATGCAAGAACTAAGTACTGTACTAGGACTGGTTTACGATGATTAATGCAAGAACTAAGTACTATAGCAGGTCTGGGTTACGATGATTTATGCAAGAACTAAGTTAAGTACTGTATTAGGATTGGTTTACGATGATTTATGACTGTAGGTCTTACAATTTAAGGGCCACTCTTTTACACTAAACCTTTTTGTCTTGTCAGTTAAAGACATTACTGGTCGTGAGCCTGTTTACAGGATAGATGTGAGAGTCAAGGACAATTAATCTGCGTAGAAGGAACGCTGTGGGCAAGACATTAACAGAGACGAATTAAGAAAGTAAGCTATGTGTCATTAATTAAGGACACACAAACATTGTACAATTAGTGATAGCCGAAAATATACTGAGTACATGTTAACTTGTATCTTGTTGTTATTTTATAATGTGTGTGCCAAAATAGTGTTTGCTCTTTGAAAGTGAACTGAATATACACATTTGCAAGTGTAACTGTATTGTTTAATGTGTTATTTTATTAAATAGAGTTGTTTTAATTTAAAAATAAGTATGAGATTGTTGAACTGTGTTTAACTTTAGACTTGCTTGTTTTATGCTAAGCAGATCAACTTAATTATTAATCGAGTGTGAATGTTTACACATAATATAAACTTACAAGGGGTGTTCTTCTTCAGAGTGTTGACAATGTTCGGGTCCTGTGGTTCGAGGGTTGTCACTTCGTTGCCCTAAACACAAAATCGGTTACATCATCATTCGTTGTTATTATTTTCAGCAAGGTTATAATTTTGGCCAGTCTTGTTAAATTTTGCATTTTTGCTCAAAAGCTCAACTTTGTTATACCACCAAGAATAATGCATTCTACTGTTTGTTACCTTGGGTCACTATATTTAACGTGAACGTATGTCTTTTAAAAGAGTGTGTTTTCTTTTAAGTTGGAAAAATTAAACGCTCTGCAACGGTTTTCAGACATTCGTTTATGTTTCAAGCTAAAACATGTATTGCATTTTGATTCCGTGTGTAATGGTGGAATGAACTTGATATATTTAGTTGCGAACACCCAAGTTCGTTATCATAATGCTGGCACATGCAAATGAATAATCTCCTTGCCATTAGCAAATGTTTTGTCTAGTTAGCACGCTCCTACAGTACATAGCGTTAGTTTCTTGTTATGTAACTTTATCATAGTTCAGCCTTAGATTATACCCCTAACACTTATACACATTATTTTTGCATAACCACAACACAGTATACATACGTCTAAAAATTCGAATACATACATCCAAAAGTATGAAAACATAGGCCTACGTCCAAAAATGTGAAAACATACGTCCAAAAATGTGATTTCAATATTTTCCACTAGCCAAACTATCTGGTGGCTGTTGCCTCTCCATGTCTTATGAAATGGCGTGACGTGATAAATTGAAAAAAAAAATATATATGGTTTTCACAGAGAAAACAATTTTTATATAAAATTGATAAAATATAATTATAATGTATCTACTATGCGTAAATAATGAGACCACGAGTTTGTATTTTCGTTTAAAGAACAAACTGCTAAAGATGCCCTGATATCATTTATCTCACAAGGATCTACATACAAAATCTTGGATCAATATATTGTTATCTCTTACCATTCAAGGCATTGTCGATTGCTACTTAGCATATTTGACCTTACACAGTGTTTAATTATAGATCTAAAATATGTCTAAATAGAGGTTAGGCAAATGCATGTAGTTACTTACCATTTAGGTGAATTATACGCGTGTGTCAAAGGCTGAAATCCATGTTCACCTAACGCAAGAATAAACTCTTGATTGCAAGTAATGTTCCCATTTGTAAAATTGTTAAACAGCAGAACGGTATCTCATTGTAGCCTAGCCGACACAATACATATTGGGTTGATCATTTGTTTAGTAGGCCTGCACTACGTTGTGTTTAATCTTATCGATTCCACGGTCAATATTGATCCAGTGCAATACACAATCACGTCACATACATGTACATGTGTACAGTTTTACACACAATAGATAGAATGTGATGTCATAGGCACTAGTAGAACAGTTTAAGACAGCCATCTTCGAAGGCAGTTCTAAGCTAATGCAGGCCGAAATTTGGAAATATGTGCTATATTAAACTCAACATTGTTTTTATTTTTAAGTCTATTTTGCTGAATTTTATATAAAATTTAACAGCTTTTAAAAAGTATTTTAAATATTAAAATTGTATTTTGAAAATCTAAAAGGTAAAAAAATACAACCAAAAAAGCTACACTGTTCATGTTGTTTACGGATGAGCCAATAATTTTATTTATTTCTGTGTATTAATTCTTTGTGCATTTATCATTTTTAAAAATATTGCATTCTAATATGAATTTCAAGAGCTTTCCAATGGTGTATAGCTTCTTATTTTTGCACAACAAATGAAGAAATTACAAGAAAATAAAATGTACGCTTCTTTACAATTCGTCTGAAAATCCCTTGAAGATTCCATCAAAGATGGCTGCCAAGATAAGGGATCTTCACTGATGTGGAAACTATCTATTGTTTTATTTTAATACCCGTACAGATTTTCTGCAGTACACAACCAGGCAACGCTCGGTACCTGGAGCCGAGCGACCAGAAATTAGATCTACCTAAAGCTGGTATTCTAATCTAGATCTGTCTGCAAAATAGTTTTACACTCGTTAATAAAAAAATTCTGAGTGCAAAATATTTTTATATTCGTTGAAAAAAAACAAAACATTTAAGTGTTAACAGCACATAAAATGCATCTTTGAGGATTAACGTGAAGTTGCCCAAGTTGTTTTGCCATATATAATATTGCCATGAATGGAATACAAATCTAGACGCTGCACGTCGTTTATTATTATACTTGCAAATGTTTTTTATCATAAAGAAAACGCTTATATTGGACATGAATTTAGCGGTCATGTGTTATCTACTGTTAAATGACGAACGGACGGACAGTACGACTGCTGTATGCCGCCTCATTGTGCGCATAAAAATACGCTCGAGACAAGAGGGCAAGAATGGCCATGTATGGCTCAAGTGAGTGCTGTAAACGAGAAGATTGATAAAAAAATCCATTTTTGTAACAATTTACAAGCAGCAGTTGGACACTCTATGACCTGGTCTTGGAATGCTAAAGAAGTCTGGAAGTTTTACTAAATAGCCGTATATCGAGAATGACCTTGCACCTGGCAAACATATAGTTGATACTTTTTTTACTATCGTGGTAGAGGGTTACCCACTATTTATATGCCCAACATCAAGGCTCAGGATACAGTAAATTCGGACAAGAAGACTCAATTTACTACATAGCTATTTAAATACATGGCGGCCATTTTTATATCTCGACTTTCTTTTAAACAATAGTTAATATCGGGACACAAAGAAAATGTATGCCACATTACATATCAAAGCTGTAGCTCGTGTAAATAGAAAATTGCCACACCCTTGGTGCCAGTCTTTTTGACGGATCAAAAATCAACCCCCCTCTTTCTATGGAAGCTACCTAGGGACACCGGTTTCCGAGCAGATGCTGTTAAAAAGAACGTCGGCGGCCGCGAGTTCACTGATGGGCAACATGCTCAATCGTCCGAGAGTATCTTCGGCAAAGGATCCTTTTCTACAGAATATCCTACTACATGCACCCTGGTTTGATAAGAAATTACAATTACTGCAATTCCATATGAAAGTATGAATTAGTGGAAAACAGCGTTAAGAAATTATGTAAATGTTAATTAAATAACAAGTACAGTAATTATTAGGGGGCGCTTTGATGGAATTTGGAAAACAAATTGTAACACAAATACTTTATTCAAAATATTGACCACGGTAGTGACTACATCAAATGTCACAAGAAATAACAGTCGTTATATAACATCACATATTTTACAACTATGTTGTATGTACACTGTGAAGTTTGTTTCACAAAAAAATGTGTATCCCTAAATCAAACTTTAAAAAAATAAACATCGGAAATAAATGATTTCGTAGAGGTATAAATTGAGTTTACTGATTTACTCAACATCTACCAGTAGGTTTTATCTTAAATCTTTTATGAAAATTCACAATTTTAAGATTAAAACTATAAATTCTGTACACAATGTATGGGTTTTAACAGGGAAAATATATTGGTACATATGCTATGTTTAAGTTAGTAAATGGTTCGTACAAGATATACCCTGTCATACAGCCTTACATTTGTTTGTTGTCAAACACTGTAAAATAAATAAAAAGGAGACATTTCATAAAAAGTCTGCCTATGGAATGACATTATAAACAATGGTTAGAATGATTCAGCCAGATTGCAAAAATTAATGCTAAAGTTGGGAGTAATACTGGTTCACCTTAATTCCATTGGCAGTGTTTAAAGGAAGACTAAAACAATTAGACAGCAATATACAAAACTAAGTGAATTAGAGTGTACAAGACACTTTCAATATCTTGTTTGTATAGAAACAGAGGTCCAGGAACTAGCTTTGACAGGGGTAGACCCAGGGCATTACCCTACCCCCACCACACCCACCAATAAAAAAAATCCCAATCAATTTCAAAATGAATATAATTTATCAATTAAATTATCAACTAATTTAAATTCAATTATGGTCAATATGAATTAATACACAACAATGTTATTTAATACATTATTTATGTATGCTAAATGCTATGTACGTGTTCAAAAACTTGCAACTGTTAACACACTCTTCTGGCACAACAAACATTTGAAAATCAAACCCCTCTTAAGCAAAAAGTGGACTGCAGAACGCTATTTTTAATTGCTTTTATAGCCTAAATCAACTTTTAAGAAATAAGTAAATACTTAAGAATCTTTGTCAAAGCAGTAATAATGAGGTATCTTTACTAAAAATGCACAACTTAAGAGACCATAATAAATGTAAAATGAACATTCCACTAACTGCAAAAATACAATGGCAAGTCAGCAAATGCCAATTTTTAATATTGTTCTTAAGTGCATTGAAAATGTCATTTACAAGTCACAAACTGCACAGAAAACAACTCTGTCAGTATTTACACATAAATGTACAGACCAGAGTGAAATATTACCCATGGCAAGTTGAAATGCAGCATTCTTGATGATTGACAACAATGACGATGGTGTTTAGGGTAATATTCACTACAACAATGATGATGGTGTTTAGGGTAATATTCACTACAACAATCATTTATTGGAAGTTTAAATGCCTTGGTTTGTGTACTTTGGTACTTAAAACATGAACAGTTTGTAATGAACAAATTAAACCTGATACAAGATAGAATTATTGCATCAGCAAAAATGCATACATTGTCCATGTTTAAATAAAGATTATAAAATAGAACCTTTGTGATATGAGAAGACAAGTATAAACATAAAATGTTCTAACAAAAAAGAGAAAATGCCCAATAAACATCTGAGCAGATAATATGATAATAAACACTTGGTCTACAAGTTGGTTTCTTTCAGGTTTCAAAGTGTAAACAGAAAACATACCCACTAAATTAATTTATGAAAGAAGACAGTTAAACTTTGCATAAAACTGCCTGTCACAATTTTCCAGTGGTACAATTTAGAAATCTGAACCCAGTTAATACTTCACATGACTTAATATTGTAGTACAGTTTATATGCAAAACAGATTAGCAGAGAAAATAATCATAATTAAGACACTAACAAACAAATAACAGTGTTGTTCAAAACAACACCTAATCAACAGGTAAGTAACAATCCAAACAATATTGAAAGAAAACAAACCCCAAGGAGCTGCACATAGAACACAAACTCAGCAAAACAAACTACACTCCTTCTTGATGTGACGAATTATTAGTTCTTACATCTTTCTGATCATTGAAAAAGTCCATGACAGAATTCACATCCATCACGTCAAGTGTCAACATTTTCATCAAACTGTCATCATCATTTTCATTCATCACACTATGCAATTGAGTATCTTGCGACTTGGGTGTGCAGAATTCAGATTTTGTTGCAAACTGTTGCATTGTAACTGGTGGAGAAAACAACGGCATTGCACCAAACATGGAGTCATTGACATCATGCAAGATGTCCATAGACGACATCTCCGATGTACTCTGGTCTGTGGACTCGTGTGAAGGTACCTGGTGTTGTATGGTACCATTGGAGATGATTCCAGATTGGACAATTGGCACAAACGATTGGACACAACATAAAGGATGGTCTACTTCCATCATGGGATTGCCATTAGACATTGTCGAGCTTGTGGTTATCATTTGATCATGGTGAGTTGTCTTCACTTCATTGGAGGACTGCAAAGATGGTGAGAACACATTGCTGGGGATTACAGTAGTGTTAGTAAAACTAGACATGGCTGACAGGAAGCTTGGTGCTGGCTGTCCCATGGCCACTGGCAAGTTTGAAGTGTTGGTTTGGCTGGTTAGCTGTGTGGAGCATCTATTATGATTTGCAACCATGGCTGGAATGTTTGTTAGGTTGAATGGTACGAAGATAAAGGGTGTGGTCACTGTCTGGGCCTGGAGGCTGTTGACCGATGGGGCGGTGGTGACCTGCTGTGGTGACTTGGATAATCCTCCAGCCATTGTGGTCAACAGGTCCCTCAGCTTGTCCGTCGAAATCTGACTGGAGGACTCTGATGGGGAGCTGATCATTACCATGTTGTTGTCTGGAGATGCAGCAGAGGATGTCTGAGAGTAAGGAGATGGCAGACTCTCCATAGAGGGGCTGTTAGCAGGTGAGAAACCTTGAGGAGGTTTCTGGTCATTGGCTTCAGCTGAGCTCACTAACATCTGGGAGGGCTTGTCTGATCTGTCAAACACATGACTTGCTCATTATATAAAGTGTAAGGAAAAGAAACATCAAATCAGTTTAAAATAAACTTAATACATAACATTTTTTAATCATCTTGTTACAGAAGAATTATGATGTTTAAAGTATACTTCCAATATTTTTTATCATATTCTTTACACAGGTTTTCATAACACATTTCTCTTTACAGGGAATTCAAAACAGTTCTGTTTTATTTGAAATTCAAAACAGACACAACACAAGGCTGATTAATAAAACACAATTTACCATCTTTTAAACATTTATTTGTATTATTCATACTATATATTGATTTCTAAAAATTAGCACCATATATTTTAAAGAAAACAAAGCATCAGTTTTCCTAAACACATTTCGTTTTAGGTAAATGCAATCAAATCAAAAAGTACAATCAATGTAGTAAATACAAGATGATTTATATACGCTTCATATGCTTTACTAAATTCTTCGTACCTGTAACTCGCCCTTCTCTTTGGTTTACTTTCTTGGTTTTGTGGGCTATTTGACCTTGACCGGCTCTGGTGAGACTTGCGTGTGGCTTCCCTGCGACTAGACCTTCGTGACAATGTGGGGGTCCTGGGCGGTGTGGGCGCTGGTGAGGAGAGGGGTGTAAAGATGGGCGTCGAGGTGGCGGAAATGTGTTTGGGCGTTGAGGGACGTGGGTTTGGTGACACGGCAGCCATGGCCTCCAGTTTTGGGATGATACAATGGGCACCAACATTGCCCAGAGCTTCCTCCTCCAGCTGGTCAGGAGCCGTCATGATCTTGGTGCGTGTACTGATCTTACGCAAGCCCTCTAGGAAGGCTAAAATGGTCAAGTTGATGTTATAAAATAGTGCCTTTAATCTCAAGACCGTTTAGACTTTTGTGACTATAAGTTTTTAGGAACTGAATCTAATATGCTGTAAACAAGAAAGCTCACGTGTTAATAGCAACATTTTTTCAACATGTCCTCAAATTAACATCGCTGTTAGAAAACATTTTTGTAAAAAGTCAACAGGATCCCACAAATTCTTAATGTTTAATCTATTTAAAATATAAGCACAGACAATATATGGATATCAAATGACATGCGCACCTTGGTTTAGTACTTAACCAGCACTGTCAAGTTTCAACAAAATTCAACCAATTGTTGCTGAGCAATAGCGCGTGAAAATCTTGCCTACAGATAGACGTGACTCCAATATATCCCCTATATACTTCCTATTTTAAGGAACATTACACTTAACATAAGACAAAAATGGTATTATATCATTTACAATAACTTACACTTGCGCAGGTTTGTCAATGACAGTGTATCTTGTACCCAGGTGTTCACAGTACTGCTGAACTCTGCAGCTGCCTGGGGTTTGGATGTCGCCACTCGATATGACTGGTATAGAGGTCTCATAAAGAAACCAAACTTGACAAAAATTAAGAACAATACTTTTTTTCATATTCTGAACTACCTGAAACATATCTTACAAAGCAAAACTTTTTATGGCTGTCTTAAAGAAAATTTGTTTTAAAGCTTCTGTTAGTTCCTGATTCCATGGACAATCAATTTTCTAATTTTTAAGTCTGTTAGCAGCATGTCAGTTTCCTTAGGTCTTTTTATTTTATCTTCCAAAAGGGCACTGTAACCTTGACCTTTGCTTCACTGATCCCAAAAGCAATGAGTCATCTTTTTACCATAACCAATGTCTCTTCAGAAACTGATAAACACATCCATGGCCATTGTGAATGTCACCTTTGACATTTAGCCTAAAAAGTTTGTACAGTCATAGAGCTCAATGACTCTATCCTGTTTAAAGCTTGGACTAATGTTCTATATATATTGATCAAAGCATTCATCCCATCAAGGTGAGTGACCTTGACCTTTTACCTGGAAACCAAATAATTTATCTACTATACTAATTAAAACCAAAGTTCCAATCAAGTTTCAAGAAATGTTGGTTGCTTAAAACTGCAGTTATTGACTGAAACCATGATAAAATTGAAGGTCACCATGACCTAGGTCTGTTGATTTCATAATTCTTTGCGGTCATCTTTTTGCCATGACCAATGTGGATTGTGCACTCTTTAGACATCACAGTCACATCACTATGAACCTGACCTTTGACCCTTAAACATAACAAGAGGGCCATGATGGCCCTTAATCGCTCACCTGATGACACAGGCTTTAGTAGGCTCAAATCTGGCATCAATTAATTAGGAGTTATTTACTTTAGAAATCTTTGGTGAAGATTGGACCATTACTGTGGCCACTGGGTTGATAATCTTTTCTAGAATTTTACCAAGTAACCTACTGAATCCACATGACTCACTTCAAAACATATGTAAGATTTCATACTGGCAAACATGCTGGTCAAGTTTGGTGAAGACTGGGCCATCAATGTAGCCTCTTAAGTGTTTTCACAAGGTTTTTCTAAAATGTAACCTAGTGACCTACTTTTTGACCCCACATGACCCAATAACAAACTCATCCAGGATTTCATGAAGACAAACATTCTGACCAAGTTTTATGAAGATTCGCCTACTACTACTACTTGGATTTTTTTACCCTCTCCCTAACTATTGTTATTGGGCAAGCATTAATTTACAGGAGGTTAAAATGTAAATATCACAGAATAATTATATTAATGGCGTGAGGGTTAACGTATGCTGACAAATTTTAAAATTATACAATATAAAATGTCATGGAGTGCTCAGCAACGTTGAATAATATTACAGTCTAGTGGTATGTAGTTTTGATATGTATTAGTGTTTTGTTGTGTAGTTAAGAACATATTATTATTTTAAAATATACACAGTTTCATATTTTATCTTAAAGGTAAAAAATATTATTGCATATACATTATATTCTTTTAACATCATGATGTCCAGTCCACCTTTTTAACAATCAAGATTTAGGTCGCCCTTTTTCATTGCATGACCCGTAGCCTCCTCATGTTTTGGTGTTTGGGACACCACTAATCATTATTATTTTTAATGGGGCCTCTAGTGTATTCACAAGCTTTTTCTAAGATTTGACCTAGTGACCTACTTTTTGACCCTACATGACCCAGTTGCAAACTCATCCAAGATTTCATGCAGACAAACATTCTGACTAAGTTTGGTGAAGATTTAGCTATCAATGTGGTCTCTAGTGTGTTCACAAGCTTTTTCTAAAATTTGACCTACTTTTTAACCCCACGTTACCCAGTTTTGAACTCATCCAAGATTTCATGTAGACAAACATTCTGACCAAGTTTGATGAAGATTGGTCTATAAATGGGGCCTCTAGTGTGTTCACAAGCTTTTTCTAAGATTTAACCTAATGACCTACTTTTTGACCCCACGTGACCCAGTTACGAATTCATCCAAGATTTCATGCAGACAAACATTCTGACTAAGTTTGGTGAAGATTGGGCTATAAATGTGGTCTCTAGTGTGTTCACAAGTTTTTCCTAAAATTTGACCTAGTGACCTACTTTTTGACCCCAGGGGACCTAATAATGAACTCACCCAAGATTTCATGCAGACAAACATTCTGACCAAGTTTGAAGAAGATTGGATAAAAATTGTGGCCTCTAGTGTGTTCACAAGCTAAAATGTTGACAACAAACGACGGACGGAGCAGTATCACAAAAGCTCCTCTTGAGCACATTGTGCTCAGGTAAGCTAAAAACCGATACAGATCATCTACACATCATGTCTAATGTCCCATCCAAATTAAAAAAGGTGGGTCCATGAGTTCAATAGTTAGAAATAAAGATGTCTACATAAAACACAGACTGAAGGACTGACATCTGCTCTCTCTTCTTCAAAACGGTGCATAAACTTTGTTTTCAGGTTTTAGTTATTAAAGGATACGAGCCAGAAGCGCCAGTTGCTCTTGATCTTCTTCTGCACATAGTCATCATAGAAATCATCCATCTCCATTTTCTTCTCTTTATTAACGCCCTCTACACCATGTTGAGGCAACTGTTCCTGAAGTTTACTGTGGAGCAAAGAAAAACAATGTTTTAACAGTGTTTCAATAAATGATAGCAAGAACAATGATAACATATTTTAAATACAGCAAATAGACAGCATGGACAATGTCTTTAAGCTTCCTTTCATCATAACTATCAACAAAATATTATTTAAAATAATATGACTTCATACTCTCCTGTAATTTCTTCTTTGCACTGATATAAAATTCAATAATAATATAAAGAAAACATTTGGTTAATTATCATTTTCTCCTTAAATGGCAATCTACTTTTTATGTTGAAAAGAAAGCTTAATTGTGCAAGTCCAGAAGCCCATTCTTTGTATTTTTGACACAGAAAGTAAAATGCAACCAGGTGCTTCAACAATCAACTTACAGTCATATGAACTTTGAGAATACAAATCACATTTTTATAATCTAATTTTTGAACACCACATTGCCAAATGACATAACTTTTTTTCTAACAAATTTATTTTAAAAACCTTGGTAAAGGTTACTGATTTGTCCTGTAAGAAAAGTTGTTGAAGTACTCTGAGCTTGCATCCAAGTCAAGCTTCAAGGATCAAAAAGTTTATATACATAGTGACTTTGATATACATTGTGAAATATACTAACTAATTAATACATAATGTTTGTTAAACAAAATACATCAGTGAACCAAATATACTTATCAACTATAAATATCCAACATATATTAACAATTATTACAGCCATTTTGTCTGAAAAGAAGATGGTACTATTAATTAAGGGAACAGTAACTTAAAGTCTGAATACTATAATATCAAAGTTAGCCAACAAAAAGATGAAATAGTTGTAAAAACATGATCAATTATTACAAAGCATTACTTGAACAAATTACCTTTGGGACCTGCCAAAAGAAATAAAGAATTAGTGCATATACTCAATAACAACAGAATAATGTGATGCAAATTTTGTTCTGTTGGTATACTAGCTACACATGGAACATAAATAGTGAATCAGATGTCAGCTACAATAAAATGTGATAAAATCTAATAATAAAATTCCTATCATGTAAAGATGCATCACTATAGACTGGGAAAAGCAGAAATGTATAAAAGTACAATCATATAAATGTGGATAGAAAAAATTAATAATGGTACAGAGTACTGACAGTCAGCTCTTATGTACTGTAGTAATAATACAGATCTGCTATTTTACTTAATGAATTACTAGTTACCAACAGAACTACAAATATTCATCATAAAATCTTAATGAATACATTTGAAATTATAAGCAGGTGTTTAATGGTTGTGTACTTTTATTTTACATTAAAATATGTATTACAATGTGAATGTCCCTTCAGCTTGACTTGGGTAAGCAAACCTGTAACCTTCTCTAAAAGGGGGGTTTAACTACTCGTATTTTTTTGCAACTTTGACTTGTCTTGTTTAAAGGGCTTGCTTTTCTGCATTTGTCTTATTTCTGCAGTTTCTCATTCTCTTATTTCTCCTTTCTGATTTAAAAAGAAAATGCTCATATGAGTCCACACATTTTGATAACAGATTTTTATTACACATCAATTTAATTTTGTGTGTGTGTAAACTCTATGATGAAAAACAAGCATGCTTTTATTTTAAACTGAGGTTTTAGTAAGTATATTGCAAAAATGAACACTTAATTAATGTTTTACACCAAAAAGAAAAGAACAGCAAAAATATAAAAATGTATATTAAAGATCTAACATATTCTTAGCCTCAAAGTTTACTCTGAGCAAAACTCAAAGTGAGAAAAAATTAGTCTGAAAAGGACGCTCTCTTGAACTTTTGACCCTTTCCAGAACTTTAGACCTACCAGTGACTTCCGCTTCAATCTAAACGCATGACTTGGTCAAAATCAATCTTAAAGGGTTGATTTGACTTACTGAATATCGGTACCCAGGGCTTCAAGTTCTTCGCGTAGGGACCACATCTCATTCTGGATGTCGCCACATTCGGCTTTTAACCGTCGACAGTACTCGGCGGCTACAATATTGGAGAATGTTCAAACATTTTGTAAGAGTGTCCCTGGGTAACAGAGACATCTACAAGCTACAAGACCCTAACTACAGATTCAAAAGGACAACAATGTCAAGTCCCTAGCTCAAATCGTGGCCAAACTGCTGTTGATTTTTGCTCTCTAAAGGTTTTGTTTAAACATTTATCACTGACATATGTGACAGTCAATCAGTTTAGTTTATTCCAAATGTGGTCACATCAAAGACACCAGAGTTTGAGAATTGCTGCCCTTGTCTAATTACAAAAAAATGGTGGACAAAAAGTCATGAATGCAACCTTAACATTGGAAATACCTACTTTTAAACAGCATGACGGACTTGCTCTCTCGTGAGGAGGATGAGTCTCGCAGCTCTGGGACCAGCATTATCAGATTGTCAAAACCTTGCTGTAAAAGTGAACAAAAAACATCTACATTGAAAAATTGCTCAAATAATGTTCATTTTATCTGCAAGTAAAAGAAATTTCAATTAAAAGACAACTTACAATAAATTCAAGGAAATGAAATACAACAGTGCTTCCTTCAAACATTCCTTTCTTACTTTTTCAAAAAGACATGCATGCATATTATATATTGATTCTTCTTTAAGTCAATAATAAATCTTGCGGTACATAGTTCACTTAAATTTAAGTAAACTGGCACCATGAAATTACCTAAATAAAGTTAATGTGAATCTGTTTAAGTGGTAAAATGCAAAGCATTGTAGAATAATCCCATTTATTTCTTCATCTTAATTGTTTCTGATTTGATACCATAGGGTAAACAGAACCACATAGAAGAGTTTGTCACTATACTATTAAAGATGTTAGTTTTACACACATAGCTAAGTAACACCACGTCTAATTTAGGAATAAAAGTCAGTGACAGCAGTGATTAACAAAACCAAAACACTCTGTCCAATGATTACCTCAGTGTTTTCTTACTTTACTCTGAAACATACATGGAAACCTATGTAATATGGGCTTCATCAATTTTCTTAATGGACATCCCAGTGGGGGAGAAATCCTTGTCTCAGGACTGAATGGTTGCTTCTATCTTGGTCAACACTGTTGGCCTGCAGTTAGCAAGGAGTATGCTAACTAAGGTTGAGATCTGTCTGAACAGAAACAACAAGGGAATCCTGATGTTTGATAAGAAAACAGAAGTCAGAATCAAGCTGTTGTGACATTATTGTCTGGAGCTTGTTGCTTAGCAAACCTGGATTTTGTCCCTGCGTTTGTACTCAGCCCGGATATGAGCATCCCTCTTATGACGTGGCACTGGGTTGGCAGGACGACCAGACTTAGCTTTCCTGTCTTGTGGTGTGCTCGCTCCATAATCGCTATCATCCTCTTGGGATGAAACATTGACATCCTGGGAAGTCTGCAAACATACAAGTTGAGTTAACTTTTAACTGCATATCTGAACGAATTAAAGCAATCTAACCCTTACCTAGGAATAGTGTCGTTTTGTTGTTTAAAAACATCACAACAACACAATAATGGCCATAATTGTGACATTAAAGCAGTTTTTGTTTGGGTTAAACCCGACAAATATGACCAAGTATAACCACTGGTGCACCACTGGTTAGACCTCTACACAAGACTGTTACTAGCCCGACTCGTTTGTAAATTTCAATCCTAATTTCTATGACTGTTAACACAACAAAATGAGCACTAAAATTAAAGAAATCACTATTTTATAGCTCATTTTATAATTTTGTAAAGGCTTTAAATCCACCATAACTTTAGACAAATTGTTCTACCTTAATTGCTCTAAGGAGGGTCATGTGCAATCAAATGGAGAAAGAAGAAAATCAAATGGAGAAAGATGACACTTTCTTACAGACAGCATATTCTATGACCAGTAGAAATATTATGCAGCTAAATCAGGACTTATATTCTTCAAACGAGTTAAAGTGAGACAAGACCTAGTAAGGAAACTGGTCCACACTTAAAAAAATCTTTTTTTTTTCTTGTACAAGTTTAGGCAAAGCTGAAATGTTGGTTAAAAGGGATAATTTAAATTATATACATACTATTACTATAAAATATTTTTTTAATATTCTTACAACTATGAATTAACCAAAGATGTGAAGAAAGTGAAAAAGTCAAATGACCAATTTTTAACAAATTTATTATTATTATCTTGATCTACCATTTATGAACACAGAAATCATGCCAGTTGCCTTCTTATTTGTATGGAAATTCAATTTCAGAAATTGTAAATTTAAAAAAGAATCTATTTAACCTTATAACACCGAATTCATATTATTATAAACATTTTTGTTCAGGTTCATGATAAGCGAAAAACAGTAGACCGCTAGCAGGTCCTCAATCGTACAAGCATAAATCGATGACGTCATATGAACTTAGCGCGATTCTGATTTGCTGAGAACAACATTAGTCAGAAAATTATGTCTACCCATTGGACGGGACTGAGATCACGTGACTTGTTCAGGTCCGTAGTATATAATCCGCAAATCGTCCCCGTTAAAACTCTTAGCATGTTGACTGGCAAAGCTGTACAGCCACAAATCAATTTTAGTAATACAAAGCAATGAATGAAGCCCAAAACGACACCAAATATTGCTTGAAAATAAACAAAAAATTTCTGTCAATAACACAGAAACCTCGTAGGGGTAGAAAAAGTTGGAACACGTTAGAAAACGGGTATTTATTGGCAATAATTCAGATCAGACAATCGCCGTGTTTTGTTGTTAACCGTGCGACCACACACCGAAAACAAAACGTCCTATAATTCGACAACAACAAAGTAGATTTTGCTGAAACTGTAACTAACCATAATACGTACCCTTTTCTCATGCTTGACTTTATCGTATCCGTTAAAAATCTTCAAATTTTCCAAAGAAGTTAAATCCAAGCCAGCGGTCATCTCGACGTTCATTGTGTGTGCCGATTTCTCGGCTGGTTTTTCGCACCGCGCATGCGTCAACGAAAAGCCTTCCTTATAGTTTTGTTTCGAAGTGCGTAGTGCTAGTTGTCAAAGTTTGAAGTCGGGGGCCCGGTAAAGAACATGTGAGCTAATATTTGCTGTTGTCACACTGTACATAATATAACGAAATTCATCTTTAAGCTAATTAGTTCACATGAAAGCTTGTGCAAAAAAAAAAACACACACACAAAAAACAACGCACACTACTTTATTAATTATAGGTCTTAACAAATTTGATCACGCAGTGATTTTGCCTGGATAGATCTACATAACAAATTATAATGCGATGTAAATGACATTTTATACATATTCTTGTTCGATAAATAGTTGAATGGTAGAATGAGTTTCAAAACGCCTACTGAATGTGAAATTTTTATAATAAATTATTTGTTAAAGGACGGAATACATGTGGCATTCTGAGCAGACATTTACAGAAATCTCGCTGTTCACATATCGTATTAAAGTGATCAATCGCGCAATAAATCAACGGCAAACCGAGCCTGTAATATAAGGGTAGTTCCACGACTAGTTGGCCCGGTGTCAGGATAATGTGACTGGGTGTGGTATCATGCCAGGTGTTCACGGCATGCTATAGACCTACACAGTGAAGGCAGCACTAGGCTATATCTGCTTCAAGTGGACACCGTCTCCAGATAACTGAAATACTGTTGGTGGGACGATAAACCCAATAAACAAACAAACAAACAAACATGTTTTTTTTAAAACTCCTCAGATACACTGATGACAAGTAGCTTCCCACATAAGCAAACCGAATCCCCACCCCCACCCTGAAAATGTTTGTGACCAAATCATCGATATCGTATGTATTTCCTACGCAACACTAATTTCAAGTTTGTTAAAATGCTGTTCAAAATGTTGTGTAAGAGACATTCAATTCACACCAATTTTGAGCTTCTCGATAGAGCTCCCTGTTACACGGATATACATGAGTGGCTGGTGTCATACATGCGTACAATATGTCATGTTAAGTATGTGAGAGCAGATCTATGTTTCCGACTTGTTTACAAACTGAAATGTCAATGTACTACGTGATACACGTTTGTTTACATATAAAGTTTGCCACCTGTTATTTACATCGATGTCTTTTTTCTTAAATTTAATTGTTTATGAAACAGTAGACCTACATAAAAGGTTATATATGTATGCAGCTGTGTTATGTTACGGGACATGGGTTCCAGTTATCAGTCATGCTAAATTATCACATCAGTCATTTTTCACATATTCTCTCCCATCTCCTGTATTAAATATATTGCATGTCCTTCTCACCACAATTCCAACTTATTAAAATTCACATTGTGGGATTTATCGTATATTCTTAATTTTTCTCCCATTTTGAGCGTTTACATCTCGCCATACCGATTACATACATTTTCATTTCTACATTTTCTTAATTCATTGTCAGCTTTAAGATCTTTGCCTATACTCCGCCATGTGGTATAGGAATTTTAACCATCAATTCACTGTCTGACATTTTTTATCTGATGATATACTGAAGTCGATCTTTGACTGTTATCGTCTTCTACCGATATTTATCCAATTCTATTGCTTCACTTTATTTGCTTTTTCTTGACTTTCTCCTAATCGATCCTTAATTACTCAATCCTCAACAACTCGATCTTCATTTACTCGATTTTCAACCACTCGGTTGTCAGCTACTCGATTTGCAATTACTCGATCTTCAATTACTTGACCATCATCAGCTCGAGCTTTTTGGTAATAAGCTACTCGATCTTCATCTACTCGACCTTCATCTATTGGATCTTCATCTCATCTCTTCAATTTGGCGAACTTCAACTTCTCGATATTCCGCTACTCGATATTCTGCTACTCAATATTCAACTACTCGAACTTCATCTAGTCGATTTTGATCTAGTCTCTTGTCTCCTATCTAGTTTCTGATTCTCATACTCTAAATGTCTCCCACTCTATTTTACCCCCACTTTTCTTATATTCCTTGACTTTACAGCGTTCGGTCACGAGTGTTGTACTTGATTTATTTTATCTATTGATTCGCCTACACGATTTTAATGCTCCATAGTTTCCTATCTTCTTCATAGTCAATTTATTCGCTTTCATGATATTTCATGATACAATTTTCCTTGCTGTACTTCTATTCGATCGTCTTATAACAACGTCCATCCTCCCAATGTTTGCTTTAAAATGTGTCCTAATGTTATAATAAGCTGTTTGGTTAGGTATGGTTGTTATTGATAACAATATTTATTATGAAGATCAGTCCGGGCATCAAAAATAAACAAACCACCATGTGTATGATAAAATGCATATGTCCACGTGTTAAATCATTAACGACAAGATCTTTAGACATTTTATGTTAAAAGCGTATATATAATCACTGCGTGTGTATACATAGCCTACGTATTTGCATAAACTGTAAATTTAGCACGGGTATTATATCGGCCAGCTTTGAGCAAATTCACGCAACGTTATTAAAACATTCTTTACATGTGGTATCCTACTGTTTGCGCATTATTGGAGAAAATGCAAACTACGCAATGTTAACTGGAAGGACTTTGGCTAAAAATAGCTTGTTGTTATAGATTGGTGAGAGAGTTGCCTTGTAACATCACAGAAAATCAATTCAGTGGAGTTGTTCGTACCTATGTCTGCGTTAGAGATAACTATTTTAGAACCAACCACTGGGCGTACCATGTGTGAACTTCCTGGCCACAAATACACAGACAGATAAAGTTACAATAATTATCTTGTTTCTTCTTCTTCTTCTTCTTGTTAATATTAAATAACATTTATTCTGACGCAGAATACTATTATTAGAAAATAAGGCATTCTTTCAGGACCAAATTCTATATACAAGAGGAAATCCACATTGCTTCTGAAAAAGAATTAGACAATGGTGAAAAGTGAGATTTAGTATGTTGTAAATACAACTATATTTTAGTGAAGTTGTGATAAAATCAGCTTCACTATTTATATTAACGCAAGGCCGAACCTATATTTTCTGTATTCATTCCAGGCGCGTAGCAGCCTGTACGAAGAATACGCAGATGCGTACACACGATCCTCACTAAATGAAAACATAAAAAAGTTAAAAGCTTCAATAAAGTCTTACCCAACAGGGCTAAGGTGTATAGTTATTGTGTCCAGCTAGAACCCCTGTTTGCACAATGAAAAAAAAAGTAAAAGTGCTAAATCGATTTAGTAACTTTCTGTAGCTCCTGGTATTGGACAAGTTTTGTACTCTTATACTTCAGATCGGAACTTCTCAAGTTCTCAGGACGAGTTCTCCTTCGTAGCATCTGGTGGAGGGATGTTCCGAATTGCAACTCTGATTAATACAGAACTTTTCATGATTCGTTAGATATACAATGGTTACCGCATTTAATTGACAGATCTGTATTTGCTGTTATAGCGACGTAACAGTCGCTAAGACATAGGCATTAACATTTGTCTAGTCAATGGACTTACTGGCATGACTTCGAGATACAATCTGTGATTTTCAATTGCTTTATATTAATTCGATTTGTTCGACTTGAACCATTTGCCTGACGTGGTTTATCAAAATGGCCTAAATGCAAGTTTTGATTTCTCCATATAATTACAGTTTGCGTGTAGTCACCTTAATCAAAATTACGTCTGCATTAAAATGATATCTTACTTATAGTAATAATTAGCATGGATCAAGTTTTATATAAATGGTCGTAAGCGGACAATTTGCCATTGTGTTTGGGGAGCTTCTCTAGTGGAAATAAAATATGTAATGAATAAATAGAATTGTTGTTTACTACCCCCCCCCCCCCCCCCCCCCTCCGATCCCGTCTAGCGGCTACTATGCGTGCGCGGCATAGGCCTATCATGCCTAGCTACGCCCCTGCATTACAAAATACTAAAAGAGTGTTTACTGTCGTTATATATAAAATGGTGTATTAAATATGATCATCGGGTGTCTTCTTTTAATAATAATAATTATAACAATTATAACTGTTAACACTATGTTATGTTCAGTTTCGTTACGTTTAGAGCGGCGCCATCCGTATAAATGCGTGTTTTAAAAGGGAAACACCCACGAGAGCTTTACTATATCTTCATAAAAGATTAGCTGGATGTTTACAACCCGAATTCGCTGTTCTGAATCTTTTACTGTGCGTGTTTGAAACAAACTAGGGAATATCTCAGCAAATTAGCTACAAAACTGTGTTTTTTGAATATTTTATCATTGAAATTAGCAAATAGCTGTAAAACCTGTTTCTTTGAATGGCGTCTACGGGTACTTTGAAGCTTCAAAGGAGCTAATCCCCTGGGGACTAAGTGAAAAAAAAAGATGGCGGACAAGGACAAAGAAATCAACGAAGCTTGTGTAAACAACTAAGAATTGGACCATTTCAAGCTAACAGATTTGAAGAAGTACCTGGCGAATCGTCGTTTGACTAGATCCTGAAGGGAATATCAGCTAATCGAGCGAATTATCGGCGCTCACAAGCTAGATATTACTGACAATTATGAATTGAAAAGGAGACACCAACTCGAGAAGAATTAGTAACACTCCACCCTCCCTTAACTGGTAACAGGTCGCCCTTGATCGGTAACAGTTCGCCCTTGATCGGTAACATGTCGCCGTCGGATATTAGTGTATACGTCAATCAAAAATGTATGCTTGTTAACTTATCTATAATTATTTCGACACCTTTCACATCAATTTGTATTTGTTTCCATCGGCTTCATATGCATTATGAGTACTTCGAATATAAGTGTACCATTTCCACGCGTTAAATGAAGGGGGAAAATGACGTCAAGTAAAGTTTATACTTGATTTAATTTGTCATATAGTGTATCATATATAATATTTTATAAGATATGCATACAAATACAATTAGTTGGTTGCCGTCTTAGTCGACTTCTTCATACTGTATTGTGATAAAGCTAGCGTACGTTGCGAGATTGAATCACTGACTAGTCTATTAATTGCAAGCACTTATATACGTCTATGACGGCAAGCATCAGTTAAGATCATGGTGACTAATTATCAAAATTAGTGCTGACGCTATCATCACAATAATGACTAGGCAAAAATCAATTAACAATCACACACTGACCAATTTATTAATTTTAAATTTTATATACGCCTATGTCGGTAAACATTAATCAAGATCACACTGACTAATTATCAATCAAGATTAGTGCGAATGGTAACATCACAATAATGTCTGTAGGCAAACACCAATTAACGTTCACGCTTTTATGTGCAATTATAAGATAACTGCATACTCAAGTCATCTTGAGTATGACAACCTTATTAAAGTATTTGCAACAAAATATGTATGCAACTAAGTAACATTAAAATCCTTGCAACAGCGGAATTTTATTTAAATATACAATTTGAAATAAATAAACCACGTACACAGTATAATTATTATTTTTTAGGTCGCAACATTGCATTTAAATCACGGAACAGTGACAGTTCGTATATTGTACTGGGAGGATCAGATTTTTTTTCTTTGGTTAAAACAATTTTAAAATATGAAAAATAAAAATATAATAATTTACGATGCTAATAATACGGTGTTTATAATAATAAAGAAGGAGACAAAAGAAGCATAAATTTAATGTGAATGGTGTCAAAATAATAAAAAATTAATAAGTTTACATTCTTTTTACTTAATTTCTTAAAGATTTTTAAGGGCGAAGGGTGGCGTATACACTTATATCAGAAGAGCTCATAATGTATATTAAGACGAAGAAAACAAATACAATGTGAATGGTTATAAATAAATTAACCAATTTACTTTTTTTCTCGATGTATACACTTATATCCGAAGGCGACATGTAGCAAGGGCGAACTGTTACCTATCTCGGGCGAGCTGTTACCAATCAAGGGCGAACTATTACCAGTTAAGGGAGGGCGAAGTGTTATAATACCATCAAAATGCGTCGCAGCCGCTTGTTTTGAGGAAATCGATGCAATGAAACAGTTCTGTTTTCGACCACCTTCCCGCTATAAACAACACCTTTACATATTCAGCAATATTTCGGCGATTTCCATTTTGGTTTTGTTTCTTTCTTTAATCAACTTTCCATATCACTTGATGTGTGTGTTATACACGCTGATAAAATTTCTACTTATACCCCGGAAGTTTTAATGCGCATGCGCATTCGGAGAGTACTCAAGGGAAGACAACTTAGTTATCGGACTGCCCAATTACCCTCATTCCGGACCATCTGCATTCCGGACCATGTTATAGTCATCCCGGACCAATTTGGTCGTCATCCCGGACCATATAATGATCACTCCGGACCATACTTATTGATTAGTTGTCCACTTTAATTAGTTGTCCAATTAGTGTTGTTAACTATCAGCGTGTGTTTGTCTACTCGCAAAAGTTAAAGAATGAAGAATTTGCGTTAATTAGTTGTTCTGCAACAGCTGTGGGGGGAGTATGCAAAGAAAGAAAGATCAGAAGAATATGCATTAATTAGCTGTTCTGCAGCAGCTGTGGGGGGAGTATGAGAAGAAAGTTCAACGAAGAGTCTGCTAGATGCGTTCAGCGCGCTGTATTGACGAAAGTAAGAATTATTGACTTGTGAGAGTGAGTTTTTACATGTGCCTACAGTTCAATGTGCATGTTTAATGTTTTTCTCACTTGTGGACTCAAATCTTCTTCTTTTTTTTAATTTCAAAACTATTCTCTAAAAAAGTTTAACTATATGAATATTCAGGCATCTCAACAATACGCATGAGGTGAGAAATTGACACATAAAATACTGACACAAGTTTTAAAGAATTTTTACGCCAATAAAAGGGTTTTGCAACAATCTTGCATCATCTAGACTTCTTTCCTAAGTTCTAATTATTATTTCATAAATCAAATAAATATGGTCCGGAATGATTATTATATGGTCCGGGATGACTATAACATGGTCCGGAATGATGGTCCGAAATGATGGTCCGGAATGCAGATGGTCCGGAATGAGGATACACCGTGCTAGAGGTTTCCTTAAATGACAAATTTGGTAAAATATCGGCCGAATGTTTGCATTTTTGACTACAGTTGTCATTAATTGGCTACACTAATGGACACAGATCATACACATACTTAAATAAAGTTCCAGTTCTAACCAATGAACAAATCTTGTTAGACCTGACCTGCCGAGAGATCTGATTTCAGTAGAGACCAGAAAACCATGCACATAACCTAAGATACAACATGAATCTCCCTAATTCGTTCATGACTGATGTGACTGCAGATATGTAAATTAAGAGTCCTAATGTTATGTCAAATCAAAGAGTAAATGACACTTTTGGCTATTTAACAAGCAGGCTTGAGTTATCTATCTCTACGTATGCAAACTTTTCCCACGTCTGTAGGAAGCTCGAAAAACTGCAAGTTACAGGTTTGCACTACTGGACAAAATTGTCATTGAACAATTGGTCATTTTAATGCACATTTTCATCACAAACATGACCAAATCCAATTTCTTTTACCTTGTGTAGAAGGGGCTCTTCCCCTCAGAAAATAGTTTTCCCCTTAAATATGAAAATTCCCCTCCGCAAAAATTGTATATTTCATTGTGGGAATCGGCCATTGTGTTTTTTTGTTGAACATTAAGAATGCAGATTAGTCATTTATCTTTGGATTTACAGAGCCAAGCAAGGCCAAGTTTAAAGCAATGGTGTTACGCTATTAGGGGTAAGGTATGTTTTTATTGCAATCAACTAGTACCATGAAAAAATTGCTAAATCTATTTAGTACCTTCTCTGTAGCTTCTGGGAAAAGAGAAAGGTTTTGTACTTTTATATTTCTGATCAGATAATTCCATCCTCAGATCACACTTTATTTTTACATAAAATCTAGTTATCTTCTTAACAAAACCTCCCCTGAAGCCGCCATGCATGATTTAAAAACACATTTATTTCCTCAGGAGCATACCGGGATCCCTGCACGCCTCCCCTCCTTTCCTTGCCACCATGCATACACATCATATCATGCATAGATATATGTCTGAATAATATAGAGTGAAGTGGAGACGGGGGAAAATGTGTTTTTATTTTAACAGCACAACTGTATTATATTTCTCTCAGTCTGGTGACAATGAGTGAAGTAGATAGTGGCAGCCTGACGCCTCCTCTGTCTCCATTTGGATTCATGGAGGAGGATATACCATCACCTCCCATAGTAGAACAAGCCGACATTGAGGGTAAGTCCAATCCCACTTATAGATCAATGAACCTTAGTTTTTAAATCCAAACCTTTCTCCAACAATAGCTATTTTTCAGGCAAGGATGCTTTAAGAATTATACACATTATATGATTACCATTGTATGCCACATGAAAAAAAAAGAGTTAAGTTTAAATAAGTTCTTCATCTGGCACTAGCATTAATTTTTTTTTATTTGTTTACAAATTTCATTTTAAACTGCCTGCCAATAATATAGATATATATTAGAAAATAGATATAGCTCACCAATTTCAAAATACAGAGAGGATGGGACAGAAAAGACTCATTTTCTGTCATCCATTTATCCACTAATAATTATCTGGATATTGCCAATATGACTATAATTATTTCGGTGAGATGCACCAAAAACAAAGCAAACTAATTCCAGATTATGGCCTTTTTAATCTCGGACAACATAAATAGATAACTTTAATGACCAGCATGTAATCATTAATCCTTATGAATAACCTGTTGACAGTCATTGAGATAAGGCAGTGAACTAGGGTCTGAGTTTACCTGAGATCTGTAGGTCTTGTAAAATGTTGTCTCATCCCATAGATATAGTCAGCTTTTTGGACCAATGGTCTAGTGTTCATTCTCGACAACCGTGTCAGCGGCTACTCTGACATGTATCAGCTTGTGTGACTTATGTGTATTAAGTTTTAAAACAGTTTAACATTTGGATTTATATTCATAATAATGCCCATGGGACATTATGTGATTCATTTGTTTGATAGGTTGTACAATTCATCAACAGTCTGTTAGATGGTTAAACATGTTTGTATTTTGTCAAAGCATCCGAAAGTTAAGTTTCCTGGGGTTTCTTAATTAATGTTTCTTAAATCTACATGTATATGTGTTTGTGTTCTGCAAAAAATCACAAACTCACAAGTATGAGTAATTTTAAGCAGAAAATGAGGAATTACAAAATATAGCTCATGCACCTTTATGTTTGGTCCACAGATGTTTCACCAGCACCTTGCTTTACCTGCTGTGGTGAGGTAATGACAAGGGGAGACAACTTCCACACAGGCGGATTCTGGAGGTCAAACATTTTGCCTAGGTATTATTACCCTATATTTGCCCAACACATTCATAGGGTGTTATGTCAATACACATTGCTTCCATATTGGTATGCTGTTAACTTCTGCTCTTATAAAAATGAAATGAGTTAACTACATAAATATTTACTGTTTTACCTATATTGTACCATGCAAACATTTTTTTCAACTATTAAATTACCAAATATGTATTTTCTCATATTTTGTTCTTAGTCTTTTTTGTTATTAAAACAATTTAAAATGCTCGTAAGTTTATTATAGACATATTAATGGTTTTTGTTGTTGTTGTTTGTTGTTTGTGTGCCTTTGGCAATTGTAAAAAAGGAAATTTGCTCAGCTCTAGGGTAGTGTTTATAGCAAACAAAGTAACTCAAGATATGGATCAGATTCATTATGTTAGTTTTATAACAAATTTGAATATAAATTATAATATAAACAAATATAATTATATTTGAATATAAGGTGTACTAGTCAGTGTTACTTAACCTGTTATGCTTGAATCAAATGTGCTAAGTTTGATTTGATCATGCTAAGTTTGAATGGCTTAGATTAAAGTGATTGTGCTGTTTTAATTGATCATGCTAAGTTTGACCTGATCATGCTGTGTTTGAATTGATCATGCTAAATTTGGCTGTTTTGTGCAAAATTTTGAATTGATCATGCTAATGCTAAGATGGAATTGGTCATGTTAGTTTGAATTAGTAGGGTTAAGTTGATTATGCCAAGTTTAGTTTGGCTGTGCTCAGTTGGAATTGATCATGCTAAGTTTGATTTGAGCATGCTAAGTTTTGTCTTGGTCGCGCTAAGTTTGAAATGATTGCGCTAAGTTTGAATTGATCGTGCTAAGTTTGAAATGATGGTGCTTAGTTTAAATTCATTATGCTAAGTTTGAAATGATTGTTCTAAGTTTGAATTGACCATGCCTAGTTTGAAATGAATATGCTTATGCCGATAGTGAATGGGCAGTTCAGCTCAGTACCTAGCATAATGTCTTGTTACTTTTCCATGATAGCTAATCATTTTTATTTTTTTATTTAACTTATAAATAAGTATTTGTTGTGAGTTAGGGTGGTGAGAGTTAAGTCAATCATTTTCTGTTGTAGACTGGATAACCATGAGGTCCTTAGAAGCCATGTGGATCCAGTTCCTGGAAGGATATTATCTTTGCTTGGAAGTCACTGGTCACGGAAGACAGTACTTGACAATGATCTTGACAGACTGTTCCTAATTCTACGGTAATCTTTCAATTGCTCTCATATCTGCTGTTGGCTGTAAGGAAGTTGTTTATGGCAGGACATACATATAAGTGCATGTACTGTCATATTCATACTTTCATAAATATTAATATGAGCACATTTTCTCTTTTGCTCAAATTCTGGAAACAAGTATGTGTATTATAAAGTGATATAATATAACACCATTCAGATTGAAGTCGTCAATGTATTAGAAACATTCTTTGAGAACTTCTGGGTGTCAGAGCATTGTCACTGGTCTGGGTGTCAGAGCAGTGTCACTGGTCCAGGTGTCAGAGCAGTGTCCCTGGTCCAGGTGTCAGAGCATTGTCCCTGGTCCAGGTGTCAGAGCATTGTCCCTGGTCAAGGTGTCAGAGCATTGTCCCTGGTCCAGGTGTCAGAGCATTGTTCCCGGTCCAGGTGTCAGAGCATTGTCCCTGGTCCAGATGTCAGAGCATTGTCACTGATCTGGGTGTCAGAGCAGTGTCACTGGTCTGGGTGTCAGAGCAGTGTCACTGGTCCAGATGTCAGAGCATTGACACTGGTCCAGATGTCAGAGCATTGTCACTGGTCTGGGTGTCAGAGCAGTGTCACTGGTCTGGGTGTCAGATCAGTGTCCCTGGTCCAGATGTCAGAGCATTGTCACTGGTCTGGGTGTCAGAGCATTGTCACTGGTCTGGGTGTCAGAGCATTGTCACTGGTCTGGGTATCAGGGCATTGTCCCTGGTCTGGGTGTCAGAGCATTGTCACTGGTCTGGGTGTCAGAGCATTGTACCTGGTCTGGGCATCAGAGCAGTGTCACTGGTCTGGGTGTCAGAGCATTGTCCCTGGTCTGGGTGTCAGAGCATTGTCACTGGTCTGGGTGTCAGAGCATTGTCACTGGTCTGGGTGTCAGAGCATTGTCACTGGTCTGGGTGTCAGGGCATTGTCCCTGGTCTGGGTATCAGAGCAGTGTCATTGGTCTGGGTGTCAGGGCATTGTCACTGGTCCAGTTCTCAGAGCATTGTCACTGGTCTAGGCGTCAGAGCAGTGTCACTGGTCTGGGTGTCAGAGCATTGTCCCTGGTCTGGGTGTCAGAGCATTGTCACTGGTCTGGGTGTCAGAGCATTGTCACTGGTCTGGGTGTCAGAGCATTGTCCCTGGTCTGGGTATCAGAGCAGTGTCATTGGTCTGGGTGTCAGGGCATTGTCCCTGGTCCAGGTGTCAGAGCATTGTCCCCGGTCCAGATGTCCAGGGTTTTCCCTTGAAATTTTTTTTAGGGGGTCACAGTGTCCCCCTAGGTTTATGATTTGGGGGTCATTGATAAATTTTGGGGGTCACATTATATAATCACTTTACTAATAGTCTTGCACCTTAAAAACAGAACTAAATTGTTCATTTATGTTTTATACTATTAAAACAAAACAAAATCACATATTGTACATTTCAGATTTTAAAATGTGAAAGCAATTTCTCTATCTGACTCACTCTCAGAAATATATCTCTATTAGAATATATAGCAATATAATCATTGTTGACAATGAACACCAGAACATTTAACTAGATTTGTTTAACTTCAAATAAGTCCAAAGTTCAATTCTTCAACATGTTCACTTACATGTACCAATTTCAATATTCAGTAAAATTTCCATACATGAAACTATACAAATGAGTTGGTCCTTAGACCTAAAGGCTTAACAAATTAAACATGTAACTGTTTATAACTGTTCATATTATGTCTGCCTATATGAAAGCAGTCACATATAGAATCACTTCTTCCTAGATTTGAGTGAACCAAAAGCTCTGGCTTCTGCCGGAAAGTCCATGTTTTTAGAATTGTTTATGGTTCACTTTTGGATTTTTGTTGCAAAAACAAAAACAAGTCAAAACTTAGGTATTTAAACTCATATTGGTTCAACCTACATGTCTTTCCTACATAACATTAAATTTAACCTTGTAGTGTTTTTAATATATTGCCTTAGACCGTTTGGTTTCTAAAGCCAAACATATATTTGCTTAAAATTAATATGCAATGTATGACTTAACTATGTTCTAAAAGATTAATGCAGATAAAACTCATCCAAACCTTTGAAATGTAGCGTATTCACGGGCCGGTTTTAGCCGCGTTCTAAACTTAACGATCATTACTATTGCGACGCTTAACGGCTTTAAAGAAATGGTGAACGTGAAACATACGGAACGTGAAACTGTCACAAAATAACATAGTCGTGGCCTTATTTTATATAGTGATTTTGTGTACGAGGCTAATGTCACGTAGGCCAGAGCGATACTGTAGAGTTCGGTTTTAGTAAAATAGGGATAATCTTAGGGTTATTTTGTTGCCTTTTGTTGTGTAAAGGGTTTTTAGAGGTTCTAATTATGTTTTTTATTATAATTACATGAAAAGAGTGTTTTTTATTCATTTTGAAAGGGTCTTGAAAGATTAACCCATAGTTTATTTAAGTTAGGCCTTTTTATCTTAAAAAGGTGAGGTGTACTAAAGGTGTATGCAATTGGTTTTTCACGAGAAGTCTGAGGAATCACGGGTTACAAATTCTCGGGTTTCTTGAATTAAGTCAGGCTACGGGGCTGTCTATTAGTATAAATACCTGTACGCTCCAAGTGTTGGTGTCAGTTATCGAGATGCGTAGATAGGGGACGTTGATGATGCTGTACCATAACACTATGGAATATGTGTAAGTACTTTTTATTTTTCGCATTTTTGTTTTAAGCAGCTTTTCGTTTTACAGAATTAATTGTTGTTAAATTAATTATTTAGTAAGATTGCTGTATTGTTTTCTTGAAGAAAACAAGTGTACAGTCATTTAATATAGGCAACTTTTACATCTAATTGTCGCCAGCGTAATTTTATTTAGTTGATCGTTAAATTGTTTTTTTGAAGGAAACAAGTGTACGATCATTAGTAATATCTGCAATTTTTGAAAGCATTTTAATGTTTCGTAGGCCGAGGGTTCTAAGTCTAAGTTTATATGATAATGTTAGGACTATGTATGTATTAAGATTTGGAAGCCATATTTATTTTCGGTTAAATCTAAATGGGATAAATATTTCGATACTTCACTAGAATGGTAAACGTAAACTTGAAGGTTTGACAATAGGTATGGTTTTATAGTTGAGTGAGGCTTATGCACTGTTTAAATGCACTGTTTAAAGGCACTTATGTAAAACCATAGAGCAGACATATGGTTCAAGTACGATGGTATTTTACCATTGGTTTACTATGTGATAGAGGCACTAATATGATGCAAAATGATCGATATGGTCTAAGTGATATGAAGAAACACATGGGATATTGTATAATTGTTATGTAGAAACACGTGTTATATGGTAAAGGTGTTGTATGTTATGTAGAAACACACTAAATATTTGATTTTGAGAAGTAAATTGACGTCATTTGTCATTTGTAGCCGTATTTAGGCCAGTGAAGAGCCGTATTTAGACCAGTGAAGAGCCGTATTTAGGCCAGTGAAGAGCCGTATTTACACGTAGACAAGCAGAGGCCCATAGGTGGACAGCGATACAAGGTCGACTTGTTCCACGCATTCATTACATGTATGACGGGGTAGACTCTGTGTGGGGACCGGCAAGGGAGATGCCATATTGGACAGTTTCGTCGTAGGAGTGAGCTGCACGAGCAGATACATTATTGGACAGTTTCGTCGCAGGAGTGAGCTGCACGAGCAGATACCATATCGGACAGCTATGTCGTAGCACATATACTAAGGATTGTGTTATCAGAGAAGTGTTGTTTGTTTTGTAGGACGTATAAATACAGTGCACAGTTAAGACCAGCAGACAGTTATTAGACTTAATATAAGCCGGCGGGGTTTTGTTTTTCTTTTTGTTTTAAAATCGTTTTCATTTATCTTGTATGTATATTGTTTTGTATATAAAGTATAATATAATTTTAAATTGTCTTTTGGGTTTTATATTCTGCCTTAGTGAGTCACCTCTTGGCCATTTTGTCACAGAAACAGCGTCTAACTACACATCATTGCTGGTTCCCAGTCATCTAAACGCAGTACATGTATCGTTTAGGTGGACCGGATAGCAGTATTAAGACAACAAATAACATTCTATACATAGCGTGTGACGTCAAAAGTCATTTTGACCGTGTGTTGACGCAACAAACAAATAATGGACGCTTATTTACAAAATACTTTGTCTAACTGAAGCAAATTGATACTTAAATGCTTTTTGCAACATTTTGACGAACTGACAAAGATCAATGTCATTGGAGACAATAAATTATGGCTGTGGATTAATTCATTTTGTGCGTCCAGTGTGTCGCAATGTAAGTTCATTTTGCAGGGTCATCTGTCAAAAATATGCGCCAAAACGCACAAATTTGTGCGTCAGGGAAAACCCTGAGATGTCAGAGCATTGTCACTGGTCCAGGTGTCAGAGCAGTGTCACTGGTCCAGGTGTCAGAGCATTGTCACTGATCTGGGTGTCAGAGCAGTGTCACTGGTCTGGGTGTCAGAGCAGTGTCACTGGTCACTGGTCTGGCTGTCAGAGCAGTGTCACTGGTCCAGGTGTCAGAGCAGTGTCACTGGTCCAGGTGTCAGAGCATTGTCACTGGTCTGGGTGTCAGAGCATTGTCACTGGTCTGGGCATCAGAGCATTGTCACTGTTCTGGGTGTCAGGGCATTGTCACTGGTCTGGGTATCAGGGCATTGTCACTGGTCTGGGAGTCAGGGCATTGTTACTGTTACTCGTTACCTACATTGTCTCCCGATAACTGAAATACTTTTGAAGGAATGATTAACCCAATAAACCATAAACAAAGTTAAAATTTGATTTTAAAGATAAAATATGCTTAAAGCTGGTGTAACTGATAGCCTGATCAAAACGACTTTTACCTGTATTTACATATTTGGTGACAAAGCTTGGCCATTATGATTTGAATAAATAGAAAACTTACTGTTATATATGTAATTTAATCTGTCTTTGCATACAATCTTGTCATAATGGTAATCTTTGCTTGTATCTGCAGCCAACATATTGGAGAGATACAAATGTTAGCAGCTAAATCAAGACTTGTCATAGATTCAGGTAAGTTTCATTGACAGCTAGCCTTAGTAGCCCTGCAGATAGAGTGTCGACCCTGTCGGCTCCAGGGATGCTATGTATTATGTGCTATAACCCAGGTTGCAACATTATTAAGTTGTAACAAATGTTGTGGTATAGCTCCCTTGTTTATCAGGGTAGTCTCATGACTGGTTGTCTCAGTGTCAAAATAATGTCAGTGAGAACAACATATTGGCTTCAACTGGACAATTTCTCTGGATATGTTGATAGTTTGTTTATTGGGTTTATCGTCCCACAAACAGTATTTCAGTTATCTGGAGATGGTGTACACTTGAATCAGATATAGTGCTGCCTTCACTGTATATAGCATGTCATGAACACCTGGCACGATACCATACCAAGTCACATGATCCTGACACCGGACCAACCAGTCATGGAACTCTCCTTATATTTGCTTGAGCATTAGCAAGGGAGCTTTACCACTACCAATTTTAACAACTTTGGTATGTCACGGCCTGTGATTGAACCCGGGGGGTCTCTGGATATAATTGAGAGAAAAAAATGAAAGAAATAGGACAAACTCCTGTGTTCTTTAATTGAATATGTACTGTATTTACAAAAACAATTTCTAGTTTTAACATTTATTGACCAGCAACTAAATATTTGGTAGCAAGGTTATAGACAATTATTCTTAAAGTTGGAGGTTGCTTGATTAATCCTTGGTCACACACCAAAGGCCTTGGTATGTTTTTCTTTTGCAACCACCTTGCTTAGTCATTTTTTCAGGACCTGATAAGCCTGGTGTAAGAGCACTGTCACTGGAATAAGTCTCATAAGTTGTGTGATGACTAACTATAAAAACTGCTTGCCTCAAATGGACTCCTGGTCTGTAATTTTATTTTGATTGATGGTCCATTTTTTTTTAACAATGGGATAACTTGTGCCAATGGAGTTTTCTCCAATAGGCTCTTGAAAGCACAAGTTTTCCCATTGCTTAAGGAAAATGGCCCATCAGTCAAATCAAATTACAGACCAGTTAGTATTAAACCAATGCCTTCAAAAATCTTTGAAAATGTCCTCTATTCTCAGCTGTCAAAACATTTTTACAATACTCTTGTTAGGTTTCTTTGTGCATTTCGTAAAGGTCATGAATGTCAAACAACCTTACTTAGACTGTTGGAGGACTGGAAATGAGCGCTAGACAAAAATCACTATGTTGCAGCTATGCTTAGGGATCTGTCGAAGGCTTTTGATTGTTTGCCCCATGAAATTCTGTTATCCAAACTTTCTGCATAAGGACTGTCTGAAAGCTCAGGAAACTTTTATCAGGTTAATTATTTCAAAGAAAGCAACAAATAAAAATCTGCAAAACGGTCATTAGCTGGACTGAAGTTACCAAAGGTGTTCCACAGGGTTCCATTCTAGGGTCATTATTGTTTAATGTTTTCATTAATGACAGCTTCTATTTCTTTGAAAAATGTGCTCTCTTTAACTATGCAGATGACAACATCTTATTGTTTCACACCCTAAACTTTCAGACTTTAATGTTTACAATTTTAAGGCAAAAATCTAATTGACTGGTCCTGTTTCATTGGTATGCAGGCAAACCCGGATAAATTGATGTCAGATTTTCCAATATTCTGTATGTTCCAAGCGTAAACAGTATGAGGACAAATATCAATCAAGTTTTCTGCGCCAGTCCATTTACTGTCAGAAACAGAAACACTAGACAGTGCACGAATTTTAATACTTTTAAAACTCAGATTCCTTTTTAGGATGATAAAGATAATAAATGTTCCATTTGTCTCTATAATGAAGCCTTTAGACTTGTTGAAAATGATTGAAATCTGTTAAGGTTAAATGTCTTTATTATACCTGAAACGGTCCATTGTAAAAAGCTCATTGGTGCTTATGTTACTTGTTGAAATCTTGCCTACACAAAATAAATGGGATCTATCTATTGATTGATCCATCCATTCATTCATCCGTCAATTCATTCATCATTTGTTTAACAAACAAAAAGATACCCACATAAGGTTACTTACTACATACCACCAATAACTTTGTTTGTTTTCTTTCAGAAGCCCAACTGTATTCTCTTAAAGACAAAAGGAAACAGGTCAATAGTTTCTTGGATATTTTGTTGGAGCACATATCAAGGTAATAAGGTGTGAAGGGAAGAATTATATTGTTTGATGAAAGTCTCAGTTTTCATGTAATAGTGTACAAATTTTAGTACTTATATAACATATTTGTAACTTAATAAACATGTTTATTAGTTAACCTTGTTTTTGGCTTACCTGAGCACAACGTGCACAAGGTGAGCCTTTCTGATACCTTTTGCACCATCAACAATTTGCTTGTGAACACGCAAGACGCTACTGTTTTTATCCAATCTTCACCAAACTTGGTCAAAATGTTTTGTCCTCAAAAAATATGGGACAAGTTGGTAACTGGGTAACGTGGGATCAAAAACTAGGACACTAGGTTAAATTTTAGAAAAAACTTGTTAACACGCTAGATGGCACATTTATGGCCCAATCTTTACTAAACTTTGCCAGAATGTTTGTCTGCGTGAAATCTTGGATGAGTTTGTAACTGGGTTAAGTGGGATCAAAAAGTAGGTCACTTGGTAAAATCTTAGAAAAACCTTGTGAACATACTAAAGGACACATTTATGGCCAAATTTTCAGCAATCTTGGTCAGAATGTTTGCCTACATGAAATCTTTTATGAGACAAGTTATGTCACATAACTATGATACTAATGATCATGATGATGAAAATAATGGTGCAATTGCTGCTATTGCAGATCATGACTTTATTGATATTGTTGTTGACCATGATGTTGATGACACTGATCCAACCCATAGGTGCCCAGAGCTGAGTGAGAGATTCCTGGAAAATCTAGCCCAGCACCTACACGCCCTTCTTCTGCACCTGGATAGAATGTCAGAGTTACCTGCCCATGTCAGACAAGCACCTGCTGCTGGCGCTGACACAGGGGTCTGTCATCTCCTGTTTCTGTCTTCTATATATCATAAACTTTATCAACAATCATATCTGTAATATCAGTGATGGCATTATCTTCTTTTTTTGTTCCATTTAGAGGCCTTATTAATATTGAAAAACATATTTTTAAAAGTGATTAAAACTGCTAACTTACAAAAAAGTCAATTTTCAGTTTAAGTAATATATGTTCAAATCTATATTGTATGTCCAAATTTCATTCCTTTTTATCTTTTTGTGGTGCATATGATGCTTTCCAATGAGGTTTTTTTATAGGGGTGTTGTATTGGTGTATGTATGAAGAGGTAGTATATGTGTGTATGTTTTGAGTGTGGCATACCTTATATTTTAAAGGGAGGTGCCTGTCATCTAAGCTTCCACCTCAGCCTGGATATCTACTGGCGAGTGCTGGCCATCTTCCACATAATACAGGTCAAATTTCCAGGTACAAACTTTAACATACTTACATTACATGGTTTGGACTCAGTAGTGAGAGAAATTTAAACATACTTACATTACATGGTTGGGTCTAAGTAGTGAGAGAAATTTAAACATACTTACATTACATGGTTGGGTCTAAGTAGTGAGAGAAATTTAAACATACTTACATTACATGGTTGGGTCTAAGTAGTGAGAGAAATTTAAACATACTTACATTACATGGTTGGGTCTAAGTAGTGAGAGAAATTTAAACATACTTACATTACATGGTTGGGTCTAAGTAGTGAGAGAAATTTAAACATACTTACATTACATGGTTGGGTCTCAGTAGTGAGAGAAATTTAAACATACTTACACAGGGTTCCCACAGAACCGGGAAATCGGGAAAAAGCCGGGAATTCAAAAATAAACACTCCCGGTCAGGAAAAGACCTTAAATTTGACATGATACGGAAAAAAACGGGAAATTCCCGGGGAAAATGGTAGTGGTGCATTTTAATAATCATAAGGCATTTTAACTGAATTTGATTTAAAAAATCGGAGTATTTGTTGGTATACATTTGTAAACTCCCATAAATATTTACCGCAAAACTCTTGAATGTTCACATTCAAAGACCTTGAAAATGGACAAAATACCTGGAAAAAGCCCAGGAAAAGACCTTGAATTTTTCCCTACAGAAACTGTGGGAACCCTGCTTACATTACATATTTGAGACTCAGTAGTGAGAGAAATTTAAAAGTGTTCATGATCATGATTCATTTGGTTCTACACCTAAATCAGAATGTCCACAAAGGTATATCCAAGTACAAACTTAAACATACATAGCATGATTGGGATAGTGAGAAATGCAACAACATGTTAAATTATTCATTTGGTTATGCATACCAATTACAATGTTCACAAAGGCAGTCATATTATGCCAAATGCCCAAAATTCTGACTTTTTGTTTCACTCAGGATCATTTTTTAAAATAATTAAATGTAGTCTACCTTGTTGTTATGTTATTATTATTATGTTTGCATGAAAATATATTATATTATGAAAAAAGATGTGTGCACAATACTAACTTTTAAAGAACTGTTTCTTTGCACTGGTAATTGACTCTGACAAAGGTTCATAAATTTTTTAATGTCAAGGTATTTTATCTCAATATCATTTTTTTTCAACTTTTACAAAAGATAATCCTCAATCGGAGTCCTTGCCTCTGCAGGTTTCCGATATTCCAGTCGATTATGTCTGCCTCCAGATGAAGATAGCCAATATCTGTATGATGAATTATTACACCTGATACTGTGGGACCTTGTTTCATTGGCCCATCTCCAATATCTTACAAAGGTACATTTACAGTAGGGTACAGACTGACTTATATTTTATTTTTAAGGTAATTGATTAGGTTATAAAAGGTAAAATTGTATGCTTATAAATTGGTTGGGGAATATATAATATGTTAAAGGATTCTTATAATTTACTCGATAACTGACAATACATTTTAATAGGGTTATATCTTAAACATTTAAATGATGTCACTTAAAATAACTGCTTCTTCTTAAACTCATTGAAAATACGCCTGTACAATTAGTAAAATTTGAATGTTTTGTAAATACACATTTTTGTTTAAATTTAAGTTTTTTTTAGAATGATATCTAAAATCTTCATGATACATTGTCCACTTGATGATGCATACTCTCATATGCAGGTAGTTGGCCATGAGTACACCAGGACTTGTATGTTCACATGTACGTGTGTCAGAGAGTTATGGCTGCTGGTGCTTAAACTGACAGAATACAGAGCAGCAAACAATATGGGAGAGGTGAGACTCTTGAGGTCTTCTGTACATATGTTATTGGTTGTTGTCAAAGATACAAAGTACATGGGTTTTTTATTTAATACCAACTCTAGTAAAGTATATACTTAACATGACATGGCTGGCTTAATTATATAGCATTTTGTTATATTTATTGAATCTATGTTGTTTAAGCTATTCTCGCCTACTTTTGGGCAAATTTTTTATGTAATGACTAATTTTCACACATTGCGGTATGTATCTTGCCTCAGCTGCACTGCTATCCTGTAGCTCATGGCAGCATGACATTAATTTCTTTAATCATCGTCACCAAGTATGCTATGTCCTTGTGTACATGTACATGCCGCCAATCAATAATTTCGTGGAGAAATGTAATCGGCAGCAGCTTATAAAAACACATCGCTCATTCCCTCTGTGTTTCATGCAGAACACAGGGAAATGTATGTGAAACAGTTATTTGCTGACCGACAGAATTCAAAGCTCAATTAAGGTAAATTATGGGTGGTGGATAATGACGGCTCTTCGGCTCATTGCATAACAGCTTATAAGTTTATGTGGAATGTTTTCGCCCTAAAACAACGTGAAAACTTTTTGCCAAGTCACTAGACCGCGCCTATAAGACAGGCCCCACACTTTGATCATGAAATTTTGAGGAAAAATCCCGTCTTAAAAGTGAGAAAATACAGCAACTTATAAGTAACAGTGCCAGGGAAAGAAATGTAAACAACTGATCTGACAGTCACAGTAACTGCAGCAAATAAGACATAGGAAATACTGATCATCTTTGATGTTTTTGATGAAACTTGCAATTTACAAATATTTACAAGAAGATGGGGAGGGGATTTTTCATACGTATTAAATTGGCAGGACCATCAGATTCCTGTGCCTAATATGGATTTCAATAAGTCATACAATTGTAAAGGCTGAATTTATTCACGTAATCAATCAGCTATGAAAGCTGATGAGTTGTAGTGTTTATAGCACTAATGCTACTTTTATTTATAAGCAATACACAATTTAAGTTACCTAGCTTAAAACTACATGCCCATAATCATCAGCAAAATCTAGGTCGACACTATTTTCCTCATTCTGCTCAGTTTGTGCTTAACTGGTTATTTATTGAAAATTCTCATTAAGAAGATTATACCAACCTTCTTGTAAATATTGAGTCTTGTGAATATTGACTGTCTTGCAGACATTCTGGATCCACCTGCACCATGTGATCAAGGGTGTATGTGACATGGATAGAGATACAAACAACTGTCTCATGGAGGTCGATGGTAAGTCTCTTCAGGGTTGGTTAGTCTTCTGGTCACTGACAGTTAGATTTTGGCAGAATCACAGGTTTTATTGAGAATGTACCAAGAACAAAGTTGTGTTTTTTTAAATACATGGCAGTGACCAATTATGATCATTATAGCAACATTCAGATGTTTGGTGGAGGAAGACCCCAGACAAATGTCTGGGTAGAACCACTGCCACACCGCAAGTCAACTGAAAGAAGAGGACAAAAAATGTTAACTTATTAGAATATTTTTTAATTAAACTTTAAAGTTATGATTTTGTCAGTGAAGGATTTTTCTTAAATTTATTAAAAGATTCCATCAAGTTTTCTTTGAACATCTTTGATTGGAGGATGCAAGTTGTTGTTTAAATGACAATTATTCTATTGAATTGTCTTTTCTTTTTTAAACTTAGTTTGTGGGATTTATAAAAACTTTTAATTGTTTCTTTTTTAAATCTACTGATTGAATACATTAATCTATTTGTTAGCTTCGTTAAAATTGCATTTTTCTATTTCACATTTACAGAAGCCCATAAAAATGTACCGGTATTATGTTCCACATCTCTCCCTGAGGGCTTCAGAAATATCCATTTATTGAGTCAAGAAGTTTCCTAAAATGTAAAACTTAAATGATAAGCTTATATCCTATAAAAGCAGCTTTTAATTAATGTATACTTTTCTTTTTCTCACTTCTAGTGCCTTTAATTAATTTGATTATAATTACAGATAGTCGTATGTTTTCCAACCCGCCAGATGGTCTCAGAGTTGATGACCCCGTCAGTCTAACATTGTGGACTCTAACTAATGTGGCTCCTCTGTATGCCGAGAAGTCACCCCTAACATATAAGGTAGCTAATACGTTACCCAAGAAAACTGACAGTATGAATGCTAATGTCAGTCATCTGTGTACGGTACTCAAGAAAACTGACAGTATAAATGCTAATGTCAGTCATCTGTCATCTGTGTACAGTACCCAAGAAAACTGACAGTATAAATGCTAATGTCAGTCATCTGTGTACGGTACCCAAGAAAACTGACAGTATGAATGCTAATGTCAGTCATCAGTCATCTGTGTATGTACCCAAGAAAACTGACAGTATGAATGCTAATGTCAGCCATCTGTGTACGTACCCAAGGAAACTGACAGTATGAATGCTAATGTCAGTCATCTGTCAGTGTGTACGGTACCCAAGAAAACTGACATTATGAATGCTAATGTCAGTCATCTGTGTATGGTACCTAAGAAAACTGACAGTAGGAATGCTAATGTCAGTCATCTGTCAGTGTGTACGGTACCCAAGAAAACTGACATTATGAATGCTAATGTCAGTCATCTGTGTACGCACCCAAGAAAACTGACAGTATGAATGCTAATGTCAGTCATCTGTGTATGGTACCCAAGAAAACTGACAGTATGAATGCTAATGTCAGTCATCTGTGTACAGTACCCAAGAAAACTGACAGTATGAATTCTAATGTCAGTCATCTGTGTACGGTACCCAAGAAAACTGACAGTATGAATGCTAATGTCAGTCATCTGTGTAAGGTACCCAAGAAAACTGACAGTATGAATGCTAATGTCAGTCATCTGTGTACGGTACCCAAGAAAACGGACAGTATGAATGCTAATGTCAATCATCTGTGTACGGTACCCAAGAAAACAGACAGTATGAATGCTAATGTCAGCCATCTGTGTACGTACCCAAGAAAACTGACAGTATGAATGCTAATGTCAATCATCTGTGTACGGTACCCAAGAAAACAGACAGTATGAATGCTAATGTCAGCCATCTGTGTACGTACCCAAGGAAACTGACAGTATGAATGCTAATGTCAGTCATCTGTGTACGGTACCCAAGAAAACGAACAGTATGAATGCTAATGTCAGCCATCTGTGTACGTACCCAAGGAAACTGACAGTATGAATGCTAATGTCAGTCATCTGTGTACGATACCCAAGAAAACGGACAGTATGAATGCTAATGTCAGCCATCTGTGTACGTACCCAAGAAAACTGACAGTATGAATGCTAATGTCAGTCATCTGTCAGTGTGTACGGTACCCAAGAAAACTGGCATTATCAATGCTAATGTCAGTCATCTGTGTATGGTACCTAAGAAAACTGACAGTATGAATGCTAATGTCAATCATCTGTGTACGTACCCAAGAAAACTGACAGTATGAATGCTAATGTTAGTCATCTGTGTACGTACCCAAGAAAATGGACAGTATGAATGCTAATGTCAGTCATCTGTGTACGGTACCCAAGAAAACTGACAGTATGAATGCTAATGTCAGCCATCTGTGTACATACCCAAGAAAACTGACAGTATGAATGCTAATGTCAGTCATCTGTGTACGGTACCCAAGAAAACTGACAGTATGAATGCTAATGTCAGTCATCTGTGTACGGTACCCAAGAAAACGGACAGTATGAATGCTAATGTCAGTCATCTGTGTACGGTACCCAAGAAAACTGACAGTATGAATGCTAATGTCAGTCATGTGTACGGTACCCAAGAAAACGGACAGTATGAATGCTAATGTCAGTCATCTGTGTACGGCACTCAAGAAAACTGACAGTATGAATGCTAATGTCAGTCATCTGTGTACGGTACTCAAGAAAACTGACAGTATGAATGCTAATGTCATTCATCTGTGTACGGTACCCAAGAAAACTGACAGTATGAATGCTAATGTCAGTCATCTGTCATCTGTGTACGGTACCCAAGAAAACTGACAGTATGAATGCTAATGTCAGTCATATGTGTACGGTACCCAAGAAAACGGACAGTATGAATGCTAATGTCAGTCATCTGTGTACGGTACTCAAGAAAACTGACAGTATGAATGCTAATGTCAGTCATCTGTGTACGGTGCCCAAGAAAACTGACAGAGTGAATGCTAATGTCAGTCATCCGTGTACGTACCAAAGAAAACTGAAAGTATGAATGCTAATGTCAGTCATCTATCTGTAAGGAATCATTCCTATATCTTGGTAAATATTTCACACAAAAGAAAAATATAGAAAAACTATAACCAGGTAACTTAAGATTTAAAACAATAACCTTAAATAAATAAATCTTGATTTTAACTGAACATTTTTATGTGTAAGATTTGATAGAATTTAAAGTAAATCATTAACATAGAGGATTGTTTATATTCAATTTATTTATACACATCCCTGCAGTAAAATGTTTATTGGTACTTTTTTTGTTGTTCTCAATTTACAGGGTGATGGTACTTTAGTGGAAAACTATCATGACTTGCAGACAATCTTGAAGAAACTTCTAACTGCAGTGAGAATAACTTCCTCATTCCTGTTAACAATTTTTGCCTAAAGGTGTTCCAAAATGTGTCACACTCAGTACTTTAGTTGTATTACAATTCACATCAATACAGTCATAAACAGGCATATACATGATTTTCAAACAAAGATAATTTTATGTAAATCTTGGTTTTCTTTTACTGTGTTTTGAAAACTAAACTTTAAGAATCAATATTTTGGAAAAAGAAAATGAAGAAAGAATAATTTGTATGAACTGGTTTTATATTACTACTATACATGCAGTTTGTAGACATACGGTACATCATTGTTTTTGTTTTATAATTAAGTAAATAGAAAATTAAAAAGTTGACAAACCATTTGCTAGCTCCATTTGTTTCTCTATAACAGTTTAATTGACTGGTTTTCCCCACACAGCCGAGTCTACCCGAGTCATTGCTTCGCCGTCACCTGAGGGCATGTCTTCAGTTGACCAATCACTGGCAGCCTAACACCAACATCCTCATCATACTCTGGGACTACTTCTACAAGAAACTGGTACATTCAAATACAAGTCTTCTATTTGCTTTTTAATTGACTCATAATGTAACGTTCATTTAATTGCATTGATCAACAGTATATCATCAGCATTATGTTTAACTTATACTAAGACTGATATTTCCTAAAAAAAAAATAGCATAGTGGTCAGTACAGTTAAAAAAATGAACTGATTTAGAATGTTTGAATTAGTCTGACTTAACTATATATGTCTCTACATAGGCATTTATTAATAATTATTAGAATATATGCCATTTATATTTATAAGATTATATTCTGTCTATGCTTGTGTAAGTGTGGCTTTAGCAGGTGACTATATTCAAATTCCTGTTTGTGTTTCAGATCCCATTTACATGTCACTATTTTTCAAATTACTTGCTTAATAATGGTGAAATCTGTCTTACCAGAATCAGAATGAGATGTTCCAGACGGGAGGTGGAGTATTGGAAGGCCTTGCTGGGATTGACCAGAGTGTGGCTGGCTTGTATGACAGATGTAATGGCTGGACTAGGGATCCTCTAAATAAGTAAGGGCAACTGAAGACTTGTAAAGCAATATTTGATAAAGTTAGAAAACATGATAAATATAGTTTATATTTGTTAGTGAAGATTTGTATTTGTTAGTTAGTGAAGATTTGTATTTGTTAGTTAGTGAAGATTTGTATTTGTAAGTGAAGATTTGTATTTGTTAGTTAGTGAAGATTTGTATTTGTTAGTTAGTGAAGATTTGTATTTGTTAGTGAAGATTTGTATTTGTTAGTGAAGATTTGTATTTGTTAGTTAGTGAAGATTTGTATTTGTTAATGAAGATTTGTATTTGTTAGTTAGTGAAGATTTGTATTTGTTAGTGAAGATTTGTATTTGTTAGTTAGTGAAGATTTGTATTTGTTAGTGAAGATTTGTATTTGTTAGTTAGTGTAGATTTGTATTTGTTAGTGAAGATTTGTATTTGTTAGTGAAGATTTGTTAGTTAGTGTAGATTTGTATTTGTTAGTTAGTGTAGATTTGTATTTGTTAGTTAGTGAAGATTTGTATTTGTTAGTTAGTGAAGATTTGTATTTGTTAGTTAGTGAAGATTTGCATTTTTTATACTAGATTTAGAATAAGAGTCAATTTGAGGGGACATTGTCAAGTCGTGGACTTAAATAGCAGATGCAGGACATCAGACCCTCGTTATCATTAAGGGGTCACAGGAGAGAATAGACAGAATAAAAGCTTAATTGTTGTTTTTAACTTCCTTGCCTGTATGACTAAGCAACAGTTTTAATTGAACCCACTTAACAGATAGGGACGTAGAAGGGTCTCTTGTATAGTGAGGTTTTACTGAGTACTGGGTATTGCATCAAATCTAAGTGTAGATGATGTTAGGTGAAGAGCACATTTTTGTGTGTTGCTGGTCAGTATGAGAGAGGTGAAAGCTAGACACAAGACACTCAACAAAGGACTATGATGTAGATGCTTGACCAAATAAAAACAAACTAATTTATATTAACGGTATATGTTAATACAGATAGTTTGTTAACTAAAGTTGACATTGCTGTGTGGCTGGCCAGTATGTCATATGTAATGACTTGACCCACACTCCAAGTGAGGACAAGCGGAGGCTGTTTGCCGAAATGATTCGATTTTCTTACTCTTCATTAAATAAGTGACAAAATGTATGACTCCATCAATTAGTAATTTACATAGTGCAATAAAACTAATGTAAAAAATATATATTGCATATTGATGTTTTAATTGTGTTTTTCAGTCTTGAAAAAGATACCAGCTACCAGCTGTTTTTGAGGATTCTTGCCTTACACCTCGGCAAACTGTACACAGCTGGTTCTACCCAGGAGTGGAAGCAAATCAAGGGCAGGTAATGTAGATATGTTCAAAGATAGAACCTAGTCATTTAATGATGACCAATACTATCCAAGTTTTGTGCAATAAAGTACCAGTATCACGTACCAGAGATACAAACACCTACATCTTCTCACTTAAATAGTTCTCATTTTGTTATTCTATTTTCTTTATAGACACCTACATTTTCTTATCTAAATAGTTCTCATTTTTTAATTCTATTTTCTATACAGACATCTACATCTTCTTATCTGAATAGTCCTCATTTTGTAATTCTATTTTCTATACAGACATCTACATCTTCTTATCTGAATAGTCCTCATTTTTTAATTCTATTTTCTTATTATTTTGGAAAACTTCATAATAACATTGACTCTAAAAAAGTATTGAAATTGTGTTTGTTAGAAATCTGTAAATAACTTTGTGTCTTGCTTTATATGTTTTGTGTAAAAATAATAATATGCAACTATGTATTGCGATTGAGTTTTTCTTCTATGACACTACATTAAGCTATCGAAATACATTTCATGATAAAAAACATTGATATGTATTGTTGTGTTTCCCAGGATCTACTCCAAGTTCCATCCACGTCGTGTCCGTGAGCTAATGGAGGGAGGGCTGTACAACCTCACGTGTCTGTTTGTCACGCTGGCCCTCACTACTGATCTCGAGGACGTGGTATGTTTACAAGCATAGTTGGCAACATGGTAGATTAAAATGGCATTGTACATGCTGTAAAATGGCTGTTTTTTACTGTGTGATTATACTTTGTTGATATATATTATACTTATACTCAGTTATGCCTACAAACAGGTAAGTTACCACTTTAGGCACATGTCAAAATACTATGATGATGTTGTTTTGTTTAAATGCCAATTAATGCCCATTTACTTGTTCAAAATTCTGAAACAATAAAATCAATAATCTCTCGGGGAATTCAGGTTATCTGTGCATACATTATTATTTGATCATAGACATTCAAGATTAACATGTTTGTATACTGTCTTTGTTGCCTACAGGCTTCCAAGTTGTGTGACTTCTACGATATGCTCGATATAGGGAGTATCTCATTTGCATGTCGAGGAATGGTGTGGAGGGGTGCCTTTGCACTCATGTTGGTGTATGAACAGAAGCATGCCGATATCAACTTCCTGGCTGACAGGATGGTCGCAGCCTTCACAAACTGTGTTAGGTCAGATATATTATTCATCAGATCATCAAAGTTCCTTGTTTTAGTTTGTATGAATGCTCTGCTTTCTCCATATTTTATGGACATCAAAAGTTTTATCAACAAACAGGGCACTTTAATGTGGTAACAATAACAATACATGTAACCATTTTTTCCAGATTAAACTCCACTACTATTTTCCCTTTTAACTACAGCATGCAAGAGAACTACAGTGCAAGTTATATGTTAACAAAAACATGTTTTTGTTGTTCAGAGAGTCCCAGAAAATATTGATCGATATTCTGCAGTGAATTTTCATTGTGTTACCAAATAAACAAACATTTTAAGTCGTATGTTCTATTAAAATCAAATATGATTTTTAAAATAATACTTCATACAACATCTAAAATATTATTTAAGGAAATTTGGAAAATCAAGAATAAGTTGTTGTACTAAACAAACATGGAGGATTACTGATCAATGACACTGTTTCAAATGCAGGTTGTGTGCTACGTATTATTGTTCCTGGATAACACAAAATTTCAATTAAGAATGCAAACTATTCATGCAATGTTTACCAAATTATTTACTTTTCTTATACAAAAAGAGATCTAGTAAATAATTTTTTACATTTTGCAAATGTTCCAATTTGGTTAAATATACAGCATATATTGCATGCATTTTGCTTGTTTGAATTCTCATTTAAATTGCCATAACTGAAATACTGTATTTCATATTAATATATTTATTAATTAACTAAACTTTCATATTTTTCTCATTTAACATCTTGTATGTGCCTCCATATGTTTTTTGTCAATGACATGAAAGAATTGAATTAAATTGCTAAGGGATTATTTAAAAGATTATCGGTTAGACTGATTGTGAATGAAGTTGTAAAATTCCCATCGCTTTTTTTAGGAACAAAATTAATATAACTTGATAGTTACTATTTCTGTTCATCTTACGTACATGCAGTGACTTTAAGGTGGCAGGTGTGGACACCCGCCACTCCATGTGGAAGCTGATCAACACCTACTTAGAAGGAACGCAAGAGGTGGTGGACCTCAGTAGATGCCTGGACACATCCGAACATAAACTTATCTGTATGTTAGCATAATTGTTTAGTTTACAGAAAAATTACAATTTGGGACAAAATAACATCTTGCTTTGAGTCATAATCTAAAAATTTTAACTATCTGAAATTTCTTTGTTGTTTAAACTTAGTTTTTGCATAAATATTTAAAGAAAATATCATCTATTCTTTTTTCCAAACATTTAGCAAACAAAATCTTAATGTCACAAGTACAGGCTACCTTTCCAATGTATGGTAAAATTCCCAAAAAACCAAGTATCTTAAGCTACCTGGATGGCTTTCTTACCCAATCCTTGGCGAGCAATGCATTTAGAATCTGAGAGATGTCGAGAGAACAGCTGAGTACATGGCTTAAGCTTTCCTTCACAGACACTTCTGCTCACCTTCAAACAAGAGCAGTAAGATTAGTTCTTATTGATAATTGTCCAATCAGATGGTTTAGTTTTGTGCTGGAGTGAGATTAGACCCAACTATGGTCACTCTACAGGACAGATACACTTATGGTATGTCTAGTTCATGGTGAAATTTGGTTTGTGTGGGTTGTTGTTTTTTTCCATAAAAAATTGCTAACCTTGTATCCTAATTAACCTTGTATCCTAATTACTATCTGTAATTGTACATAAATATAAAATGACCTTTCTAGGTGATGGTATCAAATCTTTGTTGATCTCCTGTGGAGAGAATGAGTTAAGAAGCATCCTTTCAGCTCTGCAGGCTATCATCAGCAAGTTTAGGTTGGTATTTCTCAAATATAATTCCACTTATTTCTTACTTAACTGGTTGTACTATTCCTTTTTGCTTTAAAGTATTTATATGTAAAATTAACTTAATTTCTAGCATATTTTCTGCACAAATTGCAGAGTTATAGATAAGCTATATTTTTCAGTTCATTTTTTGTGCGGCTTTACATGGTATAAAATTTGACTAAGTTTAAATGTTTTAAATTACAAATGCAACAAATATAATAAAATTTAGATTTATATATATATATATATTATATATAGAGAGAGAGAGAAAGAGAGAGAGAGAGAGAGGAGAGAGAGAGAGAATTGCTTGTGAAGATGGCGAGAAGTGTAACATGTTGTATCACGTGACAGACATGTGACTAGTTTGGTGGAGAAAGAAGCACTTGGACCTGTCAGACACTCCCTACAACACACAGGTCAGTTTGCTTTTGTCTGGAGTTGCTGCTACAGCTCCATTGGCCTATATTTGAATTTAACTAATAGGTTAACGTATATTGTAAATCATTAAATTGTCTTATCATTCAATCATCAAATTTAAAATGTAGATGGTATGGGCCATTTATGTTGTTTTTTTTTGTGGGTTTTTTTTTGCATTTGAAAAGTAAATTGATTTTAAATATATTTTAAGTTGCTCCAATTAAGTTGTAAACAAATGTAATGTTTACAGTTATTGTACTGGCATAATAATATAGTATCCACATAAACTAATTAAGTAGATGTTGATAAATCTGACATTTCAATTTGGTGTTTTATTACTATCAACATGCTTACCCACACATTAGAATAAGCTCAAAAGTTAAAATACGACATAGCATTGTTTTGGAAATAAAATATCCATGTGACATCATTATAATTATATTTGTCAGTACTTTCCATGCATGTCCTAATCACAGTAATGGGGAATCCACGGCTGACCATAGTGTAGGTAAACATGGTAGGCTGGAATGGCTTAAGGGTTACCATAGTGATCAGACAAGGGATCAGTTATCACATGCCACTTATATTCAGGACCCTGAAAGTTTTATTAACCCAAGTATCTCAGGCTCCGATGCTTTCTTTTGTTGTTTTATCTTCCAAACTTTAGAATAAGGTACCCTCAAATATATCCATGGTAAAGAATCTGCTTTTATTTTTAAACTGCTATTAACGACCATTTAGTAAGTTTATTCCTTTTATCAAGACTATTTAGTTCTCATTTTGGCTTTGGTATGTCCTTATACACTCAATCTTTTAGTATCTTTTTTCTACCTTTAGCACTTTCATGGCAAGGAATACAATTACATGTAATATAAATTTCAATTAGTTGTGATGTTGTTAATTTTTCTTAGAATTACATAATCGATAGTTTAAGTGACAGCACATTACTTTGGATATCAAATTTAACATAATATTGTCAATCTCAACTATTGTTGATAGATGCATTATATTAACTGTGATATTTGATTTGTTATATAAGCCTTACAATTATTGTTCTCTGGGTTTTTTTAACTAAAAACCTCTCTGGGTTATAAAACTAATTACCCAGGATCACAATGGAAATAAGTATTTTATTGGAAGCATACCATGATTGCTTCTTTTTCTATTTTTCATTATTTTTTTATAGCAGTGATTACTTTTATGTTGTTCAAATGAATTGTCTGTTAACCATTGTAAGTATCCTATGCCTAAATAAATCTATATAATATACATTTAGGGGTGGGGTGGTCTCTGCTTCTTAGGGGATTTAAAACTGGGATGCAATTGTGAACATCAGATTGTGTGCACTAATAATGTTCCCAAGGTTTCACATAAATGCTGTTTTAAACCAACAGCATTATATTCATAGAAACCAGCATCAGTAAAGTTGATTGACCCTTCTTTGTTGTTGTTGTTTTCTTCAAAATCTTAATATAATGCATTTTTTGACAGAAAACTAAAATTCCCAGTCTATTTGTCCCGTTTCCCTTCCACCCAAACTACTTGAAATCTCCCTCTCCTGTGTATGTTTTTAGAGTTTGCAGGCCAACTGTGGAGAACTGTTTACCATTTTATATGTGATCATGCCACCACCCTGACCCCGCCCACCCAGGTGGCCGACATTGCTGCAGCCATGTGTATGATGGTTTTCAGCTTGTAAGTTGATGCACATGTTTTAACTTTCCAATAATGTTAGTATTTGTGATTTACTGACATGTTTTTGTTTGTCTTGTGTGTTTAAATAGATAGCTTATGAAAAATTTCATTAATAATTATTATGGAAGATACTGTTCCAAACATGGAATGTCTGCTGGGGTGACAACATGCCAAAGTCATTAAAACGATAATGGTACAGCTCCCTTACTAACACTCAAACAAGCAATTATAAGGGTAGTTTCATGACTGGTTGGCCCAGTGTCATTATGTGACTGGGGGTGGTATCATACCAGGTGTTGATGGCATGTTATACACAGTGAAGGCAGCACTACAACTGCTTCAAGGGGACACCATCTCCAGTTAACTGAAATACTGTTGGTGGGACAATAAATCCAACAGACAAATCCAACATTGTACTAAAAATCAGGCCTCTGAAAGAGAGACTAGTTGTTCTTACCCTCTATTACAGTCCTCCTTTATTACAGTCCTCCCTTGGAGTGTACAGGCTCCAATGACACCTTTTTGTCTGTCTTCAAGTATTTTGCTTGCGGGGAGAAAGTCAATATAAGGTAAAAATTATATAAAAGATATAGACTCTAGACTGTTTTAGCTTCTCACATCATCATCATGATAAGTATTTCCATACAGTTTTACAACTCAGCAAATTCCTAATGTTAAATACATTTACAAAAAGACCTTCATTTTCAATCAATGGTACAATTTAGCCTCTGACAATGTGATCTCCACAATATTCTTTAAAAGGGCAGATCATTATTTTTAGTTGATAACTTTTGATATTTGAGGATTCTATAAAAGGAAAGATATACTTCTGAACACCACCATGTCTACTACCAGTGTTTGCTTTTGGTCTCTGAAGCAATATTATGTATGTAAAGTAATTAAGAAATGTTTTCTATATCTGACCCACTCTGACTGCTGGCAGTGTAAGCTGTCGGTTTCTGAGCCATCTGTTGTCCCGTGGGGAGGTGATGGAACAGCTACAACAACAAATGGACCAGTATGAAACATTCATCGTCCGTGCTTGGATACGCTGCTTCCTGCAGGTGCCCTCTGGTTCCCAGCAACTGGCAGAGGTCACAAGGTTTGTACCCAGCTTTTAAATGTCAATACCTATTTTTGGAAGGAATATGTTTTGTTTTTATATCCCATGTAACAAATTCAGCTTCAGTGTTCCCTATGCATCTGAACAACAGAGTATACTATGCTATATTGAACCTTTAGTAATTGAGGAAGATCCCAAGCACCAGTCTTGGTAGAACAACTTTACACTACAAGTAAACTGGGAATATGTTCAATTAAACAAGTTCGCTGTGGTTCCTCCTCCACCATTAATTAGATGGACTTCACCAATATGACCATAATTTTGTCAGTGCATAGTAACAAAACACAAAACAGATCGATTTGAAAGGGTCATATGAAGTGTTTTGAACACAAAGCAGTAAAGGAATGAAAGGTTATGAATCAGCCATGAGCACCTAATGTTATGGTAATGTTATATTTTGTTATTATACCCCCAGATACAAGTTTATTGAGCTATATTGCAGTCAAATCGTCAATTGCTCTACGTGTCTGTCTGTAGACAAGATTGGTATTTTCTTTGCTATTATTGGCTAGATTTTGGTAAAACTTTACAGGACTAACAGGTACCAGTCCTAGTTTACAGGGCTAGAAGGTGCATTCCTAGTTTACAGGACTAGCAGGTACCAGTCCTAGTTTACAGGGCTAGAAGGTGCCATTCCTAGTTTACAGCACTAGCAGGTACCAGTCCTAGTTTACAGGACTAGAAGGTGCCATTCCTAGTTTACAGCACTAGCAGGTGCCAGTCTTAGTTTACAGCACTAGCCGGTACCAGTCCTACTTTACAGGACAAACAGGTACCAGTCCTGCTTTACAGGACTAGCAGGTGCCAGTCTTAGTTTACAAGACTAGCAGGTACCAGTCCTAGTTTACAGGACTAACAGGTACCAGTCCTAGTTTACAGCACTAGCGGGTACCAGTCCTAGTTTACAGGACTAGCCGGTACCATTCCTAGCTTACAGCACTAGCAGGTACCTGTCCTAGTTTACAGGACTAGCCGGTGCCATTCCTAGTTTAAAGCACTAGCAGGTGCCATTCCCAGGCTTTCAAGCGGGCCCTACTTTTCCCTACTTTTTTGGGTTTGGCCCTACTTTTCCCTACTTTTTTTTAGAGCCCTTCTATCCCTACTTTTTGAGAAAAAAAGGCATATTTAATTTGTTTACATAATCTTACATGAATATAAATTTGTTTTAAAATAAAAGTTAATACATTTTTCTGCATTTTTCTTTTAAAAACTAGTTGCTAGTATATTTCATTAACACAAAGGATGGTACCAGCAGTTGGTCTTCAGTGGTGCAGGGAGATTCCATTATGAGGATGGTTGGAGCTGACAAGACATTAAGCCAGGCAAGGTTCATCGCCCAACTCATCCTTGTGGAATCCATGTTGAGACACTGAAGACCACTTTACAGGTGCCATGAACATGTTAGTAGGTGTTTTTTGCAGCTGAATGGTAAGTAGACAGCCCTATTAACCCTACGTTTTTTCTATGAAAATCCCTACTTTTCCCTACTTTTTTAGGAAAAAATCCCTACTTTTATCCCTACTTTTTTTTTATGGTCACTTGAAAGCCTGCATTCCTAGTTTACAGGACTAACAGGTACCTGTCCTAGTTTACAGGACTAACAGGTACCAGTCCTAGTTTAAAGCACTAGCGGGTGCCAGTCCTAGTTTACAGGACTAGCAGGTACCAGTCCTAGTTTACAGGACTAGCAGGTACCAGTCCTAGTTTAAAGCACTAGCCGGTACCAGTCCTAGTTTACAGAACTAGCCAGTACCAGTCCTAGTTTACAGCACTAGCAGGTACCAGTCCTAGTTTACAGGACTAACAGGTACCAGTCCTAGTTTAAAGCACTAGCAGGTACCAAGACTAGTTTACAGAACTAGCAGGTACCAGTCCTAGTTTAAAGCACTAGCAGGTACCAGTCCTAGTTTACAGCACTAGCAGGTACCAGTCCTAGTTTACAGCACTAGCGGGTACCAGTCCTAGTTTACAGGACTAGCAGGTACCAGTCCTAGTTTACAGGACTAACAGGTACCAGTCCTACTTTACAGGACTAGCAGGTACCAGTCCTAGTTTACAGCACTAGCCGGTACCAGTCCTAGTTTACAGCACTAGCAGGTACCAGTCCTAGTTTACAGGACTAACAGGTACCAGTCCTACTTTACAGGACTAGCAGGTACCAGTCCTAGTTTACAGCACTAGCCGGTACCAGTCCTAGTTTACAGCACTAGCAGGTACCAGTCCTGCTTTACAGGACTAACAGGTACCAGTCCTACTTTACAGGACTAGCAGGTACCAGTCCTAGTTTACAGCACTAGCCGGTACCAGTCCTAGTTTACAGCACTAGCCGGTACCAGTCCTACTTTACAGGACTAGCAGGTACCAGTCCTAGTTTACAGCACTAGCAGGTACCAGTCCTAGTTTACAGGACTAGCAGGTACCAGTCCTAGTTTAAAGCACTAGCCGGTACCAGTCCTAGTTTACAGGACTAGCTGGTACCAGTCCTACTTTACAGGACTAGCAGGCACCAGTCCTAGTTGTACTTAACATTTGTATTTCTTTATTGGCTTGATTTTAAGTGAGTTTAGGCACTTAGTTTAATTTGGTATAATGAATTAACTGGCATTTTGGAATTAGTAATCCTAAATGATGAGTCTTGTTATTTTAGGTTTTGTTTGGCTTGATAAAAAGTCTGAAATATAGGCTATATATTTAGAAATGAGAAAAATAATTTCCTTGATATAAAGTACTTGAACAACCTATAGCTATAGCATTTATGCTACCCATTTTAATGATTTAACTGCAGACCTGTGCTGCAGCTGGTTGAAGTACGTCAGATATTTGAGGATGCAGGTGTCATGGTACCAGACCAGGATCTGGAGGTCACACCTGTCCACTTTCTGAGGGCCCTAGAGAAAGCCCATAGGCATAAGGAGGTAAGGGACCTTCATATTAGACTTGATAATTTATTGACCCCTTACCATAAAAAACCCACCTCTTTACTGGAACCCAATTGATCAGAGACACCAATTAATTGCTTAATGCGATTTCTTTCAGTTTGACAACTCTGATAAGAGGAGAAATAGTAAAAGGACTTTTTCTATCAGCCTCTGTACATGATGTAAGGTATTTTAAAATCAGCATTGTGTTCATATCAGTTGTATTATTTTTTGCACAATTTGACTGTGTCAAGATTCTGTATGTGGCAGTTCTAAAGATTAAAACTTTAGTTATTAAAGTCCATCAAGACGAGGAAACAAACATTGACGAGCGCGTTTTGACAGCTACCTAAGTCAACTATTTGTGACCTTTCTTTTTTATCCTAAAAGAACACTGCATTTTCAGCAAAACTGTATTTGTTGACAACATAAATTGTTGACAGTGTTGTCTAATGGACATTTGAGAGCATGCTCTGTTGAGCATCGATTGTTGGAAAACTTGCAGGAGAAAGCACTTTGTTGATGTAATGCAAGTTGCATTTTCTGCCTAATTGATCACATTTCCCAGTTTTCTCTATATATGTGACTTTGTGAGATTGCAAGAAAAGGCTCAAAGATACAAGGAGTTACTTATGTTCTTAATGTTGGACTTTCAGCAAAGTAAACTTTGGAATAATATCCATTGTAAACTTATACATTATTGTATTGAGTTCCTGTAGCAATGTGCAGTCACATGGAGAAACATTGTGTTTTTCAGTTTTTAAGGATTGAACCTGGACTCTCCAATTTTTCGGATTCCAATGTTCTAATCACTAGATCACAGATGCCTACTTTTTTTGTTTTTATCAGTCATGGGAGAGCAAGATGAAGTTCCAGCAGCAGGTGATACGTTACTTCTCTGACATCCCCAAGTATGTCAGCAGTCCATGCCGCACCAATTCCGAGCTCATGTCAGTGATGTATCGTATGGTGGGATACATCCTCAAATACTGTAGCCGACTCATCTATATACAGGTAGAAAATGGACAAAATGAAAATTTTGAGTGTTGTGTGTGCAAGCATGCTAAATGCAATATTTGCTTTCTTAAAAAAAATAAGTAGTTGTGTAGAAAAAGATAATAACTGTTATGGTAATGATAGAGTACCGTGTTATAATATTTGCTTATTTGGGATGATATTTTAATTGTTTTGCCGTTGGTCCAAATGATAAAAAGACGATTGTATTTTTTTGTTAAACAATCTTTAACTACCATTTTTTTATGGGACATATTTCCTTTTTTGAAAAAGAAATGTTAAAGTTATCTCCCTAGTGGATAGGTATTTCTATATTCATTATAAAAGAAATATTCATGAATTTATTTTTAATTTACTTATTTTCATCACAATGCTCAAGCACTGTTACTCCTCTTTATGTCACTAAACAAGATGTAATTATATTGTATGTTGCTGTTTCAATCTAATCATAATTTGTCTGCAGTAATATTGTTCTAAATAACTTCCCACAAGGGAGGTAACACTTATATGAGCATTAGAGTTATGTCCCTTAATACATGGAGGGAATAAAAGATGATGCTCTATCTGTGGTGCTTTTCACCTCTGCCCCAACACAATCCTTATAAATGGGTAAATCTGATTGCAGTATGATCAGTGTTATAAAACATTTAGAATCATTAAAAATGTCTAGTCATTTTTATGTTTTGTTTTTTATGATTCAGTAGCATAGTCCAGACATGTGATGTTTCCCGATTTCGACGGGAGACTCCCGATATCAGGGGTCTGTCTCACGCCTCACGCTGAGCACATCAATTCTCCCGCTTTGTTGTTCCCGACAGACTTAATCTCATTCCTCCTAATGACTGCCCCAGACAGTAGCTACCAGCCGATCATTTGATTACGCAATATATCCTACTGCATGCGACCAGCACCTGCGTGTGTATGTGTGCAACTAATCGAAACAGATTACTGCCAATCATTGAGCCTACCAAGTGTTAATTGGTCACGACGATAATTTCGTGCCCTGCCTTCTGTAGGCAACCGCCACAAACTGTAATCCCTTGATTGACACTATAACCACATAACATAATCATGCCCAATCAGTGTCACATGTTCTATTTTCTTACACAACTAATGGCAGCAATCGCACGTGCGGACAAAGGCATAGGACTCAGCTTCGAAATTTTAAATGTTCAATAACCCGTTAATAGGGTGATATGAGAATTAATTTGTATTTACCCAAGGTTCCTGATAATTAAACTAAACGTCTTCAGTTTTTTCCTTATCAAGACAAGGTAATAATTTCCAGCATTATTATCGCGATTGACAAACCTCCTGACTGCAAAAACGTACTCTGATTTCCGTTTACTTCGGTGCTCTAAATACACGACGTAAATCATGTAAATATGTAGAAAAATGGACATGCATGCACTTGAATGCAGGCAAATTTCATGACAGAATAATTCAAAAACGTTTAACTGACCTGCCTACGTGCCTTACAAACAAACAAAAAACAAACTAGTGCTAATTATATGTGTGACGTCATCGTGTCGTAGTGCCATTTTGTCAGCAGACTACCACATATGTTGAAACTGATGCGTTCATGTGTACTCATAAAACTTACTCCAGTATTGATTTTCTTTTTCTTAATCCGAGACGATTGTGTGTAGTTTTACTATGTTAAGGTTAGTGTCTAAATGGGCGACTCATCCTGGAATTAAAAACCAAAGGGAGCGAACGAAGCGAGCGATCGTGGTTTCTTTTCCATGAATAAGAATATATGACAAAGTCCAGTGAGCATTGCAATATATACTAAAATTTGAATACACACAGCTTGCAACATGTATATTTGTGCATTGTGCTACTAAAACAATCAATGATTTTAATTTGATACTTTGTAAGGCCTTTTGCTAACTGCATATTATTTAGGACATTATCAGCACTCACATAACAACACATTGTGTAAGATATGTAGGCAAGCTTCTAGCCCTGAAATATGTCGGGGTTGGAATTAGGAGACAAATCTGCAAGGGTAACATTGGAACAGATCAAATCTACGAAATGGTGAACATTTCCCAACATTATGTAAAGCTTACTTTGACTTTAGCGTTTTAAGTGTAGTAAACGTTGTTTCTATTTGAAAGAAAATTTGTCTTCTTCCTGCAAATATACATTTATCATAAAAGTAAATTGTTTTCGTGACAGTTGATACCATTTCATTTTGTGCATGAACGGTAAATAAAATGCCAACATTATACACTTTTAAAACGTATTTTCCATTTCAACTACTGGTAGTTCAAATCAGTTTACATCATACATTGTCGAAAGATGAATTCTTTAATTAATGTAAAATAATTTTAACTTTTTTTTACATTAGTTTGTGGTTTATATATGTAAAAAAAACCCGACAGATATCTATTTACTACTTTGTCACAGAAAAACACTTGTTTGCTATTTATTCTTGATTAGTATAATGTCTTTATGTATTCTAAATTCATTTAACTTTGTTTAGAAGGTAATGGTATCAATGTGTTTACCACTAATATTTCATAATTATCAAAACTCTTTTGTCACTAAATTACAAATTAAATAAACTATTTTTATGCTTGCATATTCATTATTTCTTTGAAAACCTTTTTTCAATTCATTAGTAAGTGCTGTTGACACTTGACTTGTTTACACTATGTTTGGCTGTTGTTTTTGAAGGCCACATGCCTAAAACCAAAGCATACAATTTATGTCTAGATAGTGAACTAAAATATGCTAGATACGAGGGTTGTTCGGGAAGTTCTGAGAATTGTTTTATAGGACACGTTGTAGTCGGGTTAGCGTAAATATAAATATATACGCATTTATTACAATATATACTGTACAGTATCTGAAAATATCATCATCATACACACAGAAACTAAAACATAATAAAAATAGTAAATAACCATATAACAAACACCCGGAGCACGCCGACGTCATTTGCAACGTTATGCGACGTCAAAGTCCATCGATCGTCGCACCTTTTCAACGTAGTCACCTGCAATTTCGATGCATTTCCTGTGTCGGCTGATCCACTTATTGTATGTTTCCACGTACCAGCTATCGGTAAAGGACGAGACTATAGCTTGCGTATGCTTAACAAGATCGTTAGCTGAGTCAAAGCGTTTTCCACGCAGCTGTGATTTGAGCTCCGGGAACACACGGAAGTCCATCGGAGCGAGGTCCGGGCTGTATGGAGGGTGCTCTAAGATCTCAAACCCCAAGAGGCTGATCTCTAACTGGGTAGATTCCGCTCTGTGGGCCGGTGCATTGTCTTGATGAAGTATGATGCGGTCATGGTCCATGTGGGGGCGCTTCTTCCGTATCGCGTTAACGAGATCCCGCCTCAGAACCTGTAAAAAACGCATGCGGTTAAAAATTTGATTTGCACTTATCTTACTCAAAACTTTTATATTTTAAATGTTTAATTTTATAAATATTATGTTTATAATAGTATATGTTTATCAATAAATATGTTTTAAAATATATTATAATTAGAAATGTATACTTTTAGTTACCTTTGAATAGTAAGCCGCCGTGACAGTTTGACCATCCGGAACTCTGTGTTGCAGAATCATCCCGTGCCGGTCCATGAAGAAAATAAACATGTGTTTTCCCGCACTTTTCTGCACCCGGGCTTTCTTTGGGGGCGGTGTACGCGGGGTTTTCCATACCGATGACATAGCCTTAGTCTCCGGATCAAAGTGGTGGAGCCAAGTTTCGTCAGTTGTTATTATTTTGTCTAAGAACTCATCACCTTCGGTGTCATAGCGTGATAGAAATGCCTTAGAGCATCGCACCCGACAATCCTTTTCATTGTCCTTTAGCAACCTAGGTACCCATCGTGCACTCACTTTAGACATACCGAGCTCTTTTGTAAGTATTCCGTGTACAGTAGAAACTGATACGCAAAGTTCATCTGCAATAGCTCTAACTGTCGTTCTTCTGTCGCAATTTATCATGTCTTTTACCGAGTCCTTAATTGAACATGCAGCAACAGACTGCCGACCGCATCTAGGATCGTCCTCGATCGAGTTTTTTCCTTCTTTAAAACGAGCATGCCATCTATACACTGTAGCCGGACTGCATTTCTTGTATTTTCCTGTAGAATTGATCATTTTCATTGTTTCCGTGGGAGACTTTTCCAGCGCAACACAAAATTTCACGATGCTTCGCAATTCAACGTCACCTATCGACGTCATGTTGTTTACTCAGTGGCTCTGGGCAACAACTTTAAAACAATGTTGATCCGTTGAGAATTTAAATAACGTTATGATATTTTCAGGAAATGACGTCATGACGTTCCGCTGCTGACCAGCGTTTTCGCGCATTTTTTACGTTATCAAAATTACGAAATATGATTAGTGTAACGCGTTATATCTTTCTTTAGAGTCGGACTGCTCCGGTGCGGCGTTATAGTGTTGCTATGGTTACTGTTATTTCCGGCTATTGTTGTCTGATTCTATTCAATTTTAGGAATAGTTCCGTGATATGCTAATCTTAGTATGTGCCAAATATTACGTATTAGAAACAAAAAATATAGGAGATATGACAACATTCTCAGAACTTCCCGAACAACCCTCGTATATTCCAAAATTCATTTTAAAATATTGTAAAGAACATTTTTATCACTGAAATTACTGTTAGGCCACTTCTTTTATATAAAATGGTTTACAAAACCGGCGGACCTATTTTTTCAAGAAATCGAAGAGAAAAAAAATCGAAATTGAAGGTGTTTTTTTTCATTAATAATTTCCGACCCTATGAAAACGAGCCGAAAACTATCGAAACAAATCCCATTTTGCTTGTTTTTATATAAATAGGCCGCGTTTTAAACGCGCCCTCGAAACAGGTAGACGGGTTTTATGTCTCAGAGATAAAATAGCAATACACAGATCATCGGATCGGATTTTGGTAAACCAGTCCAGCGCAGAAATGGCTGACGAGTATTACGCACTCGGAACTCCTCGGGTAATTCCGTCCTCTACGTAATCACCTCGGAAATAATGCTGTCGCCGCCATATTGACGAACTACTTTCAAAATGACAATCGTACCTAAACGGCGATCTCCAGCAAGCTTCGAAATCACCGAAGCGTGATCCGAGTGCATGCAGGGAAAAAACTGGTATATTACACTTTTACCAAATCCTGTTGGTAATATACATACAGTACCAACGCCGAGTAGCATTATCTTCGAAGCTTGCCGGAGATCGCCGAGTAGGTACGATTGGAGTATTACATTGAGGTCACACTGTGGGGTTACAAATATAACGGGCCGGGGATAGATTTTTTTTTTTTTTTTTATTTTCGACCGCCTTACGGACACTTTGACCAAAAATTTTTGTAAACCATAAAATAAAAAAGGAGTGGCCTTATTATTAACAAAAAAGACTAAAAATACTGTTTTACAAATGGAAATAAGCCACACAGTCAATTTAACGCGCATTCACGGAAATCTCCCTCCCTGGAACCCCAATCTCCCTCTCTGGGAGCCTAAGCCTCCCTCTTTGGGACCAAGGGAATATTACATGTCTGATAGTCCTGTTTTCAGTCTCATGTGTGAATATATCATTTAACTGACAAAGAAATCTGAGCATCAAATTGGCCTAGTTTAATGAGAACCTTTACACCCTTTTGTGTGTGTTTTTTTTTCTTGGTATTTTATGTAATGCAGAAAAGACATTTGAAATGGCCAGTTCATGTAGCTATGCTATTATAGTATAACTGTTGTACGTTGCAGCAAGACCTGATTATCCCGAACATCATTAGTACAATGGTGGTGCCCCATAGTGTCCTGAACCCAGACAAACCGGTCAACCCCGGTCTACTGGCTGTGCTCAGGGACACCCTCCACCTGGTAGGTCTCTTACTGATACATATAAGTAACGAGTTATTATATACTGTGCACAAGGTTAACAACTTGATCTTAATTAAAAAGGTGTGAAACATAATAAGTCTCCGGACAAAACTAGCATATTATGACAAATTAAATATCAAATGTATTGTTTAAATAGCAAAGATCAGATGTTTAAGAATACATTTTTAAAAGTTGTCAGTTAATATAATTTTGCTTAAAAAAAAGTCCTAAATTTATTTATTTTTACAAAAACAAACATGCTTATTTCAAAAGATGAAGTTCAAACATTTAGTTAACAAACTCAAATACATATACTGTGGAAATATGCTAAGCAAATGTATTTTTTAGTATATCCAAGGCCTTGGGAAACTTGCCTATGACCGCGATCCATTTGTGCAAAGACGTCTGAAGGATATCATCATGGTGTACCTACCAAAGTATTCCTTGGTAAGGGTGGTCTTTTTATTATTTAGTATATTGGGTCTATATTATAGTCCCATAAGTTGATAGGTCATGCAGCGTCGAGGGCATCCCCCTCAAAACTGTACAATGCATTTTCATTAGAAGTTTTTTGCAAAAAATAATTGATAGGTATTTCTAGTCTTATATGCCACTGAAAGTATATGAGATGTTGTTTTGTTTTTTATTTCCTTTGGAAGCAAGTTTATTTTGGTTATTTTATAAGTTGAAGATTTTTTTGTTGTTCTCTCTCATGTGATTATGTTGTTTGATTCTTCAGCCATCTCCCACCAGCTCACTGTCGACCAACTCTGTGATGTTTGTCCATCCTGTGGTGGTAAATATTTATAATTTAAATACATTAATTTGATACATTTGAACTAGTTAAGTGAAACACATTGTAAATTGTCATAGCAAACAGCAAAAAAAGATTTTTCGTGTAAAGCATCCAACCCTTTAAACACTTTATGCACTTATTTAACCTGTTACCAGTTTTTCTCCAATATAGAAATGCATACATACATATGTCAAATGAAAATCACTTTGTTTTGTTTTTTAATTCAGTACATAGAAATTGTATAGAGACCACATTTATTGCCCAATCTTCACCAATCTTTGTCATAATATGTGCCTGCATAAAGTCTTTGATGATTTTACAGCTGGGTCACATTGGGATCAAAAAGTAGGTCATTAGGTCAAGTCTTAGAAATCCTTGTGAACATGCTAGAGCCACATTTATGGCCCATTCTTTACCAAATTTGTCAGAATGCCTGCATGAAATCTTGGATAAGTTTGTTACTGGGTTATGTGGGGTCAAAAAGTTGGTCAATATGTCAAATCTTAGACAAAAATTACACACGCTAGAGTCCACATACATGTCCCAATCTTCACTAATGGCCAATCTTCACTATCCTTTGGTCAGAATGTTTGTAGAAAATCTTGGATGAGTTCGTAACTGGGTCAGAAACTTGGTCACAAGGTCAATTTAGAAAAAAGAAATTGTGAAAACCCTAGAGGCCACATTTATGACCAAGTCATCACCTAACATGGCCAGAATATTTGCCTACATGAAATTATGAATGAATTCATAAATGGGTCATGTGGGGTCAAAATGTAGGTCAAGAGGTAAAATCCCCGAAAACTTGGACACCCGCGAGGGCCACATTTATTGCCCAATCTTCATCAAAGATGTCTAAAGTAAACAACTCTTATTACTCTTACATAAGCCTCTTGTAATAAAAACAGTTTAACCCAGAATTTCAATTTTTAACTCCTTATTACTGTGTCTAGGCATTTATTACTCATAGAATTAATAGTAAATGAATCTTAATATGATATACCACATTATCATTGTACCAGGCCAGCCTGAGTGGAAGCTTCATCCAGCAGCCTCTACCAGAGACAATCCAATTCCGTCACCACATCATGTCCCTGGTCATTTTGCACTTCCTAACAGTGAAAAACTTTACCATTCATCCCAATCATACACTGGTGAGAGAACCCTATATAGTGCCAACATTGTTACAGTTATTATTTCAAGAATATCAGTGGAATAAAACCAGAACTTGACATTTAAATTGACAGTAATTCATATATATATATATTTACAATTATTATCATTCAAAATATAAATTGAGAAATATTGATATACAAAATAATTGTAATTTATATGCATACTTTTTTATTTGTTAATAATGTAATTAAATATAACTGGTATGCAAACTTGACATGGGGAATATATAAACTGAATATTATTGTTATTCAAATAAACATTACCAGACCTGGTAGCACAATCGGTAAAGCGTCAGCTCCAGGTACAGGAAGCCCTGGGTTTGATCCTGGGCCGCGACATACCAAAATCGTAAAAAATGGTAGTGGTATTGCTCCCTTGCTAACGCCCAAGCAAATATAAGGGTAGTTCCATGACTGGTGGCCCGGTGTTAGGATAATGTGACTGGGTGTGGTATCATGCCAGGTGTTCATGGCATGCTATACACAGTGAAGGCAGCACTATATCTGCTTCAAGTGGCACCCTCTCAAGATAACTGAAATACTGTTGGTGGGACGATAAACCCAAGACAAATACACATTATACAAATAAACATAAAGATCCTAGTGTTTCTTGAAGGAGAATATCTGACTACCCTGTCCTACACACCTCTTTTTCACCAGGGTCTGTCGTTCTTGTATGATGTTCTCCAAAGGACGACGAGTCCACAGGTAAAGGCCAGGTGAGTTTTTGTCAGGGTCATGCATCCTCGCCACTTCTTTTATCTTGGTAAAGTAAATATACTTCACAAAATTTAACAGTAACAGATGAAATAATTTTTGAAACAATATGAATGTAAGGAAGTAATGTTACAATTTCAAGATAAATCACTGTTGAGATTAAAGTTGGCTTGTATACAAGATTTTGGCAATAATTAGGACCTCTTGCCTTGTTTGAGCTTTTAAGATAAGTTCTAGAATTGGTTGACTGGTGTCAGGATTACAACTCGATGTGGTTAACTCAGCCTGGACATCTACTGCTGCATACAGACCACTCCTGTCAATGTTGCAGGCTCAGCAACCCTTTTGATGTGATTGTTTTAATCTTAATGTTATCTGCCTCTTTAAGTCATGATACATGTTTCTGGTTGTGCCTGTTATTTTTTATCCTTGCAGTGACCTGCCAGTAGTGATAGGACCCTGTCTGGAATATCTCCTGCTGTTACCAGACCACTCACCTCTGACACCCGGGGTTATCTCCCTGCTACAGACCACAGCCGATGCATTCACTCAACATACAAACCCACTGCAGTGAGTTGGCTTATTAAATAAAACAGATGACAAAGGATTTTTATAAAAATAGTCTCTTAAACAAAGATTGTATGTATGTGTTTTTATGACTTAATATGTAATAAACAACACAGAAGCATTAGCTTTAGTCATTAAACTAGCAATCACTTGTTTTTCAAGGATTGCAGTAATACACATTTTATGCAAGTATGATATTTGCATTGTTTGTAAGATTTTTATGTAAGATTCTTTTGGAGATGAAAACAGTTTCTTTTCACAAATGAATTGTTTAAGTTAATGGTAGGTAAAAAATCTGTTAAAATGACTTTAATTTTAGCAGGCTTTTAAAAACTTGTATTTGTCCACTTTCAGATCAGATGTAACAGGAGCTCTTCAGAAATTTATCACTACCTATTTCAAGTACAGTGTAGGCAATGTGATTAAAGTGTTGGAGAAGCTTGCAGTCTTGCTTCCTAATAGTGTGATCAGAGTCATCCAGCTGCTGTCAAGATGTGTTCAAGAGATTGAAAACAAGCGAGGAGTCGGAGTGGATCATCATATGAGGTTTGTATCTTGTTTTAGGGAAGAGTATGCTGTGACTAAGATTTAAAAAAAACACAGTAAGTCTTAAGATTGGTCTAAATCTTCAGCAAAATGTGTTTTTCAACTGTTCACTAAATACAATTGGCATTACCTTTTTACATATTCTGTCTAATCTATATTTAAACAAGAACAGTGAAATATCTTATATAAACATAGAAGGATTGAGTTATGCATTTTTTCCAAATATATGCTTGGTTAAACTGATTACTTACTCCCTCATTTTAAAGTTAATTTATTTACCTTTGTCCTGTTAAGTATAAATACAATTTCGAACTTTAGAATTCAATATCTGCTTATCTGATAACACTGCAGTGTTCTATGATATATCTGCTAACAATAAAATCTGTTTCTTAAATTAATAATCTGCTTAAGCTCATTTTTACATGAGAAAATTAAAAAAGAATATGTTATTTTCATTGTCAGGAAGAAGTACTTCAGTCTCTTACAGCTGTTGGGAGAGGAGGGGAAGGTGGAGATTGCTCGATTACAAGGTTCATCTTGAGCACCTTATGGCCTAGAAGGCATAGAAAAAAAACATCCATGTGTAACTCAATTACAGGACCTGTCTTGAGAAATATGAAGTGAGAGGACATCAAGAGATATGATATGAAACTATTCAATAAGGCCTATATAGAGCTAAGTTGGTCTAAATGATAACTGCCTATAGACAAGGAGCAGTTCTCTGTGATAACTGATACAAACACATGGCATCCAGCTTGAAGTCCAGTTTATCATTTGCAAAGGAAGGCTCCAGACATGACAGAGTAGACCACAGGTCAGCTGGAAGATCCCAGACATGTTTGGGTGGACCACGGGTCAGCTGGAAGACCCCAGACATGTCTGGGTGGACCACGGGTCAGCTGGAAGACCCCAGACATGTCTGGGTGGACCTAGGTCAGCTGGAAGATCCCAGACATGTTTGGGTGGACCACAGGTCAGCTGGCAGACCCCAGACATGTCTGGGTGGACCACATTGGAAGACCCCAGACATGTCTGGGTGGACCACAGGTCAGCTGGCAGACCCCAGACATGTTTGGGTGGACCACAGGTCAGCTGGAAGATCCCAGACATGTCTGGGTGGACCACAGGTCAGCTGGAAGATCTCAGACATGTCTGGGTGGACCACAGGTCAGCTGGAAGATCCCAGATGTGTCTGGGTGGACCACATGTCAGCTGGAAGATCCCAGACATGTCTGGGTGGACCACAGGTCAGCTGGAAGATCCCAGACATGTCTGGGTGGACCACAGGTCAGCTGGAAGATCTCAGACATGTCTGGGTGGACCACAGGTCAGCTGGAAGACCTCAGACATGTCTGGGTGGACCACATTGGAAGACCCCAGACATGTCTGGGTGGACCACGTGTCAGCTGGAAGACCCATACATGTCTGGGTGGACCACAGGTCAGCTGGAAGACCCCAGACATGTCTGGGCGGACCACATTGGAAGACCCCAGACATGTCTGGGTGGACCACATGTCAGCTGGAAGACCCCATACATGTCTGGGTGGACCACAGGCCAGCTGGAGGTATGTCAAATGTTCCCTTCATTGTGATCACCATTCTACAGTGGTCCTTTAGAGTGCCTTGTTCTTATAAAATCTGCATTCTTTCATGAAGAACATGGCCAAATAATATGGTTTATTTTTTAGAAGCATACTGACAGTAATGCTAACAATGTCCAGATATAAGAATAAACAGAAATGTTTGCTATGTCTAGCATTGATCTTGTGTATATAATGACCTATTTTTGTTATGTACGGTTCTGTAAATCTGTGCTTACCTGTACATGTTAGTTGCTTGTGGTTGATATTTCTGTTAGACAACGACTTACGGCAAGAGTGAAATAAAATGTTATTTGATGAATTTGTTGTTAGTATTTATTATCAGACCTTGTTCTTAGGAGACATAGTGTTTAAAAGGCAAATTGTTAAATTACATGTGCTTTAACATACATCTAATCAGAACATTACAGAATTTGACCAAAATCATTTTACAATCTTTTGACTAGGCAGTGCTCAAAGAATATAAATTCTTAAAATTGTTTGTGTCGACTTATTTGAAATGATAGTAACAACTATGGACAAACAACCGTTATGTAGATCTACGTTATAAAATACATATGAATACATATTGATTGCATTAATTTTGATAATGAGCTTCCAATATATAGTCATATATATACATACATAGTAGGGATGTTAACAATTATTGAATATTGAGGTATTTGAATAGAGATCTTGAGATTCAAATAATTTATCATTCCTTTTCTTTTTTAGCTCACCTGAGCTCAAGGTGATCTTTTCTGGTACTCCGTCAATGGTGTCAACATTTTAGCTTGTGAACAAGCTAGAGGCCAGTTTTTATCCCATCTTTATCAAACTTGGTCAGAATGTGTGTCTGCATGAAATCTTGTATGAGTTCATTATTGTGTCATGTGGGGTAAAAAAGTAGGTCTCTAGGTCAAATTTTAGGAAAAACTTGTGAACACACTAGAGAGCACATTTATAACCCAATCTTCACCAAACTTAGAATGTTTGTCTGCATGAAATCTTGGACGAGATCATTATTGGTTCACGTGTGGTCAAAAAGTAGGTCACAAGGTCAAATCTCAAAAAGGTTTTGAAAACACATTTATTGCCCAATCTTCACCAAACTTTGTCAGAATGTGTGTCTGTATGAAATCTTGGATGAGTTCGTTATTGGTTCACGTGAGGTCAAAAAGAAGGTTGTGAACACACTAGAAGCCCCATTTATGGCCCAATCTTCGCCAAACTTGATCAGAATGTTTGCCTGCATGAAATCTTGGGACGAGTTCATAACTGGGTCATGTGGGGTCAAAAGCTATGTTACTATGTCAAATCTTACAAAAAAAGCTTTTTAACACACTAGAGGCCACATTTACAGGCCAATCTTCATCAAACTTGGTCAAAATGTTTGTCTGCATGAAATCTTGGACGAGATCGTTATTGGGTCATGTGGGGTCAAAAAAGAGGTCACTAGGTCAAAACTAAGAAAAAGCACGTGAACACACTAGAGGCCACATTCATAGCCCAAACTTCATCAAATTGTTTGTTTGCATGAAATCTTGTATGACTATATTGTTTGGTCACATGGGGTCAAAAAGTAGGTCACTAGGTCACATTTTACAAAAAACTTTGTTAAAACACAATTAGAGGCCACACTGATGGCCCAATCTTTACTAAACTTGGCCAGAATGTTTGCCAGTATGAAATCTTACATATGTTTTGAAGTGGGTCAGGTGGATTAAATTGATTCCTGTGTAAAATTCTAGAAAGGCCACATTGATGGCCCAATCTTCACTAAACTTGGCCAAAATGTTTGCCAGTATGAAATCTTACATATGTTTTAAAGTGGGTCATGTGGATTCTATAGGTTTCTACGTAAAATTCTAGAAAATGTTATCAACCCAGTGGCTACACTTATGGTCCAATCTTCACCAAAGATTTCTTAAGTAAATATCTTAATTACTTGATGCCAGATATTAGCCTACTAAAAGCCTGTGTCCTCAGGTGAGCGATTAAGGGCCATCATGGTCCTCTTGTTGTAAATTTTGAAGTCCGATTGAAAGGGTATTTCTTTAATTGATTGTATTGTCTCCAAACAACTTAAGACGCTTGCGATATGTGATAGTGCACGCTCTAGTAAAGACAGGATGCAGACATGTAACCTGGTGGCCATCTGGTTAACAGCACAAAATCCCTTCTCTGTGCACTGCCCCTTCTCTGCCCCCTTTCCCACCTAGGCCCAGTCACATCACACATACAGCTGTGGAAATAGTTGCAAACATACATTAAAAACACATGTCAGTTTTAATCCTGTGGGCAATAAGTTACACGAATTACCTTACACTGACTCTGCACAGCTTCAGTTGGGATCGTGTGTAATAAATGCAATGCATTATATAAGGCTATACTTTTTTATGACAGTCCACCAGAACTTATGTTATTGTCTAGAAAACACAACTAGATCACTGCCAAGTAAACTTTAACACTTTACGTCAGTATTATTGTATTCCTATAGAATACTGCAACATCTGCTTCTTTCTCTCGCTGTGATTTTCTGGTCTGTTTTTTCTACGGTCTTTCCAAATAACAAAACTCTAGACAGGTTTACTTAACATGCTTGAACGTCACAAGCTCACAATTTGTAAACAGTCTTTATATATATATATATATATATATATATATATATATATATATATATATATATATATATATATATATATATAAACCTGTCTAGAGTTTTGTTATTATATATATTGGTAAGTATTTCACCAGTTTATCAACAGTCAGGTTATCCTGACACTAGCCAATCACAGTTTGTAATTGTCACTTGTGTATTGGTAACTAAATGTCGATAATTGACATGTTATGGCTTTGGCTTAACGTCCAAGCAATACTCTTGACAATAATCAGAGATAGCGTTAATTTAACATCAATCTGCCATCAACCAGTCAAGACCATTGATTGGCTGTACACTTTAACAATTTCCCTAAATAAAACCTGCCTGTTTTTGCCCAATTGTCTTAAAGTAGATCCTATATCACCTGCATCTGGTCTTTTTGAAAATGCCTTTGACATACAAGATTAGTTCATGGAACTTAATTAACTGTTTGTGGTTATACATTGTTTGCATTTAGTAAAAAATTAAATTTGTGAGCTATTTGTATTTGTTTTACAATTTCATCTAATCAAATTATTAAATGGTCTTATTTTTTTTATTTTTTTTATTTAATTGATACTTTAACATTAAAAGGAGCTTAAGTAGCTCTTTTAATTAAACAAGTCATATGTAAACACAAATAAGTCATTATTTATGCTACATGTCCTTATACTGTAAAATGTTATTGTACGAAGTACAACACGAAACAAAAAGCCGCTCACGTTTAAGGTGACCATTTAATATTGCGTAAATTATACGGGCTTTGCAATAGGTAAATAAGAAAAGGTCCTATCAAAACTCTAACAGATATTTAAATTTTATCTACCAGTAGACAAAGGCAAACAAGGTAAATGTGAAAAAACACAGAGACGAGACATAACACCCATAAAGAAAAACCATCAGTTACCGCCTTGGAACGGTCAGTCGGCAAAAGGGCTGATTGGTTATTGTATAGTTTTGTCATAAGAGTTCAAATGTCCATCATAATACTAATTGTTAAGGAACAATGACATTGATCACACAATTACTGCATTCTTCATTGACTTTATTCTCTTGCAAATTTACGGAAGACCAAGTAAAGACACACCCCTTTTGGTCTGTCATTACAAACAGGAAAATGGCAGAAAGATAATTTTGCTGTTTGTATTTCAAAAGAAGAAATCGTCATTTTAAAAGTAAATACTATGCTTAATTCATAAATATACCATTGCTTAGCATAAAGTAAGGCTAGTTATGTCAATTATCACAAAAATGAAACATTTTGCAATGAAAAAAGCACTAAACATGATGATAAAATTATCTTGTTATGTGGCATAAATTCTGTAAATATGATCTGAATACACTTAACAAAAAAATGAATATCATTTTAGGATTCAATTTACATCCCGAATATATATATGTGTATTATGTGTATGGTACAGTGTAAACAAACTTGTATCGAGTTGTAGACTGCTAATCAACCATCATCTTTAGCTTGGTGCTTGCCGTAAAATGGTGTTTTGGTCCTTAGCTGGACGCACGCTCGGCACCTGGATAGTGTTAGATTTTTCTCTGTTAGCAGTCCAGACCGCTGTCATCAGTCTTCACACCAATTGGGAACTAACACCTATCACGCCTACTTTAAAGGGGAATAGTCATGTACGCCAGCCTCGTTGTCCACATTCATCCAGTAGCTCTGTGTACCTTGCCTTCTTCCTTTCATAGACTTCCTCACATCTGGACTCCCAAGGTACTTGCAGCTGAATGATAATGAGCTTCTTCCCTGTATCAGACCACAAAAACAACATCTGGTCTCAATCTGGTCTGAACAATACTTGGAAATGCCAATGTCTTCCCTAAGTCCACAATCATGTTCCGGTGGTGCCATCTAGGACTGATGCTTTCTGTGGTTGCTGTGACTTGGCTTTTTCAACTGGCTTCACAAATTTGATGTAACCTCACCGAGGGTTACTTGTGCGCACTTCCTTTCACCATCTAGCCAGTCAGCCAATTCTCTGAGGAAGAGTCATGATGCCACCGGTATCTTCCCTGTGTTAGGCTGCATTGATCAGTAGATTTATTCCCATAATGAAAAGTACCAAGGAAACTGCACCTTTCCTCCAACTTTTGCCAGTCAGTCAGCTGCTCACCAACACAACACAGGAGTCTGATCACATCCAAGTAGCTGGTGAGGATTTTCCTGATGTGACTGTCAACATGGTAGTGTCTGAGGGCTGTGTAAATTAGCTGGTGAGGAATGGATCCATAAGCATTGGCTAGGTCGGGCCATATGACTGGGAGATCCTTCTTTCCTGCTTTAGCATCACTTATCAGCTGCATGATTGCACTTTCATGTTCCACACAGCCAGAGAAACTTGGAACTCCTCTTTTTCTGGACTAAGGTGTTGATATACGCGTTGGTGTTTAGGAATGGTAAAGGTCTTCTGACCAGGACTGCAAAGAATATCTGTCCTTCCACATTCAGTAACGATATGGTCTGGAAGTGATCAAATCTTTCCTTGGGTGTGACTATTCCCTACGCTTCCTTACAAGCCTCTGTTTCTCCTTTCCTTCAAACCACCTTGAAGAGCCTCCATAGCCACTTGAGCAGAAGTGGACACATCTTGTGCACTTTGAACAGTATGGCATTTGGTCCAGTAATAACGAGTTCCTTCTCTGGGAGTGCTGCTGGATCTATGCAGTCACAGTTCCCTAGTGTGTCTTTCCGGAGTGGGTCTTATATTGCCGACTGACCGTTCCAAAGCGGTAATTGTCGGGTTTGCCCTTTTCGTTAAATGACTTATCAGAAATATGTTCTTACTTTTCACTTGGCTTGCATGTGAAATACCTTTGTTCTGTGACTTTTCGGAGTTTGGTATATGTTGCAATGCTCAAAGGACTTTGTCATATATTCTTATTGTGTAGGTAGTTCTCCTGGTTTTAACCCGTGCTTTCATCCTTGTTCTTTCAACTTACCAGAGGGATGTCAGTTGTGAACATAGGGTATCTCTCAGTTGTGACAATCCAAGATGTTCAGTTGGTGAGCTGTCTTAATATCTGTGCTTCAGCAGTCTGAGTTCACGTCTCAGGTTGTCTGTGCGGTATTGTCGTCTGGTTTTCAGTGGCTCCTTGCTTACCTTCCCTTCTTCAATTCCAAATAGCTTCTTTGCTACAGAGTAAAAAAAGGAATGTGAGGGTGTGTAGCTTCGGGTCTGCTGGTCCTTGCATGGATATTAGGTCTTCGTCTAGACGTTTCCATGGTTGCCTATCTGATTCCTTAAACCACTTGATACATGGTTTTCGATGTCTTATGGCTGGGTCTTGGTATATTCTATCCAGAATAGTCCCAAGTTTAGTTTATTGGCTACTATCTTGAGTTTGGAGTAGCTCTAGGAGGGGTCTTCGCCATCCACTCCTGGCGTGGTCTCCTTAGCACAGAGTTCTTTGGTGCTGTGGTTTGAGTCCAGACTGGAGTACTCCTGTGTCTCACTAGCCAAGCTGTGTAGACGTATACGTATAATGTGTATGGGTGTGTTTTGGTGATTCCATCTGGAGTGGAGTGGCACCTAGATGGGGAAGGATTGATAAACAATCCATTTCTAGTTACAGCAAAGTTTTTGTGTCCCTTCCTCATTTCAAGCTCATATCTTGCCAATGCTTCTTTCTTGTGCCTCAGTCCATATTCTGTAGCCTAACTCTTAAACGGCCTAGACCCACAAACAGTCTGCACAGTAGATTTTGTAGTCTTCTATACAGTCACACACACACAGATTTCATATTAGAAGCAGTTATTCTGGCTTGTCTGAATCGTGACCATTCTTTGCACTTAGTTGCATTTTAGACTTTTAACATTAAATGCTGTTCAGAAATAACTACAATAGTGTCTGCGAGGCTAATACAATGCTTCCTAAGTGTATCTAAAAACCATGAATACTACAGAAAAATGTTCAAACAAGAATACACATTTGGCTAAATGCGAGATGGGGCCAAAGCAAATTTGGTTATTTAAAAAGATAAAATTATAGCAGTCAATACTAAGGACATAAAGGTCCCCCTGGATATTAACTTAAATGGTAGTGTGTTAAGCTATTCTATTTAACTTTGGACAAACACCTCACTAGTGTACTTTGGTGATTAGGTGGCACAATATTAAGAATAAGTCTTTTAGAAGTCTTTTGGAGTGTAATGGGGCGTCCATTGATAGCGGCAAAAAGAAAAAAAATGACTATGACCGTAAACAGAATATGTACAAAGACAGTTAGAATGTACACATACATCACACTATCCGTAATTTATTTAAAATAAATTAAAATTTCCCGCCAAATATACGTTTACATTAAAGAGCAACGAGGTGGACGTAACTCGTACTGAATTTCCGGAGAATTCCATTTGAATGACAATTACAGGTATGTTTTTGAAACCATTTATTTCTGTTATTAGCGTTCAACTTATTTTCTTATTACTTCATTTTTATAAATTAGGAAGAATTCCTCCTTTACTATTGAAATTGAAGCAGAGGGAATATTTTCGTCCGGATATTGTGTAGTCACTCTGTTGTCAAACATTAATGATTATCTAATTCTGAACTTCATGACGGTAACAGAATTTTGAAATGCTATAAAACAAACATTTTGTATCCGTTCTGATACTGTCAAACAAGGCACGAACTTGTGACTGTATAGGCCTTGTGTGTTTTAACATCTTGAACACAAGCACTATTTATCTGTCATTAGTCCAAAACGCTGTCATGTGTCTATGCACTAATTGGACAAATTCTTATAGCAGAACAACGTTTTGTAAGCAACTACATAGACTTATCTCTGAAAATATAAATTATCAAAAGATAAAATCTAGTTTACATTTAAATACTCTATATCATTAATTTCAGTTTATTGACCTTAATGTCATATCATGCAGTGCTTTAAGGTTAAAAATTACTTCGTCAAATACCAGTTCAGCCATAGGCTTTTTATAACTGAATATAGCTTTGTCATTGCCTTAGGTTTTGAAATTGTGTTAATGCAATACTCATCATTGTTTGTAAAAGTTATTTTTAAAGTTGTAAATGCAGTTTTTGTGTGAAGTTGTTGTTTTAATTATGTTATGCTTACTTTAAACAAATAGATGTTTCCTTCACAAAGAATTCATGTAAATATATTTGATCAAAAGCTTAGGAATAATCATGACTGATTATTAGGCATTCACTAATTATCGTTTGTGCTCATTCTTGTTCTTCAATTTTTGTGAAAATTTTGTTTTCTCTATGTTGTAGTAATTATGGATTATACAGATATTGCGGAGAACACTAGATTAGCCCGAGAGAATGCGTTGTTTGGTAACTATGACAACTCACAGGTCTACTACCAGGGAGTATTGCAGCAGATTCAGAAACGTCTGGCTACAGTGAAAGATCCTGTCCACAAGGAAAGGTGGCTTCAGGTATTCATTGGTCTAAACTCTCCAGTCTGTTATGTCAGATAAACCTTTGGTCTTATGATGTGCTATTATTTTGCTAAAGATAAAACTGTTAGAAAAGTTCAATCAATGCATTTTCAGCATGATAAATCTATGGATTAATACAAATTAAAAAAAAACAGTCATGTTGCAAACATGTTACTACATTTAACAACATTGAAATGTTGTATTCCCAGTCTTATGAGATCAAATCATCGAAGAAGTCTCAGTGTCTCTTATCTTAACTAGTTGGTTATGTGAACAGTTAAAATTCAGACTTGAATAAATCTCTTCCAGACGCGGGCAGAGATCACTGTAGAGTATGAACATGTGAAGGATATCTCCAGTACCCTCGCTAGTCTGAAGACTAACAACCCTGCTATCAATGATGACTACAGTGCTGGCTCTAGAGACTACTACAATCAGGAAGTGCCTACCAAGGATCCCAGTGTTTGGCCACCACCCACACCTGTAGAGCACAGGTGGGTTCATAGGTTCTGTATTCTATATGGTGCATATAACAGAAAATGTGTGGGTTTTAGACCACATATGACATACCTTCATAACAACTTCTTAGTAACCAGTTTTGAACTAAAGAAAGGTGCATCCCTGGCCGAACTGTTGTCACCCACTTGTATGTCCTCAGCCCTCACCGCATGGGTTTAAGTCCCGTTCTGGGGAATAACTTTCACATGGGGAGATTTTCCAGCTAACCTGCAATGCGCCATCATACCAATCATAAGTCTGCAGTTTTCCTCTACCAATAATATGCTGTTAATTGCCAGTATGACTATAGTTGTGTCAGTGCAATGTAACAAAACAATAAAGCTTAAAGACACATTTTAAAAATAATAAAATCCTCATTGAGGCCACATTTTTAGGATAAACTTATAAATAGACACATTATCTGTTTATGTGTAAAGAAAAATTAAATAAATAATCTTTGCTGGTAGACCGTCTCCTAACCGAGGCCCTGTCCAGCATGCGGCCCCAAGGAAGAATATAGCTTCCAGTAGGTTCAGGGCTAAACCCAGTAACAACACCCCTGATGATCGGAGAGGCAGGAATGCCCCAGCTGTACGGGGTGCTGGTGGTAAGGAAAGAGACAGAGATAGCAAGGGGAGGGATAAGGGCAACAAGAAGGTGAGGCATAGCTTGTTCAAATCATTGATTTCTTTGATGCAATATATTATATATGCACTAGCCTGAAATTCAATATATTCATTAAAACCAGCCAACATATCACTAGTAAAATCTTGCATTCTATAATATACATGTACTTGTGCATATATTTTTAGCCCAAAATCAAATTAAGTAGTCATCAGACACACTGATAAACTGTCAATTTCTTTTAAATAACACCCTGTCATTGTAGCAATAGTGCATATAAAAAGAACACAACCATCAGTATTATGTTCTCGATGGTCACGTCAAAACATTCTCAAGTCACCATGACCAGGCCGTGACCAATCAAAACGCTTTAGATTTAAAGAGTATGTGATTTTAAAAGTTAAACTGTTTTCATTTGTTTTCTTTTAGCTAAATACGTATGTAATACTTGCTATTTGGTTTGTTTGATACAGAGTGATGATGAGAAGAAGTTTGACCCAAGTGGCTATGATAAGGACCTTGTTGAGAATCTGGAGCGTGACATTGTCCAGAAGAACCCTAATGTTCATTGGTAATTATATACTTCGGGTGTTGTAGCTGGGTGTGGTATGTTGTGTGTTTATGGCATGCTATTCACAGTGCTGGCAGCACTGTATCTATGTCTAGTTAGGCACTGTCTCTGGTTGACTGAAAGATTGTTGGTTTAATTGATAAACCCAACAAACAAACTTATAACTTTTGAAAATTGCAATACTTTGTTTATAATTCTACCAATGATATCACATACTTACCCTCTATGCTATTACGAGAGGCATTTATAAAGTATTAATCAGTGCGATTTTTTAACGTTAATCCCAGCGTAATTGGTACATGTATGGAAAGATTAGACTCTCCTCTACAGTTACGTGCACGAGGAAACCGGGAAAAACCTACACAGTGAGCGCAATGTTCACTTGAATCGACTACAGTCAGGTACACTGCAGTTAAAAAATGGCAGATAAAGAGAACAATTCTCAAGATGAGCAAAGAGTGTATTGTAAAATATGCGCATTGCTTGGCGTTGCTGCACCTGATATTATATCAGACTTAGACAAGGTTTATGGGTACAGTGTCCCTATTGTATGCCACAGTTAGAAGATGGGTCCGTCTATTTACTTCCGGTAGAGAGGCGATAAAAGATGAGGCCCGTCCAGTTACAACAATGACTGACGGAAATATTGCCGCTGTTAAAAAAGCTGTGGAAGATGATGCCCGCTGTACATTGGAGGAGATAAGTAATTTATGTGGCATTACTTTCGTCATCAGTTCTTCAAATATTGACTCGCGTGTTAAAGCTACGCAAGGTTTGCGCCAGGTGGATACCCCACCTTCTTACTGAGGACCAAAAACGGGAGCGCGTGCGAATTGCGTTACAGCTACTCGATATATACAAGAATGCTGACCAAAACCACATGAATGAAATTGTGACTGGCGATGAAACATGGGTATATTTTTATGAGCCTGACAGTTAAGAAAAAAATAAGGTGTGGGTCGGTGAAAATGACGAATGGCTCCAAGTTGCCCATAGAGCTCGCACCTCAAAATGCATTATGTATGCTTTATTTTTTGATTGCCAGGGAATGGTGGCTCTAATTCCTATACCAGATGGCAGGAGTGTTACTGGAATATTTTACAGAGATTCGGTTCTTTCTGCTGTTGTAAGCCACTATACTGCAGCCCGTCCCCGTGCCGGCGTACGCGGAATCAAGCTCCTTCATGATAACGCACCTGCCCACAAGTCGGTGGTAAAGTCGTATCTTAGCGACAACAGCATTGACACTTTACCACACCCTGCATATAGCCATGATCTTGCTCCGTGCGATTTTGAGTTGAATCCTTATATCAAGAACTACATGAGAGGTCGACGTTTTGAATCTCGGCACGCCGTCGGCAGCGCGCTTTCCAGTGTCTAAAGCACTATACCTAAAGAGAGCTACCGAAAAGCATTTTCCGATTGGATTCATTGCTTGGAAAAGTGCATCCAAGTCAAAGGGGAATACTTCGAAGGGTTTGTCTAACAATTTCTGCAGAAATATTACGTATACGACTAAAGCGCCACACTGATTAATACTTTATAAATGCCCCTTGTATGTATCTAGGATAACAAAGCTTCCATGGTGTTATGATTTATTATTATTTTTGCTTGCTCCCAAGGAAGTTCTTGCTTATATATTTTTGTTTCATTTTTTTCCCTGGGAGGATATAGCTAACATATAATATTTTATTGTCTCCAAGGGAGAATGTAGCTAACATAATATTTTATTGTCTCCTAGGGAGGATATTGCTAATGTGTCATGTTTTATTGTCTTCAAGGGAGGATATAGCTAATGTGTCATGATTTATTGTCTCCTAGGGAGGATATAGCTAATGTTTCATGTTTTATTGTCTCCTAGGGAGGATATATCTAATATCAAGATTTATTGTCTCCCATGAAGAATACAGCTAACATATAATGTTTGATTGTCTCCTAGGGAGGATATTGCTAATGTATCATGATTTATTGTTTCCCAGGGAGGATATCGCTAATGTGTCATGATTTATTGTGTAACATAGGAAGAAAAATGTGGAGCCAGTCTGGGACTCAAACCCGGGACACTTCGCTAACAGGGCGAATGCTCTACTGACTGAGCTAACAGGACCGCTTACACATTCTCTCCCTATCAATTGGCTACATACACCCCAGGCAACTTAAAATTCTTCCTCAAACTTCCACAGACTATATACCCTGCATACAACTCACAAGCACTTCTCAAGCATTTGTACGTAACGACCGCGGGTCATTTACGTTGGACGCCTTTGTAACAGGGAGAACATTTGCAGCCAGTCAGGGACATGAACCTGGGACACTTCGCTAACAGGGCGATTGCTCTATCAACTGAGCTAACCGGACCGCTTACACATTCTCTCCCTACCACCCGGCTACAATTGTTTCCCAGGGAGGATATCGCTAATGTGTCATGATTTATTGTTTCCCAGGGAGGATATCGCTAATGTGTCATAATTTATTGTTTCCCAGGGAGGATATCGCTAATGTGTCATGATTTATTGTTTCCCAGGGAGGATATAGCTGACCTGGTGGAAGCCAAGAAGCTGCTACAAGAGGCTGTGGTGTTGCCCCTCATCATACCAGACTTCTTTCAGGGTATCAGAAGACCATGGAAGGTAGTATAGGCTAGTCTCTCAGTTTATTCTGTCACCTTCATACCACCATCTTATCTAGTGTCTTTATATTTTAATTTCTTTTTAATGATATGTAGGTTTCTGTAAGGTTATAAAGATCAAAACTCTGTATTTTCTTAAATGAATCTCAATGGATGGTGAGTCCCAGGACAGGGACTGTCCAACTAGGAGTAAGATTGGAATATTATACATTCCTTTTTAGAAAATGGGTCAGTGCTCAAAAGACAAATATTTAAAATGTTTGCAGACTACATTTTTCAGGGACAATGGCTAAATGTTTCTTGACTGATAGTTAAATAAGCATAGGATTTTAAAAGATTATTCTAAAGCTTAAATTTTATCTAAAGTAAATTTGATAGAAAGTATGTCTGACAGAAAGACATATTTATTTAAATTATTACTTCATTATTTGTATTCATCCAAGAACTCAATGTTGACATATTTAAAAAAAAAACATTATGACAAATGAACATACCTGCTAATTGATCCAATTCTTTGTTAAACCAGGCTTTTGACATTTCTATATGAACTATATTATCTTGTGTGATACTCTGTTTCTTTCTTGTAATTTATAGGAAACTTGATTGATGAGGTAAATTATGACCTTATTTTGACATGTTTACCACCTCCATAGAAAGGCATCAGCTGGCTCTCTAATAAACTATTCTGAATTTTATAAAAACAACAATAGGTTGAGCTGGCTGTTGCCGTATGTTTGCGCTGGCTATTTGTAGGGTGTATGTATGGTAGGGCCCCCAGGGACCGGCAAGACTATGTTAGCCAAGGGTGTGGCCACTGAATGCGGCACTACTTTCTTCAATGTTTCCTCCTCAAGTCTTACATCGAAATATCGAGGAGAGTCAGAAAAATTAGTCAGACTTCTGTTTGCAATGGTAAGCTTGCTGAACTAACACATGCCCCTGTGCATAGGCAATAATCCTAGTATGGCTCTTCGTCTTTGCTAGTGCTGTGTGCATGTGACAAAATCTTCTATGTGTAATGCAGATGCCTGACTGCACATATGTTTATTTCTAACATTTATGCATACTTTCTGTACAAGGCTGTTAAATGATATGCATGATTATGTTACTACAATATATCATGTGTAGGATCAATTAACTTACTCTGTTGAAGGCCGTGTATTAAAACTATTTTTGAATCACACAAAATAATAAAGTAAATGCACAATACTCTGCTAAAAGTGAAAAGCACACTTTCAGCATTCAGCATCTCCTGGATTTTTCTTGACAGCTTGTTTGTACATGTATTTAGTGCAGAATTAATGGGAATCTCGTGACTTCTCTAAATAATTAAAAAAAACATTAGCATGACGTTAAACCCAACAAATTGGTAATCTGCATGAACATAGACATTTTCACACCTGCACACACCGCAAGAATGATTGTAGTCAGAAGGATCCCTGCTCCAGAAGGTGCAGTCTGTTTTGTGTGTTTGTCTTAATAGGGCGTTCTGATGGTGGGACCACCTGGCACAGGCAAGACACTCTTGGCCAAGGGGGTTGCCACCGAATGTGGAACAACTTTCTTTAATATCTCTTCTGCTGCCCTGACCTCCAAATGGCATGGAGAGTCGGAGAAACTGGTCCGCTTACTCTTTGAGATGGTACGTTCTCCCATGTGGTTTGTTGTGCCTTACCTCAAAGATTTATTGCTTGTTCACAGTTTTAACTTAGTAGCTTACTTGCTTGAAGTCTTTCTTTTCCTGCATTTCATTTGATTGATTAACTTTTTAACTGTTTATGATTAATAACTAATGATAAGATTTCTTCCTTTATTTTCCATGGAATAAAATTATTGTTTTGTTGACTATTTCACTCTGAAGCTAACACAACCTTTTGCTTTGAATAATAAGAAAATACATGAATTGGAATTTTTAAATGTTGTTTTTTGTTGTTCATTTTTGTAAGTTATTTTCGTTTTTTATATTTTTTATCATTCATGTTTCAACAAAACTTGCACACAAAAATATAAGAAACTTCAATAAACCCATGAATAAATCACATTGAAATACCATGGCAGAATGAGTGGTACCAGGTTCAGTATTGAGAAATTGTTGGCAAGAACATCTCAAACTTAATACAAGGATCCAATGAACCTAATGTTGCAAAGTGACTGCACATCAATTTCAAACAGTTGCCACTATGTTGTTCACTAAATCTGATATTTTTACTTTGTGATTTGTGTTGTTAAACCAAGTAGCCAATCTCAGTGTTTATAGGGTTTTTAACCAGGTTTTCAATAAAAAATCCTGGTTATTAAATTGGGTATGGCAGGCGGACGGCATCAAACAATGGGTTTCTGGTCAATAACTTCAGTTTGGATAAACCAATCTTGCTGAGACTTTGGATAAAGCAAGCTTGCATGAAGACATGGCTTGGAATTGGATTTGGGGTCATTTGGATTGGGGTCATGGTCACTGTTACTAAAAATAGAAAAACAGTTTCCGGTCAATAACTTCCCTTCGAATAAACCAATCTTGCTGAAACTTTGGATATAGGAAGCTTGCATTAATACCTAGCTTGGGATTGGATTTGGGGCCAGTTGGTCAAGGTCAAAATCACTCTTCCTAAAAATAGAAAAAAAAACTGTTTCAGGTCAATGACTTCAGTTTGAATAAACCAAACTTGCTGAAACTTCGGGTATAGCAAGATTGCATGAAGACTTAGCTTGGGATTTGTTTGTTAAATTGTTGAAAACCTGGTTTCGTGCATGGCCACGTTTCTTGTTTAACATGCACTTGAAACACACTTTCAAAATAATTTCAAAATAAAAGAGTATTTCATAAATAAAAAATGTGTTCAAGTAATTTAAACAATGCTTATGCTTTATGTACCGTAGTCCTAACATGTGCAGGTGCTCTAATAAAGGTGTGAAAATTTTATGCTAAGAATATCATTTTCAAATGAAAATTAGACTTTACACTAATTTATTGAAATCACTTTATATTTCTGGAATGGTTATTTTTTAGCTTAAATTTGTTATTTAAATATAAAATTTTCATTACTTCTTTTAGGAGAGCCCTAAAATATTGCCTGATAAAGAGTTATGGATTTGTTTGAATATATTATAGTAATACGAACAGTTTTTAAAGCATCTCTTAAGTATATTTTCCTTTCTAAATATTGGTTGTTGATTATTGTAAAATAAAGAAAATCAAATTTCTGCAATTAAATAAGAAATTAATTATTTCACACATAACATGGAATTACAACTCTGATTACAAGTATTTTCATGTTTTTAGACACTTTAATTTAACATTTGATTTAACATGCTGTAAGGAACTTTAAATTTTGTTAAACATGAAATTGATCCAGGAATAATGTACTACATTTTTCACTTATTTTATAATAAGTTACAAAAACATTTACTTGTATTGTGTCTATTCCTGAGTTTAGAATAGAATTAAAATCTCAGAAACCCATTGATAACTTGATAGCAACTTTTTAACACCTGACTACTGACAGGATGCCACCTATTATTGCAGGCTCGTTTCTATGCTCCAAGCACCATCTTTATAGATGAGATAGACTCTATCTGCTCCAAGAGAGGCAGTGGGTCCGAACATGAGGCCAGCCGCAGGGTCAAGTCTGAACTCCTCATACAGATGGATGGTGTGTTGGCTTTCTCTTTTGTTAGCTATATGGTCTACACAGTAGTTTTATAGTCATTGTCGATGTTGACTTAAAGGACATATAGATCACATTCAGTACACTGCTGCAAGTACAGTCAAAGCTGTTATTTTCTAAATTTAGTGCTTTAACAACAGCCTTTAATTGATCAGACAACTATGTTTACTTTAGGCAGATGAAGTGATGTCTTCAGTGATAGCATGTCATGAACAACAGACATAATACCACACATACCATGCCACAATTCACATCATCCCAACACTATGTCAGTTAGCAGTAGAACTACACTTTTTAGCTATAGGGTATGTTAGGATGCTGTACATGTTCAGGCACATCATTAATATCGATTTTAGTATATATTGGAGTCACTTCCATCTCTCTGTCTATCAGTAGCCTAGGTTTGTCTGCTCGATTTCTGGGGAACTGTTTTTTTTATTTTGATAAAACTTTACAGGACTTTGTAAGTTACAAGTCTAGTTGCGAATACCGGTATTGGTGGCACGTCTTGATTAAGTTGATTTTAACAGAGTTATGGCCTTTTGTTATATTGGTTGACATGGTTAAAGATACTGATAAAGCTGTATTTGGGGTATTCATTTTCTTCACTGATAGTTATTGCTGTTGATTTTTGATAATTCCAAGCCAGGATTGAACACTATATTAGGGGTGCCCATTAGTGAGTTGTAGAGTCCTGGACTTCTTATTGCTTGCCTCTCCCTGCAAGGGGTTGGGGCTGAGTACATATTGTGAGAAGTTCTTCCAGCTGACCTGCTGTGTGCCAGTGGTTCTACCCAGACAATTCTCTGGGCTCTTTCTCCACCAAAATATCTCTTTCACTTTTATTAATTTTTACACATTTCAAGTTTTTTAGCAGTGTTTCATCTACTAATGAACCTTCATTGGTGGGTTTTTTTCCTATTTGTTTTTATGTTGCACCTGACATATTTCCCCCATGTGTATATCAGGTGTTACGGGCAGTTTTTATGTTGCACCCGACATATTTCCCCCATGTGTATATCAGGTGTTATGGGCAGTTTTTATGTTGCACCAGACATATTTCCCCCATGTGTATATCAGGTGTTACGGGCAGTTTTTATGTTGCACCTGACATATTTCCCCCATGTGTATATCAGGTGTTACGGGCAGTTTTTATGTTGCACCAGACATATTTCCCCCATGTGTATATCAGGTGTTACGGGCAGTTTTTATGTTGCACCTGACATATTTCCCCCATGTGTATATCAGGTGTTACGGGCAGTTTTTATGTTGCACCTGACATATTTCCCCCATGTGTATATCAGGTGTTACGGGCAGTTTTTATGTTGCACCTGACATATTTCCCCCATGTGTATATCAGGTGTTACGGGCAGTTTTTATGTTGCACCTGACATATTTCCCCCATGTGTATATCAGGTGTTACGGGCAGTTTTTATGTTGCACCTGACATATTTCCCCCATGTGTATATCAGGTGTTACGGGCAGTTTTTATGTTGCACCTGACATATTTCCCCCATGTGTATATCAGGTGTTACGGGCAGTTTTTATGTTGCACCTGACATATTTCCCCCATGTGTATATCAGGTGTTACGGGCAGTTTTTATGTTGCACCTGACATATTTCCCCCATGTGTATATCAGGTGTTACGGGCAGTTTTTTATGTTGCACCAGACATATTTCCCCCATGTGTATATCAGGTGTTACGGGCAGTTTTTATGTTGCACCTGACATATTTCCCCCATGTGTATATCAGGTGTTACGGGCAGTTTTTATGTTGCACCTGACATATTTCCCCCATGTGTATATCAGGTGTTACGGGCAGTTTTTATGTTGCACCCGACATATTTCCCCCATGTGTATATCAGGTGTTACGGGCAGTTTTTATGTTGCACCCGACATATTTCCCCCATGTGTATATCAGGTGTTACGGGCAGTTTTTATGTTGCACCTGACATATTTCCCCCATGTGTATATCAGGTGTTACGGGCAGTTTTTATGTTGCACCTGACATATTTCCCCCATGTGTATATCAGGTGTTACGGGCAGTTTTTATGTTGCACCTGACATATTTCCCCCATGTGTATATCAGGTGTTACGGGCAGTTTTTATGTTGCACCCGACATATTTCCCCCATGTGTATATCAGGTGTTACGGGCAGTTTTTATGTTGCACCCGACATATTTCCCCCATGTGTATATCAGGTGTTACGGGCAGTTTTTATGTTGCACCAGACATATTTCCCCCATGTGTATATCAGGTGTTACGGGCAGTTTTTATGTTGCACCCGACATATTTCCCCCATGTGTATATCAGGTGTTATGGGCAGTTTTTATGTTGCACCAGACATATTTCCCCCATGTGTATATCAGGTGTTACGGGCAGTTTTTATGTTGCACCCGACATATTTCCCCCATGTGTATATCAGGTGTTACGGGCAGTTTTTATGTTGCACCCGACATATTTCCCCCATGTGTATATCAGGTGTTACGGGCAGTTTTTATGTTGCACCCGACATATTTCCCCCATGTGTATATCAGGTGTTATGGGCAGTTTTTATGTTGCACCAGACATATTTCCCCCATGTGTATATCAGGTGTTACGGGCAGTTTTTATGTTGCACCCGACATATTTCCCCCATGTGTATATCAGGTGTTATGGGCAGTTTTTATGTTGCACCCGACATATTTCCCCCATGTGTATATCAGGTGTTATGGGCAGTTTTTATGTTGCACCTGACATATTTCCCCCATGTGTATATCAGGTGTTACGGGCAGTTGTGAGACAGATGATCCAACCAAGATTGTGATGGTCCTGGCAGCCACTAACTTCCCCTGGGACCTCGATGAGGCACTCCGTAGACGACTTGAGAAGAGAATTTATATTCCTCTACCCACAGGTAAACTTAAGTTATGGGACATAGTATTTAATTTAAATAAACATTTAAGTACAGTAAAAGAGAAGAAAAGTAATACAAATTGAAAAAAGAAAGTGGTTTGTTTTTAGTTTGTTATTTCATTAGGTAGAAAACTACCTATACCAGGATTATCTTTACTTTTGAAGAAAGTTTGTCCATGAACATATTATTGTGCTGTTGGTTTGGCTTCTCCCATATCGTCTACTTCCCATTTCATCTACTTTTCCATATTCCTTACTTTGCCATAACACTAAGACATCTCACTAACCAGTGCATAGACTTAAATAAAATATCACATAAGTCTTCCTATTGATACTTTCAGATTTAATTGTGTTATAAGTTCCAAATTTGATTTTAGGGAACTATGTATGTTTTATCATATAAAATGTTTGTCCATAAACACACAGGTAATGGTTTTGGATGGCAAGTACTATGAAGCTTACATCATACTGTCAAACACTTGAATAGTTGACTGCGCTGTCCTTTGCTGGCTATTTTAATATAGGCTTAACAAATAGAAACAACAAAAACCAATGTTCTACTAGTTTTTAGACGGGTCATTTTTTTATCAAACAGATTGTGCTTAAATAAATGAAATTAATTTTACCTCAGCTGTTGCTAGCCACTAATTTAAATCTTGCACTTTAAACACCACCATATATCCAAATCTCCTTTGTCATAAACTGCATCAACACCTAACTAATCAATGTACTGTAGTGTACTGTTGTAGCGATGGGCCGCGAGGAGCTGCTAAAGATCAACCTGAAGGGTGTGCCTATAGCTCCTGATGTGGACCTGGCTAAGGTGGCTTTGCAGCTAGATGGATACTCTGGGGCTGACATCACCAATGTCTGCAGGTACGTACAGCCGCTGTCTTTACAACAGTTTTATGGTCTTGTTTTTCTGTTCGGTTTTTGCCTAAAGTATGCCATGAGTTTCAGAAAAGGGGATTCAATTTGACTCTTTGAATGTATTCCATAATTCTTAAAAAAAGTTCATGGTCAGATAAAATTGTCACATTGAGTCTGATAGGCTATAACTATATTTAGTTGATGGGGAAAGTATAAATGAAAAATATCCCTATAGAAAATGAGATGTCTAAATGTATCTCATATACAATATTAGTTAATAAAATAAAAAAATTGCATTGAGAGCATGTAAAGTGTAGAAGTGTAGAAGAAAAGGTATAGCTTGATATAAGGAATATGAGAGCTGTATGGTGTGTCTACGTGCATTATATTATATTTAAAACCTCAGTTTTTTTACTTTTTACAAGTTTTTAATAGCTAACCTTTTTACCTCAAATATACTTTTGTTTTCACTTTTTGCTTTATTTACAATTCCAGGGATGCTGCTATGATGTCATTCCGACGCCGTATTCGAGGTCTGACACCGGAGGAGATTCGGAACATCCCTAAGGATGAGCTTAACATTCCATGTTCTATGGAAGATTTCCTGGAGGCTGCCAAGAAAGTGAACAAGAGTGTGTCACAGGCTGATCTGAAGAAGTACGAGGAATGGATGCTGGAGTTTGGATCAGTGTGAGACAAGAACTGTACACACACATACAATCCCCAATGTCTTTAGACAGGCAAAAGCCATTATGCAGTCAGGCCTCCAACCTTTAAAAACCTTGTTTTAAATCCTTTAAAACCTCTTTATTTTAATAAACAACTTTAAATAACCTTTTTAAGATTGAGGATTTAATTTGTGTTCTGTAATTTCATCTGACCATGGAAGGTACAATTCAGTAGAATTTACACATAAGGAATTTAGTGTTTGACACAGTTTCAGATGACAGTTTCAGATAAAGTGAGCGAATTCAATCTTAGTTTAACTATATTTTTGGTTCTCATTAAATCACTTCAGTAAACAATCTATACAAGTATTGACATGAAAGGAGTTGGTTGAGTGTTATGGCAAAATGAAATCGGGTTTTATCCCCTTTATCAAGAGATCTGGAATCAACCACATTGATGTAGCATTAACTCTATTGTAGTAATTACAATAGTTTCTTTTGTGCAGCACTTTTTTATTGTTAAATTGTTTTTGCAATTTTAAATCTTTATGTTCATTGCAACAAATGATATTTATTTTTGATTAGGTTCAGGAGGTGCATAAATGTATTTATTTAATCCCATCTGCCTATTATGTTTTAACAAGTTTTATGTGCCTTTACTATGGCCACTTGGATTAGTCGAGCCAAACCTTAATGTACAACTTGTAATCAGTTGATTATTTCCTTATTCTTATCAAATTTATTGCTTAATATCTATGCATTTATTTATGCTTTGTTCACCTTCTATGTCAGCTTTCCTTATTTAAAATATAGCAATGAAAACAATCTACGTTTTGTTCAGTAGTTTTTGAACCCAGCAACTGATCAAGGTTTGTAAACAAGCATGGAGGCCATAGGTGTTTAACTGCCTGGGGTTTGGGATGGCTCAGCAGTTAGTTTCAAGACATTTAACCTTGATGGAAGCCATAGGTGTTTAATTTCCTGGAGTTTGGGATGGCTAAGCAGTTAGTGTCAAGACATTTAACCTTGATAGAAGCCATAGGTGTTTAACTACCTGGGGTTTGGGATGGCTAAGCAGTTAGTGTCAAGACATTTAACCTTGATGGAAGCCATAGTTGTTTAACTACCTGGGGTTTGGGATGGTTAAGCAGTTAGTGTCAAGACATTTAACCTTGATAGAAGCCATAGGTGTTTAACTGCCTGGGGTTTGGAATGGCTAAGCAGTTAGTGTCAAGACATTTAACCTTGATGGAAGTCATAGGTGTTTAACTACCTGGGGTTTGGAATGGCTAAGCAGTTAGTGTCAAGACATTTAACCTTGATGGAAGCCATAGTTGTTTAACTACCTGGGGTTTGGAATGGCTAAGCAGTTAGTGTCAAGACATTTAACCTTGATGGAAGTCATAGGTGTTTAACTACCTGGGGTTTGGAATGGCTAAGCAGTTAGTGTCAAGACATTTAACCTTGATGGAAGCCATAGTTGTTTAACTACCTGGGGTTTGGAATGGCCAAGCAGTTAGTTTCAAGACATTTAACCTTGATGGAAGCCATAGTTGTTTAACTACCTGGGGTTTGGAATGGCTAAGCAGTTAGTGTCAAGACATTTAACCTTGATAGAAGCCATAGGTGTTTAACTGCCTGAGGTTTGGGATGGCTAAGCAGTTAGTGTCAAGACATTTAACCTTGATGGAAGCCATAGTTGTTTAACTACCTGGGGTTTGGGATGGCTAAGCAGTTAGTGTCAAGACATTTAACCTTGATGGAAGCCATAGTTGTTTAACTACCTGGGGTTTGGGATGGCTAAGCAGTTAGTGTCAAGACATTTAACCTTGTAGTTATGGCACTGCCTTATGACAGTTTCTTGTTGCAAACGACAGTAAAATGTCACCCAATGACCATGCCACTAAAGGCCAGATTTAAAAAGTTCAAAGTATTTGACTTCTTTATTCAGTGAGAAACCTACTCACAATAACAGGCACGCTGCTAATCCAGCATAACAACCAGTTCTGCTAGCACTTTTTGTGTATTTCTTATGTAAACACCAACCTCAATTACAACCACTTTTACTGGAGCAAGAAGTCCCCTATGGTGTAATTTGCACTCTCTTATCAGGCAAAATAATGCCACCAGCATGTTTTCAATTACAATCGGGTCACACAAGGTCATGATCTTAGTCAATTAGGCGCTTAATGACCGGAATAGAGAAACATTCAAGGACTTTATGAATTGAAAAATGTGTGAAAAATAATAGGTAAAAAAATAATTTACTTGTCAGCATGATTGGAGTTTCACATGTGATTAACATATCTAAAATGTGATTATACATTTTAATCTTCGCTGAAATGACATACATTTCATAGTATTTGTGACTTACACAGTTACACAATTTATTCATTACATTCATGATTATCATAATCGAAATAAAAGTAATTTTTCCTTACATCAATTATTTATACGAGTTAAAATATTTTCATAACATAAATGATTTTACATAATTTTGTTTAAAACATTGTGGAAAGAAGTGTGTACATTGTACGATACAACATTTTGATTCATAAATAATGTTGATATCACTTGCTCACTCAAGCTCACTATTAAGACCCCTTTGAATGTTAATAGAGGGATTTTACTGTATTCCAGACCACTTTGGTTAGGAAATAATAAGCCACCATCTTTTTTTCTTTAACAATTTTATTGCATTCAAAGTTCTTGATAACAAAATGTACACATAAACAATAATTAACAAAAGTAGATTACTATTATGAATGTTACCATTTCTTATATTTTACAAACACATACCCCTCGGGTCAAAACAGCAGCCTATTCAGCACAAAAAAACAAATGTTTTAAATATAAGAAATGGTATAACCATATCTATCACAAATATAAAGTGGGGTTTTGATTGCAAAAGGATTCTCTGTCATATCAATTAGTTGTTTGAGCATTATTATCATGTGCCTAATAAACAAATGTACATGTCAAATGTTTCCAAAATGTATCCTCCAAAAATTTAGGATTTCTTTGATTATAATACTGCAGTCATATATCTGTTATTTAAAAGAAGAAAAGCATACTTTGGTCAAAACAATATTCAACAACAAAGTATCACACAAGAATCAAAATACGAGTTCAATACCAGGAAACTATTCAAATAATGGTTACATGTCTATGTGTAATATATCATTACAAATACTATTAACTCGGTACTGTTCTTATAAATAATATGAAAGAAGAAACATTTGTTCAAAACTTACCAGTCAAAAACTTAAAGACAGTTTGCTAAGCACCACAGCAGCAAAATGGTTTCATTAAAAAATTGGTTTCATTAAAAAATTGTTTATAAATGAAATTTAAAAGTCAGTTATAAATATTGTCTAGACTTTGGAAAAGGATATATCAATATAGTCAACTATTTCAATGACTTGTTAAATGGACACTTGGTCGATATTCTTCTTGTCTATATTATTGTCCATATTGTATAGTGAATCTCACAAAAAAGCAAACAAAAACAATGGTAAAATGATAACAACATGATTCTAATAACTTATTTTGGCTCACAACCTAGTAGTGCATGAACAGTTGTGTCAGATTACTTGGGTTGCCTGGCTGACTGGTTGGCTGGAATGCCAGGTGGGTGGTCAGCACATGGATATCACTGCTACTCTTGCTTCCACCAGTCTGTAACCTTGTGTTCATGCTTTGGCTAGACCCGTAATTAGTTTGTAGACAATCAACGAAGATTTCAATCACAATATGATTCAGATTAAATGCTCGTCAAGCAAGGATGATTGTCTTGAAGATTGAAAACCAACCACAACAAACAGTGTAAACCAGCTCAGTAGTTAATGTATTGTGTGTGTGTGTGCAAACAACAACTGAGCTGACTATAATACTTACCTGATCCAAGGACATTTCTGAAGAAGTAATAAACTGATTTCTTTGAAAAAAGATACTGGTTTAAAAAAAAATTAAATGAACAAAAAACTTGGAATTACTTGTTTTTGGTAAATGAAAAAAAAACACAAAAACTTTTACAATAGCTTACGTTATTTACTATTGGTTGATTTAAGTGCTAGGATTTTGTATTTAAAGAAGCAGTTAGCTGGTACAGCTCAGCCATATTAAGACCTAGGGTGTTACATCGCACGAGAAGAGACTGAACCATTTCCCGGACTGCCTCACCTTGTGTCAGCAGAAACATCAGCAACTGAAATTAGGAGAAAGGTGGCACATTAAATACAGGTTAACAGATACTAGGGATGAAAATACTGAATGTAAAAGGCTTTAACGTCTCCAGTTTAGCTTATAAACACAGGTACGAACTGCACCTGATTATCAATACTACAATAACAAAATTATTATTTGAACTTGAAGTTGTGAAACAGTAGGTCTAAAGGTCTTGAAGGTCTCAAACTCTTTCTTTACAACCTGCTTGGTTAGCAATAATAATGCTGATCTATTAGATATTTTAGAATTAAGTCAGACTTAATCCCAAATCTCAGTTTTTATACTTCGATCAGCAGCTTATGTTTACAATTAACAATCTAAAATTATATGTATATCTACATTAGTTATGTGTTCTACAGTTAACATTATTAGGCACATAAACTAGGCCAAAGCAAGAGAGAAACTATTAAGATTTTACATTTTTCCACAAGACTATGCAGAAGGGCTGACACTGGATGGCTCTGTAGAAGAGACGCACAATCTGAAAATAAAAGAATACTAAGTCTGCTTCATGTACTGATGCTTTTTGCAGGTGTAACAATTGTATCTAACTCTTCCTATACAAAGTACAAACACAGTACATACAATATGTGTAACATAGAGGATCTGACATGAGTTGTTATTTAATACAAACATTTATTGAACGAGTTCAGGCAAAATGATATTAAATCAAGAACAAAAGTTAATACATACAGTTTGTTTGGAGATTGTCCACTAACCTGAGTTTGATTCTTCTGCCTGATTGCTAGAGAAGTCACCCTGGAATACAAATAAGGCATACCACTAGGTATTAGACTACAAGCACAATATTTTTTCATAATTTGTCAGCTCATAAAATTACAATTTATCTCTCAGATTTGTGGTGTGATGATTAACAAAACACTAAGAACATTCAGACAAAATATTGTCAGCAAGCAAGTAATAGAAGAATTATTAAGAAAAATTAATTTATGAAAAAAATAAAGAACTTATGTGATGGATACGGTGCTGGGCAACAACTGTAATGAAAACTTGGAAATGTGAGAATGTTGTCACAGTTTAAGGTGTTAAACAGTTAAATAGTGTTGCTATTTTTATTCCAATCTACCTGACATTGGAGCACAATTTACAGACAAGATGATGATTTGAGTGTAAAGTAACAAAAGGTCAGTATTACAATTTCCAGATGTTGGTGTTGTGAGTGTCTTCATGGACCAGAGGTAGACACAATCCTAAAGCTCTCTGGATTTCCCCTCGCTGTACACACCAGCCACAGACCCTAAAGGCAGAAATGGATAAAATTCACAAGTATTACCTGTACTTTCTGTTTCATTTAATAGTAGTTATATATTGGGTTTATCGTACAAACCAACAGTATTTCAGTTGTCGGGACCACTTGAAGCAGATATCATGCTGCCTTTACTGTGTATAGCATGCTCTTAACACCTGGTTTGATACCATACCCAGTCACATTGTCAGGACACTGGGCCAACCAATCGTGGAACTACCCTTATATTTGCTCGGGCATTAGCAAGGGAGCATACAACTACCATTTTTAAGAAACTCGATTTGTCGCAGCCCAGGATCGAACCCTGTGCCTCCCGTACCTGGAGCTGACACTCTACCAATTGCACTACCAGGTCTGGTGCTTACTTTCTGTTTTGTGGCAGTTTTCCGCGTACTATTGCAAAAATTGTTAAGCATGAAGTTTATTTAGAAAAGAACAGTACAAAAGTTAGCTTATTTGATTCTAGAAGGTACAGCTTGCTGATTTGGTACATTTACAATTTAGCATGCAATAATACAAAAATAAATTGACAAAAGTTTATAAGGCTGCATGTACCTGTATTTATCTTGTACTGTGTAAATTTTCAAAGTAGCAGTGAATAAATTAGGTAAAAGAGAGGTATTGAAGGAAAGAAAATCCAAAAGTAACTCAACTTTGCATAAGATATAAGGAAAATATGTTTGTACATTATACCATATTCTTAGAAACAAAGGAAACAACAGTGGCATATATTAAGGTATACTGATTTTTGTTACTTATTTTTCCTAAGTAGACAACTTCAGTTCAACTTAAAGTGGGATAGGATTGGGATTAGCCAGCATTTTTCTTGCCAATACTGTGCAGCGACATTTCTATCCTTATAGCACAGGGGCACTTATGAAGTGCCCAAGGACTGAACCCGGCCAGTCCATTATATTGACACTGACAAGTAGTCAAAGTACCCCTTAGCCCCGAGCGTTAGGGGGGAAGCCACTACTACCAACTTTTAAGTCTTTGGTTTGACCCAGCCGGGGTTTGAACCCATGATCTACCGATCCACAAGTCGACGCTCTACCACCTGAGCTTTTGCGGATGGTCACTCTAAAGTGGAAAACACTTCACCTAAATGGGGAAAACAAATACACAGATTCCATGTTTCCAAAAGAAACAAGACAAAGACAATGCAGTTAAAAATGATTACAATTTTATGCAGATGGATGCAAAACTAAATCCTGTGTAAATACCTTAATACTAGAGACACATTGCAGGGCATTCTGTCCACCATTTTCTCATAGACCTCCTGTTTCTGTTCAGGCAGCAAGCCCTCAGCATACAGTTCTATCACAGAGTTCAGGGGCCCATAGTCTGTGGTATAGATGGCAGGCCAGTGGGGCACCTCCACTTTCACCGGGAGGGTAGTCAGACAGCGGTGGAACAGGTAATTTAATCTCCGGGGATGGACAACATTGCTAGGTTCTCTCTCTATCTGCCGATACTGGAACTCTATATACCTGTGGCAGTGGTAGTACAGCTTTATAATGTCTAAAAAATAACTAAATCTACCTCAACCCATGTCTGGCTACAGTTTTAATCCCAGAAATAAACCTTAATTTAAAGGTCAAAATAAGCCTCAGTGTTTTTGTTTTTCTAAAAAAAAAATGCAAAAAACGTTAGTCATATTGCTAATGACCCATCAGCAAATAAAGTAGATTCCTATCAAATGGCTCCCTAATAGCCTATCTTTAAGCAATTAATGTTTATTGTATTTTGTTTTTTTTACTGATTTTTGTTTGTGTGCCGTTATGAGGAAACAAGTGTCACCAGAGCTTCATGTTTTGTTTACATGCCTGTTGTGTTACAGTCCATGTTGTTATTGTCCATTTAGCTAGTGTCGGACAGCTTGTAACTTAGTCTGTATGTCATTTCTATAAGGTCTAGACTTCATGATGCAGGGGAGCCTGTTCTGTCGTATACGTCTATGTATATGTGCAGTCATTGATATTTTAAAGAAGGGGGAACACTATCATTCATAAAGCATCAATCTTTACAATTTGATGCCTGGGGTTTATTTCTAGAATGCTATGAAGCGTAGTTAATTTGAAACAATTAACTTCTGTCAGCAAAAAGAGGTGCATTGAATTTCATTTGCAGAAATATTATTCAATTTAGTGAGCATGTAATTTAGAAATTTTAAGACTGTATTGAAGAAGAAAGATTATTTAAAGGTACTAAATAAATGTTCTTCTGGAAAACCGAATTACATATGTCCTGACTGAGGTTTAAACCTTGGTTAGGGCATTAAGGTAATAAGGCCCTCTGGCATCAGCGACATCAGAATAAAATTCCTGGTCACCTTAAGAGAATATATCTGGTTATTCTAGATATAAATATCTAAGGCAGCATACACACATTCATTATAGTGAAGACTTGCCTTGACTGTTCTGTACACAAGTATTTGGAAAGGCAATCAGATGAGGATCTGAGAAACACACATATGACCTACCTCAGTGGATGGTTAAGACTTACCCCGCCCATATTTTGGATAGATCCTCTGGTTTACTGAGGGAACACAAAGCCGTCTCATACATCTCCACAGCATTGTTGACTTCCTGACGCAGCTCTAGCAACAGGCTGGCAACAAACAATGAGTCATGAATATCTGCAGGTGATGAGGGTCAAGAATATCTGCAGGTGATGAGGGTCATGAATATCTGCAGGTGATGAGGGTCATGAATATCTGCAGGTGGTGAGGGTCAAGAATATCTGCAGGTGATGAGGGTCAAGAATATCTGCAGGTGATGAGGGTCATGAATATCTGCAGGTGGTGAGGGTCATGAATATCTGCAGGTGGTGAGGGTCAAGAATATCTGCAGGTGATGAGGGTCATGAATATCTGCAGGTGATGAGGGTCATGAATATCTGCAGGTGATGAGGGTCAAGAATATCTGCAGGTGATGAGGGTCATGAATATCTGCAGGTGATGAGGGTCATGAATATCTGCAGGTGGTGAGGGTCAAGAATATCTGCAGGTGGTGAGGGTCAAGAATATCTGCAGGTGATGAGGGTCATGAATATCTGCAGGTGGTGAGCTAGTCAGAATACAAGGACAGACTGGCTGCTCGTATTTCCAAGGTCAAACTGACTATAAAAATATGAATCCAGTCATTTGCTTTGTGCAAACACCATGTAAGAATATTAATATGCAAAGAACATGACAATACAAGATAAGTAAATAAATTGTAAGAAAAGTGACAACAAAGTACAGTTAAAAGAAATTGAAGAAAAAGTGACCAAAAATATAGACTATAAAAATATGAAGAGAAAGTGACTATAACATGTAGAATATGAACAGAAGATTATAATTAATATAATAGTTAAAATCAAACGCTGGTACATTGAGTAAATAAAAAACATAGGAAAATAATGCAATAAAATGTAAAATCTGAGGTTGTACAAGTATAGAAGTGTACCAGTAGTTTAGCCAGATGTAGATCAGTTGACTGTGAATGGAGTCAACTGTCACCTCGGGTTTGTAGGAGGGAGGGGCCTCCCACAGGGGAACACTCTGTCGCAGCAATACACTGAAGCATACAATACACACTGTTTATTGCATTGGCAAAACTTTTAATACAATATGCAGTTAGGGGTTGAGGAGTTACAAGTCGCCGACTCTAACCGCTCACCCACGGGTGCCGCCAATACAATTTTTTTATCAACTTGTAAAATGTTTAACAGTATTTGGGATTTTACTTATAACATCAAAAATAGTTGTATTTAATTTCAAAGGCAGTCAAAAACTTGAGGCGCAGAATGTGGATAGTACCAGTAGATGTTAATGTATTAAAAACTTGACAAAGATTTCTGCATTTATAGTATCCCCTTATTGAATGACATCAGACTATTTGTTAACACAAAAGAAAGAATCCATGATTACCAGTAGAGAGAGGCAGCATCAATAACAGAGTTCTCGTCCAGCACAAAGAACTCAGCTGGGCACTGAGACAGGCAGATAAGGGCACCCTCTGTGTTCTGTAAGCATACATGTTTACATACAGGGGGCTGTAGTCATAGGGTAAATAATCATACAACAATACTCTAGTTTGTTTGTGGTGACATACAGGGGGCTGTAGTCATAGGGTAAATAATCATACAACAATACTCTAGTTTGTTTGTGGTGACATACAGGGAGCTGTAGTCATAGGGTAAATAATCATAAAACAATACTCTAGTTTGTTTGTGGTGACATATGCCCCAAAAAGCCAGGAAATTACTGTTTAAATTTGTTTTTGAATTACATTGCAGAGACCATTTATGATTTTTTATTATAGCGAAGTCCATCTATTTGATGGAGACCCCAGACAAATGACTGTGTAGAACCACCAGCACACCACAGGTCAGCTGGAAGACCTTCCCACATTAAGTACTTTCGCCCCAAATGGGACTCGTATCGACACAGTGAGAGGCGAAGCAGTCAGAGGAGTAACAAGTCAGCGACTCTACCACTACGCCTTGGGCGCCCTTAATTTTTGTATTAACATTTTAGAACAGTGGCATACAATGTCCTAAGCATATATGGACAAAAAGAATACATTTTACAGAATAATTATTGTTTAAATATTTTTTTCCACTTAAGGAGCATAGCTTGCTGTTCCAAATGTATAATCATTAAGACAGCACTGAAGATTGTTAACCAACGTTAGGGACATTTTATGATAAAATACTTACTATTACATAGAAAAGATCATGTATAGACACCAGTTTCAGATAAGCAAGCGCCTCATTGAATAAAAGATTACATGAATCTCCAATTATCAAATATCAGCATAAATATAAGTGTGAATATATTTTTGAAAAAATTGAAAGATAAAATAAAATAACAAACCTTGGAAATGTCAAATTGTGCTGCGTAGTAAAAGGCCCTTGCTGACAGAGGAACCTGCTTCTAAGGCATCACTGAACACCTACAATTTTTATAAACACATAACCTTAGCACTTTTAAAACTTTAAAACTATAATGATTTTTTGCTCTTTTTTTTCTAATTTTTTTTTATTGCAACAAAGGCAACAATTTGTAAAACTTAACAAATGCTTACAACAGAGAAATCAGAGCAAGTTTGTTGACAACAACTGAAAGCTATTGTATTGCGTATTAAGAGAAACATTATTTTGTTATAATCATCATAATAACTCTACAGTTACAGTTAAGCAAGGAAAACGTAGTTCCATGAAACCATTATTTTGAGTTCCAAGTTATTGAGAAAAACATGTATTCATCTTATTCACTTTCATAACTTATTAGATGTAATAAAAGAAGATTCATACATCATCTGAACTGTTAAGATTGCGTAAAGTAAACTTAAAGAAATAAATTACAACTTTATGGAAGTCTTACCCTGAGTGTGGCACTCCTCTCGTTGTGGGCTGCATACAGGTTAGCAACTGTGAGCCATATATCAACCAGGCTACGATCCTGTCGCAGCAAGTCCTTGCAGACATTCAGCAGCTCTTGCAATCTGAACGATTAACAGGAAGAAAATGATATGATTGTTATAAAAAAATAATTTTCATTTCATTATTATTATCAATTCCTAAATGACTAAACTGGTTACCAAGCCATCATGTAAACATATTAGTTACTTTTAACACACTGTTGATTAATTATCAGGAATATTAGCAAGGAGTATTAACAACTTCCAGCTTAAAATTAATGTCTTATAACTAAGAGGGTAATATGCATGTGTTTTATTTAATAGATGGTCACATACAGAATTCATGTAAATTGTCAAAGATATAACAACAAAAAAGAAACAAAAACAGAAGACTAACAATATTTTATTGGGACTAGGACATTTAAAAGAAAATTTATTTGTATATTTGGTTGCTATGGCACACATAATAAAGTTCCAGAGTATCTAAATTGCTGTGAAAGGTTCAATAATTTGGGAGTTTCTTACATTCTTACCTCCACACATTAAGGTTACTATAGGACCTTTGTCGAAATGTAAGGATCAATTGAGCCCTTTCATTCTACATGTATTAATAATCATTACAAATTTTAAGTTATTTTCTATTAACACTATGAAAAGATTCTAAGAAATATTGCTGAAGGAAAAGGCAGAAAATAGCCCAGATTAGACATTTGCACAGTTTGAATAAGTCTGATCAATTTATGCTAAGCAAGCTAAGAATAAAAAATTAAATTGTACAATAAAATGTGCTTATAAATACTGCACTAGAAAGCATGTATCATCTTACCTCTGTGTGTGCTGTAGAAGGTGCAGGAGGTTGGTAATAGAGTACAAGCCCATCCTGGAGGGCGGTGGGGGAGGGGTCAAGCGTGACACACACTTGGATAGCCTCTTTCAGCAGCTCCAAGGATCGGGTCACATGATCTCCAGTCATCTGGGACCATGGCAGGATCAGTGGCTTCTGACAGACAGAATAACAAGTATGCATTGTTGTGTTTAAAATCCAAACTATGGGAGAGAAACATGATAAGCTTATGCTTAAGTTTAGACCCGTTTTTGCTTGTATTATATCTTGAATGTTATCGCACGTACAATTTTTTAAATAAACAGTGTTCAAACTTACATCTTAACAACTGTGTGAACTTGAAACATATATAGTGCTAGATGGATAGATAATATTTATTTTTTGAGTCAGCAAGATTGCAAAAAGCTCTAAACGAGTTTTTACAACTGGCTTTTACTTATTTATTCCACAAAGAATAATGTGGGTTAATTTCCACAAAGAATTATGTGGGTTAATATATGAGGACCACCCCGCTAAGAGGTTCACCCTGCTATGCAGGACAATTTTTTTCAGAACAGTTTTATTTCTTTATTTTAATGTTCTAACCTAGAACAGGGAGAGTTTTTTCAGAACCATTTAACAAATTCACAACTCTCTTAATCCCTGCGACAGAACCGGTTGGTCCAGTTATTCAATTATTTTAATCATGCCTGCCAACACCTCTTGAGTTAACAAAATTGTATGTACATGTAACAACTTTAAATTATGACATTGCTGATTCACTTATGGTAAATACAAAAAAGTCAATTATGGCGGTGATTTGTTTGATTTAAAAACTGATGTCAGATCATATGTTGTATACGTTAATGGTACAAAAAGATCTGTTTGAAGTTACCTCGTCTCTTCTTAGCATGAAGGTAGACTTGCAGTGAAAGTCTGCACTAAAGGCAGACAGATAATGTTTACAAATTCTTCCAGTAAATACCGTATTCACTCATGTAATCGCCACATATTTTTTATTCTTGGTACGTTACTGAACGACTGTCATCGCTCTATCAAAATAGGCGGTATTGACATTGTTACTTCCCTTTTTATTCCCATTTCCATTATACAAAATGGCGATAAAGCGGAGCTCCGCTGTATAAACTATGCGGCCTTTACATTGATTCAGGATTTTTTCTTCTAATTTTGCGCTCATTTTGGGGGTGCAACAGTTACATGGGTGCGACCTTTACATGAGTGAATATGGTAACAATCTGATACAGGCTGTTTTGTAAACTAAAGGTTAAAATGAATGTATGTACTATCACATAAAAAAATGCCAGTTAATAACAATTTGTATGTCACAAGTTTGAGATAAAATAACAAATACTGAAAATTTACTTTATTTTATGTTTAGTATATTCTTGTAAAGCATATAAACTATAACACGATAAGTACACTAGATAATTTAATACAATATAAATACAATATAATACTACACCTGTTAATAGATATGATAGTATTATATATAAACTCACAAAGAGGACCACCTCGCTATTCGGGACACTTTAAAAAATAACAACATGTAGTCCTCTTTGCGAGGCTTTACTGTATATGTGACGTTATGCATACTTAAACAAACAGGCCATAATGGAGCTTAATTGCTCACCTGAGGACATGGGCTTTTAGAAGGCTCATAAGTGGCATCAAGTAGTTAAGAGTAATTTACTTTTTATCTTATCTTTGGTGAAGATTGAACCATTAGTGTCACCACTGAGTTGATAACATTTTCTTGAATTTTACCTAGTGACCTGGAGAATCCACGTGACTCAGTTCAAAACATATCTAAGATTTTATACAGGCAAACATTCTGGAAAAGTTTGATTAAGATTGGGCCATAAATGTGGTTTCTGATAAATGACTTTGGTATGTCACCACCTGGGTCGAACCTGGGGCCTCTAGTAACTGCACTAACAGGTCTAGTCAATAGTTTGTAGAAAACCTTTTATATAGCTTTTACAAAATACTAAGTGTATGGATCATTAGACTTACCTTATTAACAATCTTGCCAGACATGTTGTAGACAGGGTCAAACAATTGATCAGGCAGACAGTGGGATGAGAGAAGATGGATGTAGGAGAGCCACAGGATACATCTGTCAGGCACCATCAGGTAGGACTGACATGACCAACTGCCTCCCTCCTTCTTCACAAAGTAGCCCTGCAAGAGTAACAAACACAGTACATTAGTAGTAAAACTTTTGTTATGTATCAATGTTACAATGCAGGTGAGACAGTCAATAATTGTTTCTCTCAACAACTAGTAAGGACTAGTAAGCTCTAAAAGACCTGGTCAAAATACTGGAGATTTGGAATTCTGCATTATGCTAAACACAAACTTGTTTTATTAAACCTGCTTTCAAGACTGAACTGGAAAAAAACAACATTTAATTATTTCACAATATCCTGATAGTGGTCAAATTTGCATGGGCTGATTTTTAGTTTTTTTATATATAAATTCCAACCTACAAGATTTAAGTCATTATAACAATATCACACTTTTCAAAGTAAAGGAAGATTGAAGATAAATATATAAGAAGAATAGGCAATATGTTACCTATATGTAAGAAATGAGACCTTATAAGTTGGGACTTTAAACTACTTTGCTAATAGATGCCTGAAGATGAGCCAAGGTACAGGTGTCAGTAACAAAATAAAGCAAGAGAGCCATGAAGGTCCTATATCACTCACCTGAGTGCTGTTTAGCCCTTGTGGCTATGCTTTCAGACTAATAAAAATTCTCTGAACAATCTTCATACAAGGCCGTCAAAGGCCAATACATTAACCAAATATTAAAACTTCAGTTCTTGTAGTTTCTGACAAGAATATTTTCAAAGTTTTGAACAATCTTGATACCCAAGAAACATGTATACCAAATATCAAGACTCTAGCTCTTAGAGTTTCTGACAACAGGATTTTTAAAGGTTTCATATATGGCCACAAATGGACAATGGTCACACCCTTGGCAGTCATGTTTTTTGAAGCATCAGAATTATTTGGACACTCTTGATACAGAGCCACACAAAAAACATTTATACCAGCAAATAAGGTCTCTCTAACATGAAGATTTTCTAAGTTACCCTATATAGATTTATATGGAAAATGGCCTCGACCCTGAAAGCCATATTTTTAAGGATCATAAGTCTTTGAAGAATCTTGATCCAAGGCCACCCAAAGAACATACCAAATATCACGGCTCTAACTCTTGCAGTTTATGACTAGAAGATGTTCTAATTTTATCTATATAGCCTTATATGGAAAATGGCCAGGGACCTGGTGGCCATGTTTTGTGACGGATCAGAATCAATTGAACAACCTTCATACAAGGCCACCCAAAGAACAAGCATACCAAACATCAAGGCTCTACCTCTTGGAGATTTTGACAAGACGATTTTCAAAGTTTTCCTATAAAGCCATATATGGAAAAAGGCTTCTGGTGTCCATGTTTTGTGATGGATCACAATTCTTTGAACAATATTTATACAGGGCCACCCAAAGAACAGGTATACCAAATATCAGGGCTCTAGCACTTGTTTTTGACGGATCAAAATTATTTGAACGTTTCATTAACCCTGTCAACCGGCCGAAAGAGCTCAAGCAGTAGACCGTTAGCTTGCGGATCAGGATGTCGTGGGTTCAAACCCCTGCCGGCCAAACGAAAGATTTAAAAGTTGGTAGTAGTGGCTTCCCTCCTAACGTACGGGACTAAGGGGATAGCATTACACCTGACTCATCGTGTCAGTATAATGGACCGGCCCGGGTTCAGTCCCTGGGCAACTCATAAGTGCCCCTGTGCTATAATGATAGAAATGTCGCTGCACAGTATCGGCCAATCCAATCCCATTCCCCTTTTCTACTAAAGCTTCTGAGAAAGTTTGGCTGAATTTGGCCCAGCAGTTTCTTAATGAGATAAGCTAAGGCAAGCTAACAAGAAATCCTACTTATATTGACATATTCCCTTCATAATACAATAACCTTAAATATGACTGCGAACAAGACCTTGACTAGAGATTGTCCTTGTAAATGTTATAGTGATACACCATCAGATGTATGATGGTGAAGTCTGACTAAAGTATGGTAAACAGTATAACATTTTTAAACAGAAACGCGACAGACACAAGTACAGGTGGACTAACAGATGGACAGACAATATACTGTCATTGTGGGCATAAAAACAGAAAGGGTTATCTGCATTCCATATAATATATGCTGATGACACATTCTGACTTTAAATAGAATATATTTGATAACAAATACAAAGACCTCAAGGTATCTGCCTCACCTGTAGTGTACATGATGGCATACTTCAGCCTGCCTGAGACTACGGCCAGGTGTATCTTATACAGCATGGTCTCTAGGAGATGGTGAGATATGGAGGGGTCAGGTGAACTGCGGGACTGACATCCACACAGGTATGCTATGATCTCATCACATACCTGATCTCTCTCACTGTAGGTCTCTACACCATGCAAGTACTGGCAGAAGAGAAGGGTAAAAAAGCATTCTAAAATGGTCAAGAAAACTTGATAATAAAATTGTAATTGTTACAGAATGAATACAGCATTATTTTCCAATCTAACTGGTATTTTTAGAATAAAAAATGGAACACTTATAGTATAAAGGAATGTGTTGCTTATAATGCAATTGTTAAATTTAAAAGAAAAAACATATTCTGATATGCAATAGACAAATACTTAATTAGATAAGATCTTGAGAAAATATTGTAAATATGATTTCACTGGTCGTATCCCATTTAACCATAATTGAAATACCAATATTCAGAAACTGAATACATTGACAAATTAATGCGCTTTTTTTAAATGAAACTCAGTTCAGAGAAAAGCTTGTGCCTCAAAAAAACACCAATCAGAAAAAAAATAATAAGAGTATCCTTAAACTAAGAGATATAAAAAAATATTCTTTTGCCCTAAAGATTGGGTGTTCAAAACACAGAGTGAATGCAGGACATCACCTCAGTTTTTTAATTACAAATAGAAACATTTGACAGTAGCTAAAAATCTTTTTTTTGTACCTTCTTAAAGACAATATCATTTTCTAATGACCTAAAATATTCAAATATTTAAATAGAAGAAATCAGGAGAAGATACCAGAGCCTGAGGGTAATTAAACTTTAAGCTGAAGTTTGAGACAATTCTCAAGCAAATGATAGGTTGGATTTAAATAAAAAGTAAAATCTTACCAGTAGAAGTCCTTGAAAATATCTCAGACCTAGCTACAAGACCCTCTGAAAAAGGGCTATTTATAAGCATAAATATACACTAGCATCTTATAGCAAAATTACCTTCCACCAGAGACTGAAACTAGGTGCATACTGCAGGGCAGTCTGACAGAGGTCCGTGTAGTCTGTGGTGTTAGGAAGCCTGCGATAAAGGACCAGGTACTGGTCCCAGAGGGCGCTGTGGTCACGGTTCTCTTCCAACCCCCGCGATAAGACGTTCAGAGCTTCTAGCAGGTTCTGGTCAGGGCTCCTGTCAATAAGTATGACTGATGTTTCATTATTTGTATTAAAAATACTATGTGTCACTATACTCATTATTGTCTTTCGTCTATTAAGGTTATGATCTGAGTCACTATGCTTTCAAAGTCTCAAACAGAGGTTTCAATTAAGCTGAAATTGTTTTGTGTGGAAATTGAAACAAGAATTATCAATAAAGGTGATGACTATCTCTACATACTGCTTTGCCAAAACTCATGTAAGATCAAGCTGATTGTGATGTGCACAAAATATGCACAACTCAGCCTGGTACTTACCAGTCCAATGATGTTTATCCAAATTTGTCCAACCATAGTTGAGATATAACACAAACAAATCAAGTCTACTGTTGGACCAACCTACTGGCGTAATTGACTACAGTATAGACCTAATATTATTTGTATCTGGCCAATGTATACTACAAAATAGACCCAATATTATTTGTATCTGGTCTATGTATATAGTCTTTCAATATAAATTCTTCTTTGATAAAATAAATACAAATATAAATTATGTACATGTCCTATGTTAGTAATGTTGACATTTAAGTATAATCCTTAAAAGAAAAAATCATTTAATGCAAGTTAGTTACAATAAATTGCTTTATAATTATGCATTTTTTTTTTCAGACACAATATTGCACTTGTTTTTAACATAAAAGTTTACAAATAACAACATAGAAATTTTCAGAAAACAAACAAACTTAACAAAGGGAACTTTGTTTTTTTATGTAACATAACAAACTAAATCCGGTAAGATGTTGACTAACCCATGTGGGTTTTGCAGTTTCCGGTATGCCAGTGTGAGCCACAACTGTGGGTTGTGGGGTGTGTGCAGCACAGCTGACTCCAGGTCTTGAACCTCAGATCCCTGGGCAGTGTAGAAGTATCTCCTGTCCTCTTCTTGTACAATGTTCTCTTCCTGCTGACACTTTTTTGGAGCCAAACTCAAGGATGCTGATGAGAAATAAAAAAAAGAGCAAAATAACTGCACAATTGTCTTATATCTTATGTATGCATACATTAAATGTGTAGGCATAATGACCTTCTATAACTAGAACTATCACTAAAGGAGATTTATACCAGCATATGGGTGCTTGATACTGGAACTGATAAGCTTAGAATCAATGGAATTAAGGTAAAACAAGAAACATACACACTTTAACAGTGACCTTGACCCCACCTGCCCCCTTTTCAATCCCAAGCATTGACTTCTCAGAAGCTACTTATACAGCAAGTTTTATAATAATACTCATTCCTAAAGGTAACTGAGCAGAAACCGTCTTTTTTTCTATTTTCAAGAACAGTGACCTTGACCCCAGTGGCCCTACTGTCAATCGTAAGTGTCATCTTCACAGAAGCTTAACTATGCAGCAAAGTTCATCACAATATCTCATTCTTAACTCAAGTTATTGGGTGGAAAGTTTTTTTCCATTTATAGTAACAGTGACCTTGACCCAACCAGCATTTACGTCAAATTTGATTTGTATCTTGCGATGTTACAGCTGTGTATCAAAAGAATTTAAAATATGAGAAAACCTTATGAGGAATCGTCCAGAAACTGTTTTTCTTTTTTTAGTAACAGTTAACAGTGACCTTGACCCATTCAATCCAAACGTTGTCTTCAAAAAGCTACCTATGCAGCTAGAGTTATTGAGCAGAAAAGTTTTTGCGATTTTAGTAACAGTGACCTTGATATTGACCCTACCAGCCCCAATGTCGAACCTGGCCTGTACCTTGTGATGTTACACATGTGTACCAATTATTGTTTAAATCTGTGAAGCCTTTTATCAGTTATCATCTGGAAACCTTTTTTCCTTTTTTATTATTAGTGACCTTGACCTCACCAGTCCCAAAAACGAACATGGCCTGCATCTTATGATGTTACACCTGTGTATCAAAAAATGTTTAAATCTGTTTATGAGTTATTATCTGGAAACCATGGAAACAAACGGACTGACTGACAAGCTCACTACTATATGCCCCCTTAAACTTCGTTTGTGGGGGTATAATGACATCATGACAGAAATGTTTCATAATATGTAGGAATCCAACTCACAACTTAGTACAAACTTCCTGACAATGAACAGAATAAAAGATAAAGTGACATAAGCAAAAGAAGTTGTGCTTTTGTGATTACAAATCAGGTATGCTCATTTCAGAAATACACACTATTCTAAATTAATAACAGACAAAAATGAATACCCCTAGTGTTACTGTAACTGTAAATTAAAGGCCAGAGCTGAAGTAAAATCATGTCATGACGTGCCAAGATATGCTCATCCATGCATTGTACCTACTAGTCCTGTGAAGTTTCATCAAAATCTGATGTAACAGTTGCAAAGATATAGCAATGACAAATCCTGATCCCAGACCAACTGACAAACATATTTTCAAAATTGCTCCCATTTAATATCATATCTGGGCATATGATTAACCATATTGAAGAATGCAAAAACGAAACTTGTACAAAATAAGTAGAAAATACCTGTAAAATGTTATTCATGTAAAAATGACAAACCAAAATGAACACAGAAGTTTCAAGATCATTAATTGCCATGTCTTGTTTAAAATAAAACTCAGCTTACCTAACCCGTCCTGTTTAAGGGCAAATGTACTGAGATCACTGGTGTCTGAAAACTTCTCTTCCTGTTTTGGTCGACACATTCTTGGGGCATAGAACATCATGTGGGGGGCAACTGACCATGAAGTAGAGTAAATATTATTTTAATAACTAGAGTAAACGAGATTAAATCCCTGATTCTTAAAATATAGAAAAAATAATAAATTTACAATTTGCAATAATTAAAATTAAGATCATACACTGATAAAAATTAACATTTATTTACTTTAAAAATTTTGAACAGAGAACAGTTGATAGAGCACTAAAACAAAATCTTATGAGAAAGAAAAACACCAAAGCAATAAAAAATTGGACTGACATAAAATGTGGACTACTATACAGTCAACTCTCGTTATCTCAAATTTCAAAGGACCGTAGAAAATAGTTTGAGATATCCGAAGTTTGAGTTATCCGAATTTAAGGAGAGTTTGTGTAAATCTTAAAAATCTTACCTGCTACACGATGACTGGTAATGACTGAAATTCCTTGTTATATCTGCCACTGTAAACTAAGTTTCTGCAAGTTTGTGTGGTTTTGTATGTTTAAAGTGTTATTAGATTTTTTACAATGCAATTTAATATCAGCTGCAAGAAAGTTTAATGTCGATCTGACTATCCCTCAGTACTAACACCGAGTCCTTCGTCAGATTGCTCGACTCGTGTCTGGTCTGTTGCCATAACCAATCTTATTTTTTTATTCAATAATCAGTACGTGTATTGTGGGTAAGTAGTGGAAGGATGATAAAATCACTAACGTGACCTCCCATTTTATATACAAGTTGAGAAGGCCGTGTCAACAAGTTCTCAAAAACTGCTACAACAACAAGAACAAACTGAAACACTTTAATAAGCGTTAATTGATTAACAAAATTGTTGTTCATTAAATCAGCTAATTAAATAATAATCGATTAACCTCTTCTCTAAATTACGTGACATCCTGATTGCCGATAATTGGCGATAAAACTCGCGCCCAAATCTTCACGAGTTTCACGGTAGGTGTGAAAATCACTATTGTTGCCGTTTTGCATCTTATAGCAATTTGAAGTTTGAGATAGACCAACTGATTTCAACAGTTTTATACGTGTGGGGACAAAGAATTTAGTTTGATATATCCGATAATTTGACATATCCGAATTTGAGTTAAGCGGAGTCGAACTATATAGAAACTATAGGGAAAAAAACGGGACCGTAGAAAACAGTTTGACATAACCGGAAATTTGAGATAACCGATTTTGAGATAACGAGAGTTGACTGTATTTTAATAGTTCTTATGCAACAGAATTAAATGTATGATCTACCTACCATGCTTCACCTTGTCATTGACACGACTGATTAGCAGTACACACAGCTGGTCCAACTTCAGATGACCTTTACTCTGCTGTAGTAGACCATCCACATAGCTACCTGCAACACACAAACATGACCTTTACTCTGCTGTAGTAGACCATCCACATAGCTACCTGCAACACACAAACATGACCTTTACTCTGCTGTAGTAGACCATCCAAATAGCTACCTGCAACACACAAACACAGGCAGAAATGTGTATAACTTAATACGTATGTAATGTATGAAATAATGTAATGTACTGTAAGTGATGTACTGTATGTAAGGTACTGTACGCAGTGTATGTAATGTACAGTATGTAATGTACTGTAAGTACTACATGCAATGTACTGTATTTATAATAATATTCTGTACTTTGAAATAGTATGCAACAGTATGTTATATAATGTAATAGTATGCAATGGTAGAAAATATAATGTAATAGTATACAATGGTACGTAAAATAATGTAAAAGTATGCAAGGGTATGTAAATAATGTAATGGCATGCAAGGGTATGTAATATAATGTAATAGTATGCAATGGTACGTAATAAAATGTAATAGTATGCAATGGCTGGTGTATCTTTCTGCATTCCAGCCAGGGACAGACACTAGGACATAAAATGTAAGAACCTACCTATCATATCTAACACTTTCTTGACTGGTGTATCTTTCTGCACTCCAGCCAGGGACAGACACTAGGACATAAAATGTAAGAACCTACCTATCATATCTAACACTTTCTTGACTGGTGTATCCTTCTGCACTCCAGCCAGGGACGGACAGTAGGACACAATGTCTATCAGAACCTCCCTGTCTGTCAGGTTCAGGTCACGGAAATGTTGCCTGAAATAAAATCATCATAGATACATAGGCTAATGACCACTGATAAAAGTTAAGTGTCAAAATGTCATCCATTTACTTTGATTACAATAGATAATTAATTTAGCAATAAATTAAAGTAACACAACTTTTGGTAATTGAACATACAAGGTGTTTCATAATATTTTTTTTCTTTTGTAATCCTGGAAAATAGTATGCATCCTTAATGAAATGTTACTACAGTACAGCAGATAGGTTTCCTAGGAACTTTAACAATTCGTCTTTTCTTTCTGAAAACACACAATAGATGCTGTTATTTTGTTGACATGTTATTTTGTTGACACATTTTGTCAATAGAGTGAAGTGGACTCTAAAAGCAGTCTTAAGAGTGTAAATGTATACATGGCATAAATAGGTAGAAATTAGAAAAACGAATCTACATATGCATGTATTTAGGAGTGATGTCAATGAATATATCAAATATTTGTTTTACAATGTAGATTTTTGCTAGAATAAGTTTTATTTCAGTATAAAATTAGCTTGTGAACATCTAAGTAACTCATTAATAACATACATAATATATATATTTATTTATATGTAACTATAACTAAGATCTTGGAATGGGTCAATTTAGAAGTAAAAACTAAATATATATCTTTGAACATATATTTCTAATGGCACCCTTTTGTGTTTCGCATGCTAAGGTTAACAGCTATGATGCGATCCCTGCAACTGACAAATAATTATTTAACAAATATTTGGTTGCATAAGGTTGCATAAACTATTTATGTTTAAACTATTTATGTTTAAACTATTTCCTACACTCTTACATATGACATGACTGCATTATACAAAATCTGTATGATAAGCAATCATCATTAAACTCACCACTGGCATTTGTCATCATTGCATGTACCCTGTAGTTCATATCTACACAGGGCTTTCTTTGGTTGGAGCTTGTGAGCAAAACTATTGGAAGACAGTTGTTTCAGGGCTTTGGTCCGGAAGTAAGGGTTGAATCTAGATGGTTTTAATGGAAAAACAATTCTACTATACACATGAACAGTTATAATGCACACTATCAAACCCTAAACAATATTTCATTTTAGGAATTCTAAAACATTTGTTTTGGGATCATTTCCTCATTGAGATATTTTAGTAAATGGGAAGATACCCAGTTAAGATGTTTTATTGCCCTTAATTAATTTTTCAGACTTTAAACTGTTCAGGGTATAGAAATATCAAGGTGAAGTTCATATTGAATTCCTATCAAACTTATACAATTTAAAATACCCAAACATATACAGTTGATTTCTCTTATTTGCATATACAACTTCCAAAACCAATTTATGCAAATAACTGGAAAATGTGTTAATACGAAAATCAAATATAGGAGTATTTCAACAAGCGTATTTTGTTATCAGTTGTCGCAAATTTGATTTATAATTATTACCTCTCAACTACAGTGTTTCCTTCAAAATCCATCAGTTATATATATAAATATATATATTTATATATTTTATACTGCACTCATAATCATTTACCTCCCAATCAAGTTGTAAAGCCAATCATTTATCTAAAGTGCCACCATGTTTTTTTATGACAGCAAAATAGCACCTTGTTTTATACGTGGTATTGCAGGGTGGTCTCTTCAGATTTTCATTTAAAAAAAAATGAAATAAATCTGCATTTAGTGTATGATATGAACATTTTCTTTTTTTTTTTTTTGCCAAGGGAGAGCAATGCAGGAAGTAAACTTCAAGAGTTATCTATAGTATGCATGATGTCATTCACTGTTGACACTTGTACCCTTCCTGAAAACCTGTGACATTCGTCATAAGATGTGATAGAAAACATGCCATTGACAGTAGAACATAACAGAGTAAAGGGAACAGGCTGCTAATCATGCAGTTGACACAGACAAGCAACCATGTTTGCTAATCAATTGGAAAAGTTGCTATTATTACCCCAGAAAAAAAAAGTGAAATCAGGCTGACGCCTTATGCATACAGCCATTAACTTTTTAACAAAGGTTCAGAAGAAAAGGTTTTGTGTTTGAATTTTTGTTCAATAAAATGGAATTTGCATATAACTTTTATTGATTAACTAGAAACAACTGTCAAAAAAAGTTGAAAAATTGCTTGATAATAAATCTGCATGCAACATAAAACCTGAACTTGCATAAACAAGTTGAATTTCATTTTTCATCTATGAATTAGCACTGAACAATCCTGGACCACATTTAAATGGGGAAAGAGATTAAAAGGAAAGTGAACTAGGACTTGGGGAACGCAGCAATCTGTCTTCAATTCTGTGGAACCCCATGAATGATAGAAAAATGGACTGAAAATGGTTATGACGATGATGATGACAATGATGATAATGATGAGAACTTTCCTTACCTATAAGATCTGAAATGAATCAGTGGACTCTTGTAGGCTAGTGAGGCAGACTGGAGCCCCTCCTCTCTGGCTGGCTTTCCCTGATGGAACCCCTTATAGACTGGTATCACAGAAACATGATTCATCTCACTGGAGAGGGCGCTGTATTCTTTATGTATCCTAGAACCAGGCTGGGGCTGACACAGTCTATGGAGATCAGCAGACACGCGACTTGCCTGTGAAGAAAGTACCAAACTTTTTTTATATGGAAGGGCACTTTTTTTAATGTTAGGCATGTAGGTACAGGTCTTGGTGCCATTTTTTAAATTTAGTCATTGCAATTTAATAAAAATTTATGTTAATCCTAATGACGTAAGATTTAGGAATAAGTCATTCCCAAGAGAGAAATGTGAGGTCACTTGAGGTACAGAAAGCAACTACAAAAAAAAATTAATTAAATTAATTAGAATAGATACATGCAAAAAAAAAGAAACTGACATAAAACCTACTCTGGGACTTTACTGTGTAAACCTTTTCTGAATGTCCTTTCATCCAAGTATCACAATTTATGTAAACTTTTCATACTGGAAGCTTTGAATGACAAGACAGTACATAAATATTAACTTAAACTAACAAAGATTAAAGCACACAGTTAATATACCTGATCAGCTTTTAATTATCTAGTAATTAAGGATTGATTAAGCAACTTTACTGACCTGTACTTTAATTAACTGTTGAAGGTATTTGCCTGAAGGTAAATTCACAGTTGGTTTCTTTTCAGCTGTCTCCTGGCTACAACTCCTTGCAAGAGGGGTTTTAGGCTCCAGGTCTGGCCTTGTGCTTGGATTTAACTCCATCAAAGAACGTCGCCTTGGTACATCCTTCTCCTTCTCCTCCACCTCCTCTCCTTCAGTTGTCAAATCAATAGTGCCTAGTTCAATTTTCTCTTGCTTTAACAAACTATCACTGATCTTGTCACTGAACACATCACTCGGTATATCTGGGGGTTCAATTTTAACCTTAGTTAAGTCTACACCAGTATTTGCCTCAGGTTTAACCTGAGCAACATTTTTTTTCTTCATCTCTTGGATTTGTTTCTCATACATCAGAGCAAGCTTCTGTAATCTCAGTTTTTCATCCTTAATTTGAGCATCAGTCAACTTCTTCTTAACACCACCGGATCCTTTCTTCTGCTTGTTAACTATAGTGATTTTCATATTCTTCTGTTGTACCAATCCCTGAAATGATTCTTACAATGAACTTCTAACAAATATAAGCATATTCATGTCTTTAGTAATGCAAATCTTCGTAAAGACCAACACACAAAAAGAAAATAGAGCATGCAGTCTAAGAAAACAGAATTGCACAGCAAACATCAACCTAATTATTTAGTAACATCAAGTGAGGAAAGCTGCATTTGTACTTAGATTACTATACTGGAAGTGGGGTTGTTAAGATCATACAGTAAACATGCCAGGGGTTCTTAAAGCCAGACTGCTATCAGAAGCTCTTGGGAGTTGCTATCAGTGAGTCAAGAGGCAGCCATAAGAAATCAACAAGATTTGTTCATCTACTTACCAAGTTTGTTGTGTATAATATGGTCTGGGTCTTAGACCCGCATTATCTACTGTTATTTCACCAAGCACCAAAAGGTAAGATTTGAGGTATTATCAGGCAGGTAAGAACCTAACAAAATAATAGTCAAATAAACAACCAACAAATTAAGCATAATTATTTTAACTGCAACCTAGGAAAAAACTGCCCTATTTCAGGAAAAAAAAATACAATAGAAATGAAAATTAAATTTTAGTTTTAATTACTTGACTAATATAATGATCTTTGAAGTACAATTCCAAAGATAATTTGACAATATATTATGAATAATAAATATGTATGCGTTAATGTTAAAATAAATAATTTATCGCTGAAAACCTTCCTGATGAGGTAAATCTGCTGGATGACCTCCCCACATTAGGTCTTTGTCTTTATTAAGAATTAAACCCACATTCGGAAATGCTGTGGATACATAGGTTTGTAGCTCTTTACCCAATGGGCCCTGATTCACTTAAAGAACACATGTTTGTAAATAGGAAAATTATAGACAAAAACTGTACATACTTTAGGGGTAGGTGCAGCATGGACAACTCTCTTGATTGGAGAGCTAGAGCTGGAGGGGCCGGAGACCGGGGATGACTGGCCTGGTCTGACCACAGTTAGAGCAACCGACCCGCTAGCAGAAGGTACAGAAGCATAGCTATTGGACACAATGGGCCTGCCTGCCTTTACTATCTTAGTTGATGATGTGGACAATGAAGTTTTGTAAGCCACACTGTTGGCAAAAGTTCGTGATATGGTAGAAATGGTTGATGTAGAAATTGAGGTGGTTTTGGTGGATGCCTGTGAAGTTGGGGCACCAAATGTGTAACTAGGACCGTACAACATTTGGCCCAAGTGCAACAAACTGCCCCGCATCTCTTCAAAGTCAGTCTTCTTCTTCAGCAGACGGTTGGTAACTAGTCGTGCCTTTAGAATAGAGAAATCATACATTCAGATATAATCTTAAAGTGAAGTATGCAAGATCATAGCAAGGCACAGAAGTTGAAGCAAGAAGTGCAAAAATATTATTCATCTGTGAAGAAATTATGCTGAGTCAATTGTTCATGATTTAATTTGCTAAGAAAAATAACAAAGGGCAAAAACTGATGAACAAACAATGCAATTGGATTTGTTTTCTCACTTCTATGCAAAACTAGATCAATATCAATAACTTGTGCAATTATAAAGCACTTCAAAAGAAGGGAGGCACTGCCTGCACAATAATTTGGCAATAATAGGGCAATAACTGAACAATGCAATCTAAATTATCTGATTTATTAAGCACAACATCACATCAACATCAATCATCTATTCAAATATGAATATATTCTGGCGAGTTATTCAGGAAATGTTGTCCACACAAAAAAATGCTTATAGACAGAAGATGTGCACCATACCATAAGTCAACCTTTAAGGCATATAAAAATGAAAAAACAAATTTTTGATTCATGTAAAATTGTAAATAGAAATTCACGTCATATGATACAACATGCCGCAGACATCTGTACTCAAGATGAATGGTGGAATATTATGTCAAGATGTACACATATGTACACATTCCAGAAGGCTCAGAAGAAGTTCCCTTCACCTTTGATAGCAAGACTCCTATTCTGAGAAATTCCATGTGAGCATCAAACATAAATGACCCTCAGCACAAGAGAAATGCATGCTTTTAAATTCCAGAAAAATATACGAAACACTGCAACAAAACCTTTCAAAAAAAAAGAAGAAAAGCATTATACATAAACATGCCAGCAATGTTCTGAGCTGGGAAACAGTAAAGCGGCTCACCTGTAACTTGGACTTTTTGAGGGCCTCCTTGTTAGCCTGATCTACCCGGAGGGCAGCTGTCAGCTGTTCTGTCAGCAGCTGGACCTTGGTCTGGGACAACAAGACATTCTTCTGGTACTTGGCTGCCTGGGCAACCAGGGCCTTCAACAGGCTCTGGTCTTTACTGATGGAGCCCACTGCCAGGGTTAAAACAAGATAATCAAAGTACAGAAAATAATAACGCTCTAAAAACATCCATTTTTTATTTTTCATAAACTTAATTTATAAGCAAGGAACATCAAAAGCAACATTGGTATGTTTGTATATCCACAGTTTAGAAAATGGATAACTTTATGATATTCATTACAAAATAACCTTTTCTTAAAGAGTAAACTAACCTCATTCTAAGGAATCATGTTTAGACTTGACAACATTTATGAAATAAAGGCCAAAGAATTCCACAAAACAAAAAAGGTTAAATCAAGATACTGGACAATGCTTCAGTACTCAAGTTCATGATAACAATTATTTTGTTCTCATTGCATCTGGCTGTAAATTGTGTTAAATTAAATTATGCTTACTCTATAAAGAAATGAGACCAATCATTTTTTTAAATAATTTAACAGGCCCTACTATTTCAATTACAGTTAAATTCATAGCTAAGGGAAAGCATGGTTTATGCCATTAGAAAGAAAATACAACTTACTTTTTCTGAGAAAGCTTGTTTTCAGCCATTTTGAATTCATGGAACATATTCTGTTTGGCCATCATTTCCTGCTGATTTTGGTCCACTCCTGCTGCAATGCTTTTAGGAGTCTACAGAAAAATGTAAAACCAATATAATGAATGAAATTGTTAAACCTGTAAAAATCAAATAAGTGTTTTACTTTTGTTTAAATACTTTTTATAAACAAATACAAATCAAGGGTTGTAATGTAACCAGACATATTGATCATAATTATCACATGTTCCTGGTCATTTTAAAACTTAGATCCCTCATTATTACCAACATGCTTACTGAAACTATTTCATATTACAACTTATACAACATAAAATAACAAAACAAGGAGAGACAATAGCCTTGGACTATTTAAATTACATGAGAACTTAAAATACAAAATTTGACTTAAATGAAATAACAGAAGGAAAGTGAGTGGAACTGACAAAATCAGAGTCAAATTTTTTAAAGTAAGCAAATTGGAAATAATTAGTGTGGACTGTATATTAAATGCTACACCAAGGAATGTTCAATTACTTTACATGCCCTATTATTCACCTCCGAGCTTCGACGAGCCTCCTTTAGGAACGTATCCAGCCCACCTAACAGTCTCTGTACTCCCTGAGGGTGGGGATTCTGAGGAAACTCCGCCTCTGACTCCTCCTCCTCTTCATCTGTGTCCTCCCCGAGACGGATTATCACAGGGTCATGGATAGGCAGCATTGTATGCTGGATAAATATATGTACAAATTATTAAAAATCAAGATGGATTAAACTAAGTTACAAAACTAAGATCAACAAAGCTTAATGTGCTTTACTAAGACCGATCAACTGAAATCAAGATAAACATAATTAAACCAAATAGCGTAGCTTAACTGGTAGATCATCGGCACATACTATTCATGTAATTTTTTCATGAAATCCAACAATCAGTAGCTGAAAAAGGAGCAAATTTGTCCCGAGATAAAGCAATTAACAGGCCAATAGATGAACGGGACTTCAATACAGCCATGCTGTACAAGGTATCTGAGGGTATAGTAAGTCATAAAATGTCTTCAGCTTACACAGCTCTTGAAAAGAGGAATCCTTTTCATGCTTAATCCTTCATTGCTGGCTTGTAATCAATCAGAACAATATTGTAGATTAATCTGATGCTCAAATGATAAATCAATTAAACTTTATTAAAATACTAAATTTCAAATTCAATATATTGTTTGAACAGCATAGAATTTAAAATAAACTTTTAAAGACAACCAGTCAAAATATTTTAAAATATTTTAAGAAAAGCATTTATAGACAATTATTATCATTATTAAACACCCTGAATTCATATTATAATAGAGTTCTTGCACGCAGAGCATTAGGTTTGTTGACCTGGAATTTTCCACAACTTTGTAATCATAAATTCGTCAACTGCAAGTAAATGTTTGTTTGTTTATTGGGTTTATCATCCCACCAACAGTATTTCAGTTATCTGGAGACAGTGTCCACTTGAAGCAGATAGTGCTGCCTTCACTGTGTATAGCATGCCGTGAACACCTGGCATGATACCACACCCAGTCACATTATCCTGACACCGGGCCAACCAGTCGTGGAACTACCCTTATATTTGCTTGAGCATTAGCAAGGGTGCTATACCACTACCATTTTTACGATGTTGGTATGTTGCGGCCCAGGATCAAACCCGGGCCTCCCATACCTGGAGCCATTGCTCTACTGATTGTGCTACCGAGTCCAGTCCCATACGTAAATGATTACATGATTAAATCATCCTACCACCTTTATTTCTTCCCAAAACTTGCTAGATGACTGACAGAGGGCCTCCATAAAACATTTTACCAAATATCAAGGCTCTACCTAGTAGTTCCTGACAAGTAGATTATCCAAGTTTTCCAGTAAAACCATGTATGGAAAAAAGCCACACCCCTTGTTGTCATGCTTTTGTCAGATCAAATTTTTTTTAACAATCTTGATACATTTCCTCCCAAAGAACTTGAATACTAAATATCAAGCCTCCAGTTCTTATAGTTTTCCTATATATTCATCTAGGGAAAATGACCTCGCCCCTGGTAGTCATGTTTTTTGACAGATCAAAATTCTCTGAACAATCTTGATTCAGGGCCACTCAATGAACATGTTTACCAATTGTCAAGGTTCTAGCTATTGTTGTTTTCTGAAAGAAGATTTTTAAAGTTTTCCTGTAAAACTAATTATGAAAAAATGGCCATGACCCTGGTGGCCATGTCTTTTTGCAGATCATTTTTTTTAAAACTTTTTGTTCCCCTTGCCCGCTGAAGTTTCTGAGGAAGTTTGAATTTGGGATAGAACTTTCAGAGGAGATGTCATTTAAAAAATGTTGCTGAATGCGTGAAACCCAAGATGCTGGAAGGTGGACTACCAAAATAGCTCACAATGGGCATAAGCTCAGGCGAGCTAAATATGCATCCAATGGAATTTTTTTACTGCCTTCCTTCAATCCAGGGTTTGGATAAAATTGTTGGAAAGATTATTACTTTAGGAAATAAGGTACCATCAAATCAAATGTACTCTTTTTTATTTTTATATAACTTTTTGTTGAAATGCTGCTTGATAAGATAATTATAATTATGACATGTACCTTAGAATAAGTGACATAGTACTACAAAGTGACATCTGTATTACCTTATATCTATAGGTCTGTTGGCTAGGCCTGGTTGTCTTTGTGATGGGAATCACATGTGTTAGTGGGGACTGACTCCTGGACTCAGTTGGTGTAATGTTGTCGTTCTGGGTGGATCCCTTGACCTGCGTATGAATTTCTCAATATGTATGTTTTGCAACGTTCTGAGCATGTTAACATTTACTTTATATGCCAATGTGACAATGTCATAAGGTAGTTCTCTTACCAATATCCATACAGATTATTTAATAATTTCTTCTTCTTTTTTTTGCTTCCAGGGACAAATACACGACTAAAATAAATGACAAAAATATATTTACTTTTCTTTGGAATAAGAACTCTATAAGAAGACTTCAAAATCTACTTATTAACAAGTGTTGCATGTTTAGAAGGTATATTTCTTGCATTTGTTCACATCTGTGTTTTTTTTACATGTTCTGTTTGTGTTCTCTTCAGCCAGCTTGTAGTCCTTGGTTTTAAATTGGCATTTGTTGAGGGTCTCACACCACCATTTATCACTAGAAGCCACCAATCTTGATAAGCTGTTAGTGCAATTTTAAACCAATAGTTTAAAAGAATGTTACAAATGAAATGGGTCAAATCTTTATTTTATTCCATGACATTAAATTGGATTATCATCAAATAACGAAACAATAAAAAAATTCTGTAAAAGGCATTACCACTTCTAGTTGTTTTTTCTTTTTCCTCTCTGCCAAGGACTTCAGTAACAAGGCTCTTAACCTGGCTTCCTCATCCTCCCCATCAGACAGAGGTGCTGACCTGGGAGATTGGTCTGTGTTATCAACTGACCGGAAGACAGCTTCAGCCTCTGGTTTAGTCTCTGCTGACTTTTTCTCCTGGTGGTTTTGAGGACTGGTTGACTTAGTCTGTGTGGTGGTGTCATTTGACTTGTGCCCATTGCTAACAGACTGGGGTCTCTCAGAATCGCTCAAAACTGGGGCAGAATGGAGGGATCTGAGTGGTGAACTATGTATTTGGATTGGACTGTCCGAATGGTTGCTTTTATCTGGATTAGGGGTTACTTGAGTGGAGACTGATTGTAAACTTGATAGCGAAGAAATGGTGGTATTGTTAATGGACTGTGGATATTGTGACGATGAATGCAAGCTTATGTGTATATTATTTTGATTAAGACTAGTTTGGCTGTGTGTGAAACTAGCTTGATCATTGTTATTGGTTGGATGAGAAGGGTATGTTGGGGCAGTGGGGGTTCCCCTGGGGGCGGAGGAGGAGGTGTATCTGGTGGAGGGGGGTCCTGTGGGGGTAAAGGTGGTTGTGGAGGGGGCTCTGACGGAGGTGGTGGGGGTGGGGGTGGAATCACAGACACATCTGTAGGTAGCATGGTAGAGCCATTGTACTGTAGACTGTAACCCATAATGTCTGAATACTGGTTGCCAGATATTGGAACCTGACCTGGGATGTCTTGGTACTGATGGTTGAATGGATTATTGTCAGGATGGTGTAGACTATTTCCTGAGGCTAAAGTGCCAGGGTATGCCATCATGCCCGAACCATGAAGGGATGGGGCTTGAGCCAAGGACCAGGTGACGTAGCCATCATATCCCATCTAAAACAAAAAAGTAAAACATACACCTGAAACAAAGTACATAACTGGAATTGGCAAAGGTGTAACGATCTTAAAAATGTTCTTAAATATGACCATGATATGAAATGGTTGGATTTGTAAATGCTGTTTACAACTCACAATCTAATGTATGTAAGATGATGACATTTGATTAAGTGATATAATATGGAATATATGACTGAGACTTGGAAACAGGATGTATAGATGCACTGATGCATGACTGGATAGATGGTAAGACTATATGCCATTTTTCAAAGGCATATAAAACAGGATACCTTAAAGGAAACTGGGCAAACAAGGACTAGGATTGTTGTTGTTTTTAATGACTTGACTCTATTTTAGATACCAAACAGAAAAAAGTTTTGAGAATAGTGAGTTAAAGTGCATTTTTTACACAATAGTGCTTACACTACACATAGGCTGCACGGTACTGATATAAACAATCAGCATGTGCTTACATAATACATAGGCTGCGTGGTACTGATATAAACAATCAGCATGTGCTTACATAATACATAGGCTGCACGGTACTGATATAAACAATCAGCATGTGCTTACATAATACATAGGCTGCACGGTACTGATATAAACAAACAGCATGTGCTTACATAATACATAGGCTGCATGGTACTGATATAAACAATCAGCATGTGCTTACATTATATGTAGGATGTGTGGCACTGGCATAAACATCATGTGCTTACATTATACATAGGTCACATGGGACTGATATAAACAATCAGCATGTGCTTACATAATACATAGGCTGCACGGTACTGATATAAACAATCAGCATGTGCTTACATAATACATAGACTGCACGGTACTGATATAAACAATCAGCATGTGCTTACATTATATGTAGGATGTGTGGCACTGGCATAAACAGCATGTGCTTACATTATACATAGGTCACATGGGACTGATATAAACAATCAGCATGTGCTTACATAATACATAGACTGCACGGTACTGATATAAACAATCAGCATGTGCTTACATTATATGTAGGATGCGTGGCACTGGCATAAACAGCATGTGCTTACATTATACATAGACTGCATGGCACTGGCATAGATAAACAGCATGTGCTGACATTAAACATAGGCTGCATGGCACTGGCATAGATAAACAGCATGTGCTTACATTAAACATAGGCTGCATGGCACTGGCATAGATAAATAGCATGTGCTTACATTAAACATAGGCTGCATGGCACTGGCATGAACAGCATGTGCTTACATTAAACATAGGCTGCATGGCACTGGCATAGATAAACAGCATGTGCTTACATTAAACTTAGGCTGCATGGCACTGACATAGATAAACAGCATGTGCTTACATTATACATAGGTTGCATGGCACTGTAGAAATCACTGTCAAGCTGGATTTCCTCGCTCGGTGCCAGTGAGTCTGCGATTGCCTCCAGGTATCCCTCAGCTGCCCCATCAGGCCCTGGGAGGTCCCCATCACTGTCTATGTCCATCTCCACCTCCTCATAGTTATCCTGCAGGGCATCCTTCTCATCCGTAGCACCTTTACCTCCCCTCTTTAACAATCCAATATAATCACATTAACAAATAACTCATATTGAAGTCTTAGTTATTTTCAATAAACTTCATATGGAAAACTATACTGAAGGAAAAAAGTTCAGCAAGTTCAGAGAGGACTGACTCCTAGGGATATTTGTGACCCTCAGAGGATCGTCCGTTTTGCTGTGCACATACTGCACGGGATTTTCATGAAAGTTACGTTTCACACTTACATAATGGTGTAGTTTAAAAAAAAAGGGGGGAAATCATGCTGTCAATGGATGGGCACGATTGGTCAATACGGAAACGTTTTAGTCACATTGATTTATAGATGAAAACTAAAGTCGTGAATACTTTTTTCCTTAAGTATATGTTACAAGTGAAAGGAGCAAATAGTTAATATGTTTTGATTTTAACCTTAGTTGTTTTTTTCTAACATGTCTCTAAACCCTTTTATGATCATAAGCTGTTGATCCAGACTGTTGCTTTCCTAATTGGCATTGCCACATGCTAAATAAGCAATAAACAGTGACCTTCCAAGGATGTTAAACAGATATGTGGACCATTGGATAAACAGATATGTGGACCACAGGATAAACAGATATATGGACCACAGAATAAACATATGTGCACCACGAATAAGCAGATATGTGGACCTATGGATAAAGATATGTGGACCACAGGATAAACAGATATGTGGACCACAGGATAAACATATGTGCACCACGAAAAAAACGTGGACCTATGGATAAAGATATGTGGACCACGGGAACAGATATGTGGACCACAGGATAAACAGATTTATGGACCACAGGATAAACATATGTGCACCACGAAAAAACAGATATGTGGACCTATGGATAAAGATATGTGGACCACGGGATAAACAGATAAGTGGCAAACAGGATAAACAGATATATGGAACCTTCTACATTCACTATTTATACCAAAATGTCAGTAAAAATATGTTAGAAGCACACTGGGTCAGTTTTTATTTTATAAACTGTAAAAAATACAGAGTAGTCATAACATTATTATATGACAACATTTTATAGTTTAATTAATATTGTTTATCAATAGGTCCTTAAAAATATGATTTTCACCACCTTATTAAGATGGGATGCACATGTCTATACCCAATGACTTATGGCCATCAGCTTTTTTGAGGGGGAGGGAGAAAATAGTGTAAAAATAAAAGAAAAAATGCTTACCAACGTGGTTTTAATTTGTTTTATTATTTTATTCTCTAGAGAACAAACCTATTATTTGATTATCCAATAGTTAAACCAACCTAAGACAGATTATAAACATATATTAAATATGCTTATATGTCAAATGACCACTACTGACCAGTAATGACCTGTACAAAGTGGTTTCAACCAGTACTGGCTCAGTCAAAACAAACCACCTTCTTTTATGGCAACCCTGCTCAGTTCAACTATTTTCTGAATCTTTGCACTTGTCATCTGTTTCTCTAAAAGTTTGTTTGTTTGTTGGGTTTATTATCCCACTAACAGTATTTCAGTTATCTGGAGACAGTACCCAGCTGAAGCAGATATAGTGCTGCCTTCACTGTGTACAGCATGCTGTGAACACCTGGCATGATACCACACCCAGTCACATTATCATGACACCAGGCCAATGAGTTGTGGAACTACCCTTATACTTGCTTTAACGTTAGTAAGGGAGCTATACTTCTACCATTTTTTTTACAATTTTGTATGTGGCAGCCTGGGTTTGAACCTTGGACCTACCTACCATATCTGGAGCCAACGATCTACAGATAAAAATGCATTTTTTTTCAGAATGGTCTGTTTGTCCTGACGCAATTAACCTCTTCTAGAAAATTGTTTACACTAATTGCCTACCTTATCTACACGAAGAGTGTCCTCTGGCCAGTTCATGAGGGCCAGGAACCTTGACACCTGCTCCTTGGGGTCATCCAGCGTCAGTATTTTCTGAATCTCTCTCGTTTTCACCACAGACTCCTTCCTGATCTTCACAGACTCAGATGACCCAGACCGACTTCTGTTGGCTGCCAGATGTGAACGATCCTCAGCCGATGTTCTCCTTAGTCGATCATCATCATTAGATGTTCTTGACCGCCGTGCAGCAAGGTTTGATCTCAATTTTAAGGCAGGGGTTGAACCTCTTATTAATCTTGAAGGCTGGCGTGGTGATTTTTCTTAAAAAAAAAAAACAATATTCCATCCAACGCTTTATTGTATGTTGATATGAGAAAAGTCACTTTGATTTTAATTTGAACCATATTGTCAGTTGTCTAAATGCACTTAAAGACAAGTGATGATTTGGCTGGAGGATTTTAAATACTGCTTCTCTATCATAAAGTTATAAACTTTAAAACAAATCTTAATCTATAGTTTTAAACTTTGAAACAAATCTTAATAAACTTTAAAATAAATCTTAACGACAAAAAGTAAGATTACAACCTATGGCTATGGCTGTTTCTGGCCGATATATGTATAACTAGCATATAGCTGATCTCCTTATAGTTGGAATGATTCCACCTGACACAAGTGGACTACATACTATCTGAGGTGGTGCGATGACTCCTTGAGGTGACCCTCTGAGATTCTTTCCTTCCACCAATCTTGTTGTCAGACCTGCTCTTTGATGGGGTTGGTTGTTTCTTGTCTGGAACTTTCTTGTCTTGAGAGTTTACAGTCTCATCTTGAGAACTGGTGGCTTGGTTCTGGTCTATGTCTTCAATTGTCTCCCCTTGTCCTTCTTCTTCCTCTGCCTGTTGCCATTTCTCTGTTGCTGATACCAGGGCAATTCGTCGCAGCTCAAGCTCATCTAAATCTTCATCCTCATCATTATCATTTAGCTGAAACATGAAAAAAATGTTATCAATTATATGATGTATTATCATCACTTCAAATAAGTTTCCTATGATAACACCATATCAGCAATTAAAATGTAACAAGTTTCTGAAGCACAATACAAATAAACTTATCAAAAACACTTACCTTAGTATGAAACAATTGTTGCACCTAAGGGTATACAGTATATATTTATAAATGCTATCGAAATCGCTTAATATATATCATTAAACTTGTATCATCAAGAAGCTTACCCTTTTATTTGTTGAAGTAACAACAAATAGCAATATTTACCATATTAGTTTCTCTATCTGTCTGGTTGTTGGATGGTTGTGTTTTCCTATCTGTCTGGTTGTTGGATGGCTGGGTTTCAGTACTTGTATCTAGCACTATAACCTCCCCTGTAGCACCTGTAGATACATGTATGTCAGTCATTAAGATTATGATGGGCAAAGAAGTTTATAAATAATAATTAAGGTTAGTAACAACAAATTATAAAAATATACCTCACAAATAAAATATTGTACTGTCATTGTTTCATTGTTGGTTTTGGTTTAACTTAATTTCTGCAGTGTTTATAGAAGATTAATTACTTTTAGCAATTAAAAATTGTTGCCTTGTTAAGCACTTTTTATGTAGTGATGTATGCTTTTTAAGTTTTTTTTTAAATTAAGTATTTGAGAGAAAAATATGCAGTTACATTGTATGTACCTACCATAACATATTTACAATTCTGGATGTTTAATTCAACTTTTTTTCAAGCAATTACTACAGTATATTGTTAAAATGTGTTAACCATAGTTGTTTAAGTTGGCCCTGAAGGTGCAGACACAGATTGTGTTGGCAAGTTTAGATGTTGTTGATGTTTTACATGCAACAATATATTTGTTGTATAGCCTGCATACTTCATTGATGCTTTGCAATGGTGGCAAACTATTTTTGTCCTACTTCCTTTTTTGAAACCAAAATGTGGTCATATGCCCGATTTAAATGTCTTCAGGGCTCTCTCAACATTTGCTTCCAAATCCATTAAGAAACATGTATACAAACTTACAAACATATAGGGCTGCTTATGTAAACAATCATTTAAATATGTTTTTTATTTTAGGTAGTCAATACATTTTTTACCAAAGTTTACCAAAGCACACTTACAAAAATCCTTTTCTCCAGAAGAAAATTAAAAACTCATTTTAGAATCGGGTTCATTTACCTTTATAACTAACCTTACTCTGCAATGCATAATATGGTAACTTACAACAATGCATCAAAACAGGAAATTCTTTTCATATTCTTAAATCTTTTAATCACATGTTCTACTTCATTTCTATGATTGTTAGCGACAGTTTGTTTACAAGTTCCATGTTGGATTATCTCCAGGGTTCGGTATACTATCCTATTTACAGTAGATTGCGGGCAAATTTTTGATTCATGTCGTTGTTTGCTTTATCTCCTGTTTTATTTATTTTTCTTTGTTACCATATCTTAAAATAACGGTACTTTTATGTGGTATAGCGATACAATATCGTGGTGTCAAAATTCATGATACATCAATGCATCGTCAATATTACCCAAGCTGTAAATGCCACAACATACTATTATGGTGAAGGCAGCACAATATCTGCTTGAAGTGAAAACTGTCACTGGATAAATAAAAGATTGTTAACGTGAAAACATAAAAAAAAAAACAGTCTTTTTATGAGAGCTGTTAAGATAAATGATGAATAGCACAAAATGTTTAAAATGTGTAATTTATAGTATGTTAACAAGCCAGTTACTTTACATACCTGAAGAGTTGTTGACCAACACTGAGGTATTACTGGATGTGGGTGTGGTTTCTGTTGCTAACCCAGTTGTATCTGGTGTACTGGCAGAAAATAGAGATTCTTGTTTTCTGATGACGTCTAGCTGGGCCTTGACGTCCTTATACCTCTCCAACAAATTGTTATAGTCGCCATTCTTCTGCTGATCTTCATTGGATACCCGCATCCTGCGCTTCTCCCACACTTGTACATAATTAAGGGCATTTTTAATATTGTAAAAGTCAACACAGAGGTTTTCTCTGCAAACATGGTTTCATGGTAGTCCTATATATTCTAGAGATCCCCCCACCCTCACTAGTGCTAACATTCTAAAGATACCTAATTTCCATCTCATGTGTTGTTATAGCAGATTTTACAGGCTATGTCTCAAGCTAGTCTTTTAATTCAACCTACCATTAGGTAAATGGAACTCAAGTCTTATGATGCATGGTACGTTTGATAATTGCACTGCATTCATAATGTTAAGTACATAAATGAGAAAAAGGAAATTTATCATTTACCTATGGCATTTCTTTTGTTTCATTTTTTTCAAAGAACATTTGTGATTTTGGAGATGTCTGCCAAAAATAGACAGTAAATTTTGCCTTTCATCGGAAACAGGCAACTGCTTAGACAATTAACATTACGCTCGCGGGTAGATTGCTCCGCCCACCGAGTCACGTGACCCACTATCTGATAACCTTGGACATCTTATCGTCGATCGGGTCAATACTCTATTGTCAACGGTCCTACTAAACACTGCAAAAGACATGCAAAGACACACAGAGACATGCAAAGACACAACAAAGACACCACAAAGACATAAAAAACGATTTTAATGTATATATGTATTCATATATTACATAATATATATCAACAATTCGTTGATAGGGGCATAAATAACAATAAACATGTGTCAATACAATTCACATCATCTCCAATGAAAATATTATTGTATGTACTAAATATTGTGTGCGTTACTTGTATGAAAAATTCAATGTAAGATATGAACATTAAAACATAAATTACAAAGCATGACCAATGTATTATCGTTTGTGAGCGAGATATGTCAAATAATTATGACTGCTTTGAAAATAAACACAATTTAAGCGATAAATGTTTTCTATGTTGTGTCGGTAAGAAAATTGAATAACACAGGTGCAGTTGAAAAGAATGTGTTGAAAATTGAAGTGGTTATTATTTGTCTTGATCAAAACATATAATTAACACCTAATGTTGAATATCCATAATAACAAAAGCGGGAGGTTTAAAAATTAAAGCAATACATTTCGCACCTATGCGGCATCTTCCTTGTTGAAAGGTAAGTGGAGCAAACTTCAATAATTATTGCAATTAACACCAGATTTAAAAATGCTATTGTAATTGTTAACCGGGGGTTATAAAAATAACAGTTCCGGTGCAGGTTCAATAGTTTCTTTATTTCACGTCAATATTATTTTTCTTATTAACTGAGGTTATATAAAACCAACAACAAATTTATATTAAAACCTCAATAGAAATAAACACACCAAACCGGGCAGCAGTTCTTAAAGTACCAGTATACTATATTCAAAAATTTAATTCTTTAGCAAAACACATGCTTACTGGTCGAAGACCTAGCCCAAAGTGAAGTTTAATTAAGATGTTAGTTCTGAGACTGAAAAGAAGTATGCATGCTGATTGGTTAGTATTTTTAGATTGTTATGATCTGTTTAGAAAGATAAGCTACCAAACCAGTTCTACCACACTACTCACTCAAGACAATACAGACAAGACACAGTGGACAGAGACTGGACACACCAAACTGGACACACATTACTAGACAAAACATAACTGACCACTCACACTAAAGGATTGCTAACTAGGACAGATACATAAATAAAATAATAATAATAATGATAATAATGAAGCCTGGGTAACATAATGTTAAAGTATACTCTGCACCATATTTTAATCGGATGTTAATCCTCGTAGGACCCATTGTCAACAAACATGGCTGCCTGTTTAAGCGATCTACCAGCGAACTTTGGTGAGCATTTTATGCTAAGAAAATCGTCACTTCGGCAAAGAATTCAAGCCAGACGATACGCAAATGAATCTTACATTCAATCAGTCAGGTTGACTTTTAGATCGAAGGAAGAAATTGACGTTAATTCTAGTGTTTTCCGATCACAACGAAAGAGCGAGAAGCCACACAGTATGCACATGACGATCGGCCTAGATTCCGTTACAGACGCATACTGTTCGTGTAAATCCGGGTAATTTTCATTATTACATTAAATCCACGATTTATAAATGCAGTTAACCTTTGATAATGTGTTTATTATCTTTGTTACCATATATCACAACGAACTCGTCCGATGTTACTCAAGTTAAAAGGGATCTATTTCTTTGATCTGAGTAGAAGTTACTGCAGTAGGTCATAACAAAGATGGAATATATACATATATATTTAAACGAGAATGCGTTAAGACGATAAAAGTTGTAATTTCCGTCGACTTTTTCAACATTCAACTGGTGATTACACGATTTTATCCATCTTTTACATTTGTCCAAGTTACGTTTCGGCTTTGGAAATGGAATAAAAACGATGCCGCCTGTCAAACGTTCCGGATATCGACAATCTGAATCACAGAGACACCCACTGACATCTTTTAACCGTTTTCTTCTCGCTTTTTTGTTATTAAAATCAGAATTATTCCTCCGTTTCTTGGTCAACGAAATGCACTCAGCTTGTCCAAGGAAAATGGCGACCGAAAACAAAAGAATCACGTGACCAAAATGGAGCGCGCTGATTAGCTAACGCTAGGCGTCTTGTCCTGTCAATCAAATTTCGGCGTAATGTTAATTGAGGAAAACTAGCTCTTCGGCGAGCTAGCTGCTTGAGAGATGAATCGAACCTGTATTTTAGCTCTTTAATTATCAATATTACATCTGAACAACAAATTACTCTAATTTGCCACCAGCTGAATATGCTTTAATGATAAGACTTTGAGATTTAAAAAATGGTTAGAGTTGCTGGCTGATGACATGCAAATATGTTTGGATATGTGGAATATGTGGTCTAAGAAACTATACATTTTATAAGTGAGTCTCTTCCCTTTTCTGATCAACATTCACAAATAGGATACATTTGGCAGCTGGAGATTTTAGCAGATTCATTGGAGTATCACCATCATTCAGACTTCTCCTGTCCCCATTATTTATGCTGCTGGCATGTGAATCTCTAACACTCCAGTTGTTGGAATTGGGTCCTTGTGAATTCCTCTCTTCTAGTGGAGTCCTTCGAAAATGCTGGGGCGGTGGGGGTGGGGGCGGCTGATCAAACCTTGGACCACTCCTTCTGTTGACGAATTTTAAATTACCCACCTTATACCTTGATGGCCTCCGTCGTCCCCCGGAGTCTTTTGGTATGTTTAACGTTTCATAGGGAATTAATTTTGTGGAAAAACTTAATGGATGTTCCCTAACTAAACTCTTGGCTTTGTCACCAATATCTTCGTCGTCGGATATCTCGCCCTCTTCCTTTGCCTCCATATTCAAAAGGTTTGACACCGAAAACTATACTAGTCGCACACTTCGTAGCCTTACCTAATAAAATGTTTACGCACAACTTACATTTTCGAGAAATATGTAATAAAATTTTAGTTATTTTGCCGACGTAGTTTCCCTTTTCCGTTGTTCCTGAGTTGTGTCCCTTATATAATCAAAGGTCACACCTCACTAATTTGGTGTTATGAGTTGTCTCCCTTAGAAATATAGAAGGAGGCGTTAATCCCACACCTCTTTAAATGTGGTAACCGTAAATTTACCTACATCATATGCATGCAACATGTTTTTCACACAAGTTCCACTTTTTGACACCTCCCCCCCCCCCTCCCCTTAATACCCAATAAATACAACTGAATTATCTTTCAAAATCGGATTTTCATAAGAAAAGCTCTCATGTACCGCTCACCTGAGTGCCTTGGGCAAAAAGAAGTAGACCAAAATAATTGTAACATGTTGTAAATTGGGAAGTTTACAAGAATAATTTGATTTAAAAACTACATGCATGCAAAGGTAACAAGACACAGTGCTAAAGGCTCTGTAGCACCAAATGCATAGTCAGCTTCCATCAGAAGCTGGCAGATCTAGATTTAAACTATTTGCCTAAGCCTGGTCACTTTGAGCTAAGCAGGTTAAATGAGCAGTATTTTGTGTATTAATCACAACCAAGCAATAAAAGTGCCTCAATCTTGCATACACTCATCTGTGTGCCTCAAAGTTTACAATCTTACATACACTCATCTGTGTGCCTCAAAGTTTACAATCTTGCATACACTCAACTGTATGCCTCAAAGTTTACAATCTTGCATACACTCAACTGTATGCCTCAAAGTTTACAATCTTACATACACTCAGTTGTATGCCTCAATTGTATGCCTCAAAGTTTACAATCTTGCACACACTCAATTGTATGCCTTAAAGTTTAAAATCTTGCACACACTCAAGTGTATGCCTCAAAGTTTGCAATCTTGCACACACTCAAGTGTATGCCTTAAAGTTTACAATCTTGCACACACTCAATTGTATGCATCATTGTTTTCAATCTTACATACACTCAATTGTATGCCTTAAAGTTTACAATCTTACACGCACTCAATTGTATGCCTTAAAGTTTACAATCTTACACACACTCAATTGTATGCCCTTAAGTTAACAATCTTACCTACACTCCATTGTATGCCTTAAAGTTACAATTTTACATACACTCAATTGTATGCTTCAAAGTTTACAATCTTGCATACATTCAATTGTATGCCTTAAAGTTTACAATCTTACATACAATGAATTGTATGCCTTAAAGTTTACAATCTTACATACACTCATTTGTATGCCTCAACGTTTACAATCTTACATACACTCATGTGCAATGCCTACAATTTGCAAATGACCTATATTCACACTATAAATAATTGCTATCATCAAAACTGCTACACTTTCAAAGTGTATTTGCGTAAAAGTCAAGTACTTATTTTCTTTTGAGAAGCATATTCAGTTTGAAAATTCTTAGCATCTGCAACAAATTCTTGTTGCAATATTTAGTTTCCATCTTTTTTCGAGTTGTGAATTGCTAACTGGTATGTGGATACTTAAGCACAAAAGGGATATAAAAAAAAGACAGATAAAATTTACATTTAAAATGTATTTTAAACACACACTATTTTCATACAAAAACACAATCTACTGACACCTACCTAGACTAAAGTGAAACAATACAGTTGATGGTCTGTAGCATAGACCTGATAACTGCGAATGGTGACCACAATATTATACAAGGCGTGATAATACTGTCAGCATTTAGAACTAATCAAATCTATATATATGTAAAATGTAAATAGACAAAAACAGATTTCAGAATGTATGACAGTGCTGAGAAAATCATACATTACCTGGGAAAGTCATGCCCATTATAAAAATCTAAAGCAGTAAAAATAAGCATGTAAAATGTCTCCAGATGGTGCCTGTAGAGATTGGTGAAAATAAGACAGACAACACCTTAAAGTATAGCAATGCTTTGAGCTATGAACATGCTTTTAATTAATTGCAGTTACTAAATAATGCCCACATAGATTATATTCCCTATAAGCAATTAAAAAACATTTATCCTAAAAAAAGGAAGAAATATGAATTTTGTTATTACAAAAAATAAAAGTGATGAGTTAAATATACATCCATTGTTTCCACATGACAAAGAAATCGTCTTTATCTGCTCTTGAATCTAGACATTGTAACAACAAATAAAAACTTTTGCAGCAATAAAGATCACCCTGTATGAAATAATACCGTATCATCCCTGTGTATATCATGTCATCCCTGTGTATATCATGTCATCCCTGTGTATAAATGTGATTTTTGAAGGCAGCAAACATACACAAATGCAAGATGTACTGCTTCTTAAAGAAAAAAACAACAACACTTTAAATCCAACAACTGTTTACAAATTTTAAATTCAAAATCTACAGGAATTTACCATCTAATCTACAGTAAGTCAACATTCATGCTAAACATTCCACCAAATAGACATACTTCATAAATAAAAACACACATTTTGTCTTTTTTATAAATGTATCATAAATATTATATTACATTATCATTAAACCACATATAAACCACAGTCCATTTTGAGTCTTATATTGTATAATAATGCTATGGCACATAAAGGTAAAATGAGTAAATAGCTATGAAACATGCTGGCTCTTGTTACTGAATAATGACCAGTACTAAGACAAGCAGCCATTACTGGTACTCCGACAGTTATATAAGGTTTCAAGGCTGACATATATCTGAGGACTCTTTAGTCTGTATTCACCAACCATTCTTAAACCTAACTCATGACTTAAGCCCAAGTCATAATTTCCATACAAAAAAAATAAGCTTATTTATGAAGTTTCAATGTAATTTTAAGCTGAAAGTAGCAAAGTTAAAGTGTCATGCAAAAATACAGAAGCATCACTAAATACACAATAAAGATATTGTGGGTTGAAATTCATGACTTGAGCAATTCTTACGTAAGAATGGTTTGTAAATATGGGTCTTATTCTATGACTTTTACTCACTTAGTATTATTAAGTAATATTATAACTGACAAGACATCCTTGGATTGTTGATGAAATGGTTTGGAGGAAGTATGATTCTTTTGTGCAATGATTAAAGTCATGAAAATCAGCATTACCTGGCATTTACCAGTTGTGGCCCTTTTATTTTATACATTTACAATTTCAAAAAATATCCACAATCAAATTAGTTACCTCTGTTCAATCATTTCCTTAAATCAGGAAAGCTTCCCAGAAAATATGTTGAGGTGATAAATGTCTGATATGAACATCTGTCATATTCTTTAAGTACATCTACAATTGGCTATGATAAAAACAAGGTATGACATTCAAATATGTTCAGTAATATATCAAAGTGTAAGATAAGCATACAAAACTTGAAATGGAAATTTAAACTTATTTGCTAATAGACAATCTAGATACTATTTAAAAGGACAGAAAATATAAACTTTAAAATGCTTTGAAAATGTGTTATGATAATTCAATAATACCTCATTTACATGTGTACATGAGACAATAGCTTATTGCTCAAGTTTATATAGATAACATTGTGCAAATAAAACAAACAAAAAGAACAGCTATAAAACATGTATAAACACAAACATATAAATTAAATAAAAAGGCTGTCAAACAATATATTCTTTATCTGAGTATTTTGTTTGGTACTGAAATCTTATTGCACAGTAATGTAAACTTAAAAAAGTTTAAATATCTTTCAAAAAGTCAAAATATTATAATTTTTTAATCAAATATCAAGATAAAACAGACTACGGATCTGATAAAAAATACATTATTGTATTCAAAGACACCTCTATCAATAGAAGTTCAGTAGTTATATAACAGTATACTTCTTCAGATTCAACTTGCTATTACTTCCCATCATGGGTGTGGGGAATTATATTGAGAAGAACCTGCCATTTATCTTTAAGTGAATGTAATAACCATCTACCAGTGTACAAGTAAAACACTAACAGCACAACAATAATGACTGAAGATAGCAGACTTTGTTGCATTTCACAGACACTTTTCTTCAGCAAAATGAGATTCATAGAAAACCGACGCACAATTGGTGTAAATCAATGAAGAGTTACTAATCAAGATACAACACTAATGAAGAGAATCAGCAGACTAGGTGTGCATATAACAAAAATGACTAAAATATATTTTGCATGAGTGACTCACAACAAAACTAACTTTTACACCTATCAGCAGAACATTACTAACACAACAAATTTTAACATCTATCAGTAAGGAATCACAATCCAAAATAATCATAACATACATCAAAAATTATTGCAATCACTACTAATTTTACACACATCTAATAAAATGCAAGTTTAGAGTAGCATTTAACAGCAATAAATAACTTTTTAGGATTCAGTGACATGGAATATTGAGGTATATAGAACAATCAAGCTTTGTTATGGTTGTGCAAGTTTGAGGTAAGTGAATACCGGTATATAACTTCCTAGATTGATACAGATCACAAAACAAATTCTGCAAAGTGGTTTTAAATTAACAAGTTCAGAAATTACAACTTCCACTTCTTTTGGCACTACTGCCCATACCGACATCTTGTGTGTATGCAGCATGCAAATAAAAACATTAAATGCCATGTCATCTTCACTGATAACAGCTAAATAATCTAGTTTGATTTCTGGTCTTGTCCACTCTATAGACACCGACACAAATGACTCTAGTCAGCAAATATGCCTGATATGTTACTTCACCATTTTTCTGCTGTCATCATTTTTTGGGGGTTAAACAATGCTAACCAGACTAAATTGTACCAACTGGTTGTGTTTTAGAGATAATATGTGGGGACCTTACATTGTTTAATCGCAATAGTTGTTTTTTTACACAAGGAAAAAAAAGCAAGATTTAATTGCTCCCTTGATTCAAAATGTAAATGTTCATTTGCTTACTTTTATTAGATTACATTTTCTCATCCTTGTTAATGGTTCAAGCGAATATTGAAATAATGTTGGAATTCCTAAGATCTAGTTTTATATAAATACAGAATTTGACGTTTTGATGAAAAGGACTCCATAATACTGATACCATGCTTCTATTCTGCATGATCAAATCTCCATGTAAGGGAAATATTCTAAACAAGAACCACTCTTAAAGTTAGTTGTTTGTTTAAAATGCATTCAACTTCCCACTGACCCATGCAATAACACTGATTACAGCATGAAATTATGAAACATGAAAGTAATGAATTGAAATCAACTACAATTAAAGTAGATATATGATATCCTAAAATTAACATTATGCATGAAATTGTGATTAGCATCAACAATGAGTAATGTCATGTAATTATTGTTCCCCTGTCTCCTGCAGAATGTTAACTGGAAGGTTACAAACCTCATAATGAGGTATAACCATAAGGCCAACTGTTGTAAATGTCCAGACATTCACTGGTACATAATAAAGCCTGAAAAAAAGTATACCTTTTTAAATCCTATTAGTCTTCTATTGGCCTCTTGGGAGTTTGCATAATACATTTTCCGCTTTGTAATTACTTCTTTGTTAAGAACTTAACAGTTGACAACTTTGATTTATTTTTATTTTTAAAAATGTTCAAAAAACATCTTCCCATTCCAGTAGAATTACTATTTATACTTCTTCTCCTCAGTTTCCTGTTTTGGAACCTTATCACCAGGGACCTTACTGGCTGCTGCTGCTGATACCTTAGTTGCCAGCTCCTCTGCCTCCTTTGCCAGCTTCTTGAGGCGATTTTTCTCCTGGTACTGTATGATGAGGCGACAGGTGAGAAGCAGTATAAACACCAGGGGTAGACTCATGCGCTGAAGGCCCTCCTTAATCTGAGCATGAGCTACCACATCATTCACCATTACTGCTATCATCACCACATTGGCAACTGTCTTCAATGGACCTGAAACATGGATACTTTAAGTGTAAATTGCGGGTATGAATGACTTGGACATTGTAACACATGTATACAGGTAACCTGCAGCATTAGGTATAGATGTGAAATTGTTTGTGTGCCTAACTGCATGTTCCTTACTTGATTTATAAAAAACAACAACACAACATTGATTACATTTTTTTTATACATGTTAAGAAATGTTATGTTTTTTCATACCATTACAGTTGCAGGCAGGTACAGTAGACAATATAAAGTTGCATGATTGTCTAACATCCTCTAATGGTAATGTTCTACACTGAATGGACCAGTTAAGTTATACAAGGGAACAGCTGAGATGCTGTTTAAATGTCTCATGAACACCTGTTAGGTACTTTTGTAAGCAGCCATTGAAGTATATACACTTCAGTTGATTGAAATTTACCAACCATCAATGCTATAGTAAATATAACGCACTGTCTTGCCAAGAACAACAAGAATCCAGCAATCAATAATTGACACAATGACTGGCTTGTTAAACGCAATGTGGTACCTAAGATCCATACCTGGTATAAATGTGAGGATGGTCCCACATGTGACTTCAGTAGAGGCTACAACCTTTCTGTAAATGTGAGCATTGGGTTTCCAGCCTGTCTGATTGACCAGAGGAAACACTTTCGCCATTCTGATGTACTGCTTCCTCTGAAATGAAGAGAATTTGGACATGAACATAATACCACCTACATACCACCTACATTCCACACATATAAAGCTACATTAATCAAGCTATATTATTCTAAATTCCACTATTAATCTTTTATTGTTTTCATATTATAATAATGTAAGTTACAATGGCACAGTTATATTATTGAGACTTTTAACTAGACAAATATGTAGAACCACAACTGCAAAATTGACTATTGAACCTAAGGAAAGCTTTTATAGTCTTTCCCCAATAAAAATTAAATTTTAATGGAAATATTTTGATGAAGTGCCTGCATATTTAAAATGTGTAACAGCTTGATTAAGAAAGACAAGAAAGGCTGCACATAATGTCTATTTTAAGGTCAGTTGTGTCAAATAAAAGTAGTTAATATATGGTGTCTTTTTTATAAAATACATAACTTAAATCTTACATTTATACAATGAAATAGCATATTTTATCGACACTAGATATTTAATTTATGATAATTAATTGTAGGTGCACTGTGCGTATATCGAGATAAACTTTGGCGCTTTATTGATTAACTGTCATCAAAATATTGTTTTATGTCAACTTTAACTTTGGTATTAACCAAAGACTAACTTTCCAGGAATAATTTAACTCTAATGGATTACTTGTCCAATCCACTAATTTTGAGCAATCAGATATTTTTCATAAGTATGTAAATTAAATCTTGTATTTATACAATAAAACAATAATTACAGTTTTATTGGTGTTAGATACAGTATAACACAACCGGTGCTATGCCCCTGCATTCTTTTTAATATCAGACTCAAGATGAACTTTTCAGGTATAATTTAATTCAGTGATTTATTTTCAAATCCATTAACTTTGAACAGTCAGCATGTTTTCAACAACACTATATATAGCTTGCACAGACTTTTATATTAATGCCAATTCTCTTGCACAGCAATGGTCCCCTAATTACTTTTTTATAGCCAATTTACTGGGGTTGACTGAGTGATGCAGACCTCTGTGTCAGGGAGATGCTAATTTTAAATTCCTCTATTGTGGCTATTTCAGGTACCGGTCACTTCGGTAAATGACCACCTCGGTAAATTGATCTTATATAGGGATTAGTCCGGACGTTTCGGTAAATAGGTAAACATATAGTATAAAACCTGATTGAGATGGAGAATTGGGTATGTCCAGGTGTGAAAAAGATTTTCACACCTCATCCAGAGACAGATAATTTAATCATTTCATCATTTATTTATTGAAAATGTGGAACAGGTTCACTTTGGTAGATTTAATTTATAAAAAAATGGAGTCAAAAATTAATAGTTATACTATTACTATTTGGAAAAGTTAATGTTTCCCGATACCAGCAAATAAAATTGTAATTGTATATCATGAAAGTATCAGGAAGGAGGCCTCCACACAGCATACATAGAGAGAGGTGAAAATTATGAATTCATCAGGAAGGTCATGTCCCTGATGTGCCTTCTAGACTAATCAAGTAATATAATAAAATGAAAAATATAAACAGCTAGGTTAAAGAAAAATTTCAGTTCAACAAATGTGGGAAATAACAACAATAATACATAAATATATACCACCTAATTTTAAGCATTACCAATACTATTGATCATAATACATAAATAAATGAATAAATTAAATTATCTGTCTCGGGCTGAGGTGTGAAAATCTTTTCCCACGTGGACATACCGAATTTGTCTAAATCAGGTATTTTACTATATGTTTACATATTTACAGAAACGACCGGACTAGTCCCTATATAAGATTAATTTTCCAAAGTGGTCATTTACCGAAGTGACCTTAAACCACTATTTCTTATCTCGTGGAATTAAAAACATGTAAAATATTCTGCTGTCCTGGAAAATGCAAATACTTCCTAAAATAACGATTTTCTAATAACAACTACTAAAAACCTAGATTTTATTTATTTTCATTTTTTATAAGAAAAAAATCGAACCTTGAATCTTTGTTAGAATTTGTTTGATTTTACCCAAAATTGAACTCACCATCTCCTTGTAAAGGTCTTGATTGACAGAAGGTGTAAGTTTTAGCAGACCTACAAAGATGAAGAACAGTCCTAGAGTGACAGAAAGAACCTTAACCACAAATGTTGTCATATTTTCTTTTTTTTTAATTGTAAAATTTTCTCTTTCTTTGGTATTTAAGCAAATAATTGTGAATGTGTAATAAAAACGGTTACACCGCCAGTAAATGATATATATTACGGATCTTCTTTTTGATGAGAGTTCCTTTTTCTGTTCTAGATATTTAAATGATTTTTTTTTATAATTTTTTACGAAATGCTATAAGAAAGTCATAATTTAAATAAAATAGAAACACAGTCAGCTTAATAAAAGATGAAGTACCGGTTATTTACGGAAATATACGTAGAGTCACTTTTTGCCATCCGGATTGCTAACGTAATTCTCGGTACATTTCGGATTTTTCCGGACACTTCCGTGTTGTCTACTTTCTATTTAGACATCCACTTGGACATTTTGCAGATAAGGTTTCACTACAGTTTTCAATTGGCCGAAGAAAATGAGATATTTTCCTAACAAAGCCCCTGACCACCACCAGGCTGTAGCGTTTCTAGAGACTGATAAAACCAGGTGGTGTGATCAAATACTTCAGCTATGTGATTCCATTATGCAAGGAATGCCCCCTGCTCCAGAGAATTGTGATGGGGGTCTGTATGTTGGCAATGCCGGAATAGCTTACATGTTCTATTCATTGGCGAAGAATGAGTCCCTGAAAGACCACCGAAGCACGCTACTTGAGAATGCAATGCTGTATACAGGGGTGTCTGAAGACTACGTAAAACACCACGGTAGAGCCCAAGATCGTGCCTCATTTATTCTAGGAGAAGCTGGAGTGCATGCTATTACAAGTCTTATTTACGAGGCCTGTGGCTCAGGAAAGGAGGCCAATAAATATGCAGAGAAATTCGCAGCCATTGCCAAAGATGTGTTGCCAATAAACTTCCTGCGATGTGGATCAGACGAATTGTTTGTGGGCCGTTCAGGATATCTATGCGGCGTTCTTAACCTGCAGAAGGGCCTTCATAGACAGGTGGGTAAAAGGAAACCAGATAATCTAACACAAGATTCGAAGCTGAGCAGAACAAAACATAATCACATGCGAACATCCACAAGACTATTTAAAGGTGGTAGCTGACCGTTTGCCTATATTAAATAGACGTACCAATATCTAACTACCGCTTTGGCGTATTTGGTCATACTTTTTGCATAATCCCATACTTAAGTCATAATAAAGACAATTTTGAACACTAACTTTATTGTTTGACTGTACTAATGGTGAAAAAATTTTTTTTTAAATGTTCAGCCTTTCCATCTATGTAAAAAGCGTGATAGCGCTAAAAATAGGTATCAACATCAGAGGGGATTATCCGGATAACTATATAAAAGTAAGTAGTCACATTGTTTTTTAAATTTAAAATAACTATCTCTGCAGCATGGCTTGGATAGAAAACACCCGTTTGCAATGACCAGTGAGGATTTATCCTTGACTGTTCACACAGATCTTTGGCACCAATGAACAGCATTTTGCAAGACCTTTTTGGGTACAAATTACTTATTTGGCTATTTGATAAAATTTCTTTGGACAAAACTGCTAGATACCACCTTTATGTAAATACACACTGTCGCAGAATTGAAACCAAAAATTAGCTTTGATTATTTTTAATATGGTGTCAGATTGTGTGATTGTATGTGTAGTAGTATGAGTCTGACTGGGAATCGTTTGCTGTGAGTGCAGAATGAAAGGTTTATCGAAACAAATTAGTGGGACAAAGAGGGGTCAGATCTTAAAATGGGAGCATCTGGTTTGTGTCTGGGTCAGAGTATGTCATTGTGCATGTGAGTAGTGGGAGTAGGTTCATTTCGGTTCCTGGTGAGAATTACATCATTGACCGGAGAGTGTTTGGAGTTTTTTTTTGCTCGACCACATTGCTGGTCAGTGGAAATAGAAAATATCAAAAATGTAAAAGTTTTGATATAATAGTTACCTTGGGACTAAAAAGGCCAACATATAGAAGAGAGGAAGAGTTGCATCGTTGAAGGGAGTGTGTTTGAGGTTTTCGTTGGTGGACCACATCGCTGGTCAGTGGAAAGTGGAAATATCAAATATGTAAGAGTTTTGATAAAATAGTCACCTCAGGAATAAATAAGCCAACATATAGCAGAGAGAGGAAGTCACGTGGGTTTATGATTCCTTTGGTTGTGGGCCACATCGCTGGTCAAAAGATAGAAAAATGTCCATCGTGACAAAAGGACGAAAAGCTTAACGAAAGAGTCACATTGTGACAAAAATGTTGGACATTAGAAAGTAGATCCATAATAGATCCAGCCAAGGATACAGAAAGGGGATAAGTGGATCCATAGTTGGTTCAGCCTGGGATAACAGAAGGGGATAAGTAGGTCCATAGTAGATCATCCTAGGAAGACAGAGACAAAGATAGTCTACCTTATGCAAAATACATACTTATCAATTAATTCAATTTTAAAGCAGAGGTCATCACTGCAAGAGGGAAGAAGACAAGTGTTTTCTTAAGATCATGTTTTAAAGAAACTCTTTGTAAGTGTTAAATATATATATCTTTATTTCCAACACTGAAACAGTGAAGTTTTAACTATAAATGTATACTGCAATTTTAAAACCATTTTTCGACTACAATTGAAACAAACAGTGCTAGTTTATTTTAAACTGGAATGTTCTGTGATAATAACTTTGATGTATGCATTTGTGTATTGATGTTTTATTTTCTTTACATTATAAGATGCAACTCTCACTCCATTGGAAGCGGCAATAACTGAGTTCTGCAATTTGTAGAAAACACACTACACTCTTTGACACACACAAAGACTGGAAGCTGAGCAGAACAAAACATAATCACATGTGAACATCCACCAGACTACTAGGTGTCAAGGGCAGTGATCAGCAGCATCTGCTGTCAGTTTGAAATATAAGGGGTTTGCTGGACCATTGGGGCACGGTGTCGTAGTTTGTCAGCTTTCAGGGGCTCTCACTTGGTTCTCTCAACATTACGTGCCTGCCTTGAGAAATTAGCAACAATTGGTTATAGCATTTTGGTGTTTCTTATGTCTATATTTATAGATCTTTGATAAAAGACAAACATATTGTCTTATGTTTAAATATAAAGGAATGAGGCATGTGTCAAAATGTATTCTGATATGTGTAACAGAAGCAGAAAATGGAGCCCCTTAACAGAATTAAGACCACAGAAACTGGAGTAGACCATGTCACCAGGGCTGACACAAGCTCATATCATATAGACAACCACAGATTTCCCTTATACTAAAGCAGTTCTCTTGCACTAAACTGTGAAGTTGGTGTTGTTTTATATCGTTGACTGTTGGCTATAAAAATATTGCATACATTATTAATAAGGTGTTTGTGTCAGTAAAATATTTAGGAAAAATATATTCACTCCAGAATGACCCATTTTAGCTTTAAGGTCCAGCCATTCAATTGGTTCAGAAAGGAAATTTCAAGAAAATTTAGAACCACTGTAAAGAATGTGCTGAGTTTAGTTAAATCATATGCTTGACTTACTTGTAACTTTTTTTAATTATTTTTAATTTATATTTATTAAATATACTGCTGTAGGAAAAATATCATTATTTTGCAACGCGAAAATATTATAGATCAAAAAGTAACTTCTTACACTATTCTGTAGATGTAAATGTTCAAGGTTTTCTGATAAATTCAATTTAACAATTTTTATGAACAATGGGATTTTCCCATTTGTCAGGATAGATGTGTGGTTACATGCTAACCTGTCATACACGAGGAAGCCAGTACAAACACCACATGCTTCCTTATTGTATCTTAATTTTGAACAGTGATTTTGCTATGTAGTTTTGAATAAATATATATGAAAAAATTTTGGACAATTTTGTCTTAATAGAGTTGATGTCACAGGTTATACAGCTCATATATGTTCTTGATGTTTTATTGCAGATTATTGCAGATGACCTGTTGAAGCAGATTATATCAGTCACCATCCAGTCAGGGCAGGAGTATGTTGCCAAGAAGCAAAAGACTTACCCACTCATGTACGCCTACTACAACAAGGAATATCTTGGTAAGATGGTCACAGTAGTAATTCTATTCAGTTTTCAGTGAAAGTATTTAAATTGGTAAGTGATCATGTTGAATAGCAGTGTACAATCTTTCTGTCCCACAGTAACTATAGGGGTAACACCGACATCTTGGGTGGTTCTATTTATCTGTACCACAGTCCCTATAGGGACAAGACTGACATCTTGGGTGGTTCTGTCTATCTGTCCCACAGTAACCATAGGGACAACACTGACATCTTGACTGGTTCTGTCTATCTGTCCCACAGTAACTATAGGGACAAGACTGACATCTTGGGTGGTTCTGTCTATCTGTCCCACAGTAACTATAGGGACAAGACTGACATCTTGGGTGGTTCTGTCTATCTGTCCCACAGTAACCATAGGGACAAGACTGACATCTTGGGTGGTTCTGTCTATCTGTACCACAGTAACTATAGGGACAAGACTGACATCTTGGGTGGTTCTGTCTATCTGTCCCACAGTAACCATAGGGACAAGACTGACATCTTGGGTGGTTCTGTCTATCTGTACCACAGTAACTATAGGGATAACACTGACATCTTGGGTGGTTCTGTCTATCTGTACCACAGTAACTATAGGGACAACACTGACATCTTGACTGGTTCGGTCTATCTGTCCCACAGTAACCATAGGGACAAGACTGACATCTTGGGTGGTTCTGTCTATCTGTCCCACAGTAACTATAGGGACAAGACTGACATCTTGGGTGGTTCTGTCTATCTGTCCCACAGTAACTATAGGGACAACACTGACATCTTGGGTGGATCTGTCTATCTGTACCACAGTAACTATAGGGACAACACTGACATCTTGGGTGGTTCTGTCTATCTGTCTCACAGTAACTATAGGGACAAGACTGACATCTTGGGTGGTTCGGTCTATCTGTCCCACAGTAACTATAGGGACAAGACTGACATCTTGGTCAGTTCTGTCTATCTGTCCCACAGTAACTATAGGGACAAGACTGACATCTTGGGTGGTTCTGTCTATCTGTCCCACAGTAACTATAGGGACAAGACTGACATCTTGGGTGGTTCGGTCTATCTGTCCCACAGTAACTATAGGGACAAGACTGACATCTTGGGTGGTTCTGTCTATCTGTCTCACAGTAACTATAGGGACAAGACTGACATCTTGGGTGGTTCGGTCTATCTGTCCCACAGTAACTATAGGGACAAGACTGACATCTTGGTCAGTTCGGTCTATCTGTCCCACAGTAACTATAGGGACAAGACTGACATCTTGGGTGGTTCGGTCTATCTGTCCCACAGTAACTATAGGGACAAGACTGACATCTTGGGTGGTTCGGTCTATCTGTCCCACAGTAACTATAGGGACAAGACTGACATCTTGGGTGGTTCGGTCTATCTGTCCCACAGTAACTATAGGGACAAGACTGACATCTTGGGTGGTTCTGTCTATCTGTCCCACAGTAACTATAGGGACAAGACTGACATCTTGGGTGGTTCTGTCTATCTGTCCCACAGTAACTATAGGGACAAGACTGACATCTTGGGTGGTTCTGTCTATCTGTCCCACAGTAACTATAGGGACAAGACTGACATCTTGGGTGGTTCTGTCTATCTTTCCCAAAGTGACCATAGTGACAACACCGACATCTTGGGTGGTTCTGTCTATCTGTCCCACAGTAACGATAGGGACAAGACTGACATCTTGCGTGGTTCTGTCTATCTGTCCCACAGTAACTAGGGACAAGACTGACATCTTGGGTGGTTCTGTCTATCTGTCCCACAGTGACTATAGGGACAAGACTGACATCTTGGGTGGTTCTGTCTATCTGTCCCACAGTGACCATAGGGACAAGACTGACATCTTGGGTGGTTCTGTCTATCTTTCCCAAAGTGACCATAGTGACAACACCGACATCTTGGGTGGTTCTGTCTATCTGTCCCACAGTAACTATAGGGACAAGACTGACATCTTGGGTGGTTCTGTCTATCTGTCCCACAGTAACTGGGGACAAGACTGACATCTTGGGTGGTTCTGTCTATCTGTCCCACAGTGACTATAGGGACAAGACTGACATCTTGGGTGGTTCTGTCTATCTGTCCCACAGTAACCATTGTGACAAGACTGACATCTTGGGTGGTTCTGTCTATCTGTACCACAGTAACTATAGGGATAACACTGACATCTTGGGTGGTTCTGTCTATCTGTCCCACAGTAACTATAGGGACAAGACTGACATCTTGGGTGGTTCTGTCTATCTGTCCCACAGTAACCATAGGGACAAGACTGACATCTTGGGTGGTTCTGTCTATCTGTACCACAGTAACTATAGGGACAAGACTGACATCTTGGGTGGTTCTGTCTATCTGTACCACAGTAACTATAGGGACAACACTGACATCTTGACTGGTTCGGTCTATCTGTCCCACAGTAACCATAGGGACAAGACTGACATCTTGGGTGGTTCTGTCTATATGTCCCACAGTAACTATAGGGACAAGACTGACATCCTCGGTGGTTCTGTCTATCTGTCCCACAGTAACTATAGGGACAACACTGACATCTTGGGTGGTTCTGTCTATCTGTCTCACAGTAACTATAGGGACAAGACTGACATCTTGGGTGGTTCGGTCTATCTGTCCCACAGTAACTATAGGGACAAGACTGACATCTTGGTCAGTTCTGTCTATCTGTCCCACAGTAACTATAGGGACAAGACTGACATCTTGGGTGGTTCTGTCTATCTGTCCCACAGTAACTATAGGGACAAGACTGACATCTTGGGTGGTTCGGTCTATCTGTCCCACAGTAACTATAGGGACAAGACTGACATCTTGGGTGGTTCTGTCTATCTGTCTCACAGTAACTATAGGGACAAGACTGACATCTTGGGTGGTTCGGTCTATCTGTCCCACAGTAACTATAGGGACAAGACTGACATCTTGGTCAGTTCGGTCTATCTGTCCCACAGTAACTATAGGGACAAGACTGACATCTTGGGTGGTTCGGTCTATCTGTCCCACAGTAACTATAGGGACAAGACTGACATCTTGGGTGGTTCGGTCTATCTGTCCCACAGTAACTATAGGGACAAGACTGACATCTTGGGTGGTTCTGTCTATCTGTCCCACAGTAGCTATAGGGACAAGACTGACATCTTGGGTGGTTCTGTCTATCTGTCCCACAGTAACTATAGGGACAAGACTGACATCTCGGGTGGTTCAGTCTATCTGTCCCACAGTAACTATAGGGACAAGACTGACATCTTGGGTGGTTCTGTCTATCTTTCCCAAAGTGACCATAGTGACAACACCGACATCTTGGGTGGTTCTGTCTATCTGTCCCACAGTAACTATAGGGACAAGACTGACATCTTGGGTGGTTCTGTCTATCTGTCCCACAGTAACTAGGGACAAGACTGACATCTTGGGTGGTTCTGTCTATCTGTCCCACAGTGACTATAGGGACAAGACTGACATCTTGGGTGGTTCTGTCTATCTGTCCCACAGTGACCATAGGGACAAGACTGACATCTTGATTGGTTCTGGCTATCTGTACCACAGTAACTATAGGGACAAGATTGACATCTTGGGTGGTTCTGTCTATCTGTCCCACAGTAACTATAGGGACAAGATTGACATCTTGGGTGGTTCTGTCTATCTTTCCCAAAGTGACCATAGTGACAACACTGACATCTTGACTGGTTCTGTCTATCTGTACCACAGTAACTATAGGGACAAGACTGACATCTTGGGTGGTTCTGTCTATCTGTTCTACAGCGACCATAGTGACAACACTGACATCTTGACTGGTTCTGTTTATCTGTCCCACAGTGACCATAGTGACAACACTGACATCTTGACTGGTTCTGTCTATCTGTACCACAGTAACTATAGGGACAAGACTGACATCTTGGGAGGTTCTGTCTATCTGTCCCACAGTAACTATAGGGACAACACTGACATCTTGACTGGTTCTGTCTATCTGTCCCACAGTAACTATAGGGACAAGACTGACATCTTGGGTGGTTCTGTCTATCTGTCCCACAGTGACCATAGTGACAACACTGACATCTTGACTGGTTCTGTTCATCTGTACCACAGTAACTATAGGGACAAGACTGACATCTTGATTGGTTCTGTCTATCTGTCCCACAGTAACTATAGGGACAACACTGACATCTTGACTGGTTCTGTCTATCTGTCCCACAGTAACTATAGGGACAACACTGACATCTTGGTCGGTTCTGTCTATCTGTCCCACAGTGACTATAGGCACAAGACTGACATCTTGGTCGGTTCTGTCTATCTTTACCACAGTGACCATAGTGACAAGACTGACATCTTGGTCGGTTCTGTCTATCTGTCCCACAGTGACCATAGTGACAAGACTGACATCTTGGGTGGTTCTGTCTATCTGTCCCACAGTGACCATAGTGACAACACTAACATCTTGGTCGGTTCTGTCTATCTGTCCCACAGTGACCATAGTGACAACACTGACACCTTGGCAGGGTTCTATCTATCTGCCCCACAGTGACCATAAAGACAGTACTGGTATCTTGGCAGGGTTCTATCTATCTGCCCCACAGTGACCATAAAAACAGTACTGGTATCTTGGCAGGGTTCTATCTGCCCCACAGTGACCTTAAAAAACAGTACTGGTATCTTGGCAGGGGTCTATGATATCTATCTATCCCACAGTGACTATACTGACAACACTTATGTCTTGACAGGGCTCTCTCTGTTCCACAGTGACCTTAGCGACAACACTCATTTATGGAGCTAAAATAGATCTCCATAACATGAATTCAAGGCTGTGCCTTGGTCAACTCAGTTATACATCTCATCTATGTCAATTTGCACTGATAAAAATGTGTGCTTGACATCATTTTAGAGTGTGCATTTTGTACAGTTTTACAAAAGTCAATATGCTAGCATTTTTTATTTTGTTTCAGTGTTTGGTATTTCAAAATAAGTATCACATCCCATGGATCTTTAACCCTCAATATTGTAATTTCCACGTAGGCTTATGCCTCAGTGAAGATGACTAACCTTGGGTTGACATGTGATCACCCCTTCATGGGATGTGATATTCAAGGGTGATATCTATGTAATGCATTGGTTAGTTATTTATTGTTGCACACTGTTATTCTTGCAATTTAATAAATCTTTAGGGTTTTTTTACCAATTGTTTGGTCGTTCAGTATAATAAAACAAATATCACATGGAGGGTAGTAGCATATACTTTAAACCGTTGATATGGTAATGTTTACATGGCAGTTGCCTCTGTAGACATTACCAATCATTGATTGACAAAATACTTGCTATTGCCCCCATATAGGATATGATGTTTATGTAATGCCACATTAAAAGAAGGATTTGTCACTGTCATGTAATCCTAAAGTCCAGGTGAAGATTTCAGCAATTATATAGTCAGACAACAAGTTTGTTTTCAACTGATGATTTGGAAGTTAACAATAATAAACCATTCAACTGATGATTTGGAAGATAACAATAATAAACCATTCAACTGATGATTTGGAGGATAACAATAATAAACCATTCAACTGATGATTTGGAAGATAACAATAATAAACCATTCAACTGATGATTTGGAGGATAACAATAATAAACCATTCAACTGATGATTTGGAGGATAACAATAATAAACCATTCAACTGATGATTTGGAAAATAACAATAATAAACCATTCAACTGATGATGTGGAAGATAACAATAATAAACCATTCAACTGATGATGTGGAAGATAACAATAATAAACCATTCAACTGATGATTTGAAAGATAACAATAATAAACCACTTAAAGTGATCACATATTTTATATGTTAGTTATTCCAATTAAACAAATCATATTTTTATGTTTTGCAGGTGCGGCACATGGTCTATCATCCATCCTGCAAATGTTATTATCATTCCCATCAATCCTCAAATCAAACCCAGCCTGGGAGGGTGTGGTGAAGCAGAGTGTTGACTTCCTGTTATCCCTGGAGCAGAACTCCAACTATCCACCCGCCATGGACGAGGTCTCGCACAAGAGACCTGAGTCAGAGGAGCTTGTACACTGGTGTCATGGCGCACCAGGTTTGGAGTCTGAAAACATTTATGAATTATTTATCTTCGAATACCACAGAGAAATATTAAAACCGTATAACATCCTTTCTTGTTGAAAAAAACATTCAACACATTGATTTGAAACATGCCCCCACCTTGTGTTTCTAGTAAGTGAAGAGTAAATGTTACTGGTATTACTTTTGCTTATGCTTAGCTCCTGAGAGCTCTTCCAGAACAGCATTACCTTGTGTATGGATAACGTCACAGTGTCTGGCTTAGAAGCCTGATATTCATGGCATACTTTTGCAGTTATTGCATCATTACCTGCTTCATCATACTGTTTTGTTTTTTTTTAATTTTCTGTGTAACACAATTATTGGCAGTGCATATAACACAAATATACATTCAGATGCATGTCTTCAGAATTTATTTCATTTTTTTTTTTAAATTTTAACTTTTGACAACATTGATCATTAACTTGTTAAAACAAATTCAAATGTTTATAAACTCTTTTCAAACTTCCAAACCTTTCTGCAGGTGTGGTGTACATGTTTGCCCGCGCCTACAAGGTATGGGGTGAGGACAAGTACCTGCAGGCATGTGTTCGCTGTGCTGAGCTCACCTGGCACAAGGGCCTACTTCGAAAGGGACCAGGAATCTGCCACGGGGTTGCAGGCAGTGGATACGTGTTCCTGCTACTCTACAGACTGACAGGTGTGATATAGGATGGTTTTTAGGCAAAATTATTATTCCGTCATCTCTGTGTGTAAGACATGGTCATACTGCTTGTACCAGGTTCCATTCAAACCTATAAATATTTTATGGTAATCATTAATTTCTGTTTTATAAAACTTCATTATCTATGCATCATGAATTCAATTTAAAACCTACTTAGTCCTACATGTACCCCTATGTGAAAAATTGTTCATGGCATTATTATCACAAGGTAAAATCATTCTTTGTCATAAGAAAGATAACTTTGACAAAATATGTAAGATCATTAGACAACATTTTGTTGTATTTACCTCCCTTGTCTGTTAAAAAAACTGGCTTTATCTGAGGACAATATTGCTTTCTGTAACAATCTAAAAGGTATGAATTGTTATATAATCTTCTGATTGTCAAAGTTTATTTTGATAGGGATTATTGGGCAGGCAGTAAGAATTGTAGACTTAAAGATCTACAGCTATTCATCACATAAGTTCATATTAGTAGGAACAAGCTGACCGGAGGTGAGCTGAGGGTTCTACCAGGTATATATGGGGTCTGCTTCCAGTAACTGCAGAAATTGGTAATAGTGAACATAACTGACCTGGTGCTTAGTAATCACTAAAACACAAATATTGTAAGCTTTCATGCTATCTTCTTCTTCTCACACAATTTTGTGTTTTGTGTGTTTTGAGGTTGGTCTTATTTTAAGCCAGAGATTTTGCTTTTCAACTTCTTTTGGTCCTGTGCATCTTGTGGCATAAGGCCAGCATCTGTCAAATCCTTTGCAATGCATAGCTTCCATGTTCCATGCATTCTTTCAGCTGCCTCAAGCATGTATCCCGGGTATTCACAGGTTGAGAGATACATAGGCAATTATAAGTCATCCTGGCATCCACTGGCCATGTTATTTATTATTTTCGTTTTTTTTATTCCCCCAACAGGTGACCAGAAGTACTTGTACCGGGCTGAGAAGTTTGCAGAGTTCCTGTTCAGCAATGAGTTTCAGCAGGCACGAATCCCAGACAATCCATACAGCCTGTACGAGGGATGGGCTGGTGCTGTCTGTTTCTTATCTGATCTGATACAGCCGCAGCATGCAGAGTTTCCACTCTTCAATGTGTTCATGGAGTGAACTGATGGCCGTGTGAGGCTCTGATAGTATTTAATGGTCTGCACAGCAAATACTTCCAATTACAGCAATGTGTTTATAACTTAGCAGCAATTATTATTTCTTTACTACTGCACATCCACACTAAAAATAAATCTGCATTGTAGTGGGCTTTTTACAACAATTTTATGTCTATTACCTGCTTATGTTGTTTGTTTAATGTAATAATCACATACATATTTATTATAAGATAATACCACTGAGTATTGTATTGCTAATTATGTAATATTTAAAGTTGATTCTTTTATTAAATATCATGTTTAAATGATTTTCATAAATAATGCAACAAGCTTGTAGATTTAATGTGATCCGTAAGAAAGTAATTTAATGTTAATTCTAAGGTTTTACAATGACGTTTGTTTTCAGTGTCTGCAAAATTTATTTTCAATAATAGAGAATGCAGACAGAGATATAAGAATGCAAGGACACAAAACATTCATTTTATCTGGGAATTGTCTTTTTAGTGAGATACACTATAACACAACTAGTTACCACTAATAGAATTGTATATATTTTATATAACAAGCAGAACTAACTAATGTACACTGCATAAGAGTATATACAAATAACTGTAAGTGATTACCATATTTCTTGTTGTTTATACCCACTGATAAGTCAATGTGGGCTCTGTCTGTATACCCACTGATAAATCAGTGTGGGCTCTGTCTGTATACCCACTGATAAGTCAGTGTGGGCTCTGTCTGTATACCCACTGATAAGTCAATGTGGGCTCTGTCTGTATACCCACTGATAAATCAGTGTGGGCTCTGTCTGTATACCCACTGATAAGTAAGTGTGGGCTCTGTTGGTATACCCACTGATAAGTCAATGTGGGCTCTGTCTGTATACCCACTGATAAGTCAATGTGGGCTCTGTTGGTATACCCACTGATAAGTCAATGTGGGCTCTGTTGGTATACCCACTGATAAGTCAATGTGGGCTCTGTCTGTATACCCACTGATAAGTCAGTGTGGGCTCTGTCTGTATACCCACTGATAAGTCAGTGTGGGCTCTGTTGGTATACCCACTGATAAGTCAATGTGGGCTCTGTTGGTATACCCACTGATAAGTCAATGTGGGCCCTGTCTGTATACCCACTGATAAGTCAATGTGGGCTCTGTTGGTATACCCACTGATAAGTCAATGTGGGCTCTGTCTGTATACCCACTGATAAGTCAATGTGGGCTCTGTCTGTATACCTACTGATAAGTCAATGTGGGCTCTGTCTGTATACCCACTGATAAGTCAATGTGGGCTCTGTTGGTGTCGTGTCCATTGGTTCTGTTTAAAGTACCAGTTGGGGCAAGAACTTGTGGGGAGGTCCTCCAGCTGGTGGTCCTACCCAGACAGATGTCTGGGATCTTCCTCATATACTTAGTAGCTGGATGTTGCCAATATGGCCATAATTGTCAATGTGATGTACCTTTTATGTAAGATATGTATGTTATCAATTATTTAATAGGAATAAGGTAGAAAAATGCTGTTTGAAGAATCTCATGAAATGTGGGTGTGCTTTGAAAAAGTGAAATAAATATGTGCTTAGGATTGGTGAAATGAGGATGTGCTTTCAAGCAGTGATATAGGATGTTCATCAAAATGGTGAGATTAAGATGTGCTTTGAAGCGATGAGAGGCAGATGCACTTTGAAACGGTGAGTTGAGGTTGTCCTTTGAAACCTTGATATTTTGATGTGCTTTAAAACATTGTTTTAACCAAGTTTTTTTGTGAAACTTTTGTGTGTTTATTATAACTGTACTTCTTTGTTTTTGAGAAGATATGGAGTGTTAAAAATAAACATAGTCAATGTTTGTCATGTTTACTTTGGCCATATGTACAATGCAGTTATTCTGAAATCTCTACAATGTCAAGTGCAGTAAAGGTCTTGATCAATCTGTATCCATTTACAATATACTGATTCTAGTATGTTATAATGTACCAGTCAATTATTATAGCATAACTGACTTTGCCTGGTAGAAAAATGGCATTGAAACTATATTGTAACGTTGTCATAAATGGAGTATAAGTTCTGTCCAATGAGTAGGTTAGTGCTCTTTTATGATACAAGTATGAATAGGAACTTAGTGGATTTTTCATCTTAGGTTTGCTATTTTACGTGGATTTTCTCATGTCCCATATTCTGGGACCTTTTAGGAGCTATGGTTTTTAGATGAACTTTGCTGAAAAGCTCATTTTAAGTAAACATGTATTTGGACAGTGTTTCGTTTAGTTTTATTGTTACTGCAAATTGAAAAAAAACAACTCCACATTTAATGATAAACAAGACTTTATTGTTATATGCCAGGTTATTCTCCAAATGCCATTTTTGTTCTATGAACATTGGATGTTTTATGTTAGTGAGTTCTTAGTGTTTTACTTACCTACATATTGTGTATTGCTATATGCTTTTTAATGTTTGAAAGTTATTAAATGTAAAAGTCCCATTTTCATCTTTTTTGTTGTGTTCAGTGTCTATTTCTAGAGTTGGTGTCCTTCAAAAGAGATATAAAACATGGCCTCATATACATTATACTAACATTAAAAGTAAATATTATACACAAAATTATAGAATATATTAACACTGGAAAAAAACTTTGTTTAAACAAAAAAGTATAAATTGGCTGTACCGTTTGCTTTGCCATCAGTTCCAGTCGAATATATCGGTTATTTCATCATTTCCATTTCAAAACTTCTCATACATGAAAGAATTTGACGGAAACGTCTACGGAAATAGCCGATGGCATAATCGTAACAAATGGCATGACAATGCAAGCTTTATGATTGACGGAAATGTTTACGGAAATAGCCGAAGCCACAATCGTAAAAAATGGCATTCTACTGACATTCCAAGACACCACATTGTGAGTTCAGTTCATGTAGGTGTTCACTCTGTCACTAATTATTTCCGTATTTTAAAAATTCAACTGCGTCTTTTCGTTATTCCGAACTTTAAACTCGCCGTTATAATAACTATCGCAGCAGTTAGAGCCATGTTGTAACACTGTGACGGAGCAGGCTTGGCATGCATTGTGTTTGCTTCCTGGCAACATGCACGAGCTCACCAAGGACAACATTGACGCTCTTTTTGAGTTCTACCGTGATGACATGCACGACTCGGACAGCTTCTACCAAGAAATCAAATTGTGGGCAAAGTGATGGCAAAACAGCGAACAAGAAACTTAACTATCAGTGAAACATTAGGTCAAGTGTGTATCCAAACATTATAAAGATGTTATCTCTTTTGTTACTAACGTCAGTGACAGCAGTCAGCTGCGAACGCTCAAACTCGTCTCTGAGATTTATTAAAAATTCTCACAGAAGCACGATGGGACGTCAGCGAGTTAACGCTCTGATGCTACTGTTCTGTCACCGTGACATTTAACTGGACATTAGTCAAGTCATTGACAGTTATGCAAGGAAATATCATCGGCGAATGCTTCTCATGGACTCGTTGTCAGAATAAAAATATTACTTTGTTTTGCAGTTCTGAAACCATAATTGCTTATGTTTGCCACCATGCAATTATTGTTAATATATAGTATTGGAATATTGAACATTTAATTGTCTCCCAAATATAGCAAAACAACTAAGGAATGTATGAGAATAAATGATTTTAGCGAGCATTTATCAATGTTGGTAGCTCTGGTTAACAAAACATGATTAAAATTTCACGCCAACCAAGACCCCCACACCCCACCAGAAATCCTGGATCCGCCACTGAAATCTAACTATGGAAAAAACGAATATCAGAAACGTCATGAATATTAAGTAACAGCGTGTGCGGTAAATCGTAAATATATAATGAAATGTATTTAAACGTCGATGACACGTCGAATGTGTACTAATATATAAAACGTTGTTTGACAATAGTGTCCCTACGATAATTTTATTACGGGCATTTAAAGGAATATGACGGACTTTTCCGAAACTACTGATTTTGCACGATTGTAAAGTACCAAGGATATAAGTCAAAATGTACTCCGTAAATCGCCGAGAAAGATCGAAATAGTTTTCTACCCTTCATATTTAACTCATAAGATGGTACATTGACCAGATTATTGCCGCCATTATATAAACCGTTCAAGTTACTAACATATTTGTAACTGAGAGTGTGTGTACCCAGAACCTGCCAGGTCAACAAACCAAACGGCCTGAGTTCAAGAACTCTCTATTACTATATGAATACAGAGCAGAGGAAAGTGTTTTTGTTTATTCTATATTGGTTGTGCAAAAGGTCTTTACACTAAACATATATAAATACCGCTCATACATCGTAGCCTCATGTATGCCTTGCTTTTATGAACCTCAACAATATGTGGAATTGTATTTATTATCTGGAGTCAGTAGCATCAGCAGCAGTATAATTGTTCGGCTGCAGCAACGTTTAATCAGACGACGGTTTGCTTCAACTGCATGCACCCAAATGCTTCATTCGGAACTATTTCTTTGGGTGTCCTTGCAAGGCATGTTATTTTGGTTTGTTTCTATAAATACTAAATAAGCTACACTACCAGGGGTAAACAAATGTGAGCGTCACTTGTATATATTTTCCTGGATATGACGTGGGCCATTTACCTGTCCATCACTGTTCGGACACCTTGGTGCAAGCCAACATGCGCCTGGGCCGCTAAGTACCTGGCTCAGGACTCGTCTGTCCCGCCGACTAACCAGAACATACAACAACTGTCCGCTACACAGGTAATCAGGCGGCCAATTAATGTCACTCACCTGGCATGTAGTTGTTCTTGGCCAACACCCGCACCGACTACTCGCTAGCTTTAACCAGCGTTTCGCATGGCGATGTCCATCCACAAGGATCTTTCATCGTTGAAATCAAATTGAGTTTAAATTACTTATCAGTTATATTTGTCTCTTGTGTAACTGGTACACAATTAGATGACAACACAGGGAAGTGTTTAAACAAGTGCACACGGAGGCATATTTCTAGCCCACTTTACCATCGGGGTCTCAAACCCGTCATTACAAATTTAGCAACTATGCCCATAATTGGTTCTCACAAACTGCAACTACTTGCATTTTTGAGGTAACTTTTCTGCAGTGTTCTGTTATGACAAACCAGTAGCCAATCTGGGGACTTAATGGCTCTTCCAAAACAAATTTTAATGTAACATGAGCTAGTTTATAATTAATAATTATCTAGACTATCAGAGTAGCAGACTTGCCAGTTGCCTGTTGTTCACTATTTCATTTTCTTGTTATCTACACTGCATTATAGAAAAAAAACCTAATTTTTATAGCATTGTAGAATTGATTCCTAGCTCTAGAAAGGACTTTATCTCTTGCAACCTATTTAACTGTAGCCGTATTTTGCCGTTTGTATCATCACCTTCAGATGGAACATATCCTTACATCGCCAGCATCACCTGATGATTAATATCTATGTCAGTCAACCGCCATCTTGGTTCATTACGAACTTTTGATTATGAACTATCTCAGTACCTTGACACCGCTCGTAATTAGGATGTGTTGATAGTTTTATCTCGGGTCAAAAGTTGCAGTCTTACCTCCTTCTTTATAACTAACTGAATGACTAGTCATGAACCTGTCTATTCTGATACCTTTGTAACTGCACGTCTGTGATACAAGATATGAGACTATTGTAGAATTGGATTCTGTTTTAAAGCACTCATAAATTGGATTTGTGTTATTTCTAGTTTGCGTTATCTTTATATTTTGGAATTAAGTACGTGGACCTATACCATCTAGGGAAGTTGAAGGTAATGATTAATTTTATCTCATATCAAACTAAAATATATGTCAGGACAATGTTTGTTCACCATCGAGGACGTTCAGTGTATAAAATGCAAACTTAAAATCAGAAATTAATGTACAGTCAAACTTGGTTAACTCGATTTTTATTGAACCGACATAAGTACAACGACTTATCCGTCGTACGAGTTACCGCCATAAATACATTCGACTTATCCGTCGTACGAGTTACCACAATAAGTACATCGACTTATCCGTCGTACGAGTTATGAAATGTACATCCTGCAGCATTAAACCCGCACTTTAGAACAAGGATACTAATTAGTGACAAATAAATAATTACAAAAATCGATATATCTTTGTTTTTCCCCACATATTTAAATATCAAACAACTGTATTTTATTGTATATGATTGAATTGAACAATGTGATTAAAAGTCTCCATGACGCTCGATGTTTAAAATCCAAACTTGAAATGCGAATCGCTGTATTCTAGTATATCTGTTTGATAATATATCTTGAAATTGGTGAAATTAGGAGAAATATATCTGCACAGATATACCTTACTAAAGTACAAATTCTTAACTACACTTATTACTATCTTGAAATTGGTGAAATTAGGAGAAATATATCTGCACAGATATACCTTACTAAAGTACAAATTCTTAACTACACTTATTACTACATTTTCCAGACAAATTCGTAATCGTATATGCCCAACGCTTAGTCACAGTATACTAGGAATCAGCGGGCAGGGGTATTTAACTGATTTTACTCGTTCTCAACAATATATATTTTTAATGTTTTATCGAGTTATATGGATTTCGTCTATTAGGTCAAGTGACGATGTATCTCGAGAAATGTCCAAGTATTTTGCACGATGATCTTAAATAATATAACATATACATGTACACTCTTATCGGGTGACACATTTCTGCATTAGCAGTGTATGTTAGGTTGTCACAGGGCGGATCCAGAAAAAAGTTGTTGCCCTTGTTGTTGGTGGGGGTGGGGGTGGTGTTAGGGTATGAATCAGGATCAATTTAACTTATTCGCAGTAAATGCTAGATACATATACATATTAAGGAACCCTAACTTCGACCTAAGCAGTGAATAGACAAAATTTACTTTAAAAGGTTAGCATTTTTAAGCTTTCGTGTATATGCTTTAACGGTACACTTTTACCTGGTTGTTGAAAGGGACGTGTGGGGGGGGGGGGGGGGGATCCCTCATCCCCTTAACCCAACCCTGGACTTTTGACAAACTATGGAACAAGAGTTCCCTTACAGACCCACCACACCCACCCAATCAACACCTCGTCTCACCACACACCACTGGGCTTATTGTCAGCACTTTCCTCTTGTATTGAAGTGACAGTAGTGTTAAATATCAGCTCTTTGTTCAAGATACGACATGATTCAAATGTCTGTTTTAACGAACGTCAACAAATAATGAGAGGTATTAATTTGTTTTAAGAATAATAAATCACGCGAAGTGCTGATGAGTTTAGAGATATACTGTAAACGCAAGTAGGCTGCTACTTTGACGAGTAATCCCTTGTAACCGTGCAAAATAGCCAATTATTACATTATTATGATGTAATTTTATTTGACTTTAATCATATACCATATTTACTCATCAACGGTTTAGTACGATTCATCGCGACAAGAAATGGTTATTTCATTTTAACGAATATTGAAAATTACTTTCAACAATGATTTTATTGAAGGTGTATTTACACAAATCATCGCGTGGGATGTTCAGTGTATACTTCTTAATTAAAATTAAATTAAAGAAATAAATTTAATTTACTTCACACAAAAAGTAACGCATCTTCTCCTTAACTCAGCCCTATTTGCTAAATAGCTTGCTAATCCCTCTAAACCATACAGCAGCATGCATGAGAGGAACATTCGTGCTTGTATATCTTAAAATAACACAGAACTTCATAAATTATAAGGAAATAATATAGCATCTAGCTAAACATAATACATTTATATTCAGTTGCTTTCTTTGTTTACATTACATATATGAAAAGATGAATAGACATATTTTTCTTAAATAAAATATAGGAAAACCCTTTTTTAATTATAGAATAATTATCACCATAATGGAAATAAGTTATGATGACATTTTAGGTAACTGTTCTAAAATATTCCCGTTCTGTAGATGATGCAAAATATATACACAGCATGTAGCTGACGCATAACTTCAAAGGGATCAGTATTTTGTAAATACCCTCTTATCTATGCTCTGTCACGACAATTTGCATTAAATTAAGGAAAATTCAACTGGATATAGTAAACAATAGCGCATATCGGGTTAAACGTATTTTACGTTAGATGCATTGTCTTTATGATTAATCCCGTTAAAACATGAGACGAAAATGTTACTGTGACATACTCTTGAGGCGAACAAAACCGACCCTAACAAAAGACACCATTCAAATGCATTGTCTTTTATTCAAAGACTTGCGATTTCTTTCGAGTACTTCTTTCCGGTTAAGGTCAAGCAGAGTTAGATTTTCATTCAGATAAATTAACACCCATTGTTTTAAAGTCTTGACATACGCTACAACATACGTTCATTGTCTCGAAAAGTAAAATATAAATTCATTGCACCCTTTGTTTTTTGCGCGGAGTCAAAATAAAAGAGCTGAGTAACTGTTTGTTTGAATCTCCGGCTGTTCTATGCACTATTCTATATACAGCAAACAATCCCTTTAAAAGTCAACCCACAGGACTGTATTAGAGATTTATTGGACCATTTAGCCAAGCCGAGTCTATCGCCGTGAGCCGTCCTGTATGGTCGTCTGTTTAAGACAGCACGGGGCAATTGTAGGCGTTAAATTCTCTATTCAAAGCTGGATTCATAAAATAGTCGGAATTTGACAATAGATGATAAAGTGTGTACAAGCAAGGAATATTGTTCCCAAACAGACAGGGGTTGAATAAAACAAACAGACGTCTACCCGACAGGGATTAACCGATGTGAAGACTTTAGAACTGGATTTATTGTGATTATATAGTCAAGTCAATGAAATTCACAAAGATGTGAAACCCGGATAATATCAAAATTAATAAATTGGCAGCTTGTTGGTGTTGCTGTGATAAAAAAGCGCGCCAATTGTTTACACCCATATAATGTCTGGATTTTAATCCTTTGACAGGTCATATTCGAAAGGTATGTACATTGTGTTTATTTATGGACAAAAATAATATATTATTAATCCAAACAGAATAAAGCTATAAAATAAAATTTCGGACTAATTATATGTTTCAAAACTCATAGCACCTAGTCATATTGTCGACTTGGAGTTTCTGTTGTTGTTGCTGTTGATGATGTTGCTAGCAGTAATGCCGATAAGGCAGAGGATTGTGTTTGATTTAATACACCAATAAATAAAGGGACGACATAGGTGTTTAACTTCACAATGAATCGAACTCATATCATCAAAGTACACGAAAACAAGTTAGGCAAGGCAAATTGAAAACGTGCGTCGATTTAGCGTTAAAAAGAATGAAACTAACACACTTTTCGCGCGGGAAAACTAGCTGACAGCTTCCTATCCGCCAAACTGACACTAGAGGTCACGGTAGTCCTTTTGATGCTGCGACGCCGCATAATGTGCTGTCGAAAGGCGTTTTTCTGGTGTCTTCTCAAATGTTTGTTTTTTAATTCTCGTCAAAAAGACCATTTCTAGTAAGTAAAAATACAGTGATGTTAGCTAATCTCGTTTCATACACCATGTCTACTTGTCTGATAAAACACGAAATGTGCTTACATTGAGACCTACCTTTTGTGAACGCGTTCGGTAGCATATTATTGCCATTTTTATATGCTAATTAGTACTGTACAAAAATTGATAATTTCATGCCATGATTCAATCTTTAGTTGTACATGAATATATCATCTGACAGTATGATGGATTTGTTGTAAGGTTTTCTTTTTTTTTTTTTGGAAACAAAATCATAAAATGGTATGAATGACTCCGAATAATGACATTATTCTCGGTAAGGTTCTATAACAAGCCCTCCATTTCATTTCAAAACTTTTTATGTCCAGAAAAATAAAATTAATTTAAGTTTTTTAAAAGTAATCTTTTTTAAATTTATCTTTATTCTTTGTCTCATTGAAAATTCGTTTTTGTTTGATATATTCGAATGTTTAACCTTTACTTGGAATGCCTGCTGCTTTCATTGGATGTTGAATTTTTTTTTTAATTCTTTATATTTTATAGATTGAGAAATCATTTTTAAAATGGTTCTTGTCTTGTAAGTTGAGTTACCTCTCCTACTAAACTCTATGAACAAGCCATCTATGCTGCAGGGACAGATCCAGAACATTTTGATGGTGGGGTATGAATCAAGATCCATTCAACTTTATCACAGTAAATACTAGATATATATATATACCTTAACTTTGATCTTAGCAGTCAACAGACAAAAATAACATTAAAAGCTTATTATTTTTTAAGCTTACATGTATGTATCTTCACAACTCAACTATTTTAACTGGTTGGTGGGGTGTGGGGGTGCATCCCTCCCCTCAATCTATCCCTTGTATGCAGTCATTTCCGCAGTAGTCTTCAGTCCAGTTGAATGTAACATGTGAGAATGCATGAGAAAATACACCAGTAGACAATTCATTTACTGAGATTTATCAAAACACACACACACACCATGAACATACAGAAAGAGAGTTTAACTTAGTGACACTTTCAGCTGACGGCCCCAACTGGTTGACTTAATCTTGAGTTGAACATCTGAAGGAACGCCACTTTGATGTTGTTTATAATGATGGATGCAAAGTCAATAAGGTTTGTTTTTGGGGAAAAAAAACAAGAAAAGAATTTATGACCTCAAACCAGTGATGAAAACACATCTAGATCATGATGGCTACTTAATCACATGGTTTGTTTGACTAAGCATAATGGCATGTTGTAGTACAGTGTTTTAATTGGACATAGTATTTTATGAAACATGTCAGTGTTGACATGTATAAAATCCAATAAAATGTAATTAGAATCCCCCACAATGCCAATAAGGTGGTTAACTACAATGAATCATGTAGTTATGAAAGTGAAATTGGAGAAGGAAATTAGCTTTGTTAGAATTTCCATGATTTATATGGAGTCAGAAAAACAAGTACATATACTAGTTAAACACTTATTTTTTTGTAGATGTGCAAATAAATTAAAAGGGTTTAACTGTATTATTTTTTCTTTATTTAAAATATGATTAAAAAAGGCTAAAAATATTTAAACTATAGTAAGGTTGGCTTATTGGTTCCTTCGGTTCAAGATACATAACTATGATGTTGGCTTTTTGAAGGATTATTGCATTTCACATACCTACGAAGGGAAGATAAGCTAAGTAAGCCTATTTACAGATTATGCTTCCTGTACATCATAATAAGTCACACATATTATTATACCAACTACACTCTATTGCTAAATGGATTATGGTATATCTAAATTGAGAAACAAATTAGTGAGCAGGGATTTCCCCCTTATAGATTATCCTCTACTAAAGCCATAAGTCACTACCTTCCTTGTATATATATATACTATTGGGCTCAACAGGTTGATCAGGTGCGTGAAATTGGAAGTGACATGTAACATTTATATCTCAGTAAAAAAATAAATCTTTTTGAACTTCAAGCATGAAATAGGATGAAATTAAAGAATAATAACAATAATGTGCAAGTCAATGTTGGACAATAAGAGACTGTAAACTTTAGATGGAAGGAAATTGCTCTTGATTTTATAGCTTAAAAAAAGAAGTATAGATAATTTGATCAAATTATGTTGTCATGAAATTTTCTCACTAACAAGACAGAGCAGTCCAAAAATGTTACAAAAAAGCCATGCTGGAAAAGTCTTATCTCACATGGGTTATATAATATGGGTAAACCTCTTCAATATTGTCTTCCAACTTGCTTTGGAAACAATTTTGTTACCAAAACTGAACACATGTTAAGGATGTATAAACATTTTCCAATTGAAATAATTCTTTAAAAAAAACAAAATGTCACTGTTGTTCTTATAAGTAATAAATACCGTAATATGAGTAATGTATAAAAATGCCACTGAAATAAAATGCATACATGGGAACTCTTATGCTTTTGGAGGGAGACTCCTTCTGTTTATGTTCATAATCATTTTAAAATAAGGGATGTTTTAAACATTTTCAGAAATGTCCCTACTTGGAAACAGATAACTTTTTTCTTTGTTTATGAAAATAACAAAGCTCCCATTGTAAAAATCTCCCCCTTTGACCTTAGAAAAAGTTGAAAGTACGTGTTGTTGTCACAATGTACATTAAGTAAAAGGATGATGCCATTTTCCTCTGGCAACTAAACAACAAATTTGACATCGAGGAGCAAATATTAACAACAAAATTGTTAATAAGCATAATTATTGTCTTTCAGTTTTTATTTTGATCGCTAAAATTATATATTAGCAGTAAAAATCTCTCTGGGTTCTTGTACAATAAAATTTGACTTCAACAAAATGAAGTCATGCTGATGTCATGTGTAATATTTTATAGCTGAAAAATATACAAAGAGTTTAATTGCCCTTTTTTTTAAGTCTTCAGGTATTGGGTTAAAAGAGGTCACTGCTCTAAAGTGGATAATCGTTTCACAGATTGGAGGTATTCTGTATATGTTCTTTACAGAAATATGAAAACTTGCAAAATCTAAAGTATGATGATGTCCTCAATTGCATCAACATTAATCTATATTTTGTGACATACAATAGGTTTTGCATAGATATATCCTCAGTCAATTTCATATTGATTTCTTTATTATAAGTAAAAAAGCAATTAATGGTACTTTAAATCAGTAAGAACATAATGTCTTCCACCTGACATAAAGTGTGCGGATGGGTCTAACTAAACAAAATGTCTTCCACCTGACATAAAGTGTGCGGATGGGTCAGACTAAACATAATGTCTTCCATCTGACATAAAGTGTGCGGATGGGTCTAACTAAACATAATGTCTTCCACCTGACATGCCGTGTGCAGGTGGGTCTAATTAAACATGTCTTCCACCTGACATGCAGTACATGGGTGGGTCAGACTAAACATAATGTTTTCTACCTGACATGTGGTGCATGGGTGGGTCAGACTAAACATAATGTCTTCTAACTGACATGTGGTGCATGGGTGGGTCAGACTAAACATAATGTCTTCCACCTGACATGTGGTGCATGGGTGTGTCAGACTAAACATAATATCTTCCACCTGACATGTCATGTGCAGGTGGGTCTAATTAAACATGTCTTCCACCTGACATGCAGTACATGGGTGGTTCAGACTAAACATAATGTCTTCTACCTGACATGTGGTGCATGGGTGGGTCAGACTTAACACAATGTCTTCTACCTGACATGTGAAGCATGTGTGGGTCAGACTAAACACAATGTCTTCTACCTGACATGTGGTGCATGGTTGGGTCAGACTTAACATAATGTCTTCTACTTGACATGTGGTGCATGGTTGGGTCAGACTTAACATAATGTCTTCTACCTGACATGTGGTGCATGGGTGGGTCAGACTAAACACAATGTCTTCTACCTGACATGTGGTGCATGGGTGGGTCAGACTTAACACAATGTCTTCTACCTGACATGTGAAGCATGTGTGGGTCAGACTAAACACAATGTCTTCTACCTGACATGTGGTGCATGGGTGGGTCAGACTAAACATAATGTCTTCTACCTGACATGTGGTGCATGGGTGGGTCAGACTAAACATAATGTCTTCTACCTGACATGTGGTGCATGGGTGGGTCAGACTTAACACAGTGTCTTCTACCTGACATGTGAAGCAAGTGTGGGTCAGACTAAACACAATGTCTTCTACCTGACATGTGGTGCATGGTTGGGTCAGACTAAACACAATGTCTTCTACCTGACATGTGGTGCATGGTTGGGTCAGACTTAACATAATGTCTTCCACCTGACATGTGGTGCATGGTTGGGTCAGACTTAACATAATGTCTTCCACCTGACATATGAAGCATGTGTGGGTCTAAATGAATATGCTTCTGGGATCTTCCTCTGCCAAAATAGTAGGACATTGCTATATTGACCATCATTGTGTAACAGTGAGGTTTTTCAAACAAAAACAAAAAATACTCCCCCCCCCCCCCTCTCCCCCAATGGAAATATTAGTCACAAGGACCAAAACTACTTGAATTAGCTTATTATGTTTAGTTATCTACCAGTATATATTAATGGGAGGCCATCAGCCGAACTGTACAATCTGGGTGGTCACTTGCCATCCTTCAAGTGGTCCCTTGAACTTCCTCCCTGCCACTAATATACAGTGTCAGTATTATGTCTTGTGACCCACCATTCAACATCACCTGCAAATTAAATTCAAAGCCAAACTAAATTCCTGTGTGTATAAGCTGCTTGCCATATGGAGTGGTACCTAATGAAGACTTGCCTATCTGTGTGTTTATAACACAGACTTCTCATTAAACAAATTTTCCTTCATCCCACTTAACCTTATCAGGTTATAAAACTATAGTACTATTTATTATTTCAGTAGAAATAACTGAATGAATCTGGTGAATTATTGATAATTTAGAGAATATTTCACTCTAAATAATGCAGAGTATATTATTCTTCAGATTTTAGATTACAAGAAATATTTCAGAGAAATAATGAATTTTTACTATTTTCTTTTTGTATTTTTTTTTAATATTTTCACATTTTTCTACTTGTTTATTTGTAAAATGTTGTTCATTGATATATGATGTTAACTTCAATAACATATTTTCCTTTGTTCATATTTTATTCAAATATTACTTTAATTTATAAAGTCCATTTATTAATGTTTGTAATATTTGTTACAACAGATAAAAATCAGATTTAGTCATCAGAACTTGCCAAATAGTAAGATGTGGGCAGTCCATGTTGGACCATCTTGGTTAGTTGCTAAAGAAAACTCCCCACCAAGTTCAGTCAGTAGGTTGATGTGGGGAAACTGTTGCAATAGGACAGTTTGCAATGCTTTTGTTCAGTTCTGTCAATATTGTGGTTCGAACCTTATCAGATGATTAATCAGTATACACTTCGTACTGGTATCAAAATATTGGTAAACTCCTTCAGAATGTCATACAATAGATTAAGTGATTAAGTGAAAGAACAACTATTCCTAATTCTTATAATTTCCTAATCTTAAAACTCGGTTTGTTTAAACTTAACTGATAGGAGAAAACTCCCTCAGATGTTCTTTGTAATCATGGATAGTATCACAGTTTGTATCAGGTGACCTTTGATAATATTTACAAGATTATTTAAAATTTAATTATTTGTACATGAAGACCTTTTAACCTCACAGTCAGAGAGTACTGATGCAGCTTATCAGCTTACCCCTTCCCCTACTCTGTCTGTCTGTCTGTCTGTCTGTCTGTCTGTCTGTCTGTCTGTCTCTGTCTGTCTGTCTGTCTGTCTGTCTGTCTGTCTGTCTGTCTGTCTGTCTGTCTGTCTGTCTGTCTGTCTGTCTCTGTCTCTGTCTGTCTGTCTCAGTCTGTCTGTCTCTCTCTCTCTGTCTGTCTGTCTCTCTCTCTCTCTGTCTCTCTCTCTCTGTCTCTGTCTCTCCATTGTAAAATACAGTTATAACTACTGAAACACTTTGATTGCTTATGACAATATCATGGGCATATGCTTACAAAATCAGAAACTACAAATATCAGAAATGACCTTTTTATATACTCTCAAAATCTCAGGCAGACAAATATATTATTTCATAGTATAATATAAAATGCACAAAATAAATAATGCATACATGTATATGCATAGTTTAGTAACTACATAATAAATATATATTTATTATATAATATATACACTGTAAAAATCATTGTTTATAATAACTGAAATATTTTTGAGCCTGCTTAACACATACCTAGTGTATGTTATCAAATTGTCATGTTATGAGATATCAATCTGTCCTTATCATTGTTGATATGGACTGATCTGTATTCCACATGGCTGATTAGCTGTGCCATATTGTTCTAGTTGAACCATATCCTCAGGTCATGCAAGACTGGCCTATTCTACCTAAAGGTTAACTCAGTAGAATAGATAGTTTTTAGGTAGATTCAGTAGCAATATATCTTCTAAAGTAGATTTAGTAATATAGATCTTAAACAGCAAATTTAGAATTTTCAAGGTTAATTCAGTGTGATTATATTGTCAGGTAAATTCAAAGGTGTTATTATTTGAAGATGGTAGCCCCCAAGCTCAGAAAATGAAGTAATTAAGAGGATACCTACATTACAAAACAGGGTGTAGTTTTCTCAAATATAATTCTAGAATATCCAAATATATGTTTTCAAGTGTACTTCCATCTATCTCATGAAAGTAATAATGCAAAAAGTAAATTAGGGTAATCTTTTTTGTAATTTTCAGTATAATATATTCTTAAAAAAAACTCAGTTGCCCGAATACTAAAACCATGTACTGTTATTTTCGTTCTTATTTTAAAAAATATCAGTTTTAGTTCTAATAGAACTGATATTTAATGTCAATAACATTTGAAAAAAATAAATGCTCAAATTACATGAGATTTTACCATGGTTTTAAATTGTCAAAAATCTTTGATACAATATTTATTTAACATCTTAAAGTTTAAAATCTTGTAGAAAGGACAACAAAGTAAATCATTTAAGATTTGTCCCACACTAAATTGTAAACTTAAAAACACTTCTGAAGTGGATTTAAGAAGGAAATTATTAAATTTGATAACTATTGGTCAAAATGGGAAATTAGAATTAAAATCAGGTACCTATGTAAATTCAGTGGTATAGATTTAGGGTAAACGTGTAGTATAGATATCTAGCTAATGCAACATTGTTGATATTTAATAGTAAATTCATCATTAATAAACACATTTTAATGCAGCAAAAAGCGTGTAATTCTTTTGATATTTGCTTGTGTTCTCAAGAGGACAACAAGCATAAGTATTTCTTTCATTTTGTTCTTCGATAGAAATTATTAAATACCAGGGACATTGTTTGACCGGGATGGCTGAGAAGGGATCTTTCTCCAAATATGTGGAAAATACCATTTGAGTTATTTTAATCAGCAGGTTAAGCTGACCACTCTCAAAGCCTAGATGTCTGCTTGGGTACTGGGTACTGTTACCTGTAGCTTACAGATCACTCTGCTTACCTGTATATAGCCCTTGGTCATAATTATACATGTCGCTCAGGGATGGGGGGGGGGGGCATCTTCATGCTAGTCAGTGTAATTAATAAATAAACACTTTAATGTTGCACAATAGAATTGTGATATGATTTACCAGATAAGATTATAGATAAGGAGAATATAGATAAGGTGAACTTTGATAAAAAAAATTGTTGCTGTTGATTTTAATTTGTTTCATTTCTTTTCTTACCAGATTTGACAGTTTTACAATTTTAAAAGCAACTGGGTCATATTTTTGTAGCGATCGATGACATGTATAACAACACAGTCTGCACTTGATATGTATTTAAACTCTCATGCAAGACAGTGTATTGTTTATGCCTGACATAATTAATACAAATGACCTACATTACTGCATGCACAGTTCAGAGATGCTAGGTTGTAGGACTTAAAACAGCTGCTGACGTTAAAAAACATTTAAATGCTTTAGTTTCTTTCAAACTCAGACAACACAGAAGTAATATATTGTTATAGTTCCATTGTTAAATGTGAATCACCAAAGTTTTGTGTTTTGGAACAAAAATTACATTTTTTACCAACTGTGTCTCAGTAATAATCTGTCATGCTTTTGGGGAGATATACAACAAGGTAACTATTTGGGGAGATATACAACAAGGTAACTATTTGGGGAGATATACAACAAGGTAACTATTTGGGGAGATATACAACAAGGTAACTATTTGGGGAGATACACAACAAGTAACTATTTGGGGAGATATACAACAAAATAACTATATGGGGAGATATATAACATGGTAACTATTTGGGGATAAATACAACAAGATAACTATTTGGGGAGATATGCAACAAGGTAACTATTTGGGGAGATACACAACAAGGTAACTATTTGGGGAGATATACAACAAAATAACTATATGGGAAGATATACAACAAGGTAACTATTTGGGGAGATACACAACAAGATAGCTATTTGGGGAGATATACAACAAGGTAACTTTTGAGGGAGATATACAAGATAACTATTTGGGAAAATATACAACAAGACAACTATTTGGGGATAATTACAACAAGATAACTATTTGGGGAGATATAAAACAAGGTAACTATTTGGGGAGATATATAACAAGATAACTATTTGGGGAGATATACAACAAGATAACTATTTGGGGAGATACACAACAAGGTAACTATTTGGGAAGATATACAACAAAATAACTATATGGGGAGATATATAACATGGTAACTATTTGGGGAGATATACAACAAGTTTACTATTTGGGGAGATATACAACAAGGTAACTATTTAGGGAGATATACAAGATAACTATTTGGGGAGATATACAACAAGACATCTATTTGGGGATAAATATAACAAGATAACTATTCGTGGAGATATACAAGATGACTATTTGGGGAGATATACAACAAGGTAACTATTAGGGGAGATATACAACAAGGTAACTATTTGGGGAGATATACAACAAGGTAACTATTAGAGGAGATATACAACAAGGTAACTATTCGTGGAGATATACAAGATGACTATTTGGGGAGATATATAACAAGGTAACTATTTGGGGAGATATACAACAAGGTAACTATTTGGGGAGATATACAACAAGATAACTATTTAGGGAGATACACAACAAGATAACTATTTGGGGAGATATACAACAAGATAACTCCTGAAAACAGGCTGCTAATTTTGAATGATTCTTCTTAATTCAGATCGTTCATTATTTTGTAATAACTTAAACATTTATAAAGTCGTCATGCCCATCATATTCTGGCAAGTAAGTGCAAGAAAGCAACAACAACTGGCAAACCACTACTACTAACATCACCATTTGGTAAGCAATATGAAACTTCTTACAATAGCACCATGGGCTGTATCTGTCAAAATATTTAGTATTCATCTTCAATAGTAATTGGATCCTGGTGTCATTTTTACCTTGACAGTTAAACTATTTCCCATTTTGCACACCTATCTGTTACCTAATTTCTTGTGCAAACATTTGACCATCTTATAAGTTGTTGGCCCCTGTCACATGTTGGATGAAGAGTTTGGTTTTCATCTCTATAATGTACTAGAGTACCTGATTATAAGGTGTTATTTGTATAAACTTCATCTGGATATCAATTTTGGAATTTCAATTAATTATTCAATTTCTGTTATGCAAACAGTTGACCATGTTTAAGGGATTGGTTCTGACCTTTATAAAGACTGCTTTTTTATTGCAACTCAATAATGTGCTGTACTTAAAGTTCTGAATGCCATTTTTCACAAGGTGCTATAAATATGTGTAACACCTAATGGATGGCAATTTTCTGGAATTTCTAATCAGTATCCATAAAGCTAATGTGCAGTTCTGTCTAACAATGGTAATTGGATAGTGTGTGTTCCCATGCACTATAGTCATTGGAGTACAACTCTCAGATGGATTATACTCATTTTGGGATGCCATTAAAGTGTAATTAGTATGTGTAATGCCATTTAGGCCTCACTTTCTTGGAGTTGTTTCAATATCTAATTCAATTAGACAACTAATTGTGTTGGATTGTAGCTCTTGTATGAGCTAATAGTCATTTTACACAAGGTGCTTGACTTGTGTGTAAGACCTCTTGGATGGAAGTTTTCTGGAATTCCCATTTGCTATTCATCATCCTTTACAAAACTGTTGACAAGGTAAAAGTAGAGGTTTGTGTCCCCATGAAAACTATACCTTGTGTCTGACAACTCACAAATGTGCCATATTGACTGCTCTGAACATCATTTTATACAAGGAGCTTCAATTATGTGTAACATCATTTGGATGAAGTTTTTGGATTTCCCTTTCACTATCATTCATTGATTGTATACAAACAGTTGACTGCAGTTATTGTATGACAACCATCTTATGTGCTACAGTATGTATACATTGAATGTCATGTTACCCAAGGTCTGATGTTTGTAACACTATTTGGGAATAAGTGCTGTGGAATTCCTTTTTGAGTGAAGCATATAACCTGCTAACCACCCAGTCACTATAACAACAGCATCAGTTGCCATGGAGATGAAGATGCTGCTGATACAGGCAGGATGTTGCTGTGATGGGTAGCATTATGACCCATTGGTTCAGATATTATGTCAGAAGACAATGTGGTCTTCAGGTGAGCATGAGCTGTAAGATTAAATATCACCAAGATGGGATGTTTTCTGGGATTTTTCAAGCTGGGACTCCATATATGTGGCAGCAGAACTGTTTGATATCCACAGACTATTTTAAATTCATCTAAGTCAGAATTCACATTTAAAGTTCTTGTTGGCAGTGCCTCATTTTATAACAAAGTAGCTTAAGTTTTAGTTGTACTATAACATTCAGCTTTACAATTTTATGTGTCCAGTTTTAGAACCAAATTATACATTTTGTCAACAACATTTGCTCTTTGCTCTTTCTCATTTTTAACATTAAACATTAATGATTTTGCATCCTTTTATTAACCTTCTGTACCTGTCTGGCAAAGGAAGAGTTGCTGCAAGTTGCGAACAACAAAATCTGCAGCATATATATCCTGCTGTGGTCTCTCCGCCACCCATTCATATTAATAGATTCACTGCTATGCTGCAGCTGCTCTGGTCCAGTGCTGCTGCCACCTATATGGATTCTCTTCGTAAACATTGAAAGACACATTTTATAGTCTCTAATTTTGTAAAAAATGTATGATCAGTCTGTATGATTGCAAGCGTACTGACTATCCTGTATAAAAACATAACATTGTCATATATTTATGTCACATTGTCATAATAGTACAGTAAGCTTGTATCACGGGTATTTTGTTTAGCTCCTCTGTGTCTCCATGTATTATACAACGATAGAAGAGATATACATGATATAGCTTATACTTGATATAGCTTTGATTACTTTACATTATGACTAATACGACAAAGTATTTAAACACCTTGCTAAGTGTAATTAATGAGGTGCAGTGTTGCTTCTTATGTCATAAGCTGCTTTCTTGAACAAGCCAGACTGGACACTCAGTGGACACTCAGAAGTGTGTGTGTGGTGGGGGTGGGGGATGGGGGGACAGGATGGGGTGTGGTGGGGTGTCGCCTTGTGAGCTAATAGTATATTTATACTTTTGCATTATATTTATTTCAGGAACACATAGTTGTCATAATCAATATTGCCTGAAAACAAGCTGAAAACTGCAACAGAATTATGGCTTATGTATTATGTTTGTGTCTCACAAGAGGTTGTTTTAATAGTATTTCATATTAAGAGTAGAGGCTTTTTTCATCACTATATGTGGTTTTTTCATTTTAATGTTGTCGCTGTTTACCTAAGACATTTTGTGAATACTTAAAATTTGGGGATTAATTGAGAAATTTAAAATATATTAACTACATATTTGATTAACTCTCGGCCAGCTGGACAGGGATTGTATGTAGTTTGCTGCAAAGATTTAAGGCAGTGGTAAAGGTCATCCTGCAGATATTGTGGAAATAAACAAATACATATGTAAAAGAAGTATTAAGACACTCTAAGACAATTGAAAGCAGTTTAACATCAATGTACATCTTTGTAATTGAAGTCAATAGTAAATTTATTTGTGTCACTCCTACCCCTAATTCAAACAGTTAAAAGGCATATGCCTTTGCTACAAGCTTTAATATCTTGATGGGTTGTTTCTGGAGTTAGTGCTGAAAGTAGAGATTGGCAATCAATATTTTATCCATAACTCTTTATTTACACAATAAGAAGTTAATCACTCACACAGACGTGTATATGAACGTACAGGTCTAACCTTCACCCACACAAGAGCTAATCTTCAGGAAAACAATGTAAAATTGGTCAATTGGTTTTGGTTTATCAGATAATTAAGATTGACGGGTTGTAACAACAGGTAATTGACAAAAACAAACACCAGGAGTAAACAGAACAGCAGGTAGATGGTCTGACAGTAGATAGTAACAGTTTCAAGAGCAGAGTATTTATTATCACTTATGCTCTCAATGATCATTGAGAACCAAATATTTCCAGTAGATTGACCTCTCCACCCTTGACACCATTGTTGTATGTGTCATAAAACATTTTAGGATAACACTAAAGTTTTTCACATATTTTCTCAAAGGAATTTTTTGTATGTTTCATAAAAGTATATTGTAAAAATTATTCTTTATTATTATTCTTTAATTTATAGAAAAATTGGTACAAACAAATAAGTAAGTTTTGATTGATTCTTATAACTATAAAGTTAACAACTAATTGTTTTAGAAATTAGTTTTTGAAACAATGTCTTAAATTTATAATATTTTTTATTTATATCAATATTAATAATTATATTATGATAATTATGTTAAAAAAATACAACACACCACCAATTTTATGATTTTACAAATTGGTATGGAATTTCATCAATGTACTTCACATAAATTTGTCCATTATGCTACATTTGTCACTAACCAATGGGAAGTGTTTTATCATTTGCTTCAAAAGCCCTTGTATGCAGTAAAATGGTGTAATAATAAAGATAGGAGTTGGCTGGTCTGGGTGTACATTTTTTGCCTGAGTTGGAACAGTTAATGATAAACAGGCTGGGAGCTAAGCACATTTAATTTGTAAAACATATATTCATAATTTCAATTAAATTCATAGTTTGTAGAATAAGCATATAACATTTTTTACCTAAACATGGTGATGTGATATATTTTATGTATTTTTTTTTTCTTTGCTTTCATACAGAACTGCTGTCTGACAGTAATTTTCATTTGTTATTCCTTAAGGGCCTGTGTTATAATTTTCACAATGTTAAACTCTTGAAAAAAGCAATTTGCCCAAAATTTGAGTATGAGCATTCTTAGAAAAATTATAATTTCATCGTAGATTTACATAGGTCATAGTATTGTCTTAGGGCCAATGACATATGCTTATGATGTACTGTAAATTGTATGATATGAAACAGGACTAACACTGCAATGTCCCATGCAGAGAGTGCTAGTTCAAACTGTTCACACTTGTTGATAACATGTCAAAACTTTCCAGTTTCCCTAGGGCCATGATGGGGCAGTTTTATCAAAAGACAAACTGTTTGTTCACCATGACTGATAAGCGTGTCTGAACCCTGACTGATTTCATGGTTACTGTATGTAACCTTTTTATTCCTCCGTACATCCCGAAGATAGTGACGATAGATACAGTCATCACTTCAGTTGGAGGCCACACAATTAGTGACACGTTCACTACTCACATAATCTTGGTCAATATGTACAATGTACAACATTATTTTTATAGTGAGTTTTCTGGATTATACTCTAATTTCTGCAGCCCTTTTAAAAACCAGAAAATTTATTTATTTTGTGCATATTGTAGTAAAAATAACTTGAGCAATGTTTAATACCAGTTAATATATTCCATATTTTGTGTAACTATCCCCAAGTGTTTTGTTATAGATTTAACTTAAATAACAGTCAAGAATTTGCATTAATTTATCTAAAATATCTAAAATATTTAAATTGTAAGGCATTTAAATAAAATTACCTCAATAAATAATGGCAATAAATTTTATCTCAATTACCATTCTTTATAAAAATGAGTCTAAAACAAATAGTTCTCTGTTGCTTAAGAACAAACTTTGAAATGCATAGAATTTAGGTCTTTTTTTTAAATTTACCACCAAGCTTTTCTTCTTTTTTTTACATTATGGTATTATCTATGGATATATACATTGAGTTATTGATATTTGGGATTCATATCCACAACTGCTTGCAAATCATAACAAGTTGACATAAACTTTATGAGTATTATTTACTATCTTTTTTTGCATATTATCCCCATTTTAGCAGTCACTGTGACAGTCTTTCTATCTAAGGTAGTGGTCCAAGAATGTTTGCAAACAACATTCATGAGTAAAAAAATGTTTTATGTTGATATTTTTTGTGTTAAGCAGTCTCCCTCTCTAGTACTGACATCCATACATGTGATGACCATCAGTTTTATGTCATCCATGTGTCTTCTAATCCAATAAAAAAGTTATATATTTCTGTCTCTTTTTTTTGTCTTTCAGAATTATGGAGTAGAGATTATTCCTAATTAACCTTTTACTTGCTGGAAATACCATTAACATGGAGTATGTTTTATGTTTATAGAGTAAATGCTGCTTCCAGCTAGAAACAGGTTGAACTTATTTTAATTTTAATTTAATTGCTGTAGAACTAATGGTCAGTCATTACCTATCTGCCTCATGCCAAAGTCTCATATTAACCTCAGGTCCCACATTTTCCATCAGTAGAATTAAGTTCGGATTCACAAACCGTTCTTAAGTAAGAATTGCTCAAGTCATGGATTTCAATTCACAATATCCTCATTATGTATTTAGCTACATGTCTGTATTTTTGCACGACACTTTAATATTGCTACTTTGAGCTTAAAATAACATTGAACCTTCATAAATAAGCTTACTTTTATTTGTCTGAAAGTTGTGCCTTGGGCTTAAGTCATGGCTTAGGCTTAAGAATGGTTGGTGAATATGGGCCAAAGTCTTTCAATGTAAATGTAACCTCAAAGAAAAACATTTAAAGCATCTTGTCAGATTTCTGACTCATATCATATTCTGACTCGTATCTAGTGTCACATTCTGTCTCGTATCTAGTATCACATTCTGACTCCTATCTAGTGTCACATTCTGACTCGTTTATCTAGTGTCACATTCTGACTCGTATCTAGTGTCACATTCTGACTCGTATCTAGTATCACATTCTGTCTCCTATCTAGTGTCACATTCTGTCTCCTATCTAGTGTCACATTCTGTCTCGTATCTAGTATCACATTCTGTCTCGTATCTAGTATCACATTCTGACTCCTATCTAGTGTCACATTCTGACTCGTATCTAGTGTCACATTCTGACTCGTATCTAGTATCACATTCTGTCTCGATCACATTCTGACTCCTATCTAGTGTCACATTCTGACTCCTATCTAGTGTCATATTCTGTCTCGTATCTAGTATCACATTCTGTCTCGTATCTAGTGTCACATTCTGTCTCGTATCTAGTATCACATTCTGTCTCGTATCTAGTATCACATTCTGACTCGTATCTAGTGTCACAGTCTGTCTCGTATCTAGTATCACATTCTGTCTCCTATCTAGTATCACATTCTGTCTCGTATCTAGTGTCACATTCTGTCTCGTATCTAGTATCACATTCTGACTCGTATCTAGTGTCACAGTCTGTCTCGTATCTAGTATCACATTCTGACTCCTATCTAGTGTCACATTCTGTCTCCTATCTAGTGTCACATTCTGTCTCGTATCTAGTATCACATTCTGTCTCGTATCTAGTGTCACATTCTGTCTCCTATCTAGTGTCACATTCTGACTCCTATCTAGTATCACATTCTGACTCGTATCTAGTGTCACATTCTGACTCGTATCTAGTATCACATTCTGACTCGTATCTAGTATCACATTCTGACTCGTATCTAGTGTCACATTCTGACTCGTATCTAGTATCACATTCTGACTCGTATCTAGTATCACATTCTGACTCGTATCTAGTGTCACAGTCTGTCTCGTATCTAGTATCACATTCTGACTTCTATCTAGTATCACATTCTGTCTCGTATCTAGTGTCACATTCTGACTCCTATCTAGTGTCACATTCTGTCTCGTATCTAGTATCACATTCTGACTCGTATCTAGTGTCACATTCTGTCTCGTATCTAGTATCACATTCTGACTCGTATCTAGTGTCACATTCTGACTCGTATCTAGTGTCACATTCTGTCTCGTATCTAGTATCACATTCTGTCTCTGTATCTAGTGTCACATTCTGACTCGTATCTAGTGTCACAGTCTGTATCGTATCTAGTGTCACAGTCTGTCTCGTATCTAGTGTCACATTCTGACTCGTATCTAGTGTCACATTCTGACTCGTATCTAGTGTCACATTCTGACTCGTATCTAGTGTCACATTCTGTCTCGTATCTAGTGTCACATTCTGTCTCGTATCTAGTATCACATTCTGACTCCTATCTAGTGTCACATTCTGTCTCGTATCTAGTGTCACAGTCTGTCTCGTATCTAGTATCACATTCTGTCTCGTATCTAGTATCACATTCTGACTCGTATCTAGTGTCACATTCTGACTCGTATCTAGTATCACATTCTGACTCGTATCTAGTGTCACATTCTGACTCGTATCTAGTGTCTCATTCTGACTCGTATCTAGTATCACATTGCAGATGGTTCAGTCAGCATTCATATCAACTCCCTCTTTTTCAAATCATTTTTATAAGAGTTTTACAATATAATTTTTATAATTTTATAATCACGGCAACTTCTATTCAAAATTTCATTTTACCCCTTGTAATTTTTCTATGTCTATGTTAAAATAGTGATAGTTTCATCACTTTTGTTTCCTTGCTTCATAATTACTACTGTATGTGAATTATATTTGCTCATATGTCACATGTAGTGATTTGAGTAATGAAAGAATAGTTTAAGTATTTTGCCCTTATATGTCCTAATAATTAATGCCATTTTTTGCTAAATGAAGAATAGTTGAGGAAAAGTGGGACAAAAGCAGAATCTTCTCTACTTGTTGTAGCAGTGCAATTGCCTCGCTTATCAATCTCAGTTGACCACAAGGCTACATTCAGTAGGCCCAGGCTGCCAGTCTTCTGTACTTGTCCTAACAGTGAAATTGCCTCACTTGTCCTTCCCAGTTGTCCACAAGGCAACATTCAGTAGGCCCAGGCTGCCAGTCTTCTGTACTTGTCCTAACAGTACAATTGCCTCACTTGCCCATCCCAGTTGTTCACAAGGCAACATTCAGTAGGCCCAGGCTGCCAGTCTTCAGTACTTGTCCTAACAGTGCTATCATCTCACTTGTCCTTCCCAGTTGTTCACAAGGCAACATGTAGTAGGCCGAGGCTGCCTGTCTTCTGTACTTGTCCTAACACTGTTATCATCTCACTTGTCCATCCCAGTTGTTCACAAGGCAACATTTAGTAGGCCCAGGCTGCCTGTCTTCTGTACTTGTCCTTACAGTGAAATTGCCTCACTTGTCCTTCCCAGTTGTCCACAAGGCAACATTCAGTAGGCCCAGGCTGCCAGTCTTCTGTACTTGTCCTAACAGTGCAATTGCCTCACTTGACCATCCCAGTTGTTCACAAGGCAACATTCAGTAGGCCCAGGCTGCCAGTCTTCAGTACTTGTCCTAACACTGTTATCATCTCACTTGTCCTTCCCAGTTGTTCACAAGGCAACATGTAGTAGGCCGAGGCTGCCTGTCTTCTGTACTTGTCCTAACACTGTTATCATCTCACTTGTCCATCCCAGTTGTTCACAAGGCAACATTTAGTAGGCCCAGGCTGCCTGTCTTCTGTACTTGCCCTTACAGTGAAATTGCCTCACTTGTCCTTCCCAGTTGTTCACAAGGCAACATTTAGTAGGCCCAGGCTGCCTGTCTTCTGTACTCGTCCTTACAGTGAAATTGCCTCACTTGTCCATCCCAGTTGTTCACAAGGCAACATTTAGTAGGCCCAGGCTGCCTGTCTTCTGTACTTGTCCTTACAGTGAAATTGCCTCACTTGTCCTTCCCAGTTGTCCACAAGGCAACATTTAGTAGGCCCAGGCTGCCTGTCTTCTGTACTTGTCCTTACAGTGAAATTGCCTCACTTGTCCTTCCCAGTTGTCCACAAGGCAACATTCAGTAGGCCCAGGCTGCCACTGTCATCTATTGAAGTATTGTAGTGGACACAGATTGTGGTGAAGATTATTTATGGCCACTGCTGGACAGATATTGGTCAAGGCTCAGGAATCCCCCCAGTCTCGCGACAGCTGAACCTGTATAGGGCAATGTTCCTCTATAATAAAACACATATTCAACCTTTGCAAATGTTTTTCTTTTGCATGGTTGTATGAAGTATATAGATTTCTTATTGTGCCCCTTAGTGTTGACTGTTCATTCATTGAAAGTTCATAGCCACCTATCGGATGTGATATATTGTGTGCTCTGGGCAGTTGGATACTAGTGCATGTATGTGAGGTTTAGTGAAATAGATGCATTCAGTAGATTAGGTGCATTATGTCTGAACAGGAAACTGTGTGAGATAAGAAAAGAAGGAAGTTACTGAAAAAAGTCTTTTTTCCTGTAAATAGTGAATTTTCATATTTTTATCATGAAACAGTTTATACATCCAACAAAAATGGCAGATTTTTGTTTAAATGAAATGTTTAATTTAATGCAATTTTAGTAAAGTTCTTTTGTAATATAATTTCGTTGTTTATTCATTTGCAAACTTGTTCACTTTGAGTCTTTATGAATATACTGGAGAGGGAGTTAACTTCAAAGTATTAAAACTCTGATGTTAATTGCTTGATATTATTATTTAAAACTTTGTACAACTTCGGTAGGGTGTACACTCAACATACCATGAGATTAATTTAAGTGTGATATTTTGTTATTAGAATGTAATATTGTATTCAAACAAAGTAGAATATATATAATGTAGAGATATACTTTGTTACAGTTATTGCCATTATAATGTATTAAAAAATCTGTATTGTTAAGTGTAAAGTCTGATTTATGTGGTAAAAAACTGGATTTATCGCCGGAATTACAAAAGGTGTTATTCAAACTTGTATGGATTATTTTTAAAAAGGTGAAAAGGAATTAGCTCTACAAGGTAAGATTTACAGTGCATTTTCATTAACTTTACCAATCTGTATATAACAGTGCATTTTATTAGTTTTAGTTAATTTCAAAACTTCAACATTTCTATGAATGTTAAGCTCTGATCCATTAAGACACATTGTCTCTGGTAAGCTATAGGTCTCTGTGATGCCAAAGTCTGTATTTGGACACATTGTCTCTGGTAAGCTATAGGTCACTATAAGCTATAGGTCACTGTGATACCAAAGTCTGTATTTGGACACATTGTCTCTGGTAAGCTATAGGTCGCTGTGATACCAAAGTCTGTATTTGGACACATTGTCTCTGGTAAGCTATAGGTCACTGTGATACCAAAGTCTGTATTTGGACACATTGTCTCTGGTAAGCTATAGGTCACTGTGATACCAAAGTCTGTATTTGGACACATTGTCTCTGGTAAGCTATAGGTCGCTGTGATACCAAAGTCTGTATTTGGACACATTGTCTCTGGTAAGCTATAGGTCACTGTGATACCAAAGTCTGTATTTGGAAAATGAGAACAGCTGAGTTTAGATGTATGCCAATAAGACCTTTAACAAACAGACTATGATATGTTAAGCTAAATTTACCACCAATGTCTCAAAAAGCATACGCAGATTGAGCAGAGCATGCATGTGTTACGTCTACATCGAAATTGGTGTCACTGTAAATGTCTTTCCAATGTAAAAATCAAATTATTTTGTTAAATTGTCTCCAGACTTAATTGTTAAAATGGAAGTGTTAATTATATGAACATTTTAAATAAAGGAACAAAAGCACAAATATATTTAACTGTTATTTGATGACCTGTCACTGACTGATTACTGTCCCTAGAAAGGCATGTGACCAGCATGGAAAGTGAATGATTTGTGTTCACATGCAATATATCAGAAATGTGTAGGCCCTTTCTATCAAACACCTGTTGGAATAATTTTTTTAAAACAAAAGTTGGAAAAGCAGTTATTAAATCTATTTTATTCAGCTTGTAGATTATACAAATGCTAAGTTTCAGCTCATACGTGTTCATTTTTTCTGGCCACAGATTTAACTAAGTTAAGTAAAATTTTCTCACCAAATTGTGTGAATGCACATTCAAATGATAATTCTTTTAAGTTCATTTAAAATTATATTATTTATTTGCACCATTTTGTCTTTGTGTAACAGTGTTATATTTAAAAAAAAATGATATGTCTGACTACTCCAGTTTCCTCATGTTGAATAAAGTTTCATTCATTTCTAACACAGTCATCATGACAGGCATCTGTAGCTGAGAGGTGGATGGTAGAGTTACGACTCTTGTGACTGCTTAGATATGGACAGTGTAAGTCCAAGTCCTTGTTTGAATTGAAACATTAGGAGGATTGAAACATTGGGAGGTCTTCTAGCTGACTTAGTGTACATTGATGGTTCTACCCTGGCATTTTCTGGGGTCTTCCTCCATTAATAGTCTGGACTTAGCTACAATGAGCATAATTGCATCTCTGAGATGTACTAAAAAAAAATACTAGTCAAAAACAATCATCGTTATGCAGTAATGACAACTGATCCAACCTAGTACATGTTATGTGATTCACGTAACATTAGGACTCAGTAAGTGTCTGGATTGACAATAATGTGTCAACAAGATTGGTATGACAGTAACACTCAGTGCTTTACCTGTAAACCATAACTTTATCAGGTAAAGGCAAATAGTGTAGCTCCAGACTAGGTATAGGACAATAGTGTAGCTCCAGACCAGGTATAGGCAAATAGTGTGTTTCCAGACCAGGTATAGGCAAATAGTGTTGTTCCAGACCAGGTATAGGCCAATAGTGTAGCTCCAGACCAGGTATAGGCAAAAAGTGTAGATCCAGATCAAGTATAGGCAAATAGTGTAGATCCTGACCTGGTATAGGCAAATAGTGTGTTTCCAGACCAGGTATAGGCAAATAGTGTAGCTCCAGACCAGGTATAGGCAAATAGTGTAGTTCCAGACCAGGTATAGGCAAATAGTGTAGATCCAGATCAGGTATAGGCAAATAGTGTAGATCCTGACCTGGTATAGGCAAATAGTGTAGCTCCAGACCAGGTATAGGCCAATAGTGTAGCTACAGACCAGGTAAAGGCAAATAGTGTAGATCCAGACCTGGTATAGGCAAATAATGTAGATCCTGACCTGGTATAGACAAATAGTGTAGCTCCAGACCAGGTATAGGCCAATAGTGTAGCTCCAGACCTGGTATAGACAAATAGTGTAGATCCAGACCTGGTATAGGCAAATAATGTAGATCCTGACCTGGTATAGACAAATAGTGTAGATCCAGACCTGGTATAGGCAAATAGTGTAGATCCAGACCAGGTTTAGGCAAATAGTGTAGATCCAGACCAGGTTTAGACAAAAAGTGTAGATCCAGATCAGGTATAGGCAAATAGTGTAGTTCCAAGTCAGGCAGCTCCTGCTGGATACTGTGAGGAGAGCTGTCTGGTCAGGATCTGCACTATTTGGTTCTTATTCACAAGCAGTACACATAGTTTTTTTTCCCAGCAGTTGTAAGAAGAAGCAACAATATTTTACATGTGTTATTATCAAGTGTAGCATGTTAAAGGTGGTGTCTGACAGTTTGCCTGTATAGGTATATATTGTAAATGACAATGTATATGACTTCATGTACAAGGATTGCCCAGACTTGGTACATAGCCATCCATCAACATGCTTCTGTCTACACTACCTTCATACATGGTCAGTCAGGTGTTTCTATAAAAAATATAGCTTGGGTAACATAAGGAGAATTGTGAAACCTGTCTTGGACACACACACGCACATCCTCAACCATTACAATGAATGGTCAGGCCTTGGATGTCTAAAATACAGTTTATATAGCATGTGAAGAATAATATGTTCAGGTAATACATAAAACTTCTGTTACAGAAACAATTTTACTATTTATATAGTATGAGAAGAATAAAACCTTTTGGTACCTTCATTTAAAAAACAAATCAGAACATTTAAATGTATTAATAAATGTATCTGTCAAGAAAATATTGTTATGTTTATAATGTACAAAAAAGACAAAGTTTGAAAGAAAAAAGTTGTCTGGTAAATTCATTATGTTAGCAAGTTGATACTAGAAACCAGATCTCTGACTGCTAAGCCTGTCACCGCATGTGTTTGAGTCCCGTTCTGGGCACAGGACTTAATGTGAGACAGTCTTCCAGCTGACATGCGGTGTGCCGGTGGTTCTACCCAGACATTTGTCTGAGGTCTTCCTCTACCAAATAGCTTGGAGACGCTATAATGATCATAATTGGTTGCCGCTATTAAATTTTATAATTTATTTTAATTAGTGTTAAATGTCATTTATTGTAAGAAGGAGTGATGAAAATGTAACCATCTCTACTGTTCATGTACACATTTATTACAAATCACATATATTTGCACAGCAAACTGTTTTACAGGAGTATGAATGGACACTCAACATCCAATAACTTTACTCATATTTATAATAAAAAGAGTTAGGAATTTTTTTAATTAAATTTCAAGTTAGTTCTAATTCTTCTTCTCCTTCCATTAATGTACATGACTGACTCTGAGGTATTGTCATAGTTAAGTAGTAACTTCTCCAGAAAAAAGAAACGTTAGAACTGTTTAAACTAATGGAGAAATAATCATTTCTATTTGTAAATTCCACCTTTATATAGTGTACTATAGTACCTTAATCTTGTACTAATTTAGAAGAATACAAATGAAGTCTCTGTATTGATGGAAGGATTAAAGTTAGACCGTCCTCCCCCCAACTGACCTGTCCTCTGATGGTTACACAACACTAAATGAGGAGTTCCTGCACTCAAGATACCTACATGGTGATACATACATGGATCTACATTTAGGATGGTGTGTAGAAACTTTTGAATAAACCAACCAATAGTTGGAAGTTAGACATAATAAATAAACTGTATATACGTAATTACACTCCCCACGCTGGTAACCGCTATGGTACAATAACCATTGCCATCATGCAGATCATATGACCATAGTAGAGATTATGCTTGTGTACATCAATACCAGTGTCAATGTAAAAATGTTCCATACGATTTACATGTTTTGAAATCTAAACAAATTATTATAATGACTTTATCGTTATAATAATGGTGTACGATTTAAAAAAGAACTATTTCAATTTATTATAATCTAGTTCAAATCTTGTTAGTCCCCTACCGGTGTTTACACTTGAGGGGACTATAGGTTTACCCTCTGTCCGTCAGTCTGTCTGTCTGTCTGTCCGCTAAAAATCTGGATCCTTTGATAACTTAAAAACTATTAAAGCTAGGCGCATGAAACTTGGTATGTTAAAAGGTAGCAATGTGTAAAATATGCACGCGCAAGATTTGGGTCGCTACCCTGAAGGTCAAGGTCACAGCATGACGGGCCCATAACTTCGTTATTTGAAGTCGGATTTTAAAACTACTTCACAGAAATGATCACCATATTGAGATGACGTGTCGCGAGCAAGATTTGGGTCGCTACCTTGAAGGTCAAGGTCACAGCATGACCTTGCAGCAAAATCGTGTCCACCCCATAACTTTGTTATTTGAAGTCAGATTTTAAAACTATTTCACAGAAATGATCAGCATGTTGAGATGACGTGTCGTGCACAACATTTGGGTCGCTACCTTGAAGGTCAAGGTCACAGCATGACCTTGCAGCAAAATCGTGAAGTTTTGGATAGGGCATTCAGGTGCACTTACCTTAAATGATAGTGCATTAAGGTGCTCATACCTTAAATAAAGGCCAAAAATAAATGTCATGATAAGTTCACAATTATTTAGGCCAGGTGAATTAAAAAAATTATGTGAACCCCAACTACTGTAGATTTCCTTGTTTATTACTTCATTTTAAGCCATAATTATACAAATACAGACTTCAACCTCAAATTAATTATAAATGGCAATAAACAGGAGCGTATGATAATTAAAGAGCTTTTTGAGGGACCGGTAGGGGACTACTGTATTGCCCGCAATACTATCTTGTTTGTCAAGCTCTTTGATGATTTTCATTTTTGGGGGCGAGGCGACTATACTGCGATCTGAAAGACATGTGAACTCTCACCTATAGATTGCTAAAGGTACCCGTATAAAAATACATATTTATTTTTTTAGTGTAACATGTTCAAACTTTTGAAGAAACTTTCAGTTTTAATTCTTTAGCATTCACATTACCCCAGTGAAGGTACCCCCCTTTCTGTTCACATTGATTCACCTTAATTTGTTGAGATATGTTATCAATGTTAACTAAATATATTCACTGGTGTTTGAGAATTTTAATCCTCTTACATATGAGGATACATTCTGAAATAAGGTAGAGGTGTACATTTATGTAACAGATTCTGAAGTAAGATAGAGGTGTCTTTTTATGTGACAGATTCTGAAGTAAGGTAGAGGTGTCCATTTATGTGACAGATTCTGAAGTAAGATAGAGGTGTCCTTTTATGTAACAGATTCTGAAGTAAGGTGGAGGTGTCCTTTTATGTGACAGATTCTGAAGTAAGGTAGAGGTGTCCATTTATGTAACAGATTCTGAAGTAAGGTAGAGGTGTCCTTTTATGTGACAGATTCTGAAGTAAGGTAGAGGTGTCCTTTTATATGACAGATTCTGAAGTAAGGTAGAGGTGTACATTTATGTGACAAATTCTGAAGTAAGGTGGAGGTGTCCATTTATGTTACAGATTCTGAAGTAAGGTAGAGGTGTCCATTTATGTAAAAGATTCTGAAGTAAGGTAGAGGTATCCATTTATGTAACAGATTCTGAAGTAAGGTGGAGGTATCCATTTATGTGACAGATTCTGAAGTAAGGTAGAGGTGTACATTTATGTAACAGATTCTGAAGTAAGGTGGAGGTATCCATTTATGTGACAGATTCTGAAGTAAGGTGGAGGTATCCATTTATGTGACAGATTCTGAAGTAAGGTGGAGGTATCCATTTATGTGACAGATTATGAAGTAAGGTAGAGGTGTACATTTATGTAACAGATTCTGAAGTAAGGTAGAGGTATCCATTTATGTGACAGATTCTGAAGTAAGGTAGAGGTGTGCATTTATGTGACAGATTCTAAAGTAAGGTAGAGGTATCCATTTATGTGACAGATTCTGAAGTAAGGTAGAGGTGTCCATTTATGTAACAGATTCTGAAGTAAGGTAGAGAGGTGTTCATTTATGTAACAGATTCTGAAGTAAGGTGGAGGTGTACATTTATGTAACAGATTCTGAAGTAAGGTAGAGGTATCCATTTATGAGACAGATTCTGAAGTAAGGTAGAGGTGTCCATTTATGTAACAGATTCTGAAGTAAGGTAGAGGTGTACATTTATGTGACAGATTCTGAAGTAAAGTAGAGGTGTCCTTTTATGTGACAGATTATTAAGTAAGGTAGAGGTGTACATTTATGTGACAGATTCTGAAGTAAGGTAGAGGTGTACATTTATGTGACAGATTCTGAAGTAAGGTAGAGGTGTACATTTATGTGACAGATTCTGAAGTAAGGTAGAGGTGTCCATTTATGTGATAGATTCTGAAGTTATGTCTTACTCTACCATTAATAGAATGTCATTAGCAGTGAGGACAAGTTAAGGAGCCATTAAAGTTTGGTCTCAGTGTTAAACCTTCTTCATCAACATTTTAAGCCATTCAGCACCCTATTAACTGCTACATAAATCTAGCAAGATAATTTCCATCCAGGTTTTATGGTCAATTATTTTCTATTCCTAAAGGGTCTCTGCCACCATCTTCTTGTTGACCATCTTCATGGACGTCTTAACCCTTAGCTTGCTACATTTGGTAATTAAACAGACTAATTCTTAGTGTTCTTCTTAACATTGATGTGCAAAAATGCCTAGATATATTGGACGATATTCAGCAGGAAATATTGCGTATCCTGATCAAGCAGTTCCCAGCAGGGAGCTGGCTGATCTGGATCTACACTAATTGCCAAAGTTGTATAAATACGTGTTCAGCAAGCTAAGGGTTAATAAGTTCGCTTGTCACTTAGACACAGTTTTAATAATAGTATTTACACACTTTATAGAAATAAATGTTCTATCTGACATTACATGGCCTGCATCTCATTTCAGACCATGACAAGAAGAATATAACGTACGGAGAACAAAGAAATACATAAATGTGTACCTTTAGTCGTTGTGAATACCTTGGTTATTAAAGTCTGTATAATCTGCATTTAATCAGCAGTTAATTCTTTACAGACAATTTTATTTGAAATATAGAGGAAGTTATGGAGAAGTTATAGATTTCCATTGAATGGTTTGAATTGGTGAGTTTTACATCTAGTAAAAGTTCATTCATTCAGACAGTTTATTGGTTTAATATCAGAGTACACAAAGTTCACTATAAAGCGTACCAAACAAGGCTGCCAAATATTGTGACATTCATGTAAAAGTTGACTTTAAAGCAATTCTAGACCCTAACAAAAGTGATTTTCAGGCAACTATTAATATCGAACATAAATTGTATGCATTTTAGTTATGCTGTTAGTCACATGGTAAAAATCTAATAGAAAGTGTAATCTGGTAACAATAAACTGGCACTCGTGAATATTTGCATGTTTGTGTAAATGGTTAACAGTTACAAACTGGTCAAATTTTGTTTAAAGTCCACAATCAATCTGACTAGCCATTATAAACTGCTCTCTTGGATTTTCCGATTTCCAAATTGCAGTTTATAGATTAATCACTGTAATACTTCAGACTGGCCAGTCAAAAACCCTGTTTCATTTCACTGTAGTCGTGTGATTTCTATGCTCTGGAATGCAAATCCACAAATAAAACAGCAATCAAAACACAAGTGTGTTTTTACATGTGTATCAGCATTTCTGACAACTCTGTATCATATGATACTTACTACATGTGACAATTGCAAATGGGTTCTCAGTGTTTAGCGTGGACTTTCAAAATCTAGTAAGCAAGGCTCTGATTGGCTGAATGAAAGTTTACCAGAAGATGACCCGTAATGCGCCGGTTTCAGATCCTAGCATCGCAGATTGGGTGCTTAAGTCAGATTGAGTCCACAGTTTACAGGCATTGGTTTATATAAGACCATAAAATGTTGCCATGCTATAGGTAAGTTTTAATAACAGATTCTTTACTAGGAAAGGTCCTAGGTTCTGACCATGACTAGTTTGAATTGTACTGACCAATGAAATTCCAGCTATCACCCCATGTATTCAGATGTTGACAGTAGTTGTATCCATGAATAATCACACTAGTGATATTGTCTTGCATAAAATTAATAATTCTTAGTTAAAGAACAACAACAAAAACTACTTCAGAAGTATATTCCTTGATAACTTATATTACAGTCTTATCATAGAAAAAAATAATTGTGTCTTAAATCTGTGGTTGTATGCAACAGTTAAAATGACTAATAAAATTCCTCATTCATACTTTAACATTATATGGGATAATATATATTGAAATATAGTCTAGGCAAAAAAAGAGAGAAAACATTCCTGACTGTTCTATTGTATATAAACCCTGACATGTAACATATATATCATTTTAGCAAAAAAACCTGAGAATTTAGCATGGTGTTTTCACAAAATGTAGCAAGCTTATCTTAAAAAGACTTACCTACTGTAGATAGTAAGAAATTAATGTTGGACATGTCAATAAGAAAATTAAGTATTATGAGAAATAAAGAATAAAACTGGTCGAATAATTTATTCAATTACATTGATAAATTTTAAATTGGCTATAAAATTGCCCATTCATTCTGATACTGTGATTATAATAGACTAATATTTTATATCTGCCTGCCGGGAACTGGGATCGTTAACCAGAATGTAGTCATAGCAACAAGCTTTAGAATATGTTGCCTTGACCTAGAAAATAAGCCTGTTCTGACTGCTTAGCCTCTCACTGCATGTTTTCCAGTTTGTTTGGGGTGAGTGACTTAAATGTGAGAAAGTCTTCCAGTTGATCTGCAGTGTGCTGGTGGTTCTACCCTGACATTTGGGTCCTTCCTCCACCAAAATAGCTGGAGTTGGTGACCAATGTTGGATGCTGCAATATATTTTAGAAATAAACAACAACTTCGTGGCTATTTAGTTTTAAAGATAATGAAATGTGTTAGATTTTATTTAAAAAAATAACTGCTATTTTTAGATTAATAAAAATTCCCAATGAAAATGACCATAAAATATTAAAATACACAACTCTTTCATACTCTTTCTATGATTTAGTCTAACCAAATAGATAGCTGTAGCCAGGTGATAGGGAAAGAATGTGTAAGCGGTCCGTTTAGCTCAGTCGGTAGAGCAATTGCCCTGTGAGCGAAGAGTCCCGGGTTTGAGTCCTGGACTAGCTGTACATTTTTCTCCCTATGTTACAATGGCACCCAATGTAAATGATCCGCGGTCATTACAGTACAAGTGTTTGAGAAGTGCTTATGAGTTGTATGTAGAACATATGGTCTGTGGAAATTCGAGGACGAATTTCAAGTTGCCCGGGGTGTATGTAGCCGGGTGCTAGGGAAAGAATGTATAAGCGGTCTGGTAAGCTCAGTCGGTAGAGCGTTAGCGAAGGGTCCGGGGTTCGAGTCCCTGACTGGCTGCACATTTTTCTCCCTATGTTACATGACTATTTTGAGATTTTGCCTTTTACTTTTTGTTGATACATGTACTTCACATTTCTTTCATCTTGCCTCATCCATTTTGTCTGGATTCTATTTAATCTGGATTCAATTCGTACCTGGTAACACCTTTTAATTCCAAGTTGTGTGTATGATTATGGGATGTCTGAAGCCAGGTTGGTGTGTTTAATTGGCTGTTCTAATGGGACATGAAGCTGGTAGGGGGTCCCTGTAACAAACAGTGGATGTATTGTCAACTAACAGTTGTATTGTCCAGTCTCAGTCCACTCCCCAAGCACCAGCTAATGCATTCTGGGACAAAGATACACATCATTGCTGGCTGAATGGCTGTAGTTAGGTATGAGGATAGGTACTTTATGATCTAGATACTGTGTTTATCCAGGCCAAGAAGGAATAACCATGTGAACTTTTTAAAAGGACAGTTTGTTCAATGTTATTATAAGATCTTCATAATAGAACAGTTGTATGCTGTAGAACAGTGGTAAAATGTTAAGATTAGCTTATTAGAGCAATCATAAAACAATAACAATGTTTCTAAGTATATGATTGGTCAATTTGTTTCTTCAAAAACTGATCAAGTATGAGATTTTAGATTGGAGAAAGATTCTTTAGAAGTCATGTTAAGGAGGCTTATGGAATAAGAAAAAAAAAGAAGCAAACAACAAATATTGATGATAGCATTAAATACCGTCAAGCTTGTAGCAGATGGTCCTTAACCTAAGTTGTGTCAAGACTCTTATCATAATTTTACCACCTAGGTTATTAAACAAGGTCAACTTGTACATTCATCCAAATACCAGCAGGTGAATAACAAGAATTAATGCAGCCAGCTAATATTGAAGGAAATGGAGGCAAGCTTCAACAAAAACATATTAAATTGATGTTATTTAAAACAGTAAAATTGGAGGATTATCACTATACAAACAGTATGCTGTGATAATAAGAAAAGAAATCATCTTTATTCATTTAGTAGCACAACTGCCTGTGGTCAGTTGAGGACTGTGTACCTAGTGGACCTGCCCTTCCTAACAGTGAGCCCACTGGACCTTGGTCCAGGTGGTGTAACCATTACCTGGCCATTGTCATCCCTGTGCTTTAAGTGCTAACCTAGATACAAATTCAGTATGGTTGGATGGAGACAGTGACCAAACAATATTTTGATAGCAAATAATGTTCCTTGACTAGATGTTGTAATCTCTGATGGAGGTGTTGATACGATCTTCTCTAAAATTAAATAAATTTCCTTAAGCTGAAGTGTTTCAATTACTAAATAACACTTGTTAAAACTCTTCTTGTGATGTATCTGAAATTTGAGCTTGCCTCTAAGGTATAACTTGTTACAATTGGATGCTTGCATTTTTATGTCACATTTTGACTGGTTTTTCACCAAAAGATGTGAAACCCGCTCTGGCCTGGGGCTGCAGGTTCACTCACTGACTGATACCATATTGTCCGGACTTGTCTCCTTAAAGATTGCCAAGGTTTCTGAAACATTGCTCATGCCATAGCAGGATAATACATTATGCTGTCACAGTAAAAGTAGCACTGCTAGTAAATCTGGCTCATAGTGTGGCCATCTGGTATTAGGAACATTTGTTAGTAGAAAGTATTTTAAGAATCTAGTAGTCATTGTTTAGAATTATGATCCTGTTTAACAACAAAACAGCAGCCCGAGTTTAACATAGAGCATGTACTTCAAACAAGAAGAGGATTGTGCTGGGAACCAGGCTATCTGCCACTGTGCTTCATTCATTTCCTGTTGTTATTGCAAGCTGCAGTTTTAGTTTCAACATACTTTCTTTTTTCTTTTTTTTTTTCTTTTTCTTTTTTCTTTCTTTCTTTTTTTTAACAAGTTCCTGCCAAACAGCTGCAAATGCCTTTTATCACCTCCCACACTATTGACATTGTTGTTTTTTTAAATTGCAAGCTTCACTGCTATCCTTGTTGTCTTAGAAAAAATATATTGCCAACATCTCAAAGTCCTGTTATTGCTTTGCTGCATTATTGTCCCTATAAAAACGTAATTGCATGAGAAGCACAGCTTTTCCAGGATGGCTCCAGTGGCCACAAGGTATTTGATGTGAAACCATTGTCAGAAATCATTCCAGGCTCAGGTATCCCTGGCTTGTGTTTGACTGCATCAGTCGCGGTCCTGTCCAGCTTGGTTTTAGTGGTATAATCTGATAAGCTGCCATTCTCATTAACGCAGTGTTTAATGTCAAGATACATACAAAATGCCATGATTACCAGGTCGGGATTTTATATTAAGACTAACTTGTTTTTAGATAGAGGCTGACTGGACAAAAATAAATTCTAAATTAAATATTGATAAGAAATTATTAGGAGACCAAAACGAGTTTTGTAATTTGATGGAAAATTACAAAAAAAATGGTTTATTCAAATAGCTTATCAAGTATTTAGGTCATGTAATAAAAAGATCTGCACATACAACTAGATAAGAAAAATCAATTAACATTGTGTGAAATTGGTTGTTCACTTTCATTGATTTTATTAAGTTTGTCCCTTGAAGCTGATATTAATATTGATTTATTGTTGCTTTCACTGTGATAGTGTCTGCTACAGTAGGAGAGTTTTGTCATTTCTATGCAGATGCTGTTAGCTTTCTTGAATTCATAGGATATTTTTATTGAAACTGTTTTTTAGAAAAGTTTTAGAAAGTGTGGGTCAGATTTGAAAAGTTAGCATTTTGTTTTGTTTCTATATATATATAATAATCTCCTGTCCAGTAAAGCTTAGGCAGTATTAGAATGTTAATGGGGTTTATTGTCCCACCAACAGTACAGTTATCTAGAAATATCCTCAACATTGGTTTTGGATGATTTTTTTTGTCTATTTCATACTGTGAAATCTACTCCAGAAGTAGTCCAGAAAAATTGAGAGTGTAACTTCCTGAATGGCTCTTTCACAAAAAAAAAATGGTTTGGTTTACAAATAGAGTCATGTAAAAGGAACCATATTAATCATATTTATTTAGTAGAAATAATGATTTTGTTCACAAGATTTTAATTTCATTTCATTTACAAACATACAGGTTATTTGCCAGCTTGTAAATATAAGAGAACTGTTAAAAATTTGATGACACACAGGTGAAAAGGTCCTTTAATAACACATATGGCTTGACATAGGTTTTAATGTGTCAATAAACACAATTTTTTCAAAATTCCATGTAGCTGAAGGAAGGTGTACATTCTGAACTGAATTTCTATCAGAGCAAAAACAAAGGAAAGAAAAAAAGCAGAAATGTCTACAGTTTAATTTGCAAGCATAGTGACTTATTGTCTTGAATGTTCTGAGCAGTTGTGTTAGTCCCAATAGATCCTGATTGTCAAATTTACTGCAGTGTCCCCAATGTTTCTGTGTGAGCAGTAAAATGAGACTAAAACAAATAAAAAAAGTGTGAGGGACATGTCTGAATGTTGTGATATCCAACCTGTAGTTTATGTGTCAGGTATATGTAGAGAATGTTGATATGACAAATATGACAAGTGCTGACAGAAATGGTTGTATTGTGTGGCCCTATCCACGACCAGTCAAGTGCACCATGAAATAATGGGTGTCTCAAGTGTGCTTTAATTGGCTCGTGATTGATTTTACCTTCCTTTCTTTGTACCCTCATTTGGCAGACCAACAACCCTCAAACTTTCGACTTCATTTAAAACTGTTAAAGCATTTAATGGGTCAAAAAAGTTCTTATTGTCAAAATTTGTCACTATCACGAAATTGGATATGGTGCGTAGGATATACTGTTAGGGCTTAACTGCTTTGTTATAAAGGTATCATTTTTAACTGCATATTTGTTGTGGAATGAGTTATTCTTGGAGATTACCCCTTTGAAAATTAAAATATGTTTTAAATTTATTGTATGTTACAAAAGTTACCTTGTTCAGACTGATAAAACATAAAACTTTCACTGACAAAAAAATAAATTCTTTTGTAAATTTGTTACAGTGTTAAAAACGTAAGTACAAATATAAATGATTACATTGGAATGAAGAGTAGGCACCTTAAACATTATTTTCATACTTCTTTTCTTTTTTTTAGGGAAACTATTAAACTGTTTGTACGGTGCACACCTTTCTTTCTGCCATATATATGATTTAAAGTAGGGATTTGGAGAATCATTGCCAGACATACATATTTTACATAGACACCCTCAAAGTATTTTTTTTAAAATAATGCATTAAACTGAAAGCAAAAAAAAAAAAAAAGAAAAAAGGTTCAGCCTAGATTTGGTTGTTTGACATTGCATAACCACAACTTAAAATATTTATATCTTTAATACAATTTAAATCAGTGTAGGTTTAAATAAAAAATAAATCATAATTTCAAACTAACATTCTGACTGACTTTGGGAATCTCATGTCCACAACTGGTCCTCTAGTTGGATGGTTTTGAGTCCCCAACCTCAAGATAGTGTGGTTTCCCACTTACCAAATGTTGTGTGTATACATACTTAGCACGGACAGATCTGGAGTTAGACTGGGCTGAACATGATGACACCCACCTTAAAACTAAGTAAAGTCCCTGAACTATTCATAATATATAATCATAATACATTTAAATTCAATTAAATAAACTTGTAAAGTACATCTAGTATGTCCTTTAGTACAGATAAATCATGAACTCATCTCAGACATTCTAGAAATAAAAAAGTAACAAAGTGAAACATATTTATTCTCTACAAATAATATTAGAAAAGAAATCACCCTTCCTCAATGTTAATACTTAGGTCTTTCTCTATTGGGAAGAGAAAAGTTGTAAGGAAAAATATCATATTTATGGGTTAAACAAATGTGGATTTAACAGACACATTTATAAAAAAAAAATTAGATTGATCAGAGTGCAAAGAATCATTTAAATACTTATCTCTCTCAAACTGCACAATCATGAAAGAGGTTTCAAATACTTGACAGGAATTATCAATATAACATACATATTTAATATGTTAACTCTATCCATACAACTGTATCATTTTGACAGAATCTACAACTATCTGACAAATATCCTAATTCAATACCATTGTTTTCTCATTTGTCTTTTTCCCCTATCTGTCAAGTCTCTGAATGGTCAATAAGCTTAGAAAGGATTCTCTTCATGTAATTCCTATTGATTAGGTAGATAATGGGATGTCCTGGACCTTGTTTCACAGTTTTTTATGATAGTTTCACCTGTAGGAAGTGCTTGGTTTGATTGATTCATTATTAACATATCATTATTGTTTAGATGTTCTACTTTATGCATTGTTGATTCATTATTAACAAATCATTATTGTTTAGATGTTCTACTTTATGCTTTGTCTGTTTAGAAAATGTTGAATATTCTTAGATATGTTGATGTTTTCCAATTTGAAGTAAGTTGATATGATTTATAATTCATTTTCTTGCATTATTCTTTTTATTGCTACTGACAGAATCAGAACAGTGGATCTTTTACTTGTGATTGTGACCCTGTTAAACATTTTATTCTTGTAGTCTTCTTTTTGTTTTGTTTTTTAATTACCTGTGTACTTTGTGCATTAATCAGGATGATGTCCCGCACATAAAATCATATTTCAGCACAACAAACATTTACAACGCTAACAAATTCATAACAAATTATTAAATTTTTGACATAAAATATTGAGCAGTGCATGTGCTTCATTGTTTTGTCAAAAAATTCGAATCAAAGATGTCACATTTACATGAATGGAATTTACACAAACTATAATACTGAACAACACAATCTGTCCTAGTCATGAAATACAACGTTGCCACTTTGGACTAAATATATACCAACAATATTGAGTTTATTTGCTGCCATTTAACATTATATGTTAAACCATTGAAACTTTGTATAAATTTATTGCCCTTTATAAACCTGACTGCTATTGGGTGTTATAATGTCCGACTGGCATGTAATTGAAAATCCTTTCATATAACTCATTAATAATTGAGTGCAGGTAATAAAACCTGGTTTAAAATTGATAGGAATAGAATAGCTTGTCTTAACAGGTCTATGTTTAATGGAGTACTTGTAGGCAGACTCAGTGAGGTCGATATTGCATACCTGTTCCAGATTGGAATAGCCAATTTACATGTAAATGAGTCTTACAAACAGTTTGTGTGGTTTTTTTTTAAGTATATCATTTAAGTCATTGTTCATGATATGACATGATTAAAAGGCAGCTCAAAGGCCAACAATGAAACAAGAATAGGCCAGAAAGAATGGATACTAAGAAAGATTTATCTTTTGTTATTTATAGATTTATTTAATAAATACCGTACAGTCTTTTTTTGAACAGTCTTTTTATATTGTGGTATAAATGTATGTCACAATTGAAATATAACCCAAAATAAAGGAACAAGAATAGAGACAAGTTTAAGTTTACGTTTCAGTTTAATTACTTATTCATTTGTAACTTGGTTTTCTGAAAAAAACCCAACTCTTTTGATTAGATTTGTAAATGTTGGGAAAGTGAAACTATTTCTTCCTTCATTTTGTAATGGACTTCTCCAAAAAAACTTTCATAGCCCTATGGTAACCAAGTGATCCATCGCATATTATTTGGATAATGTGATAGGGTCAAGGTCACTTAATTGTTACTAATAATAGATTGTTTTGATTCTGTCAAGACTTAGAGACACAAAGTGTAGAGTCAGATGATCTTGCTCCAGCTGGAAGCTGCCTGATTAGAATCTGCCCTGTTTACTGTGGTCTTTCAGTATGTTTAGTAATATGAGCATGTATGAAAGTCTTAAGTGTTGTAAAATATCTAAGAACACGTTTAAGGTTTTTATCAGATTTAGCTTGACACTATATTTCTATGTTTTGTCAGGTTGGTGGGGAGCATGGTGGGTCAGTGAGTGAGGCGGGGCCGACCCTGGTTACCATGGAATACAGGGTGAGCAGTTACCGTGCCATTATCGCCAACACAACAGCCATCCTGAACACTGACCGCAACCCCGCCAATGGATCGACACAAAGTCAGGAGGATGAACCAGATTCCAATGGTAACTTGGTCCCTAGTTTGTACCTTTCTTGGTAGATATTTTGTGATTGGGTTTAACATCCCACCTACAATCTTTTTCTTTTCAATTTATTATGAGACTGGTCAGTTGAGCCAGTATCAACCAAATACTGATGGTATATATAAGCAGCTCAGCATTTATTCATGTGGTTAGAAAATGTTTGTCAAAAGTGTTTTTATCAGATTTTGGGGAAGTGGCCAGGCCTTTTTTCATTGGGAATAAGGGGAGGGAATAGCACTAAATTATAACAATTTTTTGGGGGAAAATGTGCATTTTGTTAGATTTTAAATAAGAAGACTGAATTTGTCAATAAATTGTATTGTTGAGTTTTCTTAACGTGTGGGTGTTATTTAAGTGTATGGCACTTAAGCTACAACAAGTGGGGTGGATCTCATTTCTGTTCACAAGTTTAAAATATATGTTAAAAATTATATTTATTAAATTTGGGTTTCTTCTTTCTTGGGTAAAATTTGGGCTTGTTTAGGAAAAACGTTCTTAGACCAAAGACTCCATATTTTGGCCACAGCAGCATATGACAGTTACCCTGAATAAATATCAGTGATATTATTGATATCACTATTCATTACTGAAATGTTTCTGATATGCTACTAGGCTACATAAAAACCTTTTGTAATAGACAATAGTTCTTTTAATTGATACCAGATTTCAAAATCATAGCCTTTTTATTCAGAGCAAATTGTGCCTCAATGATTTGTCCCCTGTAAAATTATATATGAACCTAAATTTTAAAGTAATAGTAAGTACATGTATGTATATAATTATTTGCAGGGTTCCCATTGTGTTAGAATAAAGTAGTTAAAATGTAACATCTCTGACTGTTTAGCCTCTCACTAAGGGGGTTTGAGTCTGTTCAGGGCAAAGGACTTAATGTGGGAAGGTCTTTTAGCTTACTGGCAGTGTGTCTGGTTCTTCCTAGACATTGGTTTGGGGTCTGCCTTCACCCCAAAAGTTGCTATAATGACCACAATTGGTTGCTGTGATGTATTTAAAATATAAAGCAACATAATTTTTATGAGTTGAAAAATGTGAAACAAAATGAAAAAAACCCAAACACTTTCTATCAACTTGATTTTTAAATCTGTTATTTATTAAAAATATTTTATTGTTATGAATGCTGTTTTTTTTCGTTTTTTTTTTTAAGATTTACATGTACTAATTATTTATATGGATTTGTGTACACAGAATTATTCCATATTTAATGATAGTATTACATTAAACACATTTCCTCAGTTTTTAATCTCATTGACCATTTATTTTCTTAATCCTGGTTTGACTTACATTTTTGTTGTTGACAATCTCACTTGACAATTGGGTCACTATCCTTCTTGTAACTGTCATATCTCCCCAATCATCATCTCACTCACCTTTATCTTATCAATATTTTCACCTACATCTTTTCCCCGATCTCTTCGTGTCATCTCAAACATTCCAGTTTGCTTTACTGGTTAATGCAATGGTCATTGCACTACTTTTGTTATCTGGACATGGGTTCAATCTCTTGTGTCAGCATGTGAAATGTGCACACTGTTATTGAAGTTGTCATACTACATGTATGCTAGGTGCACACTGTTATTGTAGTTGTCACACTACATGTATGCTAGGTGCACACTGTTATTGTAGTTGTCACACTACATGTATGTTAGGTGCACACTGTTTATGTAGTTGTCACACTACATGTATGCTAGGTGCACACTGTTATTGTAGTTGTCACACTACATGTATGTTAGGTGCACACTGTTTATGTAGTTGTCACACTACATGTATGCTAGGTGCACACTGTTCATGTAGTTGTCACACTACATGTATACTGGGTGCACATTGTTCATGTAGTTGTCATACTTCATGTATGCTGGGTGCACACTGTTCATGTAGTTATCACACTACATGTCTGCTAGGTGCACACTTTTCATGTAGTTGTCACACTACATGTATGCTAGGTGCACACTGTTCCTGTAGTTGTCACACTACATGTATGCTAGGTGCACACTGTTCATGTAGTTGTCACACTACATGTATGCTAGGTGCACACTGTTCCTGTAGTTGTCACACTACATGTATGCTAGGTGCACACTGCTAGGTGCACACTGTTCATGTAGTTGTCACACTACATGTATGCTAGGTGCACACTGTTCATGTAGTTGTCACACTACATGTCTGGTAGGTGCACACTGTTCATGTAGTTGTCACACTACATGTATGCTAGGTGCACACTGTTCATGTAGTTGTCACACTACATGTCTGGTAGGTGCACACTGTTCATGTAGTTATCACACTACATGTCTGCTAGGTGCACACTTTTCATGTAGTTGTCACACTACATGCATGCTAGGTGCACACTGTTCATGTAGTTGTCACACTACATGTATGCTAGGTGCACACTGTTCATGTAGTTGTCACACTACATGTAATCCTGTATGAAGCACTTCTGTTGAGATACGCATGTGATCATAGAGAATTACTTGCTTTTGTACATAATCACTGTAAATGCAAAAATGTTCCAAATGTAAATTCCTAATATTATAAATGTAATACAATCAAAACATATAATATTGTAATCTTCTGCATACTTTATCAATAAGGCAATACGATTATGATATGAATATTTAAAAGATATGAACATTTAAAAACGAAAGATATCATCAGATCTTGGTATGTGGTAGTGTAGGTTACTATATTCCAAAAGGCACATTGCCTCTGCAGAGAATTTGGTGTTTGGTGAAGAAACTGTTATAGTTTGAATCTGGTATTCTGGTGTGCTTTTCTTCAGATACTCCAGTGTGCTCTTCTACTGGTATTCTGGTGTGCTTTTCTACTGGTATTCTGGTGTGCTTTTCTACTGGTATTCTGGTGTGCTTTTCTTCAGATACTCCAGTGTGCTTTTCTACTGGTACTCTGGTGTGCTTTTCTACTGGTATTCTGGTGTGCTTTTCTACTGGTATTCTGGTGTGCTTTTCTTGTTATGCTCTGGTGTGCTTTTCTACTGATACTCCAGTGTGCTTTTCTTCTGGTACTCCAGTGTGCTTTTCTTCTGGTACTCCAGTGTGCTTTTCTACTGGTATTCTGGTGTGCTTTTCTTGTTATGCTCTGGTGTGCTTTTCTACTGATACTCCAGCGTGCTTTTCTTCTGGTACTCCAGTGTGCTTTTCTTCTGGTACTCCAGTGTGCTTTTCTACTGGTATTCTGGTGTGCTTTTCTACTGATATTCTGGTGTGCTTTTCTGCTGGTATTCTGGTGTGCTTTTCTGCTGGTATTCTGGTGTGCTTTTCTTCTGGTACTCCAGTGTACTTTTCTTTTGATACTCCAGTGTGCTTTTCTTGTTATGCTCTGGTGTGCTTTTCTACTGATACTCCAGTATGCTTTTCTTGTTATGCTCTGGTGTGCTTTTCTACTGATACTCCAGTGTGCTTTTCTTCTGGTACTCCAGTGTGCTTTTCTACTGATACTCCTGTGTGCTTTTCTACTGATACTTTAGTGTGCTTTTCTACTGATACTTCAGTGTGCTTTTCTACTGATACTTCGGTGTGCTATTATTTTGGTAGTCTTCTTTCCTATATTTTAGCGCATTCATACCATAAAGGGTCCTTTTAGACACCAGGTTACCGTTAAGCATAATGTTGTTGATGATGCATAAAACAACTTAACCCACACTTTATATTTATGTCAGTTATTGTATCACTATCCAGCCAATCAGTGTACAGTTCATGCCTGATATATACAGATCTATATTCCTGCATGCATAGTTCAAAGTTATATAGGATTGTTGTGCTTAAACTGAGCTTAAAATTGTTAAAAAAAGCATTGCAATCAATCATACACTGGGACATTGCCAAAACCATATTCCATAGAGACTGAAAAGAATATTAATTGCTCTGAATTGGTAAATTTTGGGATTTCTTGTTGAATTGAAATGAGTTCACTTCAGCGAAAACCACATTGTTCTCCAGAAGTTTGTCAGGAGAGTTGATAAGGCCTGGAACTGGTCTCTGGCCCATTTTTATTGAGGATTGGTTTAAACAAAATAATCTTTGAACAAAATATATGATACTAGTTGTAAAGTTTTCACAAAAATGTATTCCACTTTTTCTGATGAGTTCTGTGCAGTTACTTTTATGCAGTGTTATAAAGAACTTGTTTGATGATGAAGATGCAGTAATCTGCATGTGTAGTTGTCATCAGCTGAGAGGCAATCTGCCATAATGACAAAGAAAGAGGTAGTTCAGCCTGTGACTGTTCTTTTCTACACCTGAATCCACTCACATTCAAAATTGTGACAAGAAAACATCAGATGAATGCCAGTAAAGTAGTTAATCATGTAGTTTGATGCATGTTCAGGAACCTGGTAATGGTGCGATACTGCCTGTAGTGTCAGTAGAATAACTGGACTGATATCAACTGGTCCCCGATTCAAGCCCTATATTTGCTGCACATTCTGCTCTCTATGTTAGTTAATATGATCTTCACAACATGTTAACTAATGTTTACACTAAATAAGCTATTGTTTTCATTTAAGTTCTGGACCATCGTCTGTTCCTGGCCATGGAGTTGCTACGAACAGAGAGGGAGTACCTGACACAGCTGCAGAGTGTCCTGGACACGTATGCTGAACCCTTCAGGTATGTGGTAACTGATGTGCACAGTAGTCATGAGAAGAATAATGAAACTACCTAACTTTAAACTTGTGTTTTTTTCATAAAAAGCCCCCTCAAAATGACACTTATTTCTGAGCTCCACATTCTTCCAGTCTATAACAGATTTCCATTTGACTTAGACAGTAATCTGGCTCAGAAGTACATGCATTCATAAATAAATATGAAAGTTCACTAAAACTCAGCAGGATAAAAATACTAGTGTAGCCAGGACTCAACCTTCAGTAATCTGGATTCTTACAGTTCATGTACAAGCTTCTGAGTTCAGTATTTCTATGCAGATGTACATGGGGTTGGAATTTAAAAATGACCCTAAAAACTTGAGTGAAATTGATTTTTTATTAGTAACTTTTAGCTTGTGAATGAGTTTTTCTAAATTATCATTAAATAATATTTTAATCAATTGTCCACATGATGTTTGCAAAACTGTCAGGTCAGTGGCAGGTGGCATGCATGATGGTCACATTGAACTGATAAAGTAAGATTTTTAGGTGTCAGCATTTTCTATCCTCAGCTCTTGTCTTTGAATACACTTTCCAAAATGTAATTTTATTAAAGCAGTTAATAGTTAATTTATGAATTGCGTAAAGAGTGCTGATATTTAAATAAGAAAAGAAATGAAGCTAGCCTTTTCAAAGGTTACAGCTGGCTGTAAAAAGTCTTAACTAAGTGACTTACAGATAAAATGTTGGAATGCAGTCTTTTGCAGTTAAAAGGAAAATGAAAAAAAAATCTTTCTTTATTGTTTCTGTATCAAAATTTAACTTAATTGAGAAATGTTAACATTTTCTTTTCTTTGGTCGACATGAATTCTTCCTTAGACGACTGTTGGCTAGCTATCTTAAGGAGGAGCAAACTAATTAATTAACTTATTCAAACAGGATCATTATAATTTTCCACATAACAATCATAGTTCAGCAGATTTTTACTATTTAAAGATTCTATGTTTGAAAATAAATCTTTTATCGCCAATTTCTGGTGGAGAATTTTAGATTCAATTTTTTCTGATAAAAGTTCAGACGTCATTCATTTAATGTCATTCAATGTTTTTACATTGAAAGATAAGTGTTACCTGTATAAGAATGTAGCCTATATTAAATAAGATACCTCTTAAACAATAATAATTCACTGCAGTGGCCTTGATTTATAAACCTATTTATTTCATGTGACAGTTGGATACACAAGGTCTCTGTTTTATGTCTTGAGTCCCATGTCAGTTCCTGACATCACCTGCTGCATGACATATTAATTAGGCATCCTCTTAATTGGCCCACATCCTCATATCTTTAACTCTAAGCCTGCTAATTGCAATTTTGTAAGGCTTGGACAAATAGTGAAGTTCAAGAACAGCAGTTCTTGTTCAGGATCTACAGTATTTGCTGCCAAGTAATTATACCTCTTGTTTCATATGCCAGAAATATGAGCATATAACAACAAATTTAGTACAGGTAATTATCAAATGTTGCATGATACTGACACAGCACCTTCATTCTCACATCCTTAATATAAAGCCATGTGCTCCTAGATTATTAATCAAGAATGTTGTTTTGACATGAAGATAGTGCACAAATGTTGCTTGTCATGACTAGTTTGTATCTGAAATAAGGTTTTATAGGTACAGTGACCTTTGTACTTTATGTACTTCTGCATCCAACTGTCATATGATTATAGGGTTATGTACAAATGTACAATAGTTGTTAAAATAGTATATCTCTTGATGGTTTATGCATTTCCTTCTTAAAGCAAAGCCAAAGATTTTTTTTTTAGCTCACAATGGCATTCTACAATTAAAATGCCTGATGTGATTTGATAGATCAAAAGAAGACATTGTTTTTTGTTGTTGTTTTTTTTACCTCATACCAGCACATTTATTCATATTGGCTATGTCAAAGTAACTTTTAGTGGAGAAGGACCCCATACAAATGTTTAAGTAGAACCACCTGCAAACTGCAGGTGAGAACCACGGGCACATTTCAAGTGAGTAGACCCAACAGCACACTGCAGGCCAGTAGAACCACCGGCACACTGCAGGCCAGTAGAACCACTGGCACACTGCAGGCCAGGAGAACCACTGGCACACTGCAGGCCAGTATACCCAATGGCACACTGCAGGCCAGTAGAACCACTGGCACACTGCAGGCCAGTAGAACCACCGGCACACTGCAGGCCAGTAGAACCACTGGCACACTGCAGGCCAGTAGACCCAATGGCACACTGCAGACCAGTAGACCCAATGGCACACTGCAGGCCAGTAGACCCAATGGCACACTGCAGACCAGTAGAACCACTGGCACACTGCAGGCCAGTAGACCCAATGGCACACTGCAGGCCAGTAGAACCACTGGCACACTGCAGACCAGTAGACCCAATGGCACACTGCAGACCAGTAGACCCAATGGCACACTGCAGGCCAGTAGAACCACTGGCACACTGCAGACCAGTAGACCCAATGGCACACTGCAGACCAGTAGACCCAATGTCACACTGCAGACCAGTAGAACCACTGGCACACTGCAGGCCAGTAGACCCAATGGCACACTGCAGACCAGTAGACCCAATGGCACACTGCTGGCCAGTAGAACCACCGGCACACTGCAGGCCAGTAGACCCAATGGCACACTGCAGGCCAGTAGAAGCACTGGCACACTGCAAGCCAGTAGAACCACTAGCACACTGCAGGCCAGTAGACCCAATGGCACACTGCAGGCCAGTAGAACCACCGGCACACTGCAGGCCAGTAGAACCACTGGCACACTGCAGGCCAGTAGGGCCAGTAGAACCACCGGCACACTGCAGGCCAGTAGACCCAATGGCACACTGCAGGCCAGTAGAACCACTGGCACACTGCAGGCCAGTAGAACCACTGGCACACTGCAGGCCAGTAGACCCAATGGCACACTGCAGGCCAGTAGAACCACTGGCACACTGCAGGCCAGTAGAACCACTGGCACACTGCAGGCCAGGAGAACCACTGGCACACTGCAGACCAGTAGAACCACTGGCACACTGCAGGCCAGTAGAACCACCAGCACACTGCAGACCAGTAGGGCCAGTAGAACCACCGGCACACTGCAGGCCAGTAGACCCAATGGCACACTGCAGGCCAGTAGAACCACTGGCACACTGCAGGCCAGTAGACCCAATGGCACACTGCAGGCCAGTAGAACCACTGGCACACTGCAGGCCAGTAGAACCACTGGCACACTGCAGGCCAGGAGAACCACTGGCACACTGCAAGCCAGTAGAACCACTGGCACACTGCAGGCCAGTAGACCCAATGGCACACTGCAGGCCAGTAGAACCACCGGCACACTGCAGGCCAGTAGAACCACTGGCACACTGCAGGCCAGTAGGGCCAGTAGAACCACCGGCACACTGCAGGCCAGTAGACCCAATGGCACACTGCAGGCCAGTAGAACCACTGGCACACTGCAGGCCAGTAGAACCACTGGCACACTGCAGGCCAGTAGAACCACTGGCACACTGCAGGCCAGTAGACCCAATGGCACACTGCAGGCCAGTAGAACCACTGGCACACTGCAGGCCAGTAGAACCACTGGCACACTGCAGGCCAGGAGAACCACTGGCACACTGCAGACCAGTAGAACCACTGGCACACTGCAGGCCAGTAGAACCACCAGCACACTGCAGACCAGTAGAACCACCGGCATACTGCAGGCCAGTAGAACCACCAGCACACTGCAGACCAGTAGAACCACTGGCACACTGCAGGCCAGGAGAACCACTGGCACACTGCAGGCCAGTAGAACACACTGCATGCCAGTAGAACCACCGGCACACTGCAGGTGAGTAGGCACACTGCAAGTCAGCTGCTTATAACAGCTCAGCCAAGGGTGCTTCCTAAAAGCTGTAACTTAGATTCTATAGGAAAAATATAAAGTGTTAATGTCAGGTTTGATGCTAACATATTTAAACATATATTTAACCTTTGACATGCTTTTTTGTCATTTTGTTTGTTAAAAGCAGATACTGGTTGTTAGTTATATAATAACATCTGCTTGCATGAGTAACACATTACCAAAGCAACAAAAGGTGCTGAGCCTGATCACAGTATATGTCCAGATAAGCCAGCTCCTGATTGGACCTGATTGATGAGGATCCACACTATTTGCTGCTCAGTTTTTATTAATACATCCTTCACCTATGCATAAAGTTGTGAACAGACTGCTAAGATTTTTGTATCAACAGAATTAACTGGATAAAACTAAAAGCCACCATCTCTAATGTTCGCTGTACAGCACTGTAATGTTGGTGTGTGTTGACAGGAAGCTGACATCGCTGCCTCCTGAGGACCACCGGATCTTGTTTGTAGGCCTAGAACCCATCGTCTCTCTCAGTGCCATGGTCGCTTCCAAGGTAACTACTATGTATACATTTTTTACGGCCAATATAAATGATTTTTATATTTTACCACAAAGACGAGAACTCAGCAGTTGTCTGAAGTGGCATGATTCATTCAGTGTAACAGCCATATAGAAACCCTGGAAGTTCTTTTTTTCCTTGTATGACTTTTTTGTAAAATGGCACCCCTTTTGTCTTGTGAAGGCATTGTCTATTTCCATTAGTTACAGCCATAAGTTACCCATGGAAAAATGGGGGCCATGTATGGAAAAATGATTACACCTGTATTACATCCTCTTATGTTAGTTTTTATCCATTTCATGTCACTGTATTTTATATATATTTTCTGTATATAAATTTAACTCAGGACCAGTAACCCATACATTCTTAAGTATGCTGCAAAAACAGAGTTACCTCCCTTGCTAGCACTACTTTAAATATAACTTCAATGCTGATAGTTTCACTGCACAGAAATCGGTTAAGATGTGAATTACAGGACCCCAAATTAGCCCAGCTACTCCAATGTCACCTTGAATCAAATTCAAGACAATTGCTGTAAATAAAACCATTAATTAGCATAGTTGAGAAATAAATCAATCTACCCCATTGAACCTAAACGTGCACATTAACATACATCACTTTAAACCCAGAACAAAATGCATACAGAAGTTACCCATTAACTTTATTTTAAATTTTTACCACTGCTGGTAAAAATTCCCTTTGTATAATTTATTTCTCAAGAGGTGCAGTTTTGTTCAGTTTTATTTCCTATTTTTTATATTAGCATATCTGGCTTACAAAGGAGAAATTCAAATGATTTAAATGATATTGTGATGATTCAACAAGATTTCTTTACAAACATATAGTCTCTTACAGGCAGACTGTAGTTCACATTTCCATATATTGCCTATACACACATACATAACTTGCTTTAACTTGCAGTGCTTTTGTTGTAAAAGTTTTTCTTTAATTGATTTGTTTAAATTTTATAGGCAGACATGTGCTGGAATTCATTCTTGACTAATTTTGTAAAGCATGAGCCTCCGTCGTATATTTGATAGTATACTTATACGCAAATAAACTTTACAGGGCAACATGTGAAAAGTGAGCTGAATATGAGAGGGCTCATTTTATCTGCATGGTGAGCACGTTCTAATTTACTGACTTGGTTGATGTCGGAAGCTTCTAAATGTTGATTAATTGCTTGAAGATTTCTTGATCTATCAAACAGACCAACCTAATTTTAAGAATATATTTAAAAAATATCCTGCAATTTTCTTAGTTTTGAGAAAAAGTCCCTTGCACCTCACCTATTGCAAGGGTCAATTAAATTCTTTTACAACAGTAGTTAATTTAGCTATGGCATATGTATTCTCATACATTACAGCCACTTTACAAGTAAGTTGTTGATGCGTAACATCAAAGGCGATGCAAGCATTAAAAACAACATGGAAGAAATTTTGATGAACATGATATAAATTAAATTGAAAATTGATTTTTATTTGCAAGTTTTCAATATAAACCTGAAAAGGAATGTTTTTGGTGCTATTGAAGCCATCCAGTGGTATAATGCCTTAAAAAAATAACAAAGAATGTTAACAAACCTTTAACTGGCAATTATAGAAGACAGATCTAGACTGTAAGTTCATCTAAGTGTAAGATGCATAACCTTAATCAAAAACAAAGACTAAAAAGGCATATTTTGCCATTGTTCTTACTGCAAAATGTTAATTCTACAGTGTAGTTTCTTGATTATACATGTGTTTCTTGCATGTGCAAGCAATTAATCTTATTGAAACATTGACATGAGATCATTTTTGATGACCAAAAATGAAAAAAATAGAATTTATTCTTGTCATTGCTTCATGGACGCAATAAAATGATAATGAGATATGCTTGTGCATTCCTTGTTAGAAAAATAAAATTCATTTAACTGTTTTATACAGTCTCATAAAAATTTAATGAAGCACTAAAAATATTGAATGAATCCTATTTGAGATAAGAACTTGTGAATTAATCGCAGATCAAAGATGTCCAGAATATTTGTGACCTACTATCACTTGGTGAACATTGGAAAGAAAGACAGATATTCTTGTTGAAGGATCTCTAACAAGCTGTTTAAAAAGCTATTACAGTGATGGTTGACTCAATGGATCTTTATATACAGAAAGTGTAGGGTTTGATTACCACTGTATTTCAATAATATTCCGGCAAGTATTTTCACAGAAGTATTTATTGACCATGGGGTAACAAACCCTAAAACCTTTAAAAGCCCTTTGAGTTAGGTGAAATATAGTTCAAATGCTACATTTAGTATACTCCCACCACCCACAACATTAACCTGGTGCAGGGTATACAGGACTCATTTGAGTCCAGGCTTTTCCTCTTACAGTTTTAGGTCAATTTTGATGAAACTTAAAAATTAACTTAAGTACCATAGGAACCTTTTTTCTGCTATTTTTGTTGTGATCCAATGAAAAGTTGCAGTCATAATGCCTTTAAACTAAACAATATATCAGACATTGAAAAAAGGAGATTTAATAACAGGAAGCTGGGTTGAGGTTTCAGACATTGATTTATGTGACATTTAAGAACAGGAATCTAGGTTGGGATATCTGGCATTGATATTATGAGAGATTTAAGGACAGGGAGCTGGGTGGGGGTATCGGGCATTAATGTATGTAACATTTAAGGATGAGGAGCTGGGTAGGGGTATCAGCCATAGATATATGTGAGATTTCAGAACAGGGAGCTGGGTGGGGGTATCGGGCATTAATGTATGTAACATTTAAGGATGAGGAGCTGGGTAGGGGTATCAGGCATTAATATATGTAACATTTAAGGATGAGGAGCTGGGTAGGGGTATCAGGCATTAATATATGTAACATTGAAGGATGAGGAGCTGGGTAGGGGTATCAGGCATTAATATATGTAACATTTAAGGATGAGGAGCTGGGTAGGGGTATCAGCTATAGATATATGTGAGATTTAAGAACAGGGAACTGGGTGGGGGTATCAGGCATTAATATATGTAACATTGAAGGATGAGGAGCTGAATAGGGGTATCAGCTATAGATATATGTGAGATTTAAGAACAGGGAGCTGGGTGGGGGTATCAGGCATTAATATATGTAACATTGAAGGATGAGGAGCTGGGTAGGGGTATCAGCTATAGATATATGTGAGATTTAAGAACAGGGAGCTGGGTGGGGGTATCAGGCATTAATATATGTAACATTGAAGGATGAGGAGCTGGGTAGGGGTATCAGCTATAGATATATGTGAGATTTAAGAACAGGGAGCTGGGTGGGGGTATCAGGCATTAATATATGTAACATTTAAGGATGAGGAGCTGGGTAGGGGTATCAGCTATAGATATATGTGAGATTTAAGAACTGGGAGCTGGGTGGGGGTATCGGGCATTAATATATGTAACATTTAAGGATGAGGAGCTGGGTAGGGGTATCAGGCATTAATATTTGAGCTAGATTTAAGGACAGGGAGCTGGGTGGGGGTATCAGGCATTAATATATGTAACATTTAAGGATGAGGAGCTGGGTAGGGGTATCAGCTATAGATATTATGAGAGATTTAAGAACAGGGAGCTGGGTGGGGGTATCGGGCATTAATGTACGTAACATTTAAGGATGAGGAGGTGGGTGGGGGTATCAGGCATTGATATATGAGCTAGATTTAAGGACAGGGAGCTGGGTAGGGGTATCAGGCATTAATATATGTAACATTTAAGGATGAGGAGCTGGGTGGGGGTATCAGGCATTGCTATATGAGCTAGATTTAAGGACAGGGAGCTGGGTAGGGGTATCAGGCATTAATATATGTAACATTTAAGAATGAGGAGCCGGGTAGGGGTATCAGCTATAGATATATGTGAGATTTAAGAACAGGGAGCTGGGTGGGGGTATCAGGCATTAATATATGTAACATTTAAGGATGAGGAGCTGGGTAGGGGTATCAGCTATAGATATATGTGAGATTTAAGAACAGGGAGCTGGGTGGGGGTATCAGGCATTAATATATGTAACATTGAAGGATGAAGAGCTGGGTAGGGGTATCAGCTATAGATATATGTGAGATTTAAGAACAGGGAGCTGGGTGGGGGTATCAGGCATTAATATATGTAACATTTAAGGATGAGGAGCTGGGTAGGGGTATCAGGCATTAATATATGTAACATTTAAGGATGAGGAGCTGGGTAGGGGTATCAGCTATAGATATATGTGAGATTTAAGAACAGGGAGCTGGGTGGGGGTATCGGGCATTAATATATGTAACATTTAAGGATGAGGAGCTGGGTAGGGGTATCAGGCAATAATATATGTAACATTTAAGGATGAGGAGCTGGGTAGGGGTATCAGCCATAGATATATGTGAGATTTAAGAACAGGGAGCTGGGTGGGGGTATCGGGCATTAATGTACGTAACATTTAAGGATGAGGAGGTGGGTGGGGGTATCAGGCATTGATATATGAGCTAGATTTAAGGACAGGGAGCTGGGTAGGGGTATCAGGCATTAATATATGTAACATTTAAGGATGAGGAGCTGGGTAGGGGTATCAGGCATTGATATATGAGCTAGATTTAAGGACAGGCAGCTGGGTGGGGGTATCAGTCATTAATATATGTAACATTTAAGGATGAGGAGCCGGGTAGGGGTATAAGCTATAGATATATGTGAGATTTAAGAACAGGGAGCTGGGTGGGGGTATCGGGCATTAATGTATGTAACATTTAAGGATGAGGAGCTGGGTAGGGGTATCAGCCATAGATATATGTGAGATTTAAGAACAGGGAGCTGGGTGGGGGTATCGGGCATTAATGTATGTAACATTGAAGGATGAGGAGCTGGGTAGGGGTATCAGGCATTAATATATGAGATAGATTTAAGGACAGGGAGCTGGGTGGGGGTATCAGGCATTGATATATGTAACATTTAAGGATGAGGAGCTGGGTAGGGGTATCAGGCATTAATATATGTAACACTGAAGGATGAGGAGCCGGGTAGGGGTATCAGGCATTAATATATGTAACATTTAAGGATGGAGAGCTAGGTGGGGGTATCAGGCATTAATATATGTAACATTTAAGGATGAGGAGCTAGGTGGGGGTATCAGGCATTGATATATGTAACATTTAAGGATGAGGAGCTGGGTGGGGGTATCAGCCATAGATATATGTGAGATTTAAGAACAGGGAGCTGGGTGGGGGTATCAGGCATTAATATATGTAACATTGAAGGATGAAGAGCTGGGTAGGGGTATCAGCTATAGATATATGTGATATTTAAGAACAGGGAGCTGGGTGGGGGTATCAGGCATTAATATATGTAACATTTAAGGATGAGGAGCTGGGTAGGGGTATCAGGCATTAATATATGTAACATTTAAGGATGAGGAGCTGGGTAGGGGTATCAGCTATAGATATATGTGAGATTTAAGAACAGGGAGCTGGGTGGGGGTATCGGGCATTAATATATGTAACATTTAAGGATGAGGAGCTGGGTAGGGGTATCAGGCAATAATATATGTAACATTTAAGGATTAGGAGCTCGGTAGGGGTATCAGCTATAGATATTATGAGAGATTTAAGAACAGGGAGCTGGGTGGGGGTATCGGGCATTAATGTACGTAACATTTAAGAATGAGGAGGTGGGTGGGGGTATCAGGCATTGATATATGAGCTAGATTTAAGGACAGGGAGCTGGGTAGGGGTATCAGGCATTAATATATGTAACATTTAAGGATGAGGAGCTGGGCAGGGGTATCAGGCATTGATATATGAGCTAGATTTAAGGACAGGGAGCTGGGTGGGGGTATCAGTCATTAATATATGTAACATTTAAGGATGAGGAGCCGGGTAGGGGTATCAGCTATAGATATATGTGAGATTTAAGAACAGGGAGCTGGGTGGGGGTATCGGGCATTAATGTATGTAACATTTAAGGATGAGGAGCTGGGTAGGGGTATCAGCCATAGATATATGTGAGATTTAAGAACAGGGAGCTGGGTGGGGGTATCGGGCATTAATGTATGTAACATTTAAGGATGAGGAGCTGGGTAGGGGTATCAGGCATTGATATATGAGATAGATTTAAGGACAGGGAGCTGGGTGGGGGTATCAGGCATTGATATATGTAACATTTAAGGATGAGGAGCTGGGTAGGGGTATCAGGCATTAATATATGTAACACTGAAGGATGAGGAGCCGGGTAGGGGTATCAGGCATTAATATATGTAACATTTAAGGATGGAGAGCTAGGTGGGGGTATCAGGCATTAATATATGTAACATTTAAGGATGAGGAGCTAGGTGGGGGTATCAGGCATTGATATATGTAACATTTAAGGATGAGGAGCTGGGTGGGGTTATCAGCCATAGATATATGTGAGATTTAAGAACAGGGAGCTGGGTGGGGGTATCAGGCATTGATATATGAGATAGATTTAAGAACAGGGAGCTGGCTGGGGGGGTATCAGGCATTGATATATGTAACATTTAAGGACAGGGAGCTGGGTGGGGGTATCAGACATTAATATATGTAACATTTAAGGATGAGGAGCTGGGTGGAGGTATCAGGCATTGATATATGAGATAGATTTAAGAACAGGGAGCTGGGTGGGGGTATCAGCCATAGATATATGAGAGATTTAAGAACAGGGAGCTGGGTGGGGGTATCAGCCATAGATATATGTGAGATTTAAGAACAGGGAGCTGGGTGGGGGTATCAGGCATTGATATATGAGATAGATTTAAGAACAGGGAGCTGGCTGGGGGGGTATCAGGCATTGATATATGGGATAGATTTAAGGACAGGGAGCTGGGTAGGGGTATCAGGCATTAATATATGTAACATCTAAGGATGAGGAGCTGGGTAGGGGTATCAGACATTGATATATGAGATAGATTTAAGGATGAGGAGCTGGGTAGGGGTATCAGGCATTTATATATGTAACATTTAAGAACAGGGAGCTGGGTGGGGGTATCAGGCATTAATATATGTAACTTTAAGGATGAGGAGGTGGGTGGGGGTATCAACCATAAATATATGTGAGATTTAAGAACAGGGAGCTGGGTGGGGGTATCAGATGTTGATACAGAGAGATTTAAGAACAGGGAGATGCTTGGGTTATCATAAGTCCTTGTTTTATAGTTCTCTGATTTTGTGTTTGCAGTATTAAATGAATAGTTATATTCTTTAATTATATTCATGATATAAATACAGACATTAGGTCTTAGTATGTTGTTTGTCAGGTGTTAACTTTGAAATGATGATCAGCGGCAAAATTAGGAGTGATTCACAACACCATCTCCTCAGTGACTGAACAGGGTTAGTGGCCCTGTTACTGCTATGCCATCTTTCTGTGTAATCTAATTTTTGATACATGTATTCTAATGAGCCTTATTTTACTTCAGTCTTCAAAGCTTTGTTCTACCATGGTATTTCTCTTAATCTTCCTTTTAAGGTTTGAAAATCAAACAATAACAAGCTTCTATGTTGTATTTTAGAAACATGATTAAGCCTGGTAGAAATCCTTATAATATCAGTCTAGTGTGGCTCATGCAACAGTTTGTTTCACAATTAATCATTAATTATAAATAATTGTTTTGACATGTTTAAATTATCCAGTTTACAAAAAACAGCAAAGATGTATATGTATAGTGATCAACCCTGAGACACTTTATAACCCACCCATATTTCAAAATGTTTGTTATAGATGATAAGTTTATAGTCTCTTGTCATAGCACTATTGTTCTGACCATACATCAGTATCATAAAGTCAATGCAACACCAGTATTCCTGATGATAACAAAAAAGACCCTTCTTGTCTCACATCATGTGTGTGATTTGTAAGTCATGACTTTCTTGGGCGTATACAGAATCTCATCTTAAAATTTATGTGTTTAATGCATATGGTGTTATTTGGGATGCCAGTCTGTTTTAAAAATATTTTTGTACCTGTAAAATGCTATTTAATTTTAATAGCACATCAAAATTCCTCTGCATCATTCCATTACAACGAAATGTCCTGTGGGAATATGCCCTTCCTATGGGAGTATGCCCTTCTTGAGGGAGTATGCCCTTCTGAAACCTTCCTTAGACTTAAGCTACTACCCAGTTAAAGAAAGTATCAAAACTACAGGGCACACTGAAATAAGGTCTTGCTATACCCTAGACATTCTACAGGTTACATGAGGTTTTAGGAGTTATCCTCAAACTGCCAAGTAACTAATTAATTTACCTCACTAATTCTAATTTTTTGCACTATATTAAATGGCAACCTACTTCACATATGGCTAGAGAGAATATGCAGCAAATAGTGCGGCTCCTCATAAACAGTACCCAGTGGATGCAGCCTGATCTAGATCTGCACTAATTGCTTTATTGAGTTCATAAATTGCAGGTTAAGAATTGAATTTGCAGGAACTGTTGAAGATGGTCCATGGCCGCCTGTCAGAGCAGTAAATCACACATCCCAATCACTGTACCATGATATATGGTCCCTGAGTCCTGACTAGGGACAATTTGGCCTGTTAATGTTACTTGGGACAGTAAACCAAAGAACTGTTTGAAATTTATTGACTTACAGTATTTTACTATAATAAATCAGTATACTGGATAAATCACATATTGATGCATCATCATAAGACTCTTCTAACTAGGGTTTTCATATGGTACAAGAGATGGTAAAAAGTCTCCTTTTTTCAGAAGTAAACAGAAAAATTATCTCTTATTTTGAGTTGTTGTTTTTTTTTCCATTTGTTATGTGGAATTTTATCTGGAAGTTTTTTATTGATTTTTTTTAGTAGAATAGTTTTGCATCTGATGAAGGATAGAAATATTTTTAGTTGACCCATAAATATGGTCCAATGGTTTTGACCAGTAAATATGGTCCAATGGTTTTGACCAATAAATAAGGTCCAATGGTTTTGACCAATAAATGTGGTCCAATGGTTTTGACCTATAAATATAGTCCAATTGTTATGACCAATAATTATGGTCCAATGGTTTGACCTATAAAAATGATCCAATGGTTTTGACCAATGAATGTGGTCCAATGGTTTTGACCAATAAATATGGTCCAATGGTTTTGACCAATAAATATGGGCCAATTTTTTTACCTATAAATATGGGCCCATTGTTTTGACCTATAAATATGGGCCCATTGTTTTGACCTATAAATATGGGCCCATTGTTTTGACCTATAAATATGGGCCTATTGTTTTGACCAATAAATATGGTCTAATGGTTTTGACCAATAAATATGGTCCAACGGTTTTGACCAATAAATATGGGCCCATTGTTTTTACCTATAAATATGGGCCCATTGTTTTTACCTATAAATATAGGCCCATTGTTTTGACCTATAAATATGGGCCCATTGTTTTTACCTATAAATATAGGCCCATTGTTTTGACCTATAAATATGGCCCCATTGTTTTTACCTATAAATATAGGCCCATTGTTTTGACCTATAAATATGGGCCCATTGTTTTTACCTATATATATGGCCCCATTGTTTTGACCAATAAATATGGGCCCATTGTTTTGACCTATAAATATGGGCCCATTGTTTTTACCTATAAATATGGGCCCATTGTTTTGACCAATAAATATGGGCCCATTGTTTTTACCTATAAATATGGGCCCATTGTTTTGACCAATAAATATGGGCCTATTGTTTTGACCTATAAATATGGACCCATTGCTACATGTCTTACGACCTCTTATCACAACTATATATTTTCCTTAAAAAGAAATATGCATATTTATATATTTACAATTTATATTTTCAGTTTATGTTAGCAACACATATCAAGAAAATGTAGAAAATTCATTTAAAATCCTTTAATTTGATACCTTAACAAGATGTTGGTGGAATTTCTTCATGGATTTAAGCTCTTAACGATTATTTAGAAGATGTTAGTCTTAGTTAATCATTCCTACTAATTTATCTTTTGAAAACCAACCCATCTGTCATGTAATGGACTAAATTTTAGCCTGATAACCACAAATTGATGAGGCTAAGGGCAAATAATCCAGACTGGGACTGTCTGATCAGGATCTGCACATTATGATACAGGTCATAGCAATAACCATTGCATGAAATTGTGGGCAGATAACAAGAAGTTTATTTAAAGTTAGTACAACAAGTGTAGCATGAACAGGACTGATGACAATTCAATGACTTAACAGATCATTACCTCACATGATAGAGATCACAGTTGTCTCTTCCTGATTCTGGTATGGTGTGATCTTCTTTGATCCCTGTCTGTCATCACTAATGAGGTACAGGACTCTAATTAACCCTTTCCTTGCTGGAAACACTATTTACCAATTACATAAAACATACCCCACCTGATGGTGTTACCAGCAGCTAAGGGGCTAAGAGGACACTCGTTTGAATATAGGACATTTGATGACATTAACCTTTACAATCGGTGTAACTGTGTTATACTGTGTTTAAGCATTGATAACAGTAAAACACTCAGATTACTAGTGCTATTGCCATAGAGTTTTTTTTTCTTTTTTGTATGTTTGCTATTGAGATACATTGCAGCAACTCAGTTGTGGTCTTTGTAGTGCCATGTCCAGCTACTGATGGTGGTCTCAATTGTCTGGAAAGAACCATTATCCATGTCAGATCACTTGATACATAGATAGGTCTTATTGAGACTAACTGCAATGCACAGGAACCCTAACTCTGTACTTCTTGATTTTGGAGTGATGCCCCTTTGTTTAATTTTTTTGTCCAGAGTATAGCTCCTATGTTATCAAAGCTATTGATTTGAAATTTCACACGTTGATAGATCTCATTTAAACTTAGTGTAGTGTATATGAACCGCCACTGAACACTTAATGAATTTGGAGTTATAACCCTTAGTTCAATTTTCTTACTTTATGTTTGTCTGGACTATACTCCTACAAAGCTATTGACTTGAAACTTCATGGGTGGATAGATGTTATTAAAACAGACTGCAATGCACAAGAACTGTCACTCTACTCTTCTTATTTTTGAGTAATGGCTTTTTCAGCATAAATGTCATTACTCTTATGTAAATTTTTGTATAATTGATGGTATTCCCCTTTGACTTTTTTTTTGCAATTATCTAGATTGCCGTCCACAGTCATGCCAGACTGCATTGCACCTGAGTGCACAGCAGTTTGTTTCAAATTGCCCTATTGACGGGCGTATTTTGCTTTTTTTTGCGATGCTCTTGTTTATATTGGGGAAGTAGACATATTATCTTAATAATCTTTGAAACAAAGAGATAATTTTCCACTCTAAACAATATTGTTATAAAACACTTGACGATATTTCCTCAAAATAAGAGACGTTATTCACTATGGGAGCTTTCTCGGGAAGCAATGTCATATGCAACTAACATCAAAGATTTGATATGGCTACTGCTGTGTAGTGATAGCATACTTTACAGGTAATCTAGGTCTGGTGTTCAATTCCTGACTGTAGTGGTCAAATGTTCATGTTAATTAAGAATATTTAATATAAATATAGTTAGTCATTTAATTTTGTCATGTGTTTCATCAAATGTAACAATATCCTGTCACATAATTCTGTGAAATGTTCTGATTAGCAACCTGTAAAAGTCTACCACTCCATTTTATCAAAGACAATCTAACCTTGCACTTCTGTCTGCTTCTTTTTTCTTTTTTTTCTTCAGAAATATTTTTACTTGGTAAATTAGGACATAGTTCATCTTGGTAAACAAACTTGCAGATATATTTGATGGATTGATTTTCTAGGAAAGGAAATGCTTAAAAAAAAGTTATATATCAACATGAAAATGTCATTTTTCTTCTGTTATTGTTCCCTTGAATATTATTTTTTCCTTATATATTATGTCCTTGTGGACAAATATAAGTATGTTTCTAAATAAAAATTAGTTTATTCTCTTTACAACATGTTTCATAATGAATGCCATTACTTTCATGTCAACTATGCTATAAATATTGTACTCACAAGTATATGGTTATGTTGTAAGATCTCTTAGATGTTCATTACATGGTATAGCTATGGCCAGTCAAACATCTTCAGTAATATCAGTCAAATTACGATTTTATGACCAAAATATGGGCTTTGATCAAACTTGTTTTGCATGAACAGTTTTAAGGTTTGCAGAACATACTACAAACTAGGATTACTTTTTTATGACCAGGTAGATGATGAAAGTAGTTCAACATCCAAGTTTCAGGTAGAAAATGAATGAAAGATCAGAAAAGTTACATCACAGGTCATAAAACTCCACAATCAATAATCAGTCAAACCTGTATATAAAATTGAGGATGGTGGATGTTAAGGACTTTCAATATGGTCCTCTTTTTTAATAACAAGTTTCTTCTCATAATTCTTAAAATGGAGAAGTTCTCATTAGATACCTGTTATTGCAAGAACAACTTTGGATGTAGAGAAATTTGGAAAACATTACTTTTCATTATCACAAATGTTCTGTCTTTGGTAGAATAAGTGCTCAAGTGTCCACATATAAGTACAAGAACAAGAAACATGTGTTGATTCTTGCACGCTGATTATTGTCAGCCAATGCTGAGGATGCTGCTGCTGATCATAATGATGACAATGTACTATATTATAACACCTGTTTTTATAATGTACTTTAATTTGGTAGTGCTCCTGCTGTATTTGGATGAAAAAAAGTAGGTTTCGTTAAAAAACAATAAGGAATTTATCTTCCAAGTGTCAGATTAATGTTATTTAAAACAAAATTATGTTTTTATGTTCTTTACATCATATATGTTTTTCTGATTGGCAAGATATTGTTGTGTGATAGTGATTTTTATTACTAACCTTGTTGACCAACAGTATGTTAATGACAGTACTGAATATCATAAGTCTGCACCAGTGGTGTAATATGATTATGCAGGTGCAGATATAAATATGGATATTGTTTATGTGGAAGAATAAAATACATGAGTGAACTTCAGAGCTGCAGGAGTTGCTGACTGATGTCATGTAGGATATTGTCTCTACTTTCGCCACCGGCTGCAATAGCTCAAGCCGTAGAGCGTCGGCTTGCGAATTGGGAGGTCGCGGGTTCAAACCCGGGCTGGGTCAAACCAAAGACTTTAAAGTTGGTAGTAGTAGCTTGGGGCTAAGGGGATAGCATTTCACCTGACTCGTCAGTGTCAGTATAATGAACTGGCTGGGTTCAGTCCCTGGGCACCTCATAAATGTTTGTGCTATTATGATAGAAATGTCACTGCACAGTATTGGCAAAAATGCGCCTGCAAATCCCATCACATCCACCCTCACCATTCCACTTACAAACAAATTTTGAATAACTACATTCTGGTAAGCATCTTGAAGCTTAAGCAGTTATGTTTTATTGCCATGGAATTTTTTGACAACAGGCTGTTGAAAGTATATTTTCATACAAAATCTACATTTATAAATAACAAAACAGTATAAAATTTCTCATATATCCTGCTCTAAAAGCCACATGAGTTCTGACATTCTCTGTATCCAGTCTTGTGGTAGGTATAACCAGACAGGTCAGTGTGGGACTTGCTGTTGTTGTAAACAAAGAGATGTCAACTGAATCAGATTACCTGAGGAAGTCGAGGTAGGGCGGTCTAGGAGGCTGAGAGGGGACATGGTTGCCCCAGCAACCATCACTAGTCAGGTAAGATAATGAAACAGGATCTACGGTCCAATTACAGGTGTACACATAGATGTCAGCTGCACCTTCATAAGACCAAGGGGAATAATTGTGATGTCCCAACCCAGCTGGTCTGTATCCCACATGATACCGTCAATAAGTCATACCTATTTTGCGTCTGTTTGATTAGGATGTGCACACTTGTCTGTTGGATATGATACAGTTTGGTATATGATGAAACAAATAGAGTGATCAAGTGACTGTTTGGATTTCTGTTTATGAAAATCAGTGTGGCAATAAAGTTTGCAAGATTGAAAGTTTGCGGATTGTTATTTTACAGTTCTATGACATTGATTAAAAGGGACTTTTGCAAATGATGTTGGAATTGTAGATTTGTTTAATACCTATGATAGATCAGAAAGAAGAAGAATTGTGTGATTTTCATAATTGACTAGGGTATTTTACTTATTAATTGATTGTTGTATTAGGTTTTGTAGTATTGATTGGCATTTAACTCTGTCTTCATTATCTGTAAAAGATAATAAAACAATAAATGTAAATTTGACCAAAAAAATAAATATTGAAGTAATAAGTAGTCTGGGGTAGTGGTAATATTTTTTAGTCTCATTTTAAATTTCTGTTAGATTGACTTGACAAATTAAGTACATGCCACACAGAATCACAAGATTCACACTTTATATTTAAATTATTGCTTCATTATCAGGCCAATCTGAGTATTGTTTCTGACTGACAGATACACATGATTTATATTACTGCATGACCAGAGATTTACTAAGTTGTTGAGGTAAATTTTCTACTAAAATATATTTGAAAAGCAGCACAACACTTATTTTCCTAGCCTTATAATATCACAATCTTTTGAAGGATATAAAGTTCACTCAAATGCAGAAATCAGAAATCAACTTTTATGCCATCTTTAATTGTAGTGCAACAAAGTTATGTTTTTTTAAGAAACTTAAACAAAAAATGCACACATGCAAGGTTGTGTCCAAGTCACTTTAAAATGTCAAGGTTTCACTTGGTTCTTGGATATTTCAAAAGCATTGAAAGGAGCTTTCAAATAAATTTTTCAAAAATAAAAAAAGATTTATTGGCCACACAGTTATTTTTAAATAATGGTATATGTTTCTTAAGAAAACCACTGGATAAATAGGTCAGTTAGATGCTTGCTGTTGTTATCTTGTCAAGGATTGGTGTTGGTGTTGTTGTTACATCAAACTCATCCAGAGAGGGAAGTCTTGTTCACCCGGTGTTGAAATGGTGTTTCTGTTTTCTGGTCTGTAGTTGTTAACCCATGCATTATTTGTATAGGTTTTATCATTTCTATGAATCTCTATTTAAAGAAACATGTTTTTAGTGATTGTTCTTTCTCTTCTCATTTCTAAAGGTGGTGCAGGAAAGTAAGGTTTAAATGTCAAGTGATCAGAAGAATTTAAGGAGTCATGTGTGTAAAAGGAATGTTGCATAGTAGTGTCCTATGTATTTAGTCATTTTACACTTCCCATTCTAGCCTATCTTACTAGACACAAATAAAATAAACATAAATGACACATGTTAACAAGAATTATGCATATCAGGTAACAATGATCTCTTAGTTTGCTGTGCACACATTGATCAGGCTGAGGCAACTGTTGATCTGTTGGATCAGGATCTGCACCATTTGTCACACAGTATCAACCAATATATCTTGTCAATGTTGTTGTAAAGTTGTTAGCAAATTACTAAGATTTAGTTTCTTGATGAATGTTAATATGGCACCTTGGTGGGATTAAAGTGTAATAATCTCATTATAACTACACTGTCAATTCTGGGCACATCATTTATGGTCATTAAACATATGTCCAATGCATTGTGGTTGCATGTAACTGCTTCTGGTTCATTTAACACATTACTTTATGGTTCTTAAACAAAGAAATAACATCAAACGCAGATAATTGAAAGGTAAATAAAACTGAAATAAAATAGTTCTATACATGGCAGTATAAATTTGTGATAATAACTGGGAGTTGGTGGAGTATAAGATGATGATGATTGTGGTGCTGATAATGATGATGGTGGTGATGATTATGATGATGATTATGATGATGATGATGTGATGATGATGATCATGATGGAAGCTTTGATGTATTGGTTAAGTTGGCAATAAAGTTACTGATGATAAGAAGGAGCAGGAGAAGAAGGGAGATTAGGATGATGCTGGTGATGATGTTGTTGATGTTGTTGATGATGATAAAGATAGTGGTATTGGTGATATTGATGATAAAGACATGGATAGTAACCATAAACCCCAAAAACTTTATGATGATTATGGATAACAGTGATGATGATGATAGTGGTTTTAATTAATCGGGATGCTATGTTCAATGAAATAGTTTTACAAATTTTAGTTTATAATGTAAATATTTGGTATAAGCGGGCTGATCTCTTTTTTCTGTTAAGAATTATAGCACCTATATAGAACATTAGTAAAGTGTTTGTCATTGACATTGTTTAACCTGACTTGCAGCTTCACCAGTTAAGATAATAGCGTCACAAATCTTCCGTCCCTCAGTCATAGTATTGACATTAGGTTCGACATGCTCGTAGATCATAGGTGTTAGAGCTTAGGTGAATTTATTTACATTCCCCTGATAGGGGTGAAGATCAATCAAGGAGAAATTTGTTCGCAACAGTCACCTGATTATACATTCAACATGCAACATTGGCTTTTAACTTTCTACTTAAGTAATACCTAAGTATCTAATCTAACAATAACATGCATATGTTTCTAAATATTTTGCTGATCCTGGTCAGGTGGCTCCAAGATGGACCAGGCTGATCTAGTTATCTGAACCTACACTTTTTGCCTCAATCAGTTTTAGCTGATAGGTAACACTTAACTTACAAAGAACTAGCCTTCTCCTGCTAGGTGCTATTAGATCAGCCATCTCCTGCTAGGTGCCATTAGATCTGCCATCTCCTGCTAGGTGCCATTAGATCAGCCTTCTGCTAGATGCCATTAGATCAGCCATCTCCTGCTAGGTGTCATTAGATCTGCCATCTTCTGCTAGGTGCTATTAGATTAGCCATCTCCTGCTAGGTGCCATTAGATCAGCCATCTCCTGCTAGGTGCTATTAGATCAGCAATCTCCTGCTAGGTGCCACTAGAGCAGCCATCTCCTGCTAGGTGCCATTAGAGCAGCTATCTCCTGCTAGGTGCCATTAGATCAGCCATCTCCTGCTAGGTGCCATTAGATCAGCCATCTCCTGCTAGGTGCCATTAGATCAGCCATCTCCTGCTAGGTGCTATTAGATCAGCCATCTCCTGCTAGGTGCCATTAGATCAGCCATCTCCTGCTAGGTGCCACTAGAGCAGCCATCTCCTGCTAGGTGCCATTAGATCAACCATCTCCTGCTAGGTGCCATTAGATCAACCTTCTCCTGCTAGGTGCCATTAGATCAGCCATCTCCTGCTAGGTGCCATTAGATCAGCCATCTCCTGCTAGGTGCCATTAGATCTGCCATCTCCTGCTAGGTGCCATTAGATCAGCCATCTCCTGCTAGGTGCCATTAGATCTGCTAGGTGCCATTAGATCAGCCATCTCCTGCTAGGTGCCATTAGATCAACCATCTCCTGCTAGGTGCCATTAGATCAGCTATCTTCTGCTAGGTGCTATAAGATCAGCCATCTCCTGATAGGTGCCATTAGATCTGCAATCTCCTGCTAGGTGCCATTAGATCAACCATCTCCTGCTAGGTGCCATTAGATCAGCCATCTCCTGCTAGGTGCCATTAGATCAGCCATCTCCTGCTAGGTGCCATTAGATCAACCAGCGCCTGCTAGGTGCCATTAGATCTGCAATCTCCTGCTAGGTGCCATTAGATCAACCATCTCCTGCTAGGTGCCATTAGATCAGCCATCTCCTGCTAGGTGCCATTAGATCAGCTATCTCCTGCTAGGTGCTATAAGATCAGCCATCTCCTGATAGGTGCCATTAGATCAGCCATCTCCTGCTAGGTGCCATTAGATCAACCAGCGCCTGCTAGGTGCCATTAGATCTGCAATCTCCTGCTAGGTGCCATTAGATCAGCCATCTCCTGCTAGGTGCCATTAGATCAGCTATCTCCTGCTAGGTGCTATAAGATCAGCCATCTCCTGCTAGGTGCCATTAGATCAGCCATCTCCTGATAGGTGCCATTAGATCAGCTATCTCCTGCTAGGTGCTATAAGATCAGCCATCTCCTGATAGGTGCCATTAGATCAACCAGCGCCTGCTAGGTGCCATTAGATCTGCCATCTCCTGCTAGGTGCCAATAGATCAGCCATCTCCTGCTAGGTGCCATTAGATCAACCAGCGCCTGCTAGGTGCCATTAGATCAACCTTCTCCTGCTAGGTGCCATTAGATCAACCATCTCCTGCTAGGTGCCATTAGATCTGCAATCTCCTGCTAGGTGCCATTAGATCAACCATCTCCTGCTAGGTGCCATTAGATCAGCCATCTCCTGCTAGGTGCCATTAGATCAACCATCTCCTGCTAGGTGCCATTAGATCAGCCATCTCCTGCTAGGTGCCATTAGATCAGCCATCTCCTGCTAGGTGCCATTAGATCAACCATCTCCTGCTAGGTGCCATTAGATCAACCATCTCCTGCTAGGTGCCATTAGATCAGCCATCTCCTGCTAGGTGCCATTAGATCAACCATCTCCTGCTAGGTGCCATTAGATCAACCATCTCCTGCTAGGTGCCATTAGATCAACCATCTCCTGCTAGGTGCCATTAGATCAGCTATCTCCTGCTAGGTGCTATAAGATCAGCCATCTCCTGATAGGTGCCATTAGATCAGCCATCTCCTGCTAGGTGCCATTAGATCTGCCAAAAATGCTGCTTAGTCTCAAAATGTAAAGACACATTTGTATCTTTTGCACTATCTGCTATAGTCTCTAACAATATGTTCAGTTCTGCTTGTGGATAGGTGTTACCAGATAACTAAGAAATTATTATTGTTAATTTACATGGCAGGTTAAGGTTTAAGCACTAATACCTATATACCTGCCTTGTGGTTTGTGATCCAGAAAATTTGGTTGACTTGGAAATTAGGTACAGATGGTGATTGATTATTTTATGGGTAGAAGGTTAAGTTGATGTTTAGTTGTTAGGACAAGTTTGGGGTAGATGTGTGCAGACGTTTTGTGTGGTATCAAGAAGAGAATCGTGGATTCAGAAATTGTTTCTTTCAATTAATGTAAAGTCTATTTGTGTTTAGATGTGTGATTTTGATTGTCAGGCAAAATAGAAAATACGGTGTAAAATAAGATGGAAAGTGAAAGTTGGATAGTTTCAGTATTGTTTCTTTTTTCTATTTGATAAATTGAAGAAATTATGTGACATGCCTGAAGGAAGCTTTTTAACTCGTAGCCCTCTGTTGGCATACTTGTAAGGCTTTTGTAGATAGTTTAAATCTAGGTCAGCCAGCTTCCTGCACAAGCTCCCTGCTGGGAGCAGTCTGAACAGGATCTACACTATTTTCTGCTCAGTCTCTGTTTATGAGTATATCAACCCTGACATGTAACATATATAATATTAAAGCAAAGAAACCTGAGAATTACCGATAAGCACAGGTTTTTAATAAAATGTAGCAATCTAAGGGTTATGTACTGTTTAACTTTTTGTACATTTTTGAAAATATAATTGTCTTACATTATTCTTTATACTTTCCTACTGCTGGTCAATATATATATTATAATTCCTATTATTATTTGCTTTTATTCTTATTTAACAATTCTAGGTGTTATATTAGAAATTTTAAGAATAATTGACAATATTTTATCGGTTACCCTGATAACACCAACACACTTTGTATTGTTAAGTCAAAAGGTTTAGCAAATGTGATTAAAATACCGAAGCTATTTTATTTCCCTTTATGGCCAGGTTTTAACGAGACACTTTAGTGATGGTTTTGATATCTAAGCTTACAGTTGTCTACTGGATGTTGACTATAATGATGGGGGATGGTTGATTTAGTGTGAATGCTTGACATGAAAACCAAGATAGTAAGACAAGCTTACTGGTACACCTGACACACAGGGGGATCTCATAGATCAGAACTGATGATTTCAGACTGAGGAGTATTGGATAATTTGTTTTTAATTGGATAAAAATAATGTTGCTGTTGGATTGTGGATAATCAGTTTTTAATTGGATATATCATGAATTCTGTTGCTCTTGGACTGGTGTGATATTTGGATTTAAAAGTCGTGAGACATAAGAGCAAGATGCAGCGTAGTCTTGTGCGTCGATTTAGTCGCAACAAGAACAAGTCGGCTCCAGACGGGGCCCATTCTGAAGCCAAGAAAAAATTGACAAAAAGCAAAAGTGTAAGTGGTTTTTAGTGTTTGCATCGAGAAAACTTAATCTAAATATATTTTAAACAGATTTTTTTCCCACAAAAATTCAATCTTGATTGTTTTTCAACTTTTCCCAAAGTTTTGGTGCTTTTCTAATAAAGTATACATGTACTTCTAGTAGTTAATCTTTGTAAAAAATGCATGTCATTTAGAGTTTTGGTAATCTTGGTAATCTTGATAGACAGGTATAGGTATATTGTTTAAGGATTTTAAAAGCAGTTGGTTGTTTTTTTTTCATCATTTATTTCAAAAGCATTGCAATATTTTAGTGACATCAAGTTGGTTCCATAACTTTGCGTATATCAAAAATCAGAAAGATAGTACATAAATCTGGACAATGCTAGATATGTGCTCACTTCCTGTTGCAAGTTTTAAACCAACTATGGGCCTTATTAACATAAATTTAAGGGCCTGCTTTGGAAATAACAGCGGAAGTACTATATATAATATATATATAGGTATTTATTTAATTTTGTACATGCAAATTACAAACAAATAAATAAATTGGCCTTTGTATTGCAATAGGTTGCATGTTGGCTCTAGGTATGAAGAGCCATGGGCTCAATCCTAGGTCATACTTTACTCGGCGCCATATGACCTTTCAAGTGTCGGTGTGCTGTAAAACCCAAAATACAAAAATAAATACAATCCTAGGCTGGGAAGTACTCAGGTCTATAAAAGTAGTCAGTCAAAAATAGTCATGATAGCTCTTTTAATGTAACTTACTTTAAAAGTTCCACAGCTTGTTGGCTTTATATGTAGATAATGGGACTGTAGTTGTCCCGTGTGGTGTTCACTGCATGCAATTACATTAAATGAGAACTGAAGTGTTATTAGTCGGACAAATGCAATTAACAGTTAAAGTGCTGAAAAGCCCTGCTTGGGCGGTATAAGATTTACATTGTTAGCGATTAAAGGTATGCAAATAATGGTCATTTTAAAAATATTTGGGTGGTAAATTGATTGCAAAATAATCACTAGTTCTAAGTATGGATTATACTTGGGGTAGAAGCTACAACCCAGTAACTAATAACAGATTATAGAAACTATTAAATTAAACATACAATATTTTCCATAGGATTGTATTTTAACTAAAATTAGGTTTGCTATAACTGCTCATAGGTGCTGCTGGTCATGACCAAAATACATATCTGTTAGTTGTTCAGTAGAATTAAATAGCTCCATGACAATTTCCTGGATTTATTTTGTCAGCGTTCCACTGCTGTGATCTGCATTTAAATCCCTATAGGAATCATTGAAGCTGCAGAAGGCAGTGAGGTCCTATGCCATATATTGCAAACATTCAGGGCTTAGTACAGCCAGTGAGTGAAACACTCATTCTAATAACATATGTCTCCCTCCTTTTGCCCCTTAATTCACAATGTGATATTCTTTTGCTGCATTGTTCGTTCATAAATGCAAGGCATCTTCCTCCACCAACATGGCTGGATGTTGCTATAATGATCATTATTGTCTCAATGTGCAATGTGTAAGTATTTAATGTATTTCAAAAACAAGCAATCATAAATCTGCATTTCATGTATGTCTTCATTAAACAGTATAATTAATGAACATATGTTTTTAACAGATGACAGTGTTAATGTTAACATTTAAAGCAAGTCTGGACACAATTGATGCGCCTAGTTTCCATTGACATGCATATATTCTTCCTGTACACACCCTTATTTTTACCAGGGATGTACTGACTGCGGGTAGTCAAGGTCAAGGTCATGCAGAGTCAATCCCTCATGTTCCCAAAGTTCAGCTTTCTCATAACTGTGGATACAGTTGCAAGGGACACCCCAGCCCCCCAAAACAACAACAGATAAATACATTAAGAATGACATTTGCTTGCAATTTTAACAGTCAGGGTCAGTTCATTGGAAGGTGAACAAACTGGCTAGGACTTCTTAGCTGACATTTTCTCTGATATCATTTTGTGTTAAATTTGTTGCCAAATTAAACCATAAATATGTAGAAAATATCAAAGCATGTTGGATTATGTCTAATCCTTGCTATAACCCAGCAGAGAGGGCCAGTAGTCCCTGTAGCAGCAGGTTAGGCCCTGGGTAATCAGGACAGGGCTGTATATCAGGCCTATGTTGACAATACATAGCCCCATGCATTACCATCAATCCAGATCATTTGTTCAGTTAAAACTCCACTTACATTTACAGCTTAATAACACATCAAATCTAGATTCTAAGAATTTTAAATTAGAAGTCAGGAATTTTTTTTTTAAATTGCAGAGACAGTGCAATTTAATGAAATCTGCTGAAATAAATTGAATATGCTAGCGATTTAAGGAATTTAAGAAGTAATAACCATTAATCAGTTTATAAAATCAATTTATAATTCGTTGCCATCTAAGACTGATTGATACGGCTGATGTTATTGTGGAATTATAGGTAAAAAGTGTAGATCTTGGTCAGCCAGCTACATATTATGGGATTATAGGTAAATAGTGTAGATCTTGATCAGCAAGCAAACTATTATAGGATTATAGATAAATAGTGTGGATCTTGATCAGCCAGCTACATATTATGGGATTATAGGTAAATAGTGTAGATCTTGATGAGCCAGCAAACTATTATAGGAATATAGATAAATAGAGTAGATCTTGATCAGCCAGCAAACTATTATAGGATTATAGATAAATAGTGTAGAGCTTGATCAGCCAGCAAACTGTAATAGGATTATAGATAAATAGTGTAGATCTTGATCAGCCAGCAAACTATTATGGGATTATAGGTAAACTAAGTGTAGATCTTGATTAGCCAGCAAACTATTATGGGATTATAGATAAATAGTGTAGAGCTTGATCAGCCAGCAAACTATTATGGGATTTCTAGATAAATAGTATAGAGCTTGATCAGCCAGCAAACTATTATGGGATTATAGGTAAATAGTGTAGAGCTTGATCAGCCAGCAAACTATTATGGGATTTCTAGATAAATAGTGTAGAGCTTGATCAGCCAGCAAACTATTATGGGATTATAGGTAAATAGTGTAGAGCTTGATCAGCAAGCAAACTATTATAGGATTATAGATAAATAGTGTAGATCTTGATCAGCCAGCAAACTATTATGGGATTATAGGTAAATAGTGTAGAGCTTGATCAGCAAGCAAACTATTATAGGATTATAGATAAATAGTGTAGATCTTGATCAGCCAGCAAACTATTATAGGATTATAGATAAATAGTGTAGATCTTGATCAGCCAGCAAACTAATAAGATTATAGATAAATAGTGTAGATCTTGATCAGCCAGCTACCTATTATAGGATTATAGATAAATAGTATAGATCTTGATCAGCCAGCAAACTATTATGGGATTATAGGTAAATAGTGTAGAGCTTGATCAGCAAGCAAACTATTATGGGATTATAGGTAAATAGTGTAGATCTTGATCAGCCAGCAAACTATTATAGGATTATAGATAAATAGTGTAGATCTTGATCAGCCAGCAAACTAATAAGATTATAGATAAATAGTGTAGATCTTGATCAGCCAGCTACCTATTATAGGATTATAGATAAATAGTATAGATCTTGATCAGCCAGCAAACTATTATGGGATTATAGGTAAATAGTGTAGAGCTTGATCAGCAAGCAAACTATTATAGGATTATAGATAAATAGTGTAGATCTTGATCAGCCAGCTACCTATTATAGGATTATAGATAAATAGTGTAGATCATGATCAGCCCGCTACCTATTATAGGATTATAGATAAATAGTGTAGATCTTGATCAGCCAGCAAACTATTATAGGATTATAGATAAATAGTGTAGATCTTGATCAGCCAGCAAACTAATAAGATTATAGATAAATAGTGTAGATCTTGATCAGCCAGCTACCTATTATAGGATTATAGATAAATAGTATAGATCTTGATCAGCCAGCTACCTATTATAGGATTATAGATAAATAGTATAGATCATGATCAGCCAGCTACCTATTAATTGATTACAGCTGATTCTGTTTATTGGCATACATCACTTCCAATAGAAATTTATGCAATTAGCCGGTAAATGCGTTAAATAGAAAATCAGTGTAGGAGTACCATTTCAATGAGCATTTTTGTTTTCAGTTGCTACATATTTAATTTATTGATATTAGCTCTCAGCCACTGTGTTTCCTTATAAAACAATTAGTCACATATCTATTTTTAATTTTCATTATAAGATAACTACTGAGTTTGTAATTATTTACCTCCAAACCCAGTTAAAAAGCCAATTCTTTTTCTAAAGGGTGGCCATTTTGTTTTTGTAATGGCAATAATAGCCATCTGTTTTATACGTAGAATTACAAATTGCTTTTCAGATGTTATATTTTTAATGAATCAGAAGTGAATATGTCTTCATTTACCGTAACGAAAACGTCTTTTGGTCTTTTAGATTTCATTAACAAATGTATTTATGTTTAAAAATTGTGCTTTAGTATGGCATTATTTTACCAAGAGAGAGTAATCCGCTATTAAAACTACAAAAGTTATTCACTGTTGACACATGTTAATCTTTGAGGAAACCTTTGAAATTCATCTATAACATGTGCTAGAAAGCATGCCATTGGCAGTAGACTATAGCAGTTAAGCCAAACAGACTGCTGGGGATGCAGTTGACACAGATTAGTGACTGTGTTTGCTGATCCCATAGAAAAGATGTAAAAATTGCCCCTGAGATTAACTAACTAGCAAGCTTCAGAAGGTATGTGAACAGCGCTGGATTATGCTTATAACCGAAATCAGGCTGACACATTAAGCATAATTATAACCATTTATTTTTTTACTAAGATTAAGAATAAATGTTTTGGTATTTGAATATTTTATAAAATATTGTAGATCCAGATCAGCCAGCTCCCATGTTTAACATAATGGGTAAAAATTGTAGATCCATATCAGCCAGCTCTCTTGGTTGGGATTATAGGTAAATATTTTAGATCCATATCAGCCAGCTCTCTGTTGTGGGATTGTATGTAAATATTGTAGATCCATATCAGCCAGCTCTCTTGTTTGGGATTATAGGTAAATAATATAGATCCACATCAGCCAGCTCTCTGGTTTGGGATTATAGGTAAATAATATAGATCCATATCAGCCAGCTCTCTTGTTTGGGATTATAGGTAAATAATATAGAGCCATATCAGCCAGCTCTCTGGTTTGGGATTATAGGTAAATAATATAGATCCATATCAGCCAGCTCTCTTGGTTGGGATTATAGGTAAATAATGTAGATCAAATCAGCCAGCTCTCTTGTTTGGGATTATAGGTAAATAATATAGATCCATATCAGCCAGCTCTCTGGTTTGGGATTATAGGTAAATAATATAGATCCATATCATCCAGCTCTCTTGTTTGGGATTATAGGTAAATAATGTAGATCCATATCAGCCAGCTCTCTTGTTTGGGATTATAGGTAAATATTGTAGATCCATATCAGCCAGCTCTCTTGTTTGGGATTATAGGTAAATAATATAGATCCATATCAGCCAGCTCTCTTGGTTGGGATTATAGGTAAATAATGTAGATCCATATCAGCCAGCTCTCTTGTTTGGGATTATAGGTAAATAATGTAGATCCATATCAGCCAGCTCTCTTGTTTGGGATTATAGGTAAATATTTTATATTCATATCAGCCAGCTCTCTGTTGTGGGATTGTAGGTAAATAGTGTAGATCCAACTTAGCCAGCTCCTTGCAAAATGATAACTCCCTTTCAGTGGCCACCATTTTCTGATGAAAGATTGTTGATATAATAAAACACCATCTTCTGATGATAGATTGCTGCTGCATTAAAACACCATCTGCTGATGGAAGATTGTTGGTGAAATAAAGCATTACCTTTGCGTAGTAGATTGTTGCTGTAATAAAACACCACCTTCTAGTTAAAGATTGTTAGTGTAATTAAACCCTATCTTCTGTTGATATAACAAAGCACAGTCAAAAATACATTCATATATGGAGATAGAAGTATGTGATTGTATTACATTAAGTCAATGGGAAGTGAAATATAAAGCCAATTGGTGGGGTTATTGATGTAGGCTGTTAATGATTTATTTCATATAGACAACAAATTACAGTAGTTAAAATCATATAGACAACAAATTACATTAGTTAAAATCATTTAGACAACAAATTACAGTAGTTAAAATCAGAAGAACAACATTTTTTATGGATAATTGCAGAATAATTAATAATGTCTGATATTATTACAAAGTCATCTGAGCTTTTTATAACTAGTGACTTATAGATCAATACAGATACGAATGCTTTTCTTTTTAATGGTACAAATTTATCTTAATAAAAATGAATATAGACCAGTGTACTTTAGATGTTTATCTTGTATCCATTTTATGAATTATTCTGTTGACCTTGTAAGAAAAAGAGCAATGATTAACATCTAACCATACCCAGAATACTTCAGAGAAATATATAACTGATAAAATAATTGAATGTGACAAGACCAATTAGCATTAATTGATTCAATTAGGGAAATGACTGCAGTTCACACAGTGGTTGTGACCTAGTTACTGTAGATAGGACAATACACAAACCTCAGGACCATCTAACTGACTGGTAAGGTAGCTTTTCATATATAAGTGCAAAATCTTGTTAATCTGAGTGGCCAGAATGGGGTCTCTGGTACAGAAATAGACAGTCTTTGTTAAAACTTGGTTATCTGATCCACCCATTAATCTCACTAAAACATTAATAACCAGTGATTTTTTTTTGAAATTTCATGAAATTAGTGAGATACTTATAAAAGAACTTTGTTGACAAAGAAAAACACATCAGATTAACTCACTGCATGTCATTGGTCATTTTAGTTTTCTAGTTTTTTTAACCTTTAGAAATATATTTTCTTTTTTTTTTTTGTTTTTGTATTTTTAACAAAAAGAGCCAGTCTGTTGTAGAAAAGAGTTAATCTATACAATTTTTTATAAACTGACTGCATTTATATTATTATGATGGCTGCTCTGGTTATTGTCACTGAATCCTTGCACACACTCTAATATTTATGTTCAATTCATCATTAGAAATGTAATCGTAACATTTGTGTCTTTTTCAGCTTGATGATGCTACCCAGAACTGGGACCCTGCCAGTACAAAAGTCGGTCAGTATCATGTTTGTTGTATTAACTATATAACTCTATTAGTGGTGATGTATGTTAGTTGAAATGAAAATACAAAATGCATAATATATGTTCACTCACTCCCAGTCAGGTGTATACAGATTATGGAGATTTTTTGTCAATTACATACATCACTAGGATCTCTATGGTATAACCCAGGATTATGGTGTAAAATATTAGTTTGAAATTTGCCTAAAATTTATACTTGATTACCTATCTTTGTGAACAATCCAAAATGCCTTTGAGCAAATCAACTAAAAATGGTCAAGTTATGTGTTACACATATCATAAGGTGTTACATTATCTTTCACATGAACAACAATTTGTTTTGACAGTTTTAATAGATTTTAATGGCATCTAAAATCATTGACAAAAGTTCAGCCATTAAATCCGAATGCATATACAAAGTGCAATGCATGGGATTTTAATGTAGGAACCAAGTAAATAAAAGTTTCATGCTATTTAGATTACATCACAGGTGAATAGGTATACAAAACTTCACTGCTGAAACCAAAATACATTCAAATTTATGCCATACAGGTTAAAAAAGATTTAAAAAAGATTAATTTTTTATTAACACTCAGGTTTTTAGTGCCCATAAAATGGACACAAGTACCTGAAATTGCTTTTATGTTCCTCTTGACACACTTTTAGACCAATTTTTCAAATATTATTAATGATGCAAGAAGGAATTGCATGCATCACTTCCAGTAGATAATTGGATTTGCTTATACAGTTGTGCAAATTTCTCTTATATTTATAACTGACATTTGCACAAAATACTGGCTGTAAAAAGGTTATTGTATAAGATATTGAACTTTGCAAGGTATTAAAGAGAAACATAACTATAAAGGTTGGCCCGCTTATTTCTCTGAAATAAAACAGTTGCCGATTTGACATTTGAGGAAATTGCTCTTGGGTTCTGAGTTATTTTTATGGGATTATGAAATGTGTGTGAAATAAACACTAGAGCTGTAACACTTCCACCATGATAGGAAATGTATTGTTAGTTTATGTCACGATTTTTGGAAACAATAAATTTGGGTAATTTGGATAATGAGTTGTTCCTCGTTTAAGATTAACCATTGATTATTTGGTGTGTAATCTTGCTGATTGATGAAATAAAGAGGTATTGTTATAATTAAATGAAGTTATTTTTGACAAACAAGGTTGAACTTGAATGTTAAGATAGAGTTTGTGACAGTACTGGCATGTGAAATCATGTGCTTGTTGGTCCCAGCTTCCTTGATTGTCTGACAATTTCATTAATTTTGAGTTGTTAATCAAAGACCTTGGCTTCCTATGATGAAATGTGACACGTTGTTGCTGCAACTGGATTTTGTTGTTGTATTTGAGTGACAGCAATTTAAATGAATCGGAAATTCAAATGGGTCACCATGTTTGCCATGTTCCTCCTTGAAGCTGACTATTCCATAATAAAATGTCATTCATTGCTTTTTGGAACCTTTGTCCTAAAATCCAACATACTGCCAAACAAACGATCCAAAAGTAGTTCTCCTTTTTCGGCCATGAAGTTAACAACAACAGTGGTTAAATGTAAAAGTCATTGTGATTGGATAAAATTAATATGTCAACAAATAAAATTGTTTAACACAAAAAATTGGCCCCGATTGTTCTGAATATCGAACCAAAATTAATTTCGCCAGCATCGTACAATGCACTGAGAAGTAGCCACGTTTTTAGTACATCATGGTAAATTGTTACTGCTCTTTAATAAACACAATATGTAAGCTTAGTTAGTCAAAACAATCCCAACCCATAGAATAACAATCACATTTACCCAAGAATATCCCATATTAAATTGTAATTTGACTGTAATGTTAAGCTGTGTGTAAACATACACACTGATTGGGTGTAATAGATGTTAAGATATTGAGATAATTGTATTAAGTCCAGTACAATACCTTTGGGGCAGTAACAGTACTGCAGCTGGACAGACAATAGGAGGGGATTGTAGGTTAAAAGTTTGAAAAGTCATCCTGTAGCCTCGAGTGATGGAGCAGATTGTACAGATGATTGACACCACATCACCTCCTCCTCCTTCTCCTCCTCCTCATCCTCTTGATTGTGCATATACCAGCAGACATTTACACAGACACACACACGCAAACATACTCATACTTTCTACAGGAAAAAAATATACATTGTATAAGAAACTAGATCTTAATTCAGCAGCTAATAATCAGGCACTATGTTTGCACTTATTTATTGTGTTGGCAGCTCATTGCCTTACTGCATTCCACCACCCATATTTGTCTAGAACAAGATCTGAGTACAGATATACTGTATGCCTTCAATGGTTGTAGGGGTCCTTAGCAACATGGTCTGTTCACTTTGGTGAACATTTCTTTTTAAATGTTAATTGTTCCAGTAAAACAGACTGTTAGGCCTTAAATACTTATACTCTGTACGAAACTTTGCCTAAAAGGACCACATTGGTCACATTGCACACAGACCCACAGAGAATGTCCAATAAGTGTTGTTTCTGTGAACAATGTTTACTTTCCATTATCTGTCAGTGTTAGCTTATTGTTACAGAGTGAGTGATAATACTGGGATACAACCTAAAATGCAGTGGGTGTTTTTTATTGGTGCTGAAATTAGAGCAGAAAATAACATCTTTTCATTGTGACATTTTTTAAATTGCCATGTTTTATCTTCTATCTAATGTTAAAATACTAAAATATTATTCTTTCATCTTGGGCATTATTTGTTTTATGTCTAAAATATAATACTGGCACTTTTTTGATGCTTTGACAAATATTTTTCTTCAATTAACCAGGTTGTATCACCTTAATTGTCACATTCTTTAAATTTCCATGTTATATATAATAACATTGTTGAGGTGCTTTATTTTTTCTTGTAATTAAAACATAATATATGGTAAATTTTTTGTTGTTGCTAGAAGTGAAAGTTTTGCTTAATTGACATTATTTTATTCCAAAAAAGAATAAAAAAAGCATGCTGTAGACATCTAGCTTAAATATTAATATTAAAAAAAAGCAAATTGTTTAAGTAATGTTTTAAAGCAAAGTGTTTCAATAATGTTTTACAGAAAAGGAGTAAAGGTGATAGTGAAAGTACAAAATAAATTATTAGTAAGATGGAAATAAGTTTAAGTTGAAAACTCACTGATGTCACTTAAATTATGAAAGCTATCTAATTTGTCCTTTTTTGACCTACAACAGAGTTGACAAGTTACTTTCAGATATTATCCAAAAACTGATTGAAACCTTAACCATTTAAGTGTGGCAGCTCACACCAGGTTTGTTGTCAGTTTAATTGCCTAAACCTTTGACAGGTGTCAGTATAGATAGTCAAAGGTCAGAAAATATGTTACCTGTATGGTCACTCATGTTGAACACTTATACTGCCAGGAAGTTATCTGGCTTCTGCAAAAAGTGTAGATCCAACTTTGTCCTGTTGGGAGCTGTCTGATCATGATCTACACTATTTGTGGGTTACACTCTAGCCAAAATCCTGTAACCTGGACATGTTGTTGCTAGACTCTCATTAGGAATTATTATTGGTTATTAACAACAGCAGAAGGTTAAAGGTCAAATTATAGTCACAGTCACAGTCCACTGCATACTGTTGTGGTCAGTATAGCGGTCAGCCAACTAATTGGTCAGATAACATGGGCAATAGAGTTCAACGATATCTGGACAATCTGTCAATACAGTACAGTAGTACATCTGTACACATGGCCTAGCCAGCTTCTGGAGTTCTGTATATCAGCTACTTGTAGCCACGGTGGGAACAAACAACGACAGTCCGATACCGTTTCATTAAAAACATTTACAATCTGTTTTATGGAGTTCTAGTTGTTATTTTATGGATTTACAATTTGTGCGGATGTTTGTTTGTTTGTGATTGTCAGTGTCAAATGCGGAAAGATTGTGATCAGTGAAGGTTTTACTGTTTAATTTCTGTGATTACGTCTGACATCAAACAAACTTACTTTTGTGGAATAACTTTAATTAATACATGTGCTACTAGCATTACTGTGTATCCCTTGGAAACCAACATTTTAGTGCACTTACAAATTTTGGAATATTGTTTGTGAAGGAATTTTATTACACAAACTTGAGGTAAATTCATATGTATTTTAAGTATTAACATTAAAGTTTATTGCAAAAAATAGTTAAAATAAATCTTTTAAAATATTGTATTTCAAGAATTGCCTGCTGTTGATGGTGTAATTTAAATGATTAGATAACATGACATCATGTTGAAATGATTAGACATTATTGAATTCTGCCTTAGCAAATACTTTCCAGCATGACTTTTGAAGTAGGAAAAAAGTCTTTATTTCCTCTTATTTGTGTAGAAAGCTTCATCCTTATATAAGTGAAAGTAGACTTATTTGGATTGTTTTTTTCCATTTATACAATTACTGCTATTTGTATTTAATATACAAAGATACATATAACAGTTCTACCTGGATATGGAATCAATCTAATCAAGAGTTAAAGAGTTGAAATGTGTATATGAATATTCATGAAGTAAGACTTTTATTTAGTTATAGAGAAGTTCTCGCAAGTAGAATGTTAGATGTGTTAACAACAGAAAGTAAACCATAGGCATGCAGGTACTCTTCACCAAGTGTGGTTAATGGTGGTGATTTGTAGATACATTGCACTGACACAATTATGTTTGTATTGGAGACATCTAACAATAATTGGTGGAGGAAAACCAGAGGTAAAGGTCTACGTAAAGCCACCAGCTCTTTATTTCTCAGCTGGATAACCTACCTTCACTAAAGTCTATGCCCTGACCAGGTCTCGAACCCTGTAAGGAGGGACGGACGGGTTAAAAGTTATGTGGATATATGAAGAGACACCGAGAGGTGAAATACAGAATGAATTAGAAGGATAAAAATAGGAGAAATGTGGAGGGTAGAAGAGAGGAGAGATGAAGAGAGATGAATAAAAAGTGTTGACAAAGAGGAAAATTGAGAGGAAGAATAAGATATAAAGAAAGAAAGAGAATAGGGCAATGGTGATAGAAAAAGGAAATAGAGAAATAGGGAAGTAGAGAGTGGAGGAGGGAAGTGTGGAACAGAAAAACAGGATAGTAAGAAAGTTAGTGAGAAATAGAAATAGAAGTAAAAGAGTGTAAAATGGAATGACTTAAGAAACAGATCCGGCAGAGAACAAGAGAGTGACTTCTTTGCACATTATTCACCTGTATATGATAATTAAAATCTTTACACCTGTCAAGAGTTCATTTAAATGAAGTCCTGACCAATTAATGCAGTGGTTGGTACTTGAATGTAGGTCACCGTTGGTGCATTGGCTGTCCTTCTGTCAATCAGTTTGATTGCTTCATTACATATTTATCATATGTTTCTGTTTTAATATTTCTACTTAACATACAAAGTTTAAAATGGATGGCCAACTTTAAGTATGGAATACTTTAAAGAGGTGAAGTAATGTTAAGGATAAGAACTCGCCCCTGTCATGAAACAGGTACAGCAATGGCTTAAGGTATGAAAGGCCCTGGATCTTACCACCAGCTGTGACATGCTAAAATCACACAATGGTAGTTATTTAGTTCTTTTGTTTGTGCTTTACCAATTATAAGAGTATTTTTTAAAATTGGCCATCCTGGATTTAGGACTGATTGTTCGAAGCATGCTATCACAGTGAAGGTGGCACTATTTATACATCATCTTAACACTATCCAGAGGTAACTAAGGTTGTTGTTAGGATTTATAATGCAGCAACATAATTATTAATTAAAATAGAATGTAGAAAGTTCATCTTTTTATTAGAGGAAAAATAACAACTATAATTTCTTGTGGACATTTTTTCTTATGACTTACAATTATAAAAAATATAAAGCCATATATATACATGTATAATTTTGTTTACTTTTTTGTTTCTTATGTCTTACATTTTTTATACATGTGTCAAAGTAAACAAGTATAAATTGATCTTGTGCCTTTTTATGATATGTTTGTAGCTTTGATGTCAAATACAAATACAGACTGTTGAATACCAGGCTTTCATTCAGGCAATAAATTCAATTACACAGAGAAAACAAATGTTGATTTAATCGAATTGTATACCCTGATCTGTGTATTAATTTCTGTTTATTATTGATTCAATAGCCTATTAATCTTTAACTTTTGGGATTCGTAAAAAATGACTCCAGTCAATGATATAGCTCACATGTTTTCATTTAATTATATATCTTTGGGTAGTTTTCAAAAATAGTTTCAGATAAAAGGATGATTTCAACTGAGATGACACAGCTAGGGAGGAATCACAGTCAAAGAAAAATTGATACTTGTTATAAAGAGTGTGAGAGCAGGTCTGATTGGTCAGAATGAGGCTAAAATAATAAATAAATAGACCAATCAAATGGTTGGGATTTGACATTTAAGTCTGTAATCAGGACCAGTTGTTACCTCAGATCCTGCTAGTTGTGTTAGCAAACCCACACAACTTCTTATCCCTTTGCTTTGTAATATTCAGCACAATGAAGGATTCCTTTGAGCTGGCAGCAAATAGTGAAGATCCCAGTCAGATGGGCTGTTGGCCTTGCTCAGTTGATGCTTTGTTGGCGATGAGTTATGTTAAAAACATCCTGAAGTCATGGAGGTCAAAGGTTGCTATCTTGAAATGCCTTTTTCACATTTAGCTAGGTGACAAAATTATAGTAAAAGCTGTAGTCGTAACGTTTTTGGTAGAGCTATTGGTCTTAATCAGTGATTATAGATATTGTTCTTTAGTGGTGTATATAGATATTGGTCTTAAGTTATAAATATAGATGTCAGTATTTAGAACTTAATATAGATATTGTTCTTTAGTGGTGTATATAGATATTGGTCTTAAGTTATAAATATAGATGTTAGTATTTAGAACCTAATATAGATATTGTTCTATAGTGGTGTATATAGATATTGGTCTGTAAGGGTGTATATATCAGTCTCTGGTCCAGCCTTGAAAAAAGCCTAGAATGGTATGGCTATGTAATTTGGTTGCTATGGTTATATCATAAAGAAGTGTTGTACATTCTCTTGCACATTGAGTTAACTGTTCAAGTATAAATAGCATTCTATAAGCATTGATCCACTTTTGTTGTTTACTTTAAGCGACTTGATGTAAGAAAAAATTGAATGAACCTTTTTTTTTTTTTTACTGATGGAATGCATTGTCTTCTTGTCATGTTAGCATGAGAACATTCGGGCTGAATCCCTGTAGCTGCCTATTGAGGTCTAGCCTTGGCTTGTTTTACAGAGATAAACCCTACATGTATTTTTGGTATAAATGCTGATAAGGATATCACATTGATTTGTACCAATGACACAAATTTTTTATTTTATAACATGTTACAGTAACTAATTTAACTGCATGAAAGCAACATTTTTTTGTCTCTAACCCTAATTTACCTGTAAATGTCATCTTTCAAAGAAATCTCATTAACTTGTATCTGAATAAAGATTTATTTTCATAAAATTGGAGTCGTCAGGTTATTTAATTTCTTGCCAGGATATCATAGTAAATTCTTCAATTACTCTTTGTGTGGTTAATCATTTAAACATTTATCTGAAGATCATGAAGGGTTGAATATTTCAATTATCACAAGCAGAAAGAAGGCAGCAAGATCAGATGAACAGAGGGTTGAAATGACCTGATTACAAAAGGAAAAGGTAAAATGTCTCCCTGACAGCCTGGCTCACAGGAGATCTGAAAGATATATTGTTGTAAACCAGTAGTTTAATATTACTCTTCAATAGCCCTGATTTATCCCATATCCTTCTATGTTTATTAATAACCAATACTATTTCCTAATTATATACAAACAACTTCATTGACAGGTAACTTGCTGTATTTCTAGAGTCTCTCAAGCTAATTGTACAGACTCTGATCAGACAACTCTATAAATAGAAACTGGCTGATCAGGAACTGTACCTTTTCCCAAGTCCTGATTGATTTGTGCTTGGCAGATTTGGTTTTAAAGGTATCATTTGACCTTTGATGATCTGTTGTATTACCAGCCAAGTTGTCTCTAGCTATATTGACAGGCCCAATAGAGTTAGAATCTGATACCTAATGAAAGGCAACCTCTGTTTATTCAATGGCAAGAAGTCAGCTTGAATTATGATCTGACCACATCTAGACCTTTATTTACCTCCAGTCTTTTATCTGTAAATGATCTTAATATATTCACCCAAAAAAGGTAACCACAACACACTTCAATACCATTTCATATCATTTTCTTTAGGTTTCTTAAAAGATATTAGAAATAAATTTTCTTCTGTGGCATAAGGAGCCTAATATAGTAGTTCAGACAGCACAGATCATAGTTTGTGGTTATCAATTGGTGAACTTAAAAGTGAGCTTAAGAGGTTATTTCATGAAAAATACTTTCTTGTAACTTCTCACGAACAAAGGTGTGTATATGCCTGTAAACACTAGTAGATACAATTTTTACCTTTAATGTTCAATTAATTTTTAGCATTTGGCTTGATTATAATATGGATATATTTCAAACTTTGTGTTCGGACATACTGTTGTAATGTAAAGTTTGTTGAAATCTTGTGGAAATCTTAAAAATTCCTCATGTTCTTCAACCGTGAGTCATGTTACAATTTCATAGTCTATTTATAATGATGCATTGTGCTTTAGTTCTGGAGTAAATAAACATCATCTAAAAACTTATGTCACTCAAACCAATGTTTATGATAATATTCTAAATAACTTAACTATAAATAACTTTAAAAACTTAAAAATAACTTTAAAGAATAGCAATATGTTGGAAGTATACTTAATTTTGATTGAGGTGATTATTATTTATTTTATTTTGCAGTAATTTTGCAATGATAAGTAGTTTAAATTTTTTGTCAATTGCAAAGTTTGTAAGTGTTAAAAATACCATGGGGTAACACATTTCATTTTTTAATAACAACTTGTCAGGCTCCCATATAGATGCCATCAAGAATTTTTTCTATTTGCTGAAACTGTAGATTTGTTATAGAGCAAAATTATGATATTAATTGTCTGTTTTCCTAATTAAAGACTACAACATACTTTAAAATGGTAATGCATGTTGCAGGTACTTGTAAGATGAGTGTGTGTATGTTTGATTGTAAAAATTTCTATGTTATTGCATACAGTTCTCATTATTCACTTCCGCCATTGTGCTAGCTGACGTGAACTGCTATGCAGTAATTGCTCAATGCTGTTGCATATAGCGTAGATTCAGATCAACCAGCTTCTAATTAGATAAGTCTGATCAGGATCTGCATGATTTGCTGCATTACCAAGCAAAAAGTAATTTAATTTTAACACCATTGCAAACCAGTAACAAAGAATTACTATGGGTACCAAAAGTAGCAGTGTAAGTGTTACTTGATGGTACAGATATGAACCAATTTGGAAAAGTATACCTTACTTTGAATCTTGTCTTTCCATTACGGATGTAAGGTGAGCATTAATATCAACTTAGTCACAAATACCTGTGCACATTTTCTTTTAGTAGTGCCTATTAAGAAACAGATAAAGATAAAGATAAGAAAAGTAAATTTGTGACAGGATTTAAGGATTTTTGCTGTGACTTTGGAGAGAAAAGATTAAACTGGATATTCTTTTGTAACTGGTAAAAAAAGTATACTTTCTCATATTAAGTTTTAAAAAAGCATTTGCTGTTTTGAAGTGTTCGTTATCTGTATGTTTTTAGGCGAAATGATATTCTACTTGACAAAGAATTGTGTTTAAAAATTATCTGTTACCATTGGAAACTCATAAATTAAAAGGCCTTGTATGAGGAGACGGTTGTATACAAAACATTATACATTCAGTGTATTTATGTGCATCTTCGTGTGAGCGTGTTTAATCAATTGAAATCTCTTTTGTTATCCAAAAAGGTTTGTTACAGGGGAAGCATCTGATAGGAAGGGGAATTTGTCAACCTGTTGATAGGGCTTTGTGACACTATGTAAGAAAAATGCAGTTTGGAATGGTTCTGGTTTGTGTAAATCTTTGCTACCCCAGAATGTTGTTTGTGCCAGAGGTATTTCTGTCCTTCTAAGGTGATAGAGTCATGGCTAAGCTGTCTCCAGTAATGAAATGATATGTCACATGATACCCAGACCAGAGTGGTGCACAAGGTGGAATGTTGAGTACATTTTGTCGAAAGATCCATGCTGTTTTAACTAGATTTGCCTTGCTTGATGCTCATTTCTAGTGTCCTTTTACTCAGGATAGTTACAAGACAGTTTAATGTTAGGATAATGAGATTGAGTCTATATCCTTCACATTGTGAGTGTACCTAACAGGCTGTCATGGTAAAGGCAGCACTATATGCCATTAGTGCACCTTCTAAAGTATTGACAGTGAAAATTGTCAGTGGGGTGATTAAACCTAACTCTGCAAATTGCTTTCATTATTGTATACACCAGGCTTGATGGGAACATAATGAGGCAGCTGGCAACAAATCATCAGACAGTACTTCTTACACATTGGATGCAGCCAGATCTAACCTGGGAAAATAGTTGTGATATGATGACTGAATTGAGAAAGTGCTTCAAATTAACATAATATCCAAATTAAGAAGTAGTTAATACAATTAAAAATACCAATTGAATAAATAGTTTTGTAGATAGTGGAATAAGTGACATTAAGTACTTGCACTGTTTGTGGTGTTCATGTGTTAATTGTCATTGACTTTATGAAATTACAGAACTGTAACTATTCGTATAAAATGTATAGTATCATGGTAGATAACAAAAGTGGCATGAAGTTTATAGAAGTGATGAATTAATTATTTGTGAAATTGTTGTTGTCGGCAACTATATGGGAGGTTAATAGACATTCATGTATGACAAACCAATGTGAACTTTGCATTCTAAGTTATGACTATATTGATGATTTATGACTGTAGTGAATGAATCATGACCAAAAAAAAAGATACACAAGTCCAAATAATCATGCAAATTTATCCCTTTACTTGCTGGAAACTACATTCTCCCCAACTATCATTAACTTGTAACATACCCCTAATGGTGTTTCCAGCAAGTAAAGTGTTAAATGTAAACAAAGTTTGATTGTGAGCTTTAAGTGTTACTATTTTTATTGGTCTCTTTTCAGGAAACTTATTTTCTAGCAAGTTTTGGAGTCATTATGAAGACTACGCAGATAGCTTTTGTGCAGTAGAAGGGTAGGTAGCTTTTTTTGAAGCCTTGATTTTACACCATAATGTCAAATTAATTTATATAGTGTTGACATTTAATCTTAACTTTAACTTCAAGTTACCATTTTCATACTGTCAGAGTGAAGTCTTACTATGCTTTTAGAATGTGAGTAACAGCTCAAAATAGCTCATTTTAGATGTCTTGCAAAGTTTCCAGCATGCATCTTTATATACTCTGGAAGATGGTGTTTGCCGAAATCCTTGACTTCTAGCAACTTTGGCTTAAGAATGATTAGTGAATACAGGTGTTTAATTGTAATGCTGTTAGTAACCTTAGTTGCAGAACTTTTCCTACTTACCTGTTCTCATAACACATTTTAGTTTTTCTGTGTTTAATAAATTTTTCACTGTTATACTTTCCAGCTATCCTAGTCTGCATATTTTGTTTTCTCCTTTTCCACTGTTGCTTGAAGGAACATATTTCTAGCAATTGTTCTGTTGTTTGTTGCAGACTTTTAACAGAGAAGTATGAGAGTGATGAGTCTTTTGTAGAGTTTCTGGAACTCCGACAAGGGAAGTCACTCCTGACGTTGGAGGATCTCCTCAGACTACCTGTAAGTTTTCTCCTTATTTGCAGGACAGGAATCCTGCATTACACAAACTATTAGGCTCTGAATACAAGAACTAAAATATGTTTGTCCTGATTGAATAGTGTCAACAGATGCCTTTACCTGTCCAAGCATTCTGAGGTCCATCTCTACCCAATGTATACATTTGTTTTGTATGTTGTTATGTTTTCTATGTATTTTACACAGTGAGTCTTGTCTTCTATAGTTATCACAAATATATAATATTGCAACATCTATCTGTACGACTATTACTCGACCATTGTCCATATAACTTGCTGGTTTCATCATGTTTTTGATAACTTTTTATTTACTCAAAACTTCAATTTTGCACTTTTTTTGTGTTGCGTGTTATTTACTATGTTATGTGGGATTTTTTTTATATTATACATGTATGTGCCAACACTATATGCAAAATGACAGCTACCCACATATACAACCTTGATGATATTTGTACAATAACTTACAAGACGGTCTTTGTGCTGTCTATATAAGTGTTATGTCATGTATTATCATATTGCAAGAATTTTTCCTATCTTTTAAGCAACAATATAAAGTGATCACATTATGAGATATTTTTTGGCTCATGTTCTTGTGTATTAATAGACATGATCTTGTTAAATCAATAATAGGTTGCTGGGTTGGTCTGGTATACTCAGGTGTCAGCCTGCTACAATAATGCTGTGACATGACACCAGTGTGTGTCAGACTTATAATTATGTTCTTACAGACAACCTCTTCTATCTTCTGAACATTGTATAAGACTTCTATACTGACACTGACTTTATTTCCACAACTGTTACTATTAATGGTATTGACTAGCTCAAGGGTATTGGAAGGCATGGAATGGAAGGTTCTTGTTGACTTTTTCTAAAATACTTTTATGTCTTTTGAAAGCAAAACTTGTATTTCTTGTAACAGAAAAACTTTTATTTCATGTCAAAGCAAAATAGTTATTTATTGTCAAAAGTGTTAGCTTTATTTCTTGTCAAAACAAACTCTTTAATTTTTAAAAAGCAAAAGTGTTACTTCAGTCAAGGCCAAAATCTTTAAGCTTTGCCAAAGCTAAAAACCCGCACTCTTTGCTAAAGCTGAAACCTGTATATCTTGCTACAGATGAAACCTGTATATCTTGCTACAGCTGAAACCTTTATGCTTATACAAAGCTGAAACTTTAATGTCTTGATAAAGCTGAAACCTATATATCTTGCTACAGCTGAAACCTGTATATCTTGCTACAGCTGAAACCTGTATATCTTGCTACAGCTGAAACCTGTATATCTTGCTAAAGCTGAAACCTGTATATCTTGCTACAGCTGAAACCTGTATATCTTGCTACAGCTGAAACCTGTATATCTTGCTACAGCTGAAACCTGTATATCTTGCTACAGCTGAAACCTGAATATCTTGCTACAGCTGAAACCTGTATGTCTTGCTACAGCTGAACCCTTTAGCTTAGTCAAAGCTGAAACCTGTATGTCTTGATAAAGCTGAATCCTTTATGCTTTGCCAAAACTGAAACCTATATGCCTTGCTAAAGATGAAACTACTTTGCCCTGCCAAAGTCTAATATTGCTGGTGAATCATTAGAAATATGTCAGTATGAAAACTCTCATTATTGGAAATTTATTTCAGTTTGATTCCTCAAACATGTATTTAGATTTATACTTACTAAATGTCCATATTGGATGGTGGGGGACATGTCCTCAACTGTTACTATTGTGATTTGACATTGTAATTTGCAAAATAACCTAACTTGACCAGTTGACCTCAGTTACCAAGGGGATGCTAATTCACTGAATGTCCCAGTGTCCGATAGTGTTCCTTTAGTGTAGATATGTTTTAACATTCAAACCTATCTTTTGTAGTCACTTGTTAATTTTTTTTGGCTAAGCATTTATTAGTTTCTATATGTACAGACATGGGTTTTAATAAAGTATACCATTAACACATTTACAAAGTTGTTCTGGTATGCTCTGTATAGAAGATTTGATTAACGTGTGAAGATAAGAGGAAAGCAGTCAAATATGCTGAAGATTTTTGCCATATTTGTCTGCCAAATATTTTAGGGGTGGTTCATAAAAAGGCAGAGAAACTTTATACGGCCATACATAGGTTATAAATACAGTTAAAGTGACATATTTTGAACATGATGTGTTATCACTTGATTGACTCTGTTCATTAACATAAACAGTGTATGGGCTGAAAAAAAACATCAGAAAGGAGAGAAATGTTCATTAAAATAGTGTAGATAGTAAGCTTTCTAAATGAAGTTATGAGTTGCCAGTTTTTGTGATGCAGTATGTTAATAAGTAGTTGTCAGTCAAAAACATGGATGCACTCGCAATGTTTGATAATATCTTGACATTGAGAAACTGTGCGGATGGTAATTAAAAGGGTTGCTTAGAGACAGGACAGAACAAATACTTTATATGTATGTTTATGTACATACACCAGCCTTGTAACTCCATGACATGGATTCTATCCAGGTTGAGGTGACAACTTTCCTGTTAAGAACTCTGCCAGCTGTCCAGGGTTGTTTGGGTGGTTCTACGAGCAAAAGTTGCAAATTGCTAAATTTGACCATAATTGTGTTAAATAATAATGATTTGAACAACATGTACAGACTCACTACTAAATGACCTTGATGGTTTTAAAGAGTTTAGACTGACAAATATCTTTGTAACATTTTGTATTTGTGTAGCCAATATTTAAATAACATCTTACATAAAAAACTTGCCAAAATTTTAAGGCTGTGCAATTCACATGCAGCAGATACAATATGTCTGGGTAACATGTCAAATATCCAGTTATAAGTGCATTAAAAAAAAAATAAAAAAATTGGGAATCTTGCACCGGCATTTTTTTTCCTGACTATGATCATTGTATTTTATATTAAATTTCATTCACTCCAGTTCATGCTCAAACTAAAAGAAGACTGGTTCAGTAGGTAATGGATTTTGTTGGTGTGTACCTCCAGATAACTTTGCAACTCATTAAGTGCTGTAAGCTGTAAGTGTAATATGCTTAATGTTGTTTTTTTAGAAGCTTTACTGTATAAAGAAAGGTAGTTTTGAGAATAGTAGAACTGTTGAGTCCAGTGACAAATGGCTTTACGATATCAGAAAACATTGAATTGAGATGATAGCTTGAGTATTTTTGTTAGTGATCATCATATTGATGGTCGTCTATATGTCAAGTGGTCGTCAATAGATGGGATTATGGCTGGAAAATGGATGGACAATGGTTGACAGTGGATGGACAATGGATGGCCAAACCCATGGTGGTCAATAGGCTAGCTGGGTGCAAGCAAACAGACTGGACCCACTTCTTAAAGTCTTAAAATACCTTTACATGCTAGTCTCATCAATAGCCCACACTAAATCTGAGAAATATTCTTACAACTACAAGTACCTGCATAGGCTGCTGGACTTTATTTCTAAAAGTCTGCAGTAAATAGTGTGGATCCTGGTCATTCAAGGCCAGCTTGGGACTGGCTGATATGGATCTACACTATGTGCATTGGCCGGATCATTTCCTGCAGGAAAGGCTGAGCATTTTAGTGACCATTTACTCAGTTTATGTACATTTTAGTGACCATATACTCAGTTTATGTACATTTCAGTGACCATATACTCAGTTTATGTACATTTTAGTGACCATTTACTCAGTTTATGTACATTTTAGTGACCATTTACTCAGTTTATGTACATTTTAGTGACCATATACTCAGTTTATGTACGAGAGCCTTAAACTAATTGTTTGTGACACTGGTGTAACAGCATGAAGATTGTTGTCCTAAAGATTTAATGGTTCAGTTGTGATCGTTAATAAACAAGAAGTGATTGAGATGATTTAGTTAAATAGTCCAGAGTTATATGGGTTAAAGCAATTAGGTAGATATTGAAGCTATGGTCAGTGACCAATCACAAGTAACAGCGATATCGGAAAGTGCATAAGATAATGCATACATATTTCTATAAGTGAACTCTTGTTCATTTTTAAACTGATTTTAAAATCTGGGTTACCTAAATGGAATGCTTGCTTCATCCTTATTGTAGGACTAGTGGTTTAAGCTATTCAGAAATAGATAGGATTATGAAAGAAGAAGCCTTCATTATAATTTATTTTGCTACATAAATTGTGAATAAACTAAATTATTTAACATGCCATAGCCGAAAATCAGACATACAAACTATACACTAGATTTTATATTACTTAAAAAATGTCATTAATATTATCATGTTGTTAATACTTTACAAACAATAAAATTCTGCCCTGTTGACAAAATGTTACTGAACATTCACTGAACATTATCTTGAGTATAATTTTATATTTGTTTCTTTAAATATCACAGTCAGCTCTTTACATCCAATCATGTACCTTGTTGAAGATATCCAGGAACTTAATTCCAATACAGGACCAAATATTTAGTCAGAAGTCAGATAGGTGGCTGTGCCCTGTTTTATTTGGTCAGCCAATGTTATTGCAGGGTGCTGTTGTTGTCAGACCAAACAGACGTTTTCAGCACTTTGATTGCACAAATAATTAGCTGTGTATAGTACAATTGTGGTAGACTGTCTAGTCTAATATTTGCTGATGTCTAGGTAGACTGCAGAATTCACTGATTCTCGGTGCAAGATCTGTTTGACCAGCTGTTTTGGTTGTGTTGGTGGTGATTTTGTCATGATGTCCTAACAAAGGAAGTTTTAGAAGGACTGGGATCAGATTTCTAGCAAACATTGAAGGACCGATGATGGTGGTATGGTCCTTACTGGTTGGGTTACAGAATCTGCATTATATGCCATACACTGTTCCCAGACCTTAGTTGCTCTTCCATTTACCCATAAGCCATTTTTAATTGGACATGATATACTTTATCAACATAGATTAAATTTATCACATATTATCCTCTGATAAATGCACAGTTAAGCTGTTAACTGGCTTCCATGATTTTTTTTTTGTGATATTAATTTTGATCAACCAGACCTGGTAGCGCGATCAGTAGAGCGTCTGCTCCAGGTATGGGAGGCTCCGAGTTTGATCCTGATCATGACATGACATACCAAAGTCGTTAAAAATAGTAGTGGTACAGTTCCCTTGCTAATGCTCAAGCAAATGTAAGGTAAGTCCCAACTGGTTAGCCTGGTGTCAGGATATTGTGACTGGGTGTGGTATCATGCCAGGTGTTCACAGCATGCTACATACAGTGAAGGCAGCACTATATCTGCATCAAGTGGACACCATCTTTAAGACTTTATATTTTATTACATATATCAAAAAAGAACAAATTATGATGGTCATTATTTAATAAAGTGAAATATATAATTCTACATATCTGTTTCCCTAAAATAATTTTACAGACAAGTCATCATGATTTTATGATTATGATGTTACGCTCTATAATATTGTATTCAAATGCACAGTATGCTGTGTCAAATGCCAGAATCCATTACCTAAATAGGATACCTAATTACAATCTTTAAGTTTTCACCACTGCCAGGCACTGTGCCAGGCACAGCATACATATATTTTATCTACTGAAAAGAAAAAAGTTACACTGCATTTTGTACAGCCTAAATAATATGTCAAGTGAATTCATTCTCATATGTATGCATATATTGACATGTTTCTTCAAGTTAGTTTTTATTCAGAGCCATGTATACTTAAAAAGCTCAAGGTCGCATCTAGGATATCCTCCAGCCTTCATAAACTTGTAAGCATATCCAAGAGGTAAATAACTTGCTGGTTTCTGATTGTATCCCAGGTCTACTGTCCTAGCAAACAATCTTCAAATTTTTCTGAAACAATGTCCACTAGTAGCATGTATAGTGCTGCTGGAACTGAATAGCATATTGTAAACAACAATCATGATACCACACCCAGTCACATTCTGACACGAAGCCAACCAGTCATGGAACTACCCTTTTATTTATGTTAGCATTAGCAAGGGAGCTATACCATCACAAGTTTGGTATGTCTGTCTCAGATTTGAACTGGGCACCTTCTGTACCTGGAACAGATGCTCTACCAAGTGCACCATCAGGTCTGGATTTTCTAATTGTTTAAAATCATCTGGTTTTGAATAATGCATTGTAACAGATTTGGGTGGTAATCTAATTAACAGTTGACCAGAATCCAACTACCTGTATATCTCCTATTGCAGTAACATTTAAGTTGACGATTAAAAAAAATAAAGTTGCATTTTGAGGAGCCATATTGAAAACAATGATAATACATTGCATGTTACAAGTATAAACAGTGCTTTTGTCACCTTTGAGGGAAAGAAGGCAGGGCACTACAAGTGGGGATTTTTGTCTTTAAAGATCCTAAGTGCCAAATGGAACATTTAATTTACTAAATAATTATGCTATTATATTATTTAACAAAAAATACAGATTTGTGTCAGGATTGTCAGGGAGTTTAGGCAGTTAAAAGAAAATTATATACACTTTTTACAGGGGCGGATCCGAAACATTTTGATGGTGGGGTATGAATCAAGATCCATTCAACTTTATCACAGTAAATACTTGATATATACACACAGTAGGCGACCCCAGCATCAATCTAAGCAAACTAATGGTAAAATTTACTGTAAAAGCTGAGTATTTTTTAAGCTTACATGTATGTGTTTTCACAACTCTACATTTTTACCTGGTTGGTGAGGGCGAGAGCATCCCCCCATCCCGCCCCCCTGGATCCACAGCTGCTTTGTGTAGATGGGAACAGGGTGTAATCAGCAAAACATGTTGTTAATTGTTATTAGAATGTGAATATTGGATTATCTCTAACTATTTGTTGGTTGAGAGGTATGTGCTAAGCATAGTTTCTTACATCAGTCACTTTGGTCCCGTCACGCTCACCTAATACACCGTGTTTATCCTGCTCTGAGTAAGCTACCTATGTGATGTATGATGTGTTTGATGTATGAAATTTATCTGTCATCATCGCTGGGCAGCTGACAGTATCCACTCTGAAACTGCTGACCATGAAATGGTCCTGTCCAGGTGTAGAAGTGTCGATCAGCCAGCTTCCTGCAGAATCTCCACTTGTTGCTGCAAAGTGTCTTTGTTACATTTGTATTGGTTAATAAACATCAGTGTGTAAGTGGTAGGGGTCACTTTTAAATGCAGCAGACAAAGGTTTGAACTGTGTGATATGATTTATGAGAGGACAACCCTCTGAGCTGGAACATTGCCACCTCCAGGGACACAATGTTTAACAGTGTTTAATAGCATCATAAAATAAATGGGCTATTTTTTGTGCTTAGAAGGAAGAAAGAGAAATATCATATGAAGTTGATAGAGTATTAAAATTTAATTCAAATGAAATGCAAAATTCCATGAAGTATGTACATGTTTTACATCAATTAATTCTATTTACATTTATGGTTTCATAAATGCAGGAAAGTGATTTGTTTGCATTAACTCTTAATATTCATAATGGGAAGACATATTTTAATTGTTTATCATCCAAAATAATATTTCCTTGAAATATTGATATTTAATTCATATTTAAAGAAATATTTGTGAACATCTCTTCAGTCTTGGCCACCCTGCCATCTAAATCTGATAAACTTACAAAAGCACCCAAAATGAAATTATCTATCTCTAATACACTTGCATTATGTTGATGGCTGCCTGATATGGTATATACTTTATAGCTTGGAGGGAATACTTCATTCAATCCTATCCTTTAGCCCTTGTACAAATATCTCACCTGACCATCACCACTAACTGCTGGATAAATGCAACATTACCCTAATAATGGTCACACTCACCTGTCAGCAAAACTAACCTATCTCTCCATTATCCACCTGTAACATAGCTTTGTAAAGCATCAGTTAGAAATATAAGTGTTATTTTACCTACCATAAAACAGGGAAACCTGGGTAATGACCCATAACCCAGGGTGACGTATTAGAAAATTCAAATATAACAGCGGGATGTTTTTTTTAATACAACTGCAGCTGACAGTTTTGGAATATAGTAAAATTAATGAGCTGTGATTGATTGTTGCATGTTTGATGTGTATTGAAGACAATGAAGAGAAAGAAGAGTTTGAGTTTTGTTGTGCGCAGGAAGCTTATGAAAAGAATGGTACGTAAAACAAGTGTATTGGGTCATACATATTTTATGTGAATTGTTACATAAATCTTAGGCAACCCATTTATAGTGGGACATGTTTCTATTTAATTAGGTCCTTGAGATATTTTGTAATTAATCATAAATCATTTGTGCAAAGGTTTATGCCTACCAAAAATCTTGTGAATGTATGAAGTGATGTTTTTATGATGAGATATAATACTGCCTTCAATATAAAACCATGTTGTTTAAAGCTTGATGTAAGATCACTTGCCCAGTACCTTTATGTTAATTGTTGATGATCAAATAATGGGGCAAATTCCCTATTTACTTAGTCTAAAATGAAGCGGCTACATCAGTGCCATTTTTTAAATGCATTTTTTTTCCTTCTCGCATCAAACGCACAATTCCATTTCTTTGGGTCATAAGCCAACAGTTGTAAGCCAACAATTAGCTTACAAGGGACTTAACTCAAATTTTGAGTAGAAAATTAATTAAAGTGGTGTTATTTCCCCTGAAATGTTTAGTGTTAAATTAATTTTTAACATAAATTGGACAGGTTGTAAAGAAGCCAACATGCAAACAAGAAGTTATAATTATACATAAGATATGTAAGAAGCCAATAAATAATAATACAACAAAAATATAATTATGTACTTTCTGAGCTGGTTAAGAAGGAATCCCTTTTATGAGATTATCAAGTTAGAGACTGTTTACTATCAGGTGTGCTGTTACATACCTATCTTACCTGGCTTTAAACATGTATAGACTTAACTCTTAGCCTGCTAACAATGAACTGATCAAATAGTGAAGAACTAGATCAGCCTAGGAGCTATCAGAACAGGATCTGACCTGTAATTGTATGGAGTATCTAGCTGTATCTTTACCACTACATCTAGTTGTAAGCAAATATGGTAAGATTTTGTCTTGTAAATTTTTAGCATGGTAAGGTCTAATTGTGACACTTGGTATGGATGACTAGAGGACTGAAACCTTAGATCATAATGGGACAGATTGCCTGCGTGTGATCAGGTTACTTTTACTGTTGAGATGATAGTATAGAGCTGCAAATTGATACCATTGACTCACTTTCCACAGGTTATTCAGGCTGGCTTGGAGCACCATACCTTCATCATTTAAACATCTTCACACACATGCTGCCCTTTCATCACATTTAATTGTTTTCTTATAACCCTTCATCTGTAGAAATATACTCTTCTAATACCTGATGGAGAAAATGGTATTTTTGGTAAAATTTCTCCACAAAGATTATGCTGCTATGGTTAGATCAGAAGCCCAAATGTCATGTTGCCCTGGCTGACAATGTAGGTCATGTGTGTCATAATACTGATGCTGTCACATTGTGACATTATATCTACTTTTTTATAGACTGACTTACAGTGTAAATACTTGTAGAAAAATTGAATACTGAGACTGAATGCCCCATTGTTTGACACAGCCATCATTTTGTGTCAGTGGGCTATGTGTAAAAGAATAAGTTATATTTAACTTTAGCAACACTTGTTAGAACTTTCATTTAAGAGGGACAGTTACAATGTTCATTTAAAGAGGGACAGTTACAACTTTCACTTAAAGAGGGACAGTTACAACTTTCACTTAAAGAGGGACAGTTAGAACTTTCACTTAAAGAGGGACAGTTACAATGTTCATTTAAAGAGGGACAGTTACAACATTCATTTAAAGAGGAACAGTTATAACTTTCATTTAAAGAGGGACAGTTACAACGTTCATTTAAAGAGGAACAGTTACAACTTTCATTTAAAGAGGGACAGTTAGAACTTTCACTTAAGAGGGACAGTTACAACTTTCATTTAAAGAGGGACAGTTACAACTTTCATTTAAAGAGGAACAGTTACAACTTTCATTTAAAGAGGGACAGTTAGAACTTTCACTTAAGAGGGACAGTTACAACTTTCATTTAAAGAGGGACAGTTACAACTTTCATTTAAAGAGGAACAGTTACAACTTTCATTTAAAGAGGAACAGTTACAACGTTCATTTAAAGAGGGACAGTTAGAACTTTCACTTAAAGAGGGACAGTTACAATGTTCATTTAAAGAGGGACAGTTACAACATTCATTTAAAGAGGAACAGTTATAACTTTCATTTAAAGAGGGACAGTTACAACGTTCATTTAAAGAGGAACAGTTACAACTTTCATTTAAAGAGGGACAGTTAGAACTTTCACTTAAGAGGGACAGTTACAACTTTCATTTAAAGAGGGACAGTTACAACTTTCATTTAAAGAGGAACAGTTACAACTTTCATTTAAAGAGGGACAGTTAGAACTTTCACTTAAGAGGGACAGTTACAACTTTCATTTAAAGAGGGACAGTTACAACTTTCATTTAAAGAGGGACAGTTACAACTTTCATTTAAAGAGGAACAGTTACAACGTTCATTTAAAGAGGGACAGTTAGAACTTTCACTTAAGAGGGACAGTTACAACTTTCATTTAAAGAGGGACAGTTAGAACTTTCATTTAAAGAGGGACAGTTAGAACTTTCATTTAAAGAGGGACAGTTAGAACTTTCATTTAAAGAGAGACAGGTGCAACTTTCATTTAAAGAGGGACAGTTAGAACTTTTATTTAAAGAGAGACAGGTGCAACTTTCATTTAAAGAGGGACAGTTAGAACTTTCATTTAAAGAGGGACTGTTAGAACTTTCATTTAAAGAGGGACAGTTAGAACTTTCATTTAAAGAGAGACAGGTGCAACTTTCATTTAAAGAGAGACAGTTAGAACTTTCATTTAAAGAGGGACAGGTGCAACTTTCATTTAAAGAGGGACAGTTAGAACTTTCATTTAAAGAGGGACAGGTGCAACTTTCATTTAAAGAGGGACAGGTGCAACTTTCATTTAAAGAGGGACAGGTGCAACTTTCATTTAAAGAGGGACAGGTGCAACTTTCATTTAAAGAGGGACAGTTAGAACTTTCATTTAAAGAGGGACAGTTAGAACTTTCATTTAAAGAGGGACAGTTACAACTTTCACTTAAAGAGGGACAGTTAGAACTTTCATTTAAAGAGGGACAGGTGCAACTTTCATTTAAAGAGGGACAGTTAGAACTTTCATTTAAAGAGGGACAGGTGCAACTTTCATTTAAAGAGGGACAGGTGCAACTTTCATTTAAAGAGGGACAGGTGCAACTTTCATTTAAAGAGGGACAGGTGCAACTTTCATTTAAAGAGGGACAGTTAGAACTTTCATTTAAAGAGGGACAGTTACAACTTTTATTTAAAGAGGGACAGTTACAACTTTCATTTAAAGAGGGACAGGTGCAACTTTCATTTAAAGAGGGACAGTTACAACTTTTATTTAAAGAGGGACAGGTGCAACTTTCATTTAAAGAGGGACAGGTGCAACTTTCATTTAAAGAGGGACAGGTGCAACTTTCATTTAAAGAGGGACAGTTAGAACTTTCATTTAAAGAGGGACAGTTAGAACTTTCATTTAAAGAGGGACAGTTACAACTTTCACTTAAAGAGGGACAGTTACAATGTTCATTTAAAGAGGAACAGTTACAACTTTCATTTAAAGAGGGACAGGTGCAACTTTCATTTAAAGAGGGACAGGTGCAACTTTCATTTAAAGAGGGACAGGTGCAACTTTCATTTAAAGAGGGACAGGTGCAACTTTCATTTAAAGAGGGACAGGTGCAACTTTCATTTAAAGAGGGACAGGTGCAACTTTCATTTAAAGAGGGACAGGTGCAACTTTCATTTAAAGAGGGACAGGTGCAACTTTCATTTAAAGAGGGACAGTTACAACTTTCATTTAAAGAGGGACAGGTGCAACTTTCATTTAAAGAGGGACAGGTGCAACTTTCATTTAAAGAGGGACAGGTGCAACTTTCATTTAAAGAGGGACAGTTACAACTTTTATTTAAAGAGGGACAGTTACAACGTTCATTTAAAGAGGAACAGTTACAACTTTCATTTAAAGAGGGACAGGTGCAACTTTCATTTAAAGAGGGACAGGTGCAACTTTCATTTAAAGAGGGACAGGTGCAACTTTCATTTAAAGAGGGACAGTTACAACTTTTATTTAAAGAGGGACAGTTACAACGTTCATTTAAAGAGGAACAGTTACAATGTTCATTTAAAGAGGGACAGGTGCAACTTTCATTTAAAGAGGGACAGGTGCAACTTTCATTTAAAGAGGGACAGGTGCAACTTTCATTTAAAGAGGGACAGGTGCAACTTTCATTTAAAGAGGGACAGGTGCAACTTTCATTTAAAGAGGGACAGGTGCAACTTTCATTTAAAGAGGGACAGTTACAACTTTCATTTAAAGAGGGACAGTTACAATGTTCATTTAAAGAGGGACAGGTGCAACTTTCATTTAAAGAGGGACAGGTGCAACTTTCATTTAAAGAGGGACAGGTGCAACTTTCATTTAAAGAGGGACAGTTACAACTTTCATTTAAAGAGGGACAGGTGCAACTTTCATTTAAAGAGGGACAGTTACAACTTTCATTTAAAGAGGGACAGTTACAACTTTCATTTAAAGAGGGACAGTTACAACTTTCATTTAAAGAGGGACAGGTGCAACTTTCATTTAAAGAGGGACAGGTGCAACTTTCATTTAAAGAGGGACAGTTACAATGTTCATTTAAAGAGGGACAGTTACAACTTTCATTTAAAGAGGGACAGTTACAACTTTCATTTAAAGAGGGACAGGTGCAACTTTCATTTAAAGAGGGACAGTTAAACGTTCATTTAAGAGGGACAGTTACACTTTTATTTAAAGAGGACAGGTGCAACTTTCATTTAAAGAGGGACAGGTGCAACTTTCATTTAAAGAGGGACAGTTACAATGTTCATTTAAAGAGGGACAGTTACAACTTTCATTTAAAGAGGGACAGTTACAACTTTCATTTAAAGAGGGACAGGTGCAACTTTCATTTAAAGAGGGACAGTTACAACGTTCATTTAAAGAGGGACAGTTACAACTTTTATTTAAAGAGGAACAGTTACAATGTTCATTTAAAGAGGGACAGGTGCAACTTTCATTTAAAGAGGGACAGGTGCAACTTTCATTTAAAGAGGGACAGGTGCAACTTTCATTTAAAGAGGGACAGTTACAACTTTTACTTAAAGAGGGACAGTTACAACGTTCATTTAAAGAGGAACAGTTACAACTTTCATTTAAAGAGGGACAGGTGCAACTTTCATTTAAAGAGGGACAGGTGCAACTTTCATTTAAAGAGGGACAGGTGCAACTTTCATTTAAAGAGGGACAGGTGCAACTTCATTTAATAGAGGGACAGTTACAACTTTCCATTTAAAGGGGACAGTTACAACTTTCATTTAAGAGGGACCAGGTGCAACTTTCGTCATTTAAAGAGGGACAGTTACCACGTTCATTTAAAGAGGGACAGTTACAACTTCATTTAAAAGAGGGGACAGGTGCAACTTCATTTAAAGAGGGACAGGTGCAACTTTCATTTAAAGAGGGACAGGTGCAACTTTCATTTAAAGAGGGACAGTTTACACAAAACTTTATTTAAAGAGGGACAGTTTACAACGTCATTTAAAGAGGAACAGTTACAATGTTCATTTAAAAGAGGGACAGGTGCAACTTTCATTTATAAAGAGGGAACAGGGGTGCAACTTTCATTTAAAGAGGGACAGTTACACTTTTATTTAAAGAGGTGACAGTACAAACGTTCATTTAAAGAGGAACAGTTACAATGTTTCATTAAAGAGGGACAGGTGCAACCTTTCATTTAAAGAGGGACAGGTGCAACTTTCATTTAAAGAGGGACAGGTGCAACTTTCATTTAAAGAGGGACAGGTGCAACTTTCATTTAAAGAGGGACAGGTGCAACTTTCATTTAAAGAGGGACAAGTGCAACTTTCATTTAAAGAGGGACAGTTACAATGTTCATTTAAAGAGGGACAGTTACAACTTTCATTTAAAGAGGAACAGTTACAACTTTCATTTAAAGAGGGACAGTTACAACTTTCATTTAAAGAGGGACAGTTACAACTTTCATTTAAAGAGGAACAGTTACAATGTTCATTTAAAGAGGGACAGTTACAACTTTCATTTAAAGAGGAACAGTTACAACTTTCATTTAAAGAGGGACAGTTACAACTTTCATTTAAAGAGGGACAGTTACAACTTTCATTTAAAGAGGGACAGTTACAACTTTCACTTAAAGAGGGACAGTTAGAACTTTCACTTAAAGAGGGACAGTTACAACTTTCATTTAAAGAGGAACAGTTACAACTTTCATTTAAAGAGGAACAGTTACAATGTTCATTTAAAGAGGGACAGTTACAACGTTCATTTAAAGAGGGACAGTTACAACTTTCATTTAAAGAGGGACAGTTACAACTTTCATTTAAAGAGGGACAGTTACAACTTTCATTTAAAGAGGGACAGTTACAACTTTCATTTAAAGAGGGACAGTTACAACTTTCATTTAAAGAGGGACAGTTACAACTTTCACTTAAAGAGGGACAGTTAGAACTTTCACTTAAAGAGGGACAGTTACAACGTTCATTTAAAGAGGGACAGTTACAATGTTCATTTAAAGAGGGACAGGTGCAACTTTCATTTAAAGAGGGACAGGTGCAACTTTCATTTAAAGAGGGACAGGTGCAACTTTCATTTAAAGAGGGACAGTTACAACTTTCATTTAAAGAGGGACAGTTACAACTTTCATTTAAAGAGGGACAGTTACAACTTTCATTTAAAGAGGGACAGGTGCAACTTTCATTTAAAGAGGGACAGGTGCAACTTTCATTTAAAGAGGGACAGGTGCAACTTTCATTTAAAGAGGGACAGGTGCAACTTTCATTTAAGAGGGACAGTTACAACTTTCATTTAAAGAGGGACAGTTACAACTTTCATTTAAAGAGGGACAGGTGCAACTTTCATTTAAAGAGGGACAGTTACAACTTTTATTTAAAGAGGGACAGTTACAACTTTCACTTAAAGAGGGACAGGTGTACCCTATTGTACAACCTATAAGATCATTGTTGTTACTAGACTTATTATTATGCGTTCATATTGCAGATTATCACAAACAACCTTGTAATGATCCACCATAAAATAAAATTCATTAGGATACAACTACTACACAATAACAACCAATAATAAATCAACAGAAGCAGAAAGTAAGAATACAAGTTTTTTTGTTGACAATGCGCCTCAAAAGTTGAAATGTCTTTTACAGGGCTTTATCTTGAAAAGAGACAACTACAGTTATACACCTACCTAATCTAAATAAGAAAATAATGGGCAATATAAAAGACATTACTGCAGTTCGCATATAATTAAAGTCTGTACAACATAAATCCTGTAGGGCTTTTTTATATCATTGTATAAGTTATTATTATGTGGGGACACCTGACATAGAAAATGTCTCTTGTGCCCACATGAAATGCTAAACTACCATATCAGATTTACTGTTGCATGCTCAGATAATACAGTGTAGATAATAGGTTAGGTAAATTTCTTGTTCAAGAAAAAAACACAACTATTTATGGTTAAAAAATTGCAAGATAAATGGTGTGATGATAGTGGAAAGGAATGTCTTGTTACTGATCCTGCTTAGAGGTACTGAATAATGTAAATAGTATAAATCCTGTTCAGCCAGCCCCCTGTGGAAACTGGTCAATAATACCACTGTTTCTGAGTATCTTGCAATATGATATTTGTATGATGTTGTAAGTTACAAACTAAGAATTGAATTTGGCTTGTTATAATTATTAACTAAAAATCCTATTGTGCAGTTTATGGTATGTTATATTTTTATGCCAAGGGTATCAGAATATGCATTCACATGCACATCGAGAACCTGTTGTTACAATCCTTCTCATTCTGCAGTAAGTACTATCCACTACAAAATGTTATTTATTTATTAATGTTGTGAGAAGGTCCTCTAGTAAGTGCAGAAAATGATGCAGATCCTGATCAGACAGATCCCAGTGGCAGCTAGTTCACCTGGATCTACACTGTTTGCCTGTTAAATTCCTCCGTAGCTGGTTCTGAGTTGATATTCACCAAGATGTGTTTTTTGTTGTTTACTGTAGACATGAAACATGAAACATCCAAGTTGTATGATAACTATCACTGTAATACAGTTGAGCCTTTTGTACAAAAAAAACATGAAAATTCTGCAAAAGTACTTTCAAGACATAAAACAATTTATATAAGTTACAATAAGGCTTTAAAAATATTTAATTTCAACATAGTTTAAATCCAAGAAGTTCAAGCACTTTTAAGATTTGTTATGTTAATATTCCTCCTCCTCATCATCACTATCATTTTCCTCCTCCTCCTCAGGATCCATCCATCTCCACCTCATCATCATCATCATCATTATTATCAGCTGCAGCAGTGGTATTTTAAGATGCAACTTAGGAAGTCAGCAATAGGTTATACAGTGGTTGTATTCTGCTTGTTAAGTTGTCCCATATGTAAGAGATATGACTGGTTTATAATTGCTGACATAAGCAAGTTTGTGTACATTAGTGCTCGTTCACTCAAGCTTGTTTTTGATTGACCTGAAGGAAACTTACATTGATTTCATAAAAAACAACATGTCAATAATTTCAAATTTATCTTTATTAACATCCTTTATCAGAGATAAATATCCAAATTATCTTTACCAATAGTTCTATTTTTTCTTTCTTTCAAGTTTTGATTATTTTTTTTACTTTCATAATTCAAGTATGGATTTGTTTTTATTAAGGGGAAGGCAGTCTTGAGTGATATAATTATATGACCTACTAGAACATGTTTACTCAATCATGATAATTAGTAAACAATTTTAAGTTGAACTTCTTTGTTACTTTGATTTTATTTTTGCAATTACTTTGATGGGGTTATATCATGATATAATTAATTTTGATCCACAAGTGTACATTTACATTTCAAGAGTCACATGATCATACATTTGATATCAACTTAAAAGATCCAGTAATGAAGACAAACATGGATGTTATGAGTTATAGGAAACAGAACAGCATAGATTTTATAAATGTTGTTTTTTTACTTAAACTAAAGTTTTGTTCATCATACCATCATAAAATAACAGCATGTAAAATAAAGCTAGCAAAGATTAATTAAAAAAAATATATATTAATATGAATATAAAGTATACAATACATTTTAAATATAACCAAACTGCTTACAAAATGTGAGAATGTGTTAAAAAACTAATGCAATAGATCTTATATTGTAAACTTGAGTAGTTGTTAACTCTTGTTAATTAGTGGCAACCTGACCACAGATTCGAACCACAGATCCTGTGATCCACAGTAATGTGTCATTTCACCAGACCATGGCCCAGCTAAGTGTTGAATACATGGCACAACATGCATGTACACCCACAGAATACATGGCACAACATGCATGTACACCCAACAAATACATGGCACAACATGCATGTACACCCACAGAATACATGGCACAACATGCATGCACACCCACAGAATACATGGCACAACATGCATGTACACCCACAGTATACATGGCACAACATGCATGTACACCCACAGAACACATGTCACAACATGCATGTACACCCACAGAATACATGGCACAACATGCATGCACACCCACAGAATATATGGCACAACATGCATGTACACCCACAGAATACATGGCACAACATGCATGTACACCCACCGAATACATGGCACAACATGCATGTTCACCCACCGAATACATGGCACAACATGCATGTACACCCACAGAATACATGGCACAACATGCATGGTCACCCACAGAATACATGGCACAACATGCATGGTCACCCACTTCTTCTTCAGGAAAAGTGATGTCTCCTTGGTTCTTTATCACAGACATGCATCAAGTTGAATAATCAACTCACAAAACTGAAACCTTATGTACAAATATAACTTTGAGTCATTTGCTTGATCCATGGGCTGATTTATGAAGATAAAAGCAGGTAATAAATAATTAAAAAATTGTACTTAAAACATTGCTGGCAATATAATATATTTTATGTAGTTACATTGATGATTTTGAAAAACAATACACACAATTCAATCTGTAAAACAGTTGTTTCTTTTAAAAACTAATGGCACCTGACATCATGTTAATGCAGACAATGCCATTAACTTCTTGTTACCTCTAGTGTCCATTATATCCTCATTTCTTATCTTAGCCAACTATCAGCAATAAATATATGGATGTCAATAAATACATGGATGTCAGTAAATACATGGATGGCAATAGATACATGGATGTCAATAAATACATGGATGGCAATAGATACATGGATGGCAATAAATACATGAATACATGGATGGCAATAAATACATAGATACATGGATGGCAATAGATACATGGATGGCAATAAATACATAGATACATGGATGGCAATAGATACATGGATGGCAATAAATACATAGATACATGGATGGCAATAGATACATGGATGGCAATAAATACATAGATACATGGATGGCAATAAATACATAGATACATGGATGGCGATAGATACATGGATGGCGATAAATACATAGATACATGGATGGCAATAAATACATGGTTGTCAATAAATACATGGATGGCAATAAAGGCATGGTTGTCAATAAGTACATGGATGTCAATAAATACATGGATGGCAATAAATACATAGATACATGGATGGCAATAAATACATAGATACATGGATGGCAATAAATACATAGATACATGGATGGCAATAGATACATGGATGGCAATAAATACATAGATACATGGATGGCAATAAATACATAGATACATGGATGGCGATAGATACATGGATGGCAATAAATACATAGATACATGGATGGCAATAAATACATGGTTGTCAATAAATACATGTATGTCAATAAATACATGGATGGTAATAAATACATGGATGGCAATAAATACATGGATGGCCATAAAAGCATGGATATCAATAAATACATGTATGTCAGTAAATATATGTACCGTAAAGTTTTATAGATAAGACGCAGTTTTTTGCCCCAAATGATGATAAAAAAGTGGGGGGTGCGTCTTATACATGCGAATTTAAGTTTTCCCCTTTTTTCCCAGACCAAAATTGACCCTTAGACTAATCCGACCGCAGAGAATATCGCCGATAGTATCGGCCATATACAACTGTATTGTGCTATTTTAAGGGGAAAGTTACGTTGTTTTTACCTAAAATTTGACATTAAACATAAAAAGAGACATTTAAATTCGTTTGTGTATACATCAAACAACCATATGCAATAGATATTTGCATAAATATCAATTTATTCAAACAAAATCGGCGAAGTTTCATAATCCGGAAACAGTTATTGAGTTTTAGTGGAACGGGCGTATTCATTGACGACGCTGTTATTATCATCGTCTAAGAAATATGGTATTATTCAATTGATCAATTTTGAATTGAAATTTGTTTTATTTTAAATGTTAACTACGAATAAATTTTCAGTTGAAATTAAAAACCCCTTAACAACAATAAAATGTGCATCGGCTATTTGCGCAGACAAGTTTTCACACCTCTTTTGGATGTTAATAGATCGTCCATCATCCGTAAGTAATTACAAAGGTGCATAAACTAATTTGTTGGTAAGCGGTCACTTAAATAGCATGGTGTGAAAATGAACATATAAAAGCCTTCAGTTGTTATTTTAAATGTCATTTGTGTGTTTGTCCCATGTGTCGAGAACTTAATTATAGGCCGAGAACTTAATTGTTTTTATGACATGCTGCCGCGTGAAACAGGATGTTCTCTCATGTGTAGGGCTGGGATAGCCGCGAGAATATCCTGTCTGGCGTGTAAACGATATATTGGGGTAGAGTGTCATAACGAAACACAATACACACGGCCTCACTAGGCAAACAGTCGCGACGTATTATTCAAGACACTTAGAGAATAATAAGCACTCGGCGCAAACACCGATTTACGGAACAATTGGAACATGTTCCCTCGAGGCAAATCGAGCGATGCGGCGACGCGGGAATTTCGTAATGGCGGCCAGATGGTTTAGTGAATCGGGGATGCGTCTTGTCTTTGAGAATTTGCTTTTTTCCTTGATTCTAGACCTCGAAGAGGGGGTGCGTCTTATCTATGTGTGCGTCTTATATATAAAACTTTACGGTATGTCAATAAATACATGGTTGTTAATAAATGCATGGATGTCAATAAATACATGGATGGCAATAGATACATAGATAGCAATAGATAAATTGATGGCAATAAATACATAGATATAAATAAATACATGGATATGTCAACATATATGGATGGTAATAAAAACATGGATGGTAATAAATACATGGATAGCAATAAATACATGGATAGCAATAAATATATGGTTGAGAATAAAAATACAGATGGCAATAAATACATGGATGTTTTATAAAAAATGATAATTATAGGAATACAAGTTATCATTCTCCTCAGCTTGGGAGAATCTACACTAATTGCTTAAACCTGGTCAATTAGATCTTAATAGGCTAAAAGTTAAAGATTTCTAAGAAATATATAATCAATAACACATTTATATTAAGTCACAATTTAAATGATAGAAGAATAAAGAATAAGGTAGATTATCCTGTCTTACATTTTTGAAATATAAGTTTTGAAATCTCGGTAAGGGGAAGACATGAAAAGAATTCATCTTTTGTGTGTCGACAAATTTCTAGACCATAGAAGAATAAAAAAACAACAACACTTGCCCATTTTCCAACTTGAAAACAAGTGTCTATCATCAGAACCCTTTTTTTGACTGGATAGATTTTTCCATTCTTTGAGATGACATCACATACAGTTAACTGTGCTTTAATAAGAACATTAAAACCTAATGTCAGCCTGGCCCTTTGCAAATGGGTGATTAATTGGACATTTTGGCCTGCATAATAGTAATGTTTTATACCCTTGTTTAAAATAATGTTGCTTACATGAAAATCTATGTTTACATCTAAGATACTAAAGACTACTTTATATTTTAAGTGTATTTTGTTCAAATCAAGGTTTAAAACTACATGGCTCTTTAAATATAATACATTTGTTTCACCATAAGGTAACTGATAACAGAGAAAGTGTCTCAAACATTATTTACTGGACTGGTAGCCCTGTCAATAGACAATCAGCTCCAGAGATGGTAGGGCCCAAGTTTAAACCTTGTCTGTGATATACCAAAGTCACAAATTGTAGTGGTAAAGCTCCTTTCCTAATGCTCAAGCAAATAGAATGAATGTTAGTCCCACAATTCTTGTGTCTTGTGTTAGGATAATGTAACAGAATATGTGGTATTATGTAGGGCTGCAACTGTTTGATTCGATTTATTCAGTCACAATACCTTTGATTTGATTTTTGATGCACAGTGCGCTATTTTTCGTTTTGATTCGAGCCAAAAGGGCTGTATAAATGAGGTGTGAATTTACCGCATGTTTTTATGATGCACGTTTTTATAAAGGAAAAAAACAAAGTCATCCGGATATACTGCTTTCGATGATACATGCATTTTGATTGGCTAGAGACCACGCCGTCTCATCGGCTTATCTAATCAATGCACCCGTAACTAAAGTACACAATTAATGCATCAAAATGGCAGTAAAGGAGTCGATCGCCGAACCGTTTACGAAAGAAATCACATTATTTGCACCTCCAAGGAAAGCCCACTCAAAAGTTTTTACTTTTTCGGATTCCGTAGTTAGACAAACTTAGAGAAATAAACAAATAAAAAAGATGATTCACAACTAAATTACTCCTTTCATTACCCCTGCAAATAAAACACTTGGGGAAAAAAAATGAACCTAAAAGAATCAATTCAAAGAGAAAAAAATTGAATCGCATCGAATCGACTTCGTGCTGAATCGTTGCAGCCCTAGTATTATGCCAAGTGGTAATGGCAACTTAAAATGTTACTCAAAATCAAAGCACTGCAGGTACTGTAGTGTTCAGTGCCTGAAAAAAAGGCTAAAATGGTTAGAAAGTAGTCATTACTTTTACGACATTATTTAACTACATTTCAGGGGGACAAACCTTTGGTTGTTTATTGTGGCTAACTCTTGTAATTAGACTGTTCACAACAAATAATACAAGAGGGAATAATCATGGCAAATGTTTTATTGAAAAAGAATGAAGCAGGCTCAAAATGGCAAACAAACCTCATGAACATTAAATAACATGAATTATATTCTTTCTCTTTATGCAGCTGTGGTGGATTTAACTTATACAAAAAAGGTTTGGCCAAAAGTAGTGTAGCAATGTGAACATATTTTGTAGTTTTAATATCTTACTCTGACAATATTCAAATACTGAAATGGTTCAGAGGGATGCCAATAAATCTTTGAAAAATTACAAAGGAAATGGATTAAAGAATTATTTTTAATATTACAAAATAATTAGACTTCAGACAAAAGGAATGGTTCCAGTAATAAGACAGTAGTCTTTAAAAGGGGATTTCTTAATACAAAATCTTAATACGAAATCAGGAATACCATAATTGTGTTAGTATGATGTAACAAAAACAAACAAAATCAGGAATACAATTGCTAAACAGGAATTTACAGTACTGAATGTGTTTCTTAAAAAATATAGGTTAACAAAGTCGTACAAAGAATGCTCATGGGCTCGTCATAGGAAAAAAGACTTGTAATCAATCGAGAACAAAGTATAAAGCATTAACGTGAATTCATATACAATAAAAACCACTGTATAGGTCTCTTTATATATAACTTCTTAAATACACAAGATTATTACTTTGAGCAGGAAAATGTTGCTGTTTTTGTTAAAAATGTTAAATGTTCTGCAGATAGGAGAAATGACAACAAAGCATTATCTTCATTTGATTACTAAAACACTGCATCTTATGTAATATTCATTAAAAAAATCTGTATGAGACTGAAGGGTGTGCATGTCTAATGTCAGACAGAGGCCTACATGAAATGTGCTTGAAAGTAACACAATTATGTTACTGGTTATTTACAGGGGAATTACTTAAACTGAGAATATTATCTACACATATTTTAAGTGTATGGCATGATTTGCATGTGTGAATCAACAATATCTGTTTAGTAGGTATAATTTTCCTTAAAGTTGGTATCCAACAGTTCTGAGCCACGCTGCACCGTTAGCTTTCTGAAACTGAGAAAACTATATGACCACTTACTTTTGAGATCACATTATATCATCATCGGCGTAATCTGTTATGACATTGATACCTATTTTACCAGAAATTCGTATTGTGCATATTTATAGATTTTAACAGAAGGAATAATTAGAGCAACTGTATCACATTTTGTACTGTCTGACAATTAAGGGTAATGTTCAAAATCACCTTTAATTAGACTGAAGTGTGAGTGTATCTAAAATTATTCCCAAATTCCCCACAACAGGAGTAAGATATTATAACAAATTGTCAGATACCACCTTTAAAACAACAGTTAACAACAGTTAATACAGTTTCATTCTGTCATCAACAACTTTGCTTATGTTATAAAAAAATAATTGAAAAATAAATGAGGTGATGAAAAGGACTTAATTTGCAAAAATGTGGGTCAATTAACGCTTTGGTTCATTTTGATTACACCACTTCAGAAAAATATGTGCCATCATTTCTCTTCATCCATTCGTGCTTTTTGACAACTCTGTCTACACTGGGTCAAAGCATGGCAAGGTCTATGTCCTCTTTCTGGAAGAGGAAATTCAGCTGGTTAACCATGGGTATGATGTCATGGAAGAGTCCATTTCACTTTCCATGCATGAAGCCAGTGAGGCCCGTTTTCTGAAGATGCTCTGTAATGCTTAGTGCATGGAAAACGCCAGCTGGTGGGGATGACATATATGTCTTTATTGGGTTCAGTTTTGTTATATCTTTTACTAAATAAAGTGCATTAACATGAACAATTTTAGAGGAAGTAATAATAGCAAGAAAATAAATTTTCTCTCAAACATGATATGTATGAAGAAGTGTTAATGAAATTCCAATTTAGGACCCCAGTCTAAATTGGTAATGGCTCTTCTAATATGCCATGGGCAGTTTGTTTACCACAGATAATCTTAGTTGAGGTCATACAAGCCTGGGGCCATAATTTTGAGTCATTTTCATCATGTGATCACCTCCTCTCCTTGTTGTAGTAACATGCCTAGCAACACATCTATGTGCTTGATAGCCTGGACACCCATCTTCAGAATATTGTCAATGCCATTGTTCTTCATAATACCTTGTACTGTAGTTGCCTATAAAAGCCCTGAAAAATTGTTTGGATTAAGCTTTTCAAAAAGATGCACATTTCCCAAACTTTGATAAAAAGAAAAAAAGTATTTGTATTCCATTTTTATTTTCAAAAAGGTATTTTAAGTTAAAAAAATATACAAAATTGGAAAATAACTTAAGCTTAACAAGATAACCATTGTCATATTTTTTTTCATTAGCTTAATTCGGAAGATAGGTATTTTATATGGTGTAAAATGCTGTGAGGAGAATAACAGTGGCAAATCACTTTAGAATAGTCCCTAAATAGTAGATTATTTCAAATTATGACTTCCCGTTGTCAGTTAATTCTTGAAGATTGCTTAGCTATTCAAAGTTAGTAACCTTATAACAATAACTGTTGAAGAAGTGGTTGAACCAATGTGACAGGATGTACTGCCATTCCTACTCAACGTCTCAAGTTGGCCCAAGCTTATAAAATATTTTATATTTGGAAATATAAAGTTAGGTACCACCTGATGGTCTGGAAATATAAAGTTACGTACCACCTGATGGTCTGGAAATATAAAGTTACGTACCCCCTGATGGTCTGGAAATATAAAGTTAGGTACCCCCTGATGGTCTGGAAATATAAAGTTAGGTACCCCCTGATGATCTGGAAAAATAAAGTTAGGTACCCCCTGATGGTCTGGAAATTTAAAGTAAGGTACCCACTGACGATCTGGAAAAAGAAAGTTGAGTATCCCCTGATGATCTGGCCCTCACATCCATCAGTGTGGCCCACTATCCCCAGATTAGTTATGATGGGGATTTGATGGTACTGTTATTACTGTATGAAAGTCTCTTCACAACTTGCTATGAAAATGTTAGGGGTTTAATGGTTGTTATGATACCTTGATAAGATAGGTCTCAAGTATACATTACTGGCATAGTTTACACTGTCCTGCCATGAATAGATGGGCAATGGAGGAGAAAGTATTTGGCTACATAAACTATGTCAGTGGGGTAGTTATGCTCCATGATTTCACTTTGTTGTGCAGGGATGCTTCATATATTCTATGAAACAGTCTATGAATCAGACATATCTTAGGCTTATGGTTGAAGATTTGAAGCAGTTTTTTTTAAATCAGCTTGATCAGTTCTTTATGAGTGGTTATGCTATAGTGTTTGACATTATTAGACTGCGATGCCCCATTTTTTTGTTAAGAGAACAGCATTATGTTAGACTTATTCTTTGAAAACAGACCTAAGTATTTTCACATCTATTGAAGGGGTTGCTCTATGATTTTAAATTCTTAAGACTGAAATGCTCATATGTTGTACAGTATGTATAGCTGCTTATCAAATGCATTTGTCTGTACTAATCTGTACATATACACAAGTTTGTTAAAACTTTTTCTAACATTGATTAAAATATAACAATCCAAGGAGTAGTGAAAGATAAAAGGTGTTAATGCGGTTTTGCTATTCTGTTGACACAATTTTAGAGGATCTGACATGATTTCTCATTTAAGCTTACTATCATTTTTCCACAATGAGTTTTATGAATGTTTGTATTAAATGACAACGAGTGTCAGATTCTTTTTATGGTTTTAGTCACCATTATACAATTTAATGAACTGTTAACAACAATTCCTGGTGATATAGTGGTATGAGACAATCTGTATTATGATAACATTGATGGTGTCATCAATCAGAAAGCTGTATTATACTAGTGTTATACAACAAAATATGTAGTGGGTGTATTGAATGGAAAATAAGGTGAACCATTGGATAAAATTACTAAAATTACTTAAGAAAAAGAACTTGTTCAATATGGTCAGCAATGACCTGAGAGCAGTGGGCATGACCCAATCCGATGCCATGAATCAATGGAACACAAAGATCTGTCGTCAGATCTGCCAAACCTCATAAATATTGAGATAATGTAAATTGATGATGAAGATGATGATGATGATGATGATGATGATAAAAAATCAGAGAAGAACCAGGGACACAGAACTCAGGAGACCCTCCTGTGTACCATAAAGTTTTATTTAAATGATGCTACCGAGTTAATATAGCGAAGAATTTATGATCAAATTGTCAGAGTTCCTTAACTTTACTCCAAAACCATACACAAGTCATGACTTTTAAAGACAAGAAATCAATAGGTAAATAAGAAAAGGTCCTATCAAAATTTTCACAGATATTTAAATTTTATCTACCTGCAGACCAAGGCAGACAAGGTAAATGACTATGTGACAAAAAACACACAGAGACGAGACATAACACACAAAAAGAAAAACCATCAGTTACCGCCTTGGAACGGTCAGTCGGCAAAAGGGCCAACTGGGGTGCTTAAACCTGGTTTGTGGAGCGCTCCAACCTCGCACTTCCTGAAGGTTTTTCTATCAAACAAACAGTGTAAATAAAAATATCCTGACAAAGTGAAACAACTAACAGTAGGCACCTGCATCGGGAGTTAAAACAGATATAATCGGGAGTTAAAACAGATATAATGAACTTATGTACATACAAAATTAACAAAGGCAAGTCTATCAGGAGCTTATATCCAAGTTGTATTAAAATTTCAGTTGCTAGGGAAACTTTAGGTTGACTTTATAGCTTTGTTTCTTCCATTGTATTAATTCTGCAGTACTATGACCACAGAACACATTGAATAGGATGTCTAAGGAAGTCAGCAATCTTACAGGTTTCTTTTTGTTTCCTTACAATCATATAAGCTAGATAAGCTGGATCTTCTTTTTGAACTTGTCAACATTCTAACATTGTGCATCTTTTTTTATTTTATGTTTTTATATTTTATTTATTTATTTATTTTGCAGAGAGTCATGTTGGTTTGCAAAGGTAGTAAAAGTATACTGAAAGTGTCTCTAAAAATGATGTACTCTTCTTTCTACTCCCAGTTATTTTTTGGGATACTAGAAGCATAATAAAGGTAGTTAATGCGAGAGACAAGACACATCAGACCATGCGTAGAATACTAATCTTGTTACCGTTGTGGTGGTGCATGCATAAAGAGGGGAAACCTGATCAAATATGCGCTGAATATTTAACCAAATTGAAATGCAACACCTTGAAGATAGCATGTCACGTCCAAATCAGGACAAAAGTCACAGTTTTATTACATTTGCTTGTGAAGAATGTCATACACTGCATAATAAATACTAATATAAAAATAATTTTATAGATTAAAGTTTCATTTAAAAAAAAAAATCTGATAGTAATTTAGCCCTGCTCAACATACCTAGCAGGCTCTGGTGTGGTAGAGTTTCTGACTTGTAACTTTTCTGACTGCTTAGCCTCTCTCCTTGTGGGTTTAACTCCCGTACAGGGCAAAGAATGTACTAAGGTCTTCCTGCAGACATGCAATGTGTCTGTGGTTCTACCCAGAAGTTTGTCAGGGGTCTTCCTCCACAAAAATGTCAGATGTCACAATGACCATTATAGGTCACTGCTATGTATTTCACAAACAAAAACTAACAAGATGCCTAAAGGCTTAAATGATGAAAGGTTTGTTTTTTTGGCCCCCATTGCATCCATTTTTTTCTTCTCTTCTTTCTTAGATCCCCATGAATTATAAAAGGATAATGCCAAAAATTAGACGTAACATTTAAACAGGGTGTTGCATATTCTTGAAATAGCATAATTTTAATTTCATCACAAAGTTCAATGCTAGAAATTAACATAGCCAGATATTTTGGATCATTTGAGGATTCTTTGTAAGGGTTTTGTATCATAAAAAAAGAGAAAAAAGTTCCTTATTACCACATCTTGATATACTTTTAGGAACATGGTCTGCTAAACAAAACTTTATTTGTTTAGCCTCAAATAGCCCCAATCTTCACATAGCAAGTGTTGTGGTTTTAACTTTTTTGTATGTTTTGTCATGTATTGAACTGATTAGAAACTTTAAGTGTTAAACATATGTATTCATCAATTGTGATGTGTGTAGACACTTTCATTGCTCAAATCTCACTACAGTTCACTCTTATTGGGGACATCAAAGACACTAAGTGTGTCTATACTTGGTCTACCATAACAGTAGATAAGGGCAACTTAATGATTAAATGGGGTTTTGGATATCAAAACAGACAGTTTTAAAATGATTTCCAATCACATTCAACAATCAGAGAAGTTACTTTGTTGATGTAAATTGTTTAACTCCCAGCATATAACCAACATGTTATCTGCATATAGACATGAACAAGTTATTCCAGGTAGGTGTGCATCAGTGTTTAAATCGGCTGATTGACCAGATATTGTAAAATACTTGTCACATCTTTTTTTAAAAAGGTTTATCCAATCTTTACAGTCAATGTAGCTTTTAAAGTCAATTTATATATATCATAACAGACAGAAACGCACCTTATTTCAATTTTTATATGTCGTTTTCATCTGAGGCTAACCATGACAAGCATTGTGTGTTGCTTATTCTACTCTGCTCTTATTCCTTATAATGTCAACAATAGATTCACTGAAGCTATAACACAACAACAACAAGATCAACAACAACAAAACAACAACAATAAAGCTATTGTTGGTCAAAGTTGGGTGAACATTAGTATGAACACTGTTGTCTCCCTTGACAAAATCAGCATCAAAATATCCATCAATTTACTTACTTTTTCAGGATGTAGATTTACTTAATCCATATCATGTGACATTTTGATACATGTTAATTCTTAGTTTTATTGCTTATATATCATATTTTAATGTTAATGTGTCTATAAATAGAGACTACACATGAAATAGTTAGATCCTAATCAGTAATTGCCCTTACTGATCTGTATCTACATCCTTTGTCTGATGTGATTAGCAGAATAAAAGTTTCATGAATAGGGTGTCGTTGTACAAAGTCCAGCCGTATATATTGAGTGACTTTGGTCTCACCATGGGTACAAAGGGAGAAAGTCTTGCTGTAACAACCTTATAGTAGTCTACTAATAAGCCTTCATATGTACATTCATTTGGTTTTTCATCATTTTATATGCCAAGATTCATTTTTTACTTTTTTATCAAGGATCAGACAAACTGTAAAATGTAAAAACAAATAAGAAAATAATAGGAATGTTTAAGATAAAATATGATATGCTAGGTCTAATTTATAGGACTCCCCTTATAATTCTCTCTTGCTGCTCCTTTTTTGGCAGAACCAGGAAATAGATTCACATTACAAGAAAACTAAGGAAACAATAGCTATACACCAACAGAATGATGTAGGAACTCATTTTATGTAAAGAGTATCAAAGCACAATGGGCAGTTACAGTCAACTCTCGTTATCTCAAAATCGGTTATCTCAAATTTCCGGTTATGTCAAACTGTTTTCTACGGTCCCGTTTTTTCCCTATAGTTTCTATATAGTTTGACTCCGCTTAACTCAAATTCGGATGTGTCAAATTATCGGATATATCAAACTAAATTCTTTGTCCCCACACGTATAAAACTGTTGAAATCAGTTGGTCTATCTCAAACTTCAAATTGCTATAAGATGCAAAACGGCAACAATAGTGATTTTCACACCTACCGTGAAACTCGCGAAGATTTGGGCGCGAGTTTTATCGCCAATTATCGGCAATCAGGATGTCACGTAATTTAGAGAAGAGGTTAATCGATTATTATTTAATTAGCTGATTTAATGAACAACAATTTCGTTAATCAATTAACGCTGATTAAAGTGTTTCAGTTTGTACTTGTTGTTGTAACAGTTTTTGAGAACTTGTTGACACGGCCTTCTCAACTTGTAAATAAAATGAGAGGTCGCGTTAGTGATTTTATTTTAAAGGGAGTCTTTAAGGCTTGTGATTATTTAGTGGGATTTATGGACACAATTGATATTGACGACAGAGTGAAAGACGTGTTCTTAACTGGTATTCAAAGAACCCTGACAAACGTTCATCTGTCCAAGGTGGCAACTAAACAAACGGACATTACAAGTTTTTTTATAAAACGAGAACCGACGGACCGGGTGTAAACTGTCTCTAATATGTAACAACGCGAGTGTGCTATAGTGCTAATTTGAAATGTGCTATGTATTTTTGTGCAAATGATCTATGATTTTGTAGACAAAGTTTAAAAGTAAACTATCCTCAAATTTGGATAACTTAAACTTCGGATATATCAAACTATTTTCTATGGTCCCTTGAAATTTGAGATAATGAGAGTTGACTGTATATATTTGTCTCCCCCTGTCTCCCTCCATCATGCTGATAGTACCTTGGTGTAGTTGATGAAGAATGGGGTTTTTCTTGAACTACTCCACATTCTAGTAGCCGAACTTGCATCTTGTAACAGTACAATATAAAAGACAAATGCTTGGCTGTAAGAACTGTTGCTCGGTGGACCCTGAATTATACTACATGTCACCTTCCTTATGGAGTACCTTGGTCTCCCTCCGTCAGTTATGGAGTACCTTGGTGATGGAGTCCGTAGACCATGAAACAGTGTATCATAACCTACTTCATCTAACATCAGTCGAGTCTCTCAGTTATATTCAGCTGTATATACAGGTGGGCCCCATGTTCCGTAGCTCACTCACATTCTTCAGTTTCTCCCTTTTCTTACAAAGTGTACTTCAGGATTATCTCTTCAAACGACAACAGAAAACTGTTGATGTAGCCTTAATGGCTGCACACATTTATTTGGTGGCTTATCAACATGTTATGGATGTTTTTGGTCATCTGCAAAAGTAACAGGACATTCAGTGAATGTGTATCATTTGTTTGTTATGGAATTGTCCAAAGGAGTTTAATGGTTTGTGTTCATGAGGTAATGATTGTTCTTGGTGACATCAAGTGGATATAATTGAGGACCAGTGATTTTCTAGCTGAGGACGGTTATCAACCTTTAAGTGTAGTTGTTCAGTTCAGTTAAGTTTTATTAGAACTGGGAGCTATAGGGGACAAATTTCCTCAAACAGTCAGGTGTGGGTGGATCTGATCTGTTTGAAGAGATTCATCATCAAGTTTAGATTATTAATTTAATTAAATAACAAATAGAAAATTATATTTTGAAAGGTAGCATATATTTTACTACAGGATATGAAAAGGTGCATTTAACTGATTATACTATCATTTTAACAATACATGTATGTAAAAGCTTATGTAAAAGCTGGGAGATGTGTAACGATTAAGTGAATAAATATAAATTTGTTATTATTAAAAATAATTCCAATGTTTTATTTAGGTGTTTGATGAAACTGAACAATGAGTTACAATTATTTTCAAGCATTTTATGCATATTTTATCTGTCCCAGACTGTTTTTCTAATCAATGTGATTTGTTGTTGACAGTTAACACAAAATGAAAACACCTTTTTGTGCCCACACTCACTGGAGAATTTTAGGATAAACTGTTTATATGTTGTCTAATTAGCTGAGGCAGGTTTGTCTAATCAATCACCGTCATTTGTGTAGGCTGGGGATAAACCTCGAAGAATGTGGTGGGTGGGGGTGGTGGGTGGTGGTGGTGGGGGGGGGGGGGTGGGGTTGGAGGAGGCTGCAAAAACAGAGCCTCATCATGCTACATTTTGTTGATAACCTTTACTTTAAGCACAGAAATATGCTTGAATTGGGTCTTCAATGCCTACCTAAGCCTTATCTGTTTGTGTTTTGTATGATAAAAGTTTATGTTTACCAATGCTATAAAATGCATTTATCAGTCATTTTATTTTCAATGTAAACATAATTTTTTTAGAGATTGACACCAAACTGTTTTTATAAATAATAGGAGTGTTAACACGAAATTGTTTTTATCCATAGTAGAGGCATTAACTTTGTTCCATTAGTGGAATGTTTTGAGCTGCACCCTCCAGGTTAACAATCTGCACTTTCATGTTCTGACCACAGTGCACCAATGAAGTAAGCAACCAACACAATTTAGGCCCCGAAGTTATACCAGACCTTTTCAGGTATCTGACTGGTAAAAATGAATTTACCTGACATAGTAGAGGCATTAACTTTGTTCCATTAGTGGAATGTATTGAGCTGCACCCTCCAGGTTAACAATCTGCACTTTCATGTTCTGACCACAGTGCACCAATGAAGTAAGCAACCAACACAATTTAGGCCCTGAAGTTATACCAGACCTTTTCAGGTATCTGACTGGTAAAAATGAATTTACCTGACAAGTTATTATCCATCACCTATTGTCTGAGACTATAATTAATATTTAAATGGTTATTAAAAAACTATCTTAGATTGAAGTTTGAAATTTTTTAGCTCAAGACTAACATTGTGCAGCTTTTTTCTTAAAATTGTTGTAGTGTTAGAATTTTAATAGTGGTCAGGAAAACTTTTTTTTATGTGTGGCTTAAAATGTCACTTTATACATGACAAGGAAGGGATATTTAGTTGTAGTATGAATAAAAAACATGATTATATATTCATGAATACAGCTACTTAATGAGGAGGAAGTGTAAGCAGAAGGTTAATTTTCAAACCGACCCTTATTCAAGTGAATTCTCCAACATGTCAGTGTATCATGACACTGTATTGTTTGCATCATATTAGTTCAAGTCATTTGACCACAGTTAAGCACATGTACATGATCTATAGAAACTGCACAAATCATACTTCATAGTTATTAAAATAATTTTATTAGTTTGAAGATGTCACTATTGGACCAATCTGTGATGTTTATGTCTCTTGAAAACCGATGACATACCTTCTAGTGTGCTACTGTATCTTGATCTTCAAATTGCTAAAAATAGAAATAAATGACTTGAAAAGTGTTGCAATGCTTTTATGCTTCTTTTACCTTTTAAATCAGTCTTTTAAAGGACAACCTGTTCACAGTTTAAATGATAATAAAATGTGTTTCTTTTCTTGTTGGTTGTCCATCGTGATTCACTAAAATGAGCAAAAAAAACAAAAAAACAATTTAAAATACACTGACTTATCATTTCCAAAAATATAAAGAGAATACCAGATATGGTAGTAATAATTTCTGACATGTGCAATGATTACAGTACAACAGGCCCTCTAGTTAGGTTTAGGCAGGTAGGAAACGAGATAGTGTTTATTCAAGGTATTATTGCAGGGTGTCTGGAGATTGAGCTGTTTACTTGTGAAATATGAATTAATCAGGCTTTGGCAGATAGTATAGATCTAGATCAACCAGCGCTGGATGGAAGTTGTCTCATCAACATCTACACTGTTTGTTGCTGTGTCTCTGGAAATATGACTGAGGTTTATAAGTAGTTGTAAGTTTAAAACTTAGGATAGTTAATTAACATGCATGCAGCAGGTAAATCTCATTGAAATGATACTGTTGAGTGGGGTAGATACATAGATATAACATGAGTACCCTCAGGTAAGATGCAATACCTGCATAATTTGTGCAGTGTCGCCCATACTAGACAACAATCATCTGGTGCAGTAAATAAATTAAAACTGTTAAAGAAAAGGGACATAAGAGATTTATCTTGAGTCAGAACGTCCTTTTTCATCATGTGTGGTCAGAATTAACTTGTCAGTTGTGTCATCATCTTGAAATTTACTTGTTATTGTGTTTTTAATGACTTAATTATGCTTTTCATTCCTTTAAAGATACATGTATGTTCAGAAGATTGTTTAACAAAACAGGCACAAAGACATTACAATATTAACTGAGGTACATGACATATTATCTATACCGGCTAAGCATGAATTCATCAGCCTGAGGTAACGAGTGTACATTCAGATTAGCCAGCTTCTATTTTTCATTGGGAACTGTCTGATCAGGATCTGCACTATTTGAATCTCAGTTCGAAGCAATATGACCTATTATTATCGGCCTTTTGATTTAAGCTAAAAACAATTACATATGCTCTTCTTCCTCAGAAGGCTCCCAAAAGGGTTTGTCTCTCTTAACATCCCAGTTATTGTCACTTTCAGCTTTTAAAATATGAAACACAATCAGTTATAAGTGCATCATACATGAACATGAAAAATATTTATGCAGCAGCCAATTTCTATGTTGATTTTTTTTTAAAAAAAGGTTATAAATAAATGTAGCATGGTAAGTGTTAATGGTTTGTTTACTGTGTGAGCTGATGTTTTTAAAATTCTGGTTATGACAAAAAGCTTGTCATTCAGAAGGTTTCAATAAAGCCATCATAGTTATGCTGTTCAAAACTGACCATAGAAAGGAATAAGAACCTAACATGAGTTATGTACAACTCACCATAGAAGGGAATAAGAACCTAACATGAGTTATGTACAACTGACCATAGAAGGGAATAAGAACCTAACATGAGTTATGTACAACTGACCATAGAAAGGAATTAGAACTTAATATGCGTTATGTACAACTGACCATAGAAGGGAATAAGAAACTAATATGAGTTATGTACAACTGACCATAGAAGGGAAAAAGAAGCTTATATGAGTTATGTACAACTGACCATAGAAGGGAATAAGAACCTAACATGAGTTATGTACAACTGACCATAGAAGGGAATAAGAACTTAATATGAGTTATGTACAACTGACCATAGAAAGGGAATAAGAACCTAATATGGGTTATGTACAACTGACCATAGAAGGGAATAAGAACCTAATATGAGTTATGTACAACTGACCATAGAAGGGAATTAGAACTTAATATGCGTTATGTACAACTGACCATAGAAGGGAATAAGAAACTAATATGAGTTATGTACAACTGACCATAGAAGGGAAAAAGAAGCTTATATGAGTTATGTACAACTGACCATAGAAGGGAATAAGAACCTAACAAGAGTTATGTACAACTGACCATAGAAGGGAATAAGAACTTAATATGAGTTATGTACAACTGACCATAGAAGGGAATAAGAACCTAATATGAGTTATGTACAACTGACCATAGAAGGGAATAAGAACCTAATATGAGTTATGTACAACTGACCATAGAAGGGAATAAGAACCTAATATGAGTTATGTACAACTGACCATAGAAGGGAATAAGAACCTAATATGAGTTATGTACAACTGACCATAGAAGGGAATAAGAACCTAATATGAGTTATGTACAACTGACCATAGAAGGGAATAAGAACCTAATATGAGTTATGTACAACTGACCATAGAAGGGAATAAGAACTTAATATGAGTTATGTACAACTGACCATAGAAGGGAATAAGAACCTAACATGAGTTATGTACAACTGACCATAGAAGGGAATAAGAACCTAATATGAGTTATGTACAACTGACCATAGAAGGGAATAAGAACCTAATATGAGTTATGTACAACTGACCATAGAAGGGAATAAGAACCTAATATGAGTTATGTACAACTGACCATAGAAGGGAATAAGAACTTAATATGAGTTATGTACAACTGACCATAGAAGGGAATAAGAACCTAATATGAGTTATGTACAACTGACCATAGAAGGGAATAAGAACCTAATATGAGTTATGTACAACTGACCATAGAAGGGAATAAGAACCTAATATGAGTTATGTACAACTGACCATAGAAGGGAATAAGAACCTAATATGAGTTATGTACAACTGACCATAGAAGGGAATAAGAACCTAATATGAGTTATGTACAACTGACCATAGAAGGGAATAAGAACTTAATATGAGTTATGTACAACTGACCATAGAAGGGAATAAGAACTTAATATGCGTTATGTACAACTGACCATAGAAGGGTATAAGAACCTAATATGAGTTATGTACAACTGACCATAGAAGGGAATAAGAACCTAATATGAGTTATGTACAACTGACCATAGAAGGGAATAAGAACTTAATATGAGTTATGTACAACTGACCATAGAAGGGAATAAGAACCTAATATGAGTTATGTACAACTGACCATAGAAGGGAATAAGAACTTAATATGAGTTATGTACAACTGACCATAGAAAGGAATAAGAACCTAATATGAGTTATGTACAACTGACCATAGAAGGGAATAAGAACCTAATATGAGTTATGTACAACTGACCATAGAAGGGAATAAGAACCTAATATGAGTTATGTACAACTGACCATAGAAGGGAATAAGAACCTAATATGAGTTATGTACAACTGACCATAGAAGGGAATAAGAACCTAATATGAGTTATGTACAACTGACCATAGAAGGGAATAAGAACTTAATATGAGTTATGTACAACTAACCATAGAAGGGAATAAGAACCTAATATGAGTTATGTACAACTGACCATAGAAGGGAATAAGAACTTAATATGAGTTATGTACAACTGACCATAGAAGGGAATTAGAACTTAATATGAGTTATGTACAACTGACCATAGAAGGGTATAAGAACCTAATATGAGATATGTACAACTGACCATAGAAGGGAATAAGAACCTAATATGAGTTATGTACAACTGACCATAGAAGGGAATAAGAACCTAATATGAGTTATGTACAACTGACCATAGAAGGGAATAAGAACTTAATATGAGTTATGTACAACTGACCATAGAAGGGAATAAGAACTTAATATGAGTTATGTACAACTGACCATAGAAGGGAATAAGAACCTAATATGAGTTATGTACAACTAACCATAGAAGGGTATAAGAACCTAATATGAGTTATGTACAACTGACCATAGAAGGGAATAAGAACCTAATATGAGTTATGTACAACTGACCATAGAAGGAAATAAGAACCTAATATGAGTTATGTACAACTGACCATAGAAGGGAATAAGAACTTAATATGAGTTATGTACAACTGACCATAGAAGGGAATAAGAACCTAATATGGGTTATGTACAACTGACCATAGAAGGGAATAAGAACCTAATATGAGTTATGTACAACTGACCATAGAAGGAAATAAGAACCTAATATGAGTTATGTACAACTGACCATAGAAGGGAATAAGAACCTAATATGAGTTATGTACAACTGACCATAGAAGGGAATAAGAACTTAATATGAGTTATGTACAACTGACCATAGAAGGAAATAAGAACCTAATATGGGTTATGTACAACTGACCATAGAAGGAAATAAGAACCTAATATGAGTTATGTACAACTGACCATAGAAGGGAATAAGAACTTAATATGAGTTATGTACAACTGACCATAGAAGGGAATAAGAACCTAATATGAGTTATGTACAACTGACCATAGAAGGGAATAAGAACCTAATATGAGTTATGTACAACTGACCATAGAAGGGAATAAGAACCTAATATGAGTTATGTACAACTGACCATAGAAGGGAATAAGAACCTAATATGAGTTATGTACAACTGACCATAGAAGGGAATAAGAACTTAATATGAGTTATGTACAACTGACCATAGAAGGGAATAAGAACCTAATATGAGTTATGTACAACTGACCATAGAAGGGAAAGGGATTTGATATAAATTATCTATGACACGTGGACCAGTAAATTAAATTTTTCAGATCACTAAGATAGCACAAGGTTTAAAGGTTGTGTACCTCTTAGCCTGTCCAGCATGGATTTGTCAGTCTCAGGAATATAGCTTACATCCAACTGTCCACGGCAATCTGATCAGAAGCTGCACTATTTGATGCTTAGTCTCTGGCAACATGTCGTTCAACATGCTTGAAGTTTTAAACAGATGACTGGACTTTGACTATGAATTGTTTAAACATTAAGCAGGTTATGGGTTAAAATCGTGGACAAAAACCAGCCAGTGAAATACCAAGTGTCTTTATCACACCAATAGGATTATCAACATAAAACATTTACACTTACAGTGAAGGGGTTTATCACATGGACAAGAGGAATAAAACTGCTCAATTTATTTGCCATCCACCCAAACCTCAGCTAGGAAATTATTTCATTATTACATGTTGAACATGTTTAAAACATCACATAGTACTGGAGTATCAGGTTACCTTCTGTGTCATGTATTCAGAGTAGGCTGTTTTCAGGCATTCTGGATTAATTGTGCAACTCTTATTGATGTTCATATCTACTAATTAAACCTACATAGTTGTGTTAAGTGGCCATCTTAAAGTAAGGTCCATCCTGCTAAACTCTTATAACGGGATCTCTTTGTGTCAGGATTGGTTCGATCAGCACCTAGGGTTATGACATTGAGCTGTTACCTCAGATCATTCTCAATGATTTCATTGGTCAGTTTCAAATTATAATCAAGTCTAACCAATCAGATGCTTCAGTAGGATCTCAGATTTGAGCTCAATGTTGTGGCCTTTAGCCTTACTAGTTTGCAGATGTGTTATTGAGTTATTTGAGAGAGCCATGTAGCTCTAGATCCTGTTTTGGGCCTATTCCTGATTATAAAGATTTGTTAGGATGTTAATCATTGGTGAGTCCAAGGTAAGATATAATCTGAGGTATTGTGTCAGGACTGTGATTGTACATTTCTGTCATTTCACCAGGTAGTGTTTGAGTTGAGAGGATTTCGACAAGCTATTAGCTGAAGTAACTGAAGGATTGACATTGTGTTGTGGTGCTATAGTGTTGATGTAATTGGATTAATAGCTAACTCCTCCCTGCTCATTACAGCAATTACAGTCTTGATGTTATTTAGATGACTTTAGAAGCTTGGCTTCTTCTTTGAGAACACTATAATTATCTACAACATTATAGACCCAGGGTACACTAAGGTAGAAGACCTGTGGTGTCATGTAGCCTTAGAGAGTATGGTCAGATGGTGGACGTGTTTGTTACTGACCAGTGTGTGTTGCTGCCAACAGAGTGTTGTGTTGACCATTGTATAACAGTGTGCTGTTTATTGACATGATGGAGCAGCACAGAGTATACCCTTCACTCATCCCCCTCTACAAGTCATCTCCTACCTTGAGAGGGGTGGATATCGGATCTGTACGTAGTCATGACCCCAGGCTATTTGATTTTTCTGAGACAGATGATGATGATGACTTTGGCTTCAAGAGCATGCCAGAATACTGTCTGGCCAGAATATTTGCCGATCAGGCCGATAATTCTATGGATGATGGTAGTGGTAGTAGTTTGTCGCAGGCTGTGGTTCCCAGTATAGTGTTGACGCCTGACTCTGCAACATTACATTCTAAAAAGAAACGCCGGGCACCAGAACCGCCTATAGGACTGGCAGGCAGCCGTAACAAGTTCCCTTCGAGTGACAATATAGCTGATCTGGAAAGATCTCTAACCAAGAAACATCAAGGTCGCAGAAAATATGGCTCAACATATGGTCGGACCAGGCCAAGTGACGCCCGGGCGACAAGTTTGAGTCCCCAGCGTGATAGGAATAATGACCTGTATAGGGAACTGATGGACAAAATTGTTGCAAACTCACCCGTTTCACCTGATGTCTCCCCCAAACATCATCGAGGTAGAACCATTTTGGAAAAACTTCGGTCACCAAAAATTACACGCAAACTCTCAAGACACTACCATCCTCACCAGACTAAAGATTTAGAAGAAGAAGCTGGATTTAAGTCTAACAGTAACCAATCATCGTTTGATGAGTCTTTTGAGTTGTCAGAAGATTCAGTGTTGTTTGGATTATTGCACGTATCAGACTTTGAAAAAGATGTGGAATTTGAGGTAAGCATCAATTTCTGTTAGTTTTTTTTTGTCTGCTAAGTCACTTATCTAGCATTAAACATAGATAATTTTGGGACCTTTGTATTTGTGTATTTTAAATCAACCCTTCATTTTCAGGTAGTATTATTTATGCATATTAAGCCCTAAGACTTTAAATGGTAAATTTTTATGATCTAGACTGTCTGATAATGTATGCATATTTTATTCTAACATGTACACAACATTGTCATAATGTAAAAAAATGTGTTATGAAATTTTTCTAGCAATACTTGAGGAATGATATTTACTAACTTGCCATCAATTTATAGATTTAATGCAATGAGAAACTTGAAAATTTAGTATCCTATCTACAATAGCTTTTAGAAAACATTTCAGTCCATACTTTAACAGTTGTATAAGTAGCTTGTTAACACGAGTGTATACAGGTGTGTTCTATCTGTACCTGGGATGTTTATAGGCATGTTGAACATGTTGTCAACATAAAGATGTTTATCTTCTGGTAGAAAAAGACAACACCTTGTTGAAACATGGGCAGGCCCTCCCTGAACACTAGCATAGTGTTGGCCTTAGTTGAAGAGGTTCTGGGTTCAAATCCGTGCTGCTACAAACTAACATCATAAAACATGCTTGTGCCGTAGCTCCCTCACAATACCCATTACTGGAGGAAACATTCATTTAATTGTAATAAATTGAAACATTTGACCTGTTGAATACCTGCAGATGTTTTTTTAAATCTATATATTTATTTTATCATCACAAATACTTTGATATTGATGATTCTCCCCATACATATACTTCACCAGTGTCAGCTTAAGATTGCTTGACTGACTAATGGTGTGTGTGCATTTTGTATATTGAAACTAATCATCCTTCAAACTTTATCTGCAATAGTTACGCAAGTTAGTGAACCAGAAAGTACTTTACATCCACCCTTGTTGGTGTGTTAGGCTAGTTTCTATACATCATGGTGTATTATAATAACTATTTGCAAAACAAAGTGTCTGCTTGTCAATAGCTTCCTCATCGTTTCAGAGAATGTGATTCATTTCATGATCAAACACCCACCTTAATGCTTAGCCTGTCAAGTACAAATCATTTAGGCTAATTGCGTGGATCCAGATTCTGCTGGCAGTTGTCTGTAGATCCAGATCCTGCTTGCAGCTGTCTGTAGATCCAGATCCTACTGGTTGCTGTCTGTAGATCCATATCCTGCTGGCAGCTGTCTGTAGATCCAGATCCTGCTGGCAGTTGTCTATAGATCCAGATCATGCTGGCAATTGTCTGTAGATCCAGATCTGTAGATCCAGATCCTGCTGGCAGTTGTCTGTAGATCCAGATCTGTAGATCCAGATCCTGCTGGCAGTTGTCTGTAGATCCACATTCTGCTTGCAGTTGTCTGTAGATCCACATCCTGCTTGCAGTTGTCTGTAGATCCAGATCCTGCTGGCAGCTGTCTGTAGATCCACATCCTGCTGGCAGTTGTCTGTAGATCCATATCCTGCTGGCTGTTGTCTGTAGATCCAGATCCTACTGGCAGCTGTCTGATTGGGATCTGCAACATTTTCTGCTGATTTCCAGCAATTTTTCCTTTGTTAAGTTTTTTTGGTGGGATGTTGTTTGCGACAGAGTTTCATACCACTTTTTCACCTAGTATTGTTGTTTAGATTTTCAAATATCATGTATTGGCAACAAGTGTCAGATTTTTGTTTAATACACATGCTTATTATTATTACTTACCTTTTGTCAGATCCTTTAAGTATGTCAAAGGGGACTAGATGCACTAGTTGTGTTCAGACATGCTTTAAATGTTAACATTAATATTTCAGTCTGTTTAAGCTAAATGTTCAAGTGATTATGTTGTGTAATGCAGATATAAATGCAGACTTATGAATGAACAATTCCATGCAGGAATATCTCTCCAGTGACAAAAGGAAAAATTCTGAATATTATTAGAATTATGTATTATCTGCTAGGCCAGGATATTTGCCGATATGCTGTACAGGGTCTCACTGCCTTCTGTGGCTCTATATCAAGTATCATCTATAGTCCATCTATGGTAGTTCAGATGTTGTGGCTCACAACATCTCAGTCTAAAGGCACTGCATGCATTTGGAAAAGAATGGTGCAGTCTGGATTTACATTCAGATTACAGAGGTGTATATTTTGGTTGTGACCGGTAGCACTTATTAGCATTAATTTTAGACCCAATTTAAGTTAAAATGCAATAATTTAGAAAGTATGTTAATGATAATAGTTTCTATCATCTGATATTGGTGACAGTGTTGTAACTTTTGTTATAATGTATAATCTATATTTTTAAAAGAGGTGGTTTTTTTGCAGCTGAAGACTTGACTGCCTTCTAGTGTATTGTGCATTTGATTTACCATGGAATAATTTAGAGTAACCATTCATTGCATACCTGTAATTGCTTACAACGGACACTGGCCATCCAGTGCTTTTCAGCACTTTGATAAACCAATTAGTATGAAATTAAACAAGTTATTAGCAACTGTTGCAGGCTGACAGTTGACACCTACCTTACCCCATATTTGGCTTTAGGTTGTTTGCAGCTTATTGCACATTTAACTAGACAGCATGATAGAAAGCATTAAAAGTAAACAGTTCTGGTCCTGGTCAGACATTTCTGACGGTACCTGGCAGATCTGGAGCTACACTCTTTGTCAAAGTTGAATATATTCCTTCTTAGGATGTTGATTGTTAAAACATAGAAATTATTTTACCAGTGAAGAGCAATCAACTTGTGGCTTAATTGCCTGTAATTGTCCCTTTGGGGTTCAATTAGACACACGAGATCTCAAACAAGGCAAAACCTAAATGGAACATGTAGCATACATTTACCCAAATATAGTGCAGTTGTGAAAGGACAAGATCCAATCTAGTAATTATCTTATTTGTAGCTACATTTGAAGTTTATGTATGTTTGCCAAATCTTTCTACTGTATCTAGTAATCAGAAAGTTGTTTCTTTTCTTTCAGTCTAGCAAGAGTTGAAAGTCTTTGTTTTGAGTGGATGTTTCTTAATCTGAGCTTAAAGGCCAAGAAAATATTTGGCACTTATCTTTTGGGTGTCTGTTGTTAGTAATTGTGGTATGTTAACCCTCGGTGATGTGGTTATAACTTGTTTGTTTTTTGTTTTTTAATAAATAAATGTGTTCATTCCAAAGAATGATTCCAATAAATACCAAAGTATTTCCTGTGAGATATTGTATCCTGGATTTACAATGGATAAAGACATGTTTATTGGTGAAATTCAATAATGTACATTGAAAATTTGGTACTTAGAGGGATTATAATGTACAAGGTAACTCACTTTTATTTTTAAATATTAAATTTACTATCATAATGAGAAAGCAATTATATGTTCAGACTAATATGTATATATTTTTTAATGTTCATCTTGACCCAGTTCCTCTTGCTATCTCTCATAAGAACATCAAATTCCACTATTGCTGCTTTTATCAAATGCAAACAAGCTTAGAACTTTAAAATTGTGTTGATTGTCCATTAAGAATAGAGTAACTTTTGACAATTTAACAAATAGTTACGGTAAAATGTGTAATATAAGTGGAGACTTGAGTCTGGTGGAATGCTGGGCACCTTAGACATCTAGGTCAATGTGACACCATAATTAATTAGAGTACCTGCAGGTATGAAGAGGTTATATAAAGCCATTGTAACAGACATTACTGCTAATTCTATTGATGTCTTTCTACTTATTATTCTCTACGTTGGTGATTAATCTTCTAGTCTTATTGCAATTACATGTTCCCCAAGTAGATTCTTGTAAAACTGTATCAACAGTTTATATGTAAATCTATCAACACTGTATGGCCATTAAAAGTTGAATGGATTTAAGTCATTATGTATGCGTGGCTGGTTGTTGGTATAATCTAGTACATCAGTTAAGTTTTAATGTTCATTGTCAGTGTCATTTACACACTAAAGAACCACAACTATGCAACACTTCATCAACCGTTTTATATGTGTGCTGTAACTGTTTTGCTTTTGATTTTAGAAATGCCTTACACACTTATGGCCATGTTAGGGACATCTAGTTATTATGAAGGAGGTAGAACATTAAACCAAATGTTTGGGTAGAACCACTACACACCGCTGGACAACCATTGGACAGTTCTCCCCCAATCAAGGACTGGACTACTAGCAGTGAGAGGCAGAGGACAGTCAGAGCACTGATATGATTCTACCCCTGTGCTTTTAGTAAGATACCACTGGACAGAATGTTAATGAAACTTGGACAAAATACTCTGCCTAGTTTAATTTTTATTTTCAAATATGTGAATTTATGATAAGACATAATTTTATAAGTTTTGGATCTCTGATTTTATTTAGAAATTACATTTGGTAGGACATCTTGCCTTTTTAGTTTGTCGCCATGCAACAATGTATTTGTCCATTCAAGCACGTTTCTATAATGTCTGCATTACAAATCTTACAGGATTGGCCTCTACTAACATATTTTGGAAATTGACTCAATGTAATATAGTCCCACAGAGTAAATAACTCAGAAGGAAGAAAACAAACATTTTTATTTTTATTTATTAACCTAATCTTATAATAAGGCAATTATATTTTAATTTTACTTGCTTGTGATGACAGTCAATCTTAGCTAAATAAACGTTAGTTGCAATAGACAGAAAAAGACAGGTAATCCTTATGCCCCTAAGGTTGTTTGAAAAAGGTTTGAATGGCACATACAATAAAACAATAGGTACCTGCACAATAAAATCCAAGATTATATAAAAACAATATTTTATATTACCATTATCATATAAAACCAAACTTTTGTAGTGTTTGCTGAACATATTGTTTTACTGACATGACTTTACAGCCCAAACATTTTGTGAGATGTTTATAAAGGCAACAAACTGTGGACAAAACTTAATTGCTTACATTCAGGATGGCTGGGAGTATACAGATATTAAAAGATAAATGTATTGTTCTTGTCAACCATGGAAAAGTATACCTATGTCTTTATCCTTTCCTGCATCATTTGGTATTTGCTTTGTTTGCCATTAATTTCAGAATCTGTGTTTTTTTTATTCTTGTATTAAAATGTTTATTTCATTAAGCATTTTATTGTTTGTCACAATCAAAGTTACAACCATAGTTGCTTATTTAGAGGTAATCATCATTGGAACCATTGAGTTGAAAATAACGGAATATGTGGAAAATTAATGTCAAGAGCAGAGTAAAAATATCCTGCGGTGTGATAGCCATGGGGCTTGGAGATGAGGGCTTCCAGTTACATATCCCATATGTGGCAAGGAAAAATGTTGTGTTATTTGAAAACGTTCCGTAATTCATAAAACCATTCATAGTAGCCTACATTTATTAAACATTACAGAAGTATTGGTTTTTGTGTTTAACAAAATTACCCCAATTATATGTTTTGTCACTATGAATGAAATGGCAGTCATTTGCTAGTAGCTGTAGTTGGCCATGTTGATCATGAGCAGGGTGGAAAATTGCACTTGTCCACCGGTATTTACTTGTCAGCTTTGAGGATTTGTTAAATATAAGTTTAACAATGTAGAAAAAAAAACTCCATACAATATACAAGGTATTAGCTTTAGAAATAATGCAAAATGTATTCTTGTTTTGTTATATTAATAAGTTAATAACTCATCATTACAAAAAGCAAACATGAATAAAAGTCGGTCATTCTTTTCCATAAGATATGCGAATTTGTAAATTGACTAGATAAAGAGATTTTGAGACTACCTGTTTGGAAATGAAATGAAATCTGTATTTGATATTCAAAGTTTGCCAGCAGGGAATACTTTTTGACAATAAAAAAAAGGCATTGATTCAAGGCATCATGTGTGATGTAAAAAGTCCTAAGCAGAATAGGAAACAGAAAAAAATGAATGTAAAAATTAAGCAGATATATTACAAACAGGAACATATTTTAATACCTTACAAGGAAATAAAAAAAATGAATTATTTTACATTTTTTTTGCTAAAATGTCGTTTAATAGGTGGAAACCCACCCCCCCACAAAAAAAAAGAAGAGCATTACATTGAGTCGGCATAACCAAAAACAAGATCAGCCACAGGAGTATCATCATCATCATCATCATCATCATCATCATCAACATCATCAACAGCAGCAGCAATGACAACAAAATCTTTATAATTAAAACCATCGCTACCATGAGGTAAACTTGCAGACATGTATCTGAACTAGCTTTGTTCTGTCGACATCTTGTATAACTTTATTTCCTCCTTTTCAGAAGAGTACATTATACACACAATTGACAACATGATAATATTGAGTTTAATATAGATAACATACAATTGATATATACACAGAAAAAGTCTGGATATTAACAGGTTTGCAAAAAAAAAGGAAATGCAAAAAAATATTATAATATAATGATACATTAAGTTATGCATAAAGTATACAGATGCTTGGCTTTTATGAGAAATTCTTGCTGAAATAAAATGTGAGGATGTTAAGTTTCATATTCACAGCGTTCACCTTATAACATCCCATCATAGTTGGATAGTTGAAAACCAGTCCTATTGGGTTGATCTCAGGGGCACATTAATAAGCTCAATGAATCAGCATCATTCTTCTTATCATAACTAAAGTTACTTTTATCTTTCTCAATATTTAAGTATAATTTATCATATTGCAGTTGTTGTTTTTTTGCTCATATGAACATCATTTCCTTCTTGGAAAAAAGTGTCTGCACCAAGGTTTTCTTGTACATGAAATTAACATTAGTCCTCACAATAGTAAATGGCAAAACATAAAAAATGTCCTGTTCCTTTCTCAATGGATTCATAATGACTTGTTATCGTTTTGTTTTTGTTATGTTTACATTGTGACACATGTGATCAATGGAAGTGTTTTAAGTGACATGAGGATGATTGGTTGGACCAGTCCTTTGAGATATAATAAAAGAATGTTTGTCTTGACTGTTCCTCTATGTACATGATGTAGCTTTTGATCACACATGTTATATTGAGGTAAAGAGACCCATTGTTAGGTGAATTGTCCATCTGCAATGTTTTAATAATCTGGAGACCCATTGTTACATGTATTGTCCACCTGTAATGTTTTAATAATCTGGAGACCCATTGTTACATGTATTGTCCACCTGCAATGTTTTAATAATCTGGAGACCCATTGTTAGGTGAATTATCCACCTGCAATGTTTTAATAATCTGGAGACCCATTGTTAGGTGTATTGTCCACCTGCAATGTTTTAATAATCTGGAGACCCATTGTTAGGTGTATTGTCCACCTGCAATGTTTTAATAATCTGGAGACCCATTGTTAGGTGTATTGTCCACCTGCAATGTTTTAATAATCTGGAGACCCATTGTTAGGTGTATTGTCCACCTGCAATGTTTTAATAATCTGGAGACCCATTGTTAGGTGTACTTTCCAGCTGACCTACAGAGCTGCCATATGGTTCGGTCTAGGCATTTTTCTGGGGTCTTCCTCCTACTAAAGCTAGATGTTGACAGTATGACCACAAGTGTGTTAACTGATATAAACCACTGTTTTCTTAAGAATTCATAAATTAAAGTCGGGTAATGTATAATATCCTTGGAAACTTATTCAAATCCCAATATTTCATTTTGGGAATGCCCGACCTGAACTTGATACAAGCGTTGATTTATAGTTGATAGAGATGGCTTTGTATATGTGAACAGTATGGATTATTAACATATATCACTAGTTGCTCAGTCATGCAGTTTTTGTCATGGGGAGATGTTGTATGAAAGAGATGTTTTATCTATGATTCACTGACAAACTTGTTGAATTGAGGCCCCACACTAAACTACATGTATTCTGAAACTGGTAAGTAAGCTTGTTACAGGCAATGGTAAATATTGCATATCCAGATCAGCCATGTTCTGCTGGCTACTGATCCAGATCTTAACTATTTGCTGCCAAGTCTCTCTCAATATGTCTGGTAACCATAGCCTTTAATTGCTAGGAGTTAACAAAAAAAATGTCTGGTATATTAACAATTATAGACGGGTGTGGGCTCAGTCACTTAGATGAACTGTTGCATAATAATTCATACCTGCGATATATGAAAGATTTAATTATGAAGATTACTGGCAAGCACCATGCATCATTAGAGATAGAAAATCATGCTCTTTGTCCTCTCGTTGTGATTAAAGGTCTTCCTCTCAACAAAACTATTTTCTTCTACATTCTCTGGCTTGCAGTCATGCCTGTAGCAGTTGTGCTGAGAACATGCTATAATTAGTGAGAGTAAGAAAACTTGCTGCTTTAGAGAAACTTTCTTCTTTTTTGGATTTAAAATATTTTATAAAGGAATTGGGAGTATTTTTAGTTTTAAAAAAGGTAAATATTTGTTTGCACTGAATGCTGATTTGTACTTATCAGTTGTTGACATGAATATGTATTTGCTGGTTGAAATTATTATCAAAAACATTTTTAGAAGCAATAATATGATTTTTAGGTTTCATGTTTTAACATGCAGAATGATAAGTAAAATGGCTGGCTTATTATGTTGAGCTAAGTCATATTTTAGATTCTAGAAATCATCTATAAATGGTCATAATTCTCAACTTGTCCAAGTTCAGACAATATATATATATATATATATAACATGTATTTACATAAACATAATTAAATACTTCCTGACTAAATGATACATGTTAGTGGTATGTATGATAACATATGACATTAGTTTTAACATACACATTATATGTTTTGTTTTATAAGTAAAAAACATTGCAGGGATAAGTTATGATTATATCAGCAATGTCCAGCTATTCTGATTTCTGATGGAGGAAGACACCCAAACAAATATGTGGGTAGAACCACCAGTTACCCTTGGTCAGCAGGAAGTCATTTCTACATTATTAGTAAATGTATCAAAGTAATGGTCAGACTGGTTGATTTATCCTGAAGTACTCCAATCTGTGACAAACATTTAGAATACATCATTCCTAACTGTAAAGCTCCACTTCATATATAAAAGGTAACAAAATTTGAACCATGAATGAACAATAACAGTTGTGATGTAAGTGCAAGATGAAAGTAAGAGATAAATGTTTTATGTCAACAAACCATTGTGTTGAAGATTATAGCTTGGCACCCTTAATGCATTCCCACAGTTAAGGGGACATCAGGACTGAAAATGTATGTAACAATAGTAAATTACAATTTGATGGAGCAGAAAGTGTTTGTATCATTGGTGTGGTAGCTGACACTGCATAAAGGTCAAGGTTATTGATTGCTCTAATGTTAATACTTTGGACGTTATGGGAAATAAAAAATTATTTCTTGAAGTTTGCAGAAATTGTTTTAGTTTCAATACTTTTTACATTAGACTTTACTTTGTGATTTTTCAAATAGGTACCTTAGGTTTTTGTTGTTAAACATAATGGCCCTGTTATTGACTTGGATAACTTGATGAGGGAACCAGACATGCTGACTTGTCACATCTCAGTTTCTTCTGCTCTGTGAATTGAAAGCTGATATTGGTCAAGATTTATAAACTTAAGGCATTTTCTCCATCTAGTGTTTTGTACGTAGATGTTCTACCAAGACAAAAATCCTGCACTAAACTTTATGGAAGTAAGGAAAGTACATTTGCTGTTTGTGTGATTCAAAATACAGTAAGAATAATGATATTTACCATGACCTGAATGTACCACACCTGCTTAGTGACTGGTATGGTCTAATAAAGTCTAAGTAAGACCCTTTAATTTTTGGAAGAAGGCTATCAAACATCAAGTCTTCATTTATTGCCTGACAGTGAAAACTTAACAGATTCCTGGCGTGACATTACAGCCAAACATGACAATTACTGACCACTGCTGACAATTACTGACCACCTCTCACCTGATATTGATGCGGATCCCAAGCAGATTGTCAAGCTTTCGGCTCGTTATTAAAGTTTCCTTGACAATCTCTACAACATATGTCCTGTGAATGTGGTAGAGGAAAACCTGATGGCAGAATCTCGTGACAACATTCACTTAGCGGTCAACTTCGGCTTGTTAATGTTTCCACCAGTGTTGAGAGTCATTTTAAATTGTGATCTTGTTACGATAACATAAATTAACTGTCCACCAGAGATTGGAAGGCTGATACAACAATCTTATAGGCTGGCTCATCTATGTCAAAAGGTCAAGCCTCCAAACTCCACATTCAAGTCTGCTTCCTCACTTATTTATAGTGTCAGATTTTTGTTATTATTAATGTTTCTTTTGTCCTGGGACTATATACAAAAAACTTTTCCTATTTATTGTGGTTTTTAAACTGGTATTAGTGGTAGAGAAAGTATTGAGAAAGATAACATTCTTGTCTTCTTTTGTGACTAAATAAATGTGTTAAACAGTAGGCGGTTTATGAAATAGTTCTGGAATTCTTTACCAATACAAACACATCATACAAAAAGTTATCAGACTTACCAACACAGAGTGTCATCATTGACCTGCTTACGTGTTTCCAATAGACTTAATATTATATTTGAACTTTAAATTAAACTCACAGAATCATGATTTGTTATGATGGTGAAATGTTGAAACAAATAATCAACACATATCTGACATCAAAGATAAATTCTGATGAGGATTAATAATGAAATTTGTGACAACAGGGCTCTTGCCAAATATTTTGTTCAAATGATCTTCAAATAAATATTTACAATTTACATACCAGAGCTAGCTTCAACATATTAGATAGGCCTGGAACATTGTGTCTTGTTTACACTGCTTTCATTGTATGTTTTGATTTTTTCATTTTTTTTTATATTTAAAGCAACGGTGAGTCTAAAAGGCACTGAGTTTAGTATAGATTTACAAATTACCAAAATATTACTTTAAATTGCATTTTTGAGGATAAAAATATGGCTTGAATAGAAATGAGTGAATATTTATATTTAACTGAAGTTACAAAATAACCCCCTTCATTGAGGTTAAAATTTACTTCGTTACCTCCTATCTTTTTAAGTAGAGGTTTATTTACTGAACACAATACATATACTGTTTACATGTTCTATGAAACTAATGGGAGGTAGGATCATTTATTGATAACTCTTTTATAATATATATTTGTGTAATGTGTGTTTATTTCCAAGTAGAAATTAATTTTCAGCAAAAATACTCAAATGAATTACTATGATTCAATTATCACTTATTATAATTAGAAACTGGGTAGGTATGATACATTGTAACCCCAAACCATTTTATCTTGCCAGTGTTTGTAATAGATTTAATGACAGCATTGAAGGTGTCCCATAGCTTGTGGCCATTGACCAATGCTTGACACCCGACTTCCAATTGACGCCACAATTGGAGGTATGACACCATCATAAGTCACCCATACCACACATGGGGGTCTTGGATTGTTGCCGTGGGTTACGACCGGAGATTTAATACGGTTTTCAATTATCGCAACTGGTCAGTAACCTGCAATGGTTCACCAACTGAGTAGTAGTGATGGTATCTCCACCTGTATTCTCTTTTAATAATAGCTAGAAAAGACATTTAAACATACAGATGTTGATGGATTTTATATCCCATAGGCGAGAAGGGGAATCTTGAGATTTTTGGCTTATATACATTATATTATACATGGTTTATATTACCTTTTGCTTAAAATGTATTAGGATTTTATGCATATTTCTATTTTAATGAAATATCACTGATCTCTACCTCCACAAAAGGTAAATGCAATGCTTATCCTGCTAAGTATATACTTATCTGATCAGGCATTGTCTAGATTCAGACCAGCCCTGTGTAAGCTGCCTGATCAAGATCTGCACTATTTTCAGTGGACTCTCAAACAAAAGGTTCTAACAAATGTAGCATGTTTACATACAACTTAGGTGGAAGTAGAAATAGAGCCTGTTAATGCATAACTGGCCTAAGTTGTTGGTGAATGTGAGAATGGAGATTGTTAATGCATAACTGGCCTTGGTTGTTGGTGAATGTGAGAATGGAGATTGTTAATGTTTAACTAGCCTAGGTTGTTGGTGAATGTGAGGATGGAGATTGTTGATGTTTAACTGGCCTAGGTTGTTGGTGAATGTGAGAATGGAGATTGTTAATGTTTAACTGGCCTAGGTTGTTGGTGAATGTGAGAATGGAGATTGTTAATGATTAACTGGTCTTGGTTGTTGGTAAATGTGAGAATAGAGATTGCTAATGTTTAACTGGCCTAGGTTGTTGGTGAATGTGGGAATGGAGATTGTTAATGTTTAACTGGCCTAGGTTGTTGGTGAATGTGAGAATGGAGATTGTTAATGTTTAACTGGCCTAGGTTGTTGGTGAATGTGAGAATGGAGATTGTTAATGTTTAACTGGCCTTGGTTGTTGGTTAATGTGAGAATGGAGATTGTTAATGTTTAACTGGCCTTGGTTGTTGGTGAATGCGAGAATGGAGATTGTTAATGATTAACTGGCCTAGGTTGTTGGTGAATGTGAGAATGGAGATTGTTAATGCATAACTGGCCTTGGTTGTTGGTGAATGTGAGAATGGAGATTGTTAATGTTTAACTGGCCTTGGTTGTTGGTGAATGTGAGAATGGAGATTGTTAATGTTTAACTGGCCTTGGTTGTTGGTGAATGTGAGAATGGAGATTGTTAATGTTTAACTGGCCTTGGTTGTTGGTGAATGTGAGAATGGAGATTGTTAATGTTTAACTGGCCTTGGTTGTTGGTGAATGTGAGAATGGAGATTGTTAATGTTTAACTGGCCTTGGTTGTTGGTGAATGTGAGAATGGAGATTGTTAATGTTTAACTGGCCTTGGTTGTTGGTGAATGTGAGGATGGAGATTGTTAATGTTTAACTGGCCTAGGTTGTTGGTGAATGTGAGAATGGAGATTGTTAATGTTTAACTGGCCTTGGTTGTTGGTGAATGTGAGAATGGAGATTGTTAATGTTTAACTGGCCTTGGTTGTTGGTGAATATGAGAATGGAGACTGTTAATGTTTAACTGGCCTTGGTTGTTGGTGAATGTGAGGATGGAGATTGTTAATGTTTAACTGGCCTTGGTTGTTGGTAAATGTGAGAATGGAGATTGTTAATGTTTAACTGGCCTAGGTTGTTGGTGAATGTGAGAATGGAGATTGTTAATGTTTAACTGGCCTTGGTTGTTGGTGAATGTGAGGATGGAGATTGTTAATGTTTAACTGGCCTAGGTTGTTGGTGAATGTGAGAATAGAGATTGTTAATGTTTAACTGGCCTTGGTTGTTGGTAAATGTGAGAATGGAGATTGTTATTGTTTAACTGGCCTAGGTTGTTGGTGAATGTGAGAATGGAGATTGTTAATGTTTAACTGACCTTGGTTGTTGGTGAATGCGAGGATGGAGATTTTAGTGTTTAACTGGCCTTGGTTGTTGGTGAATGACATACAAATGTATAAAGGTACAAACTTGCATAAAAATATAGTGGTATTTTACTTGCAGTTTGTTCGTAAAGAAAAACAGTTGACAGACAAACTGGCTTATCAATAAATATATATTTTCCCTCAAGCTTTCTTTCATTCAAACAGGAAGGTCATCCCATGGGTGTTAAAGCAAACAGATCATTCTAGTTTAATACAGTCTCAGACATGTAATGTGACTATGAGACTTTGTATAAATCTACTCCACAGTGACCACAACACTTGTGTAAATAGACATACAAACATGCATATGCACATGTTAATATATGATGGTTAATGGTTACATGAAGCTGAAATTATGTTTATACAAGCAGTTGATTATAATACTGCATATATTTTTATTACTTATTTTTTAGTATTTTTTTTTATAAGTTTAAAATATAACACTGTTAGTTAACATTTTTTGCAACATTCGTTGTAAGCAAAGTCGGATGAAAGCTCATCTTTTTCAAACTTTAAAAATAATTGATGACATTGGGATACAAAAAATGGTGGTCATCACTGGCCATTATAGTGCATGGGGCATAAAATGGTGCAAGGGTTGTTGTCATCTTATTCAGTGTTGGGAGTTAAAAGTTCACACTGAATTAAACTAACTGGTCATTATGGGCAATTAATGACTGATTTACTGCAGCAGGCCTACAATTGGGAGCCTTGGATTCATTTACCCTTATCATGCTGCATTTTGTTCTAATACATACTAATTCTTCATGTTCCTTCATTGGCATGCACTAATTCTTCCTGTTCCTTCATTGGCATGCATTATTCTTCATGTTCCTGCATTGGCATGCACTAATTCTTCCTGTTCCTGCATTGGCATGCACGAATTCTTCATGTTTCTGCATTGGCATGCACTAATTCTTCATGTTCCTGCATTGGCATGAACTAATTGGTCATGTTTCTGCATTGACATGCACTAATTCTTCATGTCCCTTCATTGCCATGCACTAATGTTCCTTCATTGACAAGCACTAATTCTTCATGGTCCTTCATTGACATGCACTAATTCTTCATGTTCCTGCATTGGCATGCACTAATTCTTCATGTTTCTGCATTGGCATGCACTAATTCTTCATGTTCCTGCATTGGCATGAACTAATTGGTCATGTTTCTGCATTGGCATTCACTAATTCTTCCTGTTCCTGCATTAGCATGCACTAATTCTTTATGTTTCTTCATTGACATGCACTAATTCTTCATGTTCCTGCATTGGCATGCACTAATTCTCCATGTTTCTGCATTGGTATGCACTAATTCTTCATGTTCCTGCATTGGCATGCACTAATTCTTCATGTTCCTTCATTGACATGAACTAATTCTTCATGTTCCTTCATTGACATGCACTAATTTTTATGTTCCTGCATTGGCATGCACTAATTCTTCATGTTCCTTCATTGACATGAACTAATTCTTCATGTTCCTTCATTGACATGCACTAATTTTTATGTTCCTGCATTGGCATGCACTAATTCTTCATGTTCCTGCATTGGCATGCACTAATTCTTCATGTTTCTGCATTGGCATGCACTAATTCTTCATGTTCCTGCATTGGCATGCACTAATTCTTCATGTTCCTTCATTGGCATGCACTAATTCTTCATGTTTCTGCATTGGCATGCACTAATTCTTCATGTTCCTGCATTGGCATGCACTTATTCTTCATGTTCCTGCATTGGCATGCAGTGATGCCCAGAAATAATGCTTGAACCTCCACAGCAAACAGGAGATGGGTTGAACTGGATCTTTATTTTTTGCCAATTCTGATAAATTTGTTTTTAGAAGCTTAAAAGTTACAGATAACACAACCACGTTCTATAGCCTAAATGGTGAATGTTGGGCCACAGTCCCCAATAGAAAACATTAAGGTTAAGTCAAGTGTTTTTAAGTGACAGCTTTTATAAGGATTTGCAAAATGTTCTTTTTATCATTGAACATGCGTTACTTTTCAAAAGTACCATTCCTTAATAAAAATGCATTGTTAATGTTCATCAAAATATTACTAACCTTTTGGCCTATTTGAATTAACATGAAATAAACAGAGAAAAAATATTGATTGCTGTAAAATAATATCTAAAAAAATAAAGTTAAACATAAAAAACAGCAACAAAGCATAAAATAAATAAATAAATGTAAAAACAGTATATGTTAATATTATGGCAGTGCCAAAGCTAAATATTTCATGGGTAGCATATTACCTTTTTATACTACCTGTATTTCCTTACCATGGCTATGCGTGAAGCTTTTTCAAAATCATTACTTCCTAGCTCTAGGTGCAAGTGTAATTCATCAGGAAGATGCTTTTCTTTACTTTTCTTGAGTTATTGTAAACTTTCTAGGGATAACAGAGTTGGTATCTTAAAAGGTATGAAGATTTGATTGAAATATCTTTTCTTTCAACCACATTTTTGAGACCAAGTGATATCGTAGTTGATAGCATACATAAAAAGGAGATTTTATATCTGCTGTTTATTTTGAAAACCACATTTTTGAAGCCATGTGATACCATATTTGATAGCATTCATTATATGAAGATTTGGATTCACCTGTTTGTGTCCTAATCCTGGATTGTTATCAAATGTCACTTGAGGTATCCAGTGCTACTAGATTTTAAGTTGACATTATGTTGTTACATGGGAGATTATAAGCTTGTAAACATGAAAGATTATCTCCACTTTATCTTGCTCAAGGGGAATGTTGGTATGGTTGTTTTGGTGGCTAGGATAAATATGTTTGTGAAGTAGTTTCTGGATTGATGGACAGGCCAGTCACAAATCAGATACAACTTCTGTGCCACGTATCATTGACAGTCATGCTGCTTTGTTCTGTCAGTCTCATGACACGGCTCTTATTCTTCACCTTAGCTGATATATTCCACAAGTTCACCCTTTTTTAAAACAACAACAAAAAAAATCTTCTAATCCATATGCTGGATGAAGATCCATTCTCATTAAAGGTGCTATCCTACAGTTTGCCTATATCTTAAACATGTAATAATATGTAAACCTGTTCTGAAGATTTTGTGTAGGATTTCTGTATTAACTTATACATTAGATTAAGTAATGGCTCTCAATAACATTACCTTGTAAAACTGTACAAATTGTGAAACATATTGCTGTTAAAATTTCATTATTTACAAATCAACAAATAAGCACAATGAAGAGTTCAGCTAAAAATAGATAATGATGTCAGAGCTGATGACCAAGATGATCATGTATAAAATATCAAAAATAAGTGGTCACATTAATTTGTTATATAGTTTACAAATAACTGTGCTATGTGGCTGGGATAGGAAATACATTTATGTAATGACAAGTGGCGCGTTATGTTTGACTTTTCAGATAGATGTGGGGCACCAATAATTAGCATTTTAATGGATCTTTTCATGAAACAATAATTTATTTGGTTACATGACAGAAAGAGAATTGTTCCAAACTTTTGGATACCACCTTTAAGATATGTATGTAGATATTGGATAGTTGTTTGATGGTATTTGTTTGTTGATATAGTTGTTGGCTAGGTTTATGATCCTACCAACAATCTTATAAATTTGTTGGCTAGGTTTATGATCCTACCAACAATCTTATAAATTTGTTGGCTAGGTTTATGATCATACCAACAATCTTTTATATTTGTTGGCTAGGTTTATGATCCTACCAACAATCTTATATTTTTGTTGGCTAGGTTTATGATCCTACCAACAATCTTATATATTTGTTGGTTAGGTTTATGATCCTACCAACAATCTTATATTTTTGTTGGCTAGGTTTATGATCCTACCAACAATCTTATATTTTTGTTGGCTAGGTTTATGATCCTACCAACAATCTTATATTTTTGTTGGCTAGGTTTATGATCCTACCAACAATCTTATATATTTGTTGGTTAGGTTTATGATCCTACCAACAATCTTATATTTTTGTTGGCTAGGTTTATGATCCTACCAACAATCTTATATATTTGTTGGCTAGGTTTATGATCCTACCAACAATCTTATATTTTTGTTGGTTAGGTTTATGATCCTACCAACAATCTATCAGTTATCTAAGTGTTCACTGCAAACCATTATGGTGCTGCCTTCACTGTGATATCATTACTGAATACTTCGGGTCTAGTTCAGGATAAAAACCTGCAGTTTCTAGATTTCCTTTTTAAATCAAGAAACAGTTTTGTACAAAACACAGCAAGTACAGTGGTATATTAGTTTTTAAACATAAGTTGTTGTTATATACTCAACATATTTTTGATCAATATAATATGCATTACAAGTAATTTTTGTATCATTTTAATTGTTGTTTGTAAAGCCAAGCATTTTTAACAAACCAGCCGCCATCTTAAAAAGCACAAATATTTTGTACAGTCCTGTACTGCCTTGCTCAGACAAATTGTATATTGGCCACTAACATATGCCTGACCATTGAAATTAACTGACTGCAGGTAATGACCAAGTGCTTCATGGGGTGTTTTCTATTCATTGCTGTTGATTATACCTTTGACCTGTCAACTTCTGACTCCATTGACTGCCTTTGAAAACATCTAGCAAGCTGTGAACCAGCTTTTCCCAACACAAACAAGAGGAACAGAATCCTTTTTCCTCCTTGCAGTTAGGTCTACTTTACTTGAAATTGAACTCTCAAAACCATTTCATCAATACATCTTTATAATGTTGCTATTTTACCATTTGCTCATATCAGTATAATTTGTTTGTTCCCTGTCTTGAAACATTTAAGCATCTATATGTTACCTGTGTCAGACAAATGCTGAGCAAAATTATAAAAAGTCACAGCATTTGGTAGAAACATGTATAAACACCTCTACAGACCTCATGTTGATGCGGGTTTTGGAATCCTTATCATGCAAGTTTTGTGAATAGACTAAACAACTTCTACTTTATTTCCAACAAATACATTTAATTGTACCTAGACATATTGCTATTTTGTATATTGAGATGAGACAGCTTCCAGTGGGGACAGTCTGATCAGGATCTACACGTTTTGTCTGGTCACCTAATGCCTAGCATGCTACTTCTAACTGAAACAGCAGTTCAGGCATTGTCCAGTTGAAATCTGTCATGGTCCACTGCCTGTTGACCCCTAAGGTCAGCAATGAATGGGGTTAATCAGTGGACCTTGATTAAGATAATCCTGGTTCACAATGGTAGAAAATGGAATGTGTGACTTTACAGCCAAGTGAAAGTCCAGCACCTGTTTCTATGGCCATTTAGACATTAGTGTGAAGTGTGGACCATTGGATATAGATGGGAATGTAACTGTACATTGGATATAGTCATAACAAACAGGTAGTATATGTTATAGTTTTTAATATAAATAATGTGTGCTTGTTATAGTTTTTAATATAAATAATGTGTGCTTCTAACTTCTTACATGAGAATATGTTAATTGTTTTTTACATAAAAATATGTTTATTGTTCTTTTAACTATTTTTTTAATTAATTTGAATTTAATTATAAGATTAGGGCTAATTATCAGAATTAATGTGTACGCCCGTCACCCAATCAAACGTTTGTATAACGTTTTTAAAGCAAACAATCTTCTTTTCGATGAATTGAGTGGCTAGAATTTAGTAATGCTGTTTCTATTGGATGTATTTTTACTGCACAGGTTAATAAACTAAAAAAAACAGTCAGTTATTGGTTGAAAATGGTGGCAAAAAACTTAGGGTCACAGAAAAAATTGCCGAATTTTAGTGGCCGAAAACTCAGGGTCATTAAAATAATTGGTTCAAAAAAAAATTGACCGTGGCCGAAGACTTAGGATGGCCAAAGACTTAGGGTGGCCGAAGACTTAGGGTTTTTACGGTATTCTGAATATTGTGACACAAGTGTGAAATGTCACCATTAGAGAGCATGTGTTAATGTTGGTAGCATGCTTGTTTTTAGATTTTCAGTGATTTGGCTACTTTTAAAAAGAAAAAAATGCTTTGGAATGGCAGTAGCACAATTATTTGTTACCAGCAAATTGGATTTCAACTAAATTGTAAAATTATGTTTAACTATATTTTTCTTCATTCTGTGTTTGGTACAAAACATAGTTTGGATCATAATGTTAAATGTAACCAAGCTACAATATGGAAAGTTAGGGTAATATATTAATCTGTAGACAGTTTAGGGCATACATTCATCTTGTAACTATTTTATCATTTCCATGCAGTTACCTGCATCATCAGATTGGCACACCTTATTTATAGGCTTTTATAATTTTAATGGTGTTAAAATACTTGTCAAGTGGTACTGTACACAGTGTAAAGATTCAATTTCAAGAGAGTATTCCTACATACACTCACCCTACAACCATCTCACATTTCCCCTTATATACATTTATCTTTCCATTCAAGTGACTTGTTGGGTGTTGCATGAGTTTTGCATCTCATTTATCATCCCTGAATTCCAGTGGTGTTGGCCTAGCATATAAACTGCCCCTTAGGTGGCAACTGTGCACATGAAAATTTGCATTTGAAAAACCTAAATAGCAGCAACAGAAATATTTTACGGAAATAATTTTAGTAAATTGTTGTCACTTGTTAATTAGCAAATTCTGTATAAGTGACATTTAATAACGATGATATCACGCTTTACCGGATGGTTGTGCCATTAGATGACTATGATAAGAAGTTTTTTTGAATGTCCAAGTCAACATAAACTGGATGACGAGGTCCTTAATAGTTTCAACATAATATCTTTATTTTATTTTCACATTTCCTAGCTAAAGATAATGTACTCAATAACCATGTGAATTTATCAGTTTTATTTAATAACAAAAAGAAATATCTGAGCACTCCAAATAATTTGAATATGGGTGCTTTGTCAGGCAAATTAGAGCAAACTCGTGATGGCACATAATTATGAGCCTGTAAAAACAAGGGACATTACTCCCTATGGTCTTGTAATGTATTATGCAGTTATTACCTCCCCTAAATATGAACCAGTTCCAGAGGTTGCTACAGTTAAGTCTTGATTATGTGCTAAATCCAAATCAAACCATACCATTTATGTCATTAGACTTTACATTAAGACAGTTAAGACACCTTTTTTTTGAGGGGTTGTGGTGTGGGTGGAGGAGGGGTGTCTTTTTAGAATTGTTTTTGGTTCTCAAGTGTATCATTTGATGTAAGGGTTAACTATTTGCCTAGGAAGCACATGGTTGCAGGTTTGATAGCAGGTAGTGCTGATTTTGTTTCATGGTGAATTCACAGAGTGTAACAAGAATAAAAGCTGAATACCATGTGGTAATCATGTCTTTGAACACTAATTTTCATATATATTTTTTCAATTTAAATAGACAGATTGACATTGCTGTTAGTGTTAACCACATATATTACACGAAATAGAAATAAAACGGCAATAGAAACAATAATTGGAAAATGTTTTCTTGGAAGGTTAATAATTACATGTAAACCTTAATGTATTTACTCATTAACTACTCAAACAATATCTTAAAAACATATAATTGAGAAATAAAAAAAATTCAACTAGGATAAGCAACCACAGTTTGACCAGAGTATATTAATTTGTTTTTTGCTCTTGTTGATCGAGCTTTTCCAGTCGCACTTTCTTCCACCTTGTTTTTACACTATGAAGGATTTATTTCAGATTTATAATGGCTTATATTTGTAAACAAACATCACTTTAATTACATGAGTTGTCTCACATGTTTACATATTAAGGCCGTGTCTGACTTCATTTCTGTGACCGATATATAGAATGATGTTTAAGAGGTCATTAAACAGATCTAGCCATGTGTGCCACAATTTATAACTTTCCAAAGTGAAGTTAATTTTGATGATTATGTTATGAAACAGTGAACATCAGATCTTCTTATGCTAGCTGTAGTTTTATGGCCACCATAAAATGAGATGTGTTTATGGTTGTTAGCATGTTGGTGACAGCCACCTCACTGATCCTGTATTTAAAGGGAAATTTTATTCAATACTTTGTCTTTCTTTCTTTCTTACACAAAATTTAATGGCTGTTTTAGAAAGCTACATACAGGATTTGATATATAAAATATATAACATTATAATTAGTTCAGGATTTGATATATAAAATATATAACATTATAATTAGTTCAGGATTTGATATATAAAATATATAACATTATAATTAGTTCAGGATTTGATATATAAAATATATAACATTATAATTAGTTCAGGATTTGATATATAAAATATAACATTATATATTGTTCAGGATTTGATATATAAAATATATAACATTATAATTAGTTCAGGATTTGATATATAAAATATATAACATTATAATTAGTTCAGGATTTGATATATAAAATATATAACATTATAATTAGTTCAGGATTTGATATATAAAATATATAACATTATAATTAGTTCAGGATTTGATATATAAAATATATAACATTATAATTAGTTCAGGATTTGATATATAAAATATATAACATTATAATTAGTTCAGGATTTGATATATAAAATATATAACATTATAATTTGTTCAGGATTTGATATATAAAATATATAACATTATAATTTGTTCAGGATTTGATATATAAAATATATAACATTATAATTAGTTCAGGATTTGATATATAAAATATATAACATTATAATTAGTTCAGGATTTGATATATAAAATATATAACATTATAATTAGTTACCAAACTAGTTAGAACTGCATCATTATTCATGTCACTGTAAAGGAAACAAGACATACACTCTGGAAAATGAGATTAAAACAAGTTTATTTTAGATTTGATACAGTTTTTAAAATTTCGATATTGTTAAATTGTTAATTTAAAACTAAAATGATTTCATTTTGTAACATTAAAAGCGTTACATTTTTACATTGACAACAATATATCAATGAACACAAACATCATCTCTACTATCATCACCAAGATTTTCAAGATAGCAGTCGCTACAGCAGCAACACAAATCATTGCCATTATGAGAATTATTAAAAGCAAACTTCTATATTTTTATGACATGTAGAGTTATGTCCTCCACTCATATTTTAACCTGATTATTCTTTATGTTCCACTGTATTGTATTCACATACCATATGACCTATCAAGTGTTGGTGGGATAGTGAAACCCACAAGACAAAATACAGAGTTAGCACCCATGTTCATGTCACTACACTGCCAAATACAGGGAGGTTAGTAAAGTTTGTATTCTAGCAGCTACTGAATGAAACCATCCAACTCTCCATGAATGAATAAAATGTCTCCGTTGTTTGCCCTGAGAGTCCTGGGCCTCTCCACTAATCCTTTGTGCACCTGATTCCACTCTCTGTACTCAGCCTGACCTGCTAAATACAATTTGAAGAGAGCTAGGCAAGATATATAGATCCAGATCAGTCAGCTGTCTGATTAGGATGTGGCTGAAGAGTCCCTAACAATTTAACTATCTTTTAACCTTTGTATTTAGTTGTTAATCAAATAACTTTGGTGGCTATGTGTTGTTTAAATATGCAGCAGTGTATGGGTGAATGGGGCAGATATCTGTAGACAAATGTTTATTATAGTTTATGATACTCATTTTCAATAACCAGGGAATTTTAAATCACCCCCTGCATGGATATTTAAATCTCAAGTTATCAACCACAACACATTCAGCTCTCATGCTGAAGTTATTAATTACAATTGCAGTTTGTATTACCAAAGTGAAGCTATGGAACGTTTTGCTGTTAGGGTTTGACTACATAGCACTCATACTCACACTGCACACCCATATACAGTCAGGTAATACCATCAACTCCATTTGTAGCATGGGATTATTGAGATAAAAAAAAATCTTTGAATTTTGTAATTATGTTTGGAAGTACAGGTTATTTGATACTGTACTGAGTAATGATGTAAATTATGTTAGGCTTTTTGTACATTAAAGCAATAATTGCATTTTTTGTTATTAAAAGCATGAATTTGTTTGATAACATAGGTCAAAGGTTCGATCCTTAGTACATTGTATCTAGATCTTAAAAATGGTGCTTGTTTAAGTTCTTCACTTACATTTCTTTATGCGGCCCGTTCAGGGACTGGGAGTACCAGTGGCTTCAAACACTCGCCACGTAGGTTTAGAAGGTGACCTGTGATACGCCGTTGGTTCTACCGAGACATATATCTGAGGTCTTCCTTCAGAAATAATTAGCTAGATATTGGCAACATGATCATAGTTGAGTTGGTGCGTTGTAAACAAATGACATATGTTAGGGGCCTATTTGATCCCTTGGCATAGTATTGTGACTAGATGTTGTTTCAAGTCAGAAATTTGTAGCATGCTATCCCCATGAAGGCAGCACTGTATACACATCTCATTGAGCAGAGTCTCTGAATGTGGATGATTGGTAAGATGTTACACGTAGAAATAACGGAAAAACGACTAGGTAGAACCACCTGTGCCCTGAAGGTCAGCTTGAAGACCTGCACACCACAGGTCAAAGACCTGCACACCATAGGTCAGCACAAAGACCTGCACACCACAGGTCAAAGACCTGCACACCACAGGTCAGCACGAAGACCTGCACACCACAGGTCAAAGACCCGCACACCACAGGTCAGCATGAAGACCTGCACACCACAAGTCAAATACCTGCACACCACAGGTCAGCACGAAGACCTGCACACCACAGGTCAAAGACCTGCACACAACAGGTCAAAGACCTGCACACCACAGGTCAGCATGAAGACCTGCACACCACAAGTCAAATACCTGCACACCACAGGTCAGCACGAAGACCTGCACACCACAGGTCAAAGACCTGCACACCACAGGTCAGCACGAAGGCCTGCACACCACAGGTCAGCATGAAGACCTGCACACCACAGGTCAGCACGAAGACCTGCACACCACAGGTCAAATACCTGCACACCACAGGTCAGCACGAACACCTGCACACTACAGGTCAAAGACCTGCACACCACAGGTCAGCACGAACACCTGCACACCACAGGTCAGCACGAAGACCTGCACACCACAGGTCAAAGACCTGCACACCACAGGTCAGCACGAAGACCTGCACACCACAGGTCAGCACGAAGACCTGCACACCACAGGTCAACACGAAGAACTGCACACCACAGGTCAGCACGAAGACCTGCACACCACAGGTCAGCACGAAGACCTGCACACCACAGGTCAAAGACCTGCACACCACAGGTCAGCACGAAGACCTGCACACCACAGGTCAAAGACCTGCACACCACAGGTCAAAGACCTGCACACCACAGGTCAAAGACCTGCACACCACAGGTCAGCATGAAGACCTGCATACCATAGGTCAAAAACCTGCACACTGCAGGTCAGCGCGAAGACCTGCACACTGCAGGTCATATTGAAGACCTGCACACCACAGGTCAGCACCAAGATCTTTCCACATTAAGTCTTTCTCCCAACAAGGACTCAAACCCATGAGAGGCAAGGCCAGCATTCAGAGGAGTTTCCAGTGCTACCTGTATACAGGATTTAGATGTGTGGTGCTTCTGTTGTGGAGTTTGACTTTGAATGCGGACATAGTAGTTGTAGTAATAGTAGAAGTCTGCGTATATTTGTTTAAAGCAGTGTGCACTCTATGTTTTAGAAAACTGTTTGAGGTTAACCCAGCAAACTAACAAACTGTGCTTGTGAAAAGTTAATATATTTGGCCACTTAATTTTCTTTAATACAAAAAATGTATTAAAATTTTGTAAGATCACTTTACTATCCAGTCCAATTGAGAAAAGAGTCCAAAGTTTGTACTGTTCATTTTAAAAGTCAGTTATAGAACGAAAACTGTAAGTGTGGGACATGTCTTGATCCAGCTTGTGCTGTATGGATCTGATTAAACATTAACTACAGTTCATTTCAATAAAGAGGCATTAACCTGCTTAGTTCATATAGCTGTAACCTAGGCTGTTAGTGTAGATCCAGATCAGCCAGGTCCTGTCCTATCAGGTTCTCTTCTGTTTCTTGTCTAGACTCTAGCACTACTTTTGAGTTACCTTTTCATGGTTGAATTAGAAAGTAATGAAGGATTAGTACAGGTTATTAACAAAATGCAGCAGAACATGGTTAAGGGAGGAGCTGTAGGGTGTTACCCTATTCTTGTAGGGTGTCAGTCTATGGCATGTTATAGTTTGTCTAGTCATAACTGTATGAAAACATACAATATACCTAGAGTGACAGCCCTGACCGAGATTTGAACTCGAACAGAAATCTTCGTCACTATGTCTGGATAATGCATTATGAAAACCATGTCTGTATTGAATCTGCAGATTGAATGAGGGTATAGATCTGAGATTGGAATTATTTCAATACTGGCTTCAAATTTATACAAATAGACCACTTTATGGCTGAGTTATTTTTTTTACATTAACAGATAAATTATTTGTTTGAGCTGGTGTGTCTGTAGTATTAGCAAAAGTAAGAATATTAAAATTGGATGAATTTCAAAGATTTTAAATTGGTTAAATTTAGAGAGTGCATCATTTTTGTTGTGTACATTTTTTGTGAGAAAAAGTTTTGGCTTATCTGTGATTATATAGGTGCATTTATATCTTTGATAATTTTACTTGAAAATGTGTAAGTGGAACTAAAAGGATAGCATGGAGTGCTTGTAGTGTGTAATTAATTCTTGGTTAAGTTGTCTAGGAGGCACAGTTTGTTTCAAAATTGCTATTCTAGCATACTTGGCTAATGAGTCTAATTAGGTCACATATTTTCACACCACATTTTCTAGGTCTAATTTGAAACATGTCAATGCCATTTAACTGTTGGAAAGTGACTGTTACTTCTGTATCAGTCACTCTGTGTTGAGTTATTCAGTGCTAGTGGACATTTAAACAGCTACCAATTCAACAATATTTTTATTGTATAAATACTGCTAACAGTTTAAGTTTCTTTAAGTTATATTTGTGTTGAAGCTGTATGTAAACACTACAGGACCTCTATAGCTTGACCCTCTGAGGACCATGCTTTTGATTTTGTGTGTGTTTAGGTGTTTGCTTGGGAAAATTTAAGTTCACCACATTGGACAAACCATTTCTTGTGAGCCCCTGAGGGTAACAGTATGTAACAATGTTCTGGTGAACTGGTGAGCTTACTGTAAAGTCAACTGACCCTAAAACTGCCAGATGGCACTGGAATGCCCCAAGGAACAATATGTAGACAATCCTCACTGGCTTGTTGTGTCTTAGGAATAATTGATCTTTTATTTTTAAAACGTATTGTGCTGATTGGGCTATTTTCACTTTTTGTCTCTATGGTTACCAGAGGTCAACAATTGTTCAGAACTAGAATTACAGTTGTGAAGGTTGTGTGGAGTCATGATCAGTACTCCTGAACATGGTCACTTGAACAACCCTTCAGATCCACTCTGTGATTAAAAGGAATTAATGTTAAGCCTTCATTATTTTGATTGGTGTGGGGTTAATGTTTGAATCCCTAATTTGTTCAACAGCTCCGGAGTTTTGCATTAAATAAACACAGTGACAGATCTTGCTAAATGTTACACACAATGATCATTGTTGTTTCATTTTGTTGGACAGGTGAAAATTGTGTTTGCTGACCGATGTTGATTTGATTCAGGACACAGTAGGGCTACACAGCTACTGTAGTCCAGTGTTTGGTGTGTTCTGTTAAAACCTGGATACACAAGTTGCTAGCAATCCAAGAGGATTTTTAGTTTTTCTGTTTTCTTTGACTCACCAGTTGATTTACCTTGACTCAAAAATGTACATGATTAGGTTTCAAGAATGTGTTTTTAGCTGAGTATAATTCAAGTTACACCATTGTTTCTGCAGACAATGCATGTGAACAGCTTGACCTGATGTCATTTCAACCTTGTGGAATATGTGGACATTTTTCTGCTTTCAACTACTTTTTGTTTTTTTGTTTAGATCATCATGGTGATATGACATTTTTCGTCACAGTTAGTTAGTATTGTTAGGGCTTAACAATCGAGGAAGGGCCCCATGAGGTGATGTAAACGCATCTTTGTATGAAGTAAGGGTCACGGATTTTGACAAGTAGCATTCTTCTCAGGATTTCTTGTTCCACATTCTGAAGCCTAGACTAGATGGTCAAAGGGACCATGCAGTGCAGACTTAGGGAAACTGCGATGGAGATAGTGGCTGTTGTAATAATGGTGTTTGCATGGCGTGACCTTTATCTGTCCATGTGAGTTAAGGTCAGGGTCATCTTATGCACTCTTGTGTAATTGGATTATAGAACAGAATAAGTGAAAGATTGTAGTGAAGTGTTCATGAATGTGAGAGATGTTTTAATACAGTGCTGTAAATGCAGTTATCAAGGTTTTAATGGGAAGATTGTTTTGCAGTGACAGTATTGTAGGTTATAGTTACAGTAAAGCAATAAGGCATACTAAGATACTGATGTCAATGTAACAGTCCCACTTAAAGAACCTTTTAGTTTCTGCTATAAATAAATATGCCTATTATCTGGAAGACAGTGTATTAGTTAAAAACTTTGGCAGAGATCATGAATGGTTCTGCTAGCACGTGCATTGATGATGGTTTAAATAGTTGCATTCTTTTAGTTCTTTGATGTTTTACTGGATTTTACGTTTTAGAACAACCTACAAATATGAAAAGAGTGTATACATTGCCAAATATGGTCATTTATACCAAACCAGTGGTAGGTATTTTTTTATTACCTCTTCAAGATTAAACTTTTCTCAATGCCTTCTTTTAATTGTGAAGTTTTTTGTTTTGTTTTTCAAAGGTCATATCAATATACACCATGTACTGAAGCTGCAGGTCAGTTAGTTATTGACACCATTTACATGTATACACATATCAAGTGAACAAACTTTGTTTTTGTAACGTCTCCATCCTGGAGTGGTCCTGTACAGTGCACACTTCTTTCAACCATCACACAAGTCGCTGAACTGCAAAGTCTCAGTCCATCACTGCATAGGTTAGAACCCTGGTCCAGGCAAGAAATTTTATATGAGGTCTTCCAGCAGATGCACTGGTGGTTCTAACTAGAGATTTGTCTTGAGTCTGCCTTTACATATAATACTGGTGGTTCTAACTAGAGATTTGTCTTGCATCTACCTAAACTTATAATAGATGCACTGGTTGTTCTAAGTAGAGATTTGTCTTGGGTCTGCCTTTACTTATAATAGATGCACTGGTGGTTCCAACTAGAGATTTGTCTTGGGTCTACCTTTACTTATAATAGCTGAATGTCCCTATTATGGGCATCATTATAACTACTGTGTTATCAGGATTTACACTATTTGCTACTGAGAAACCAGTTCTGTGATTAGTTTATTCTGTGTACATATTTTTGGTGTATTATAACTTAAAATGAAGCAGGTGTTTTGTTGGTTAATTATATTTTGGAATCATTACACCTATTTGACTTCTCAAGTCATGTCACTGTTTAAATGGCACCCAGGTAGTTTTGTTTTGCTCCTTCTGTTGATGGCTTCTATAATCTAATTGCACAGACTATAGCTGTTGAAAGTCTCTTTTTTACATTTCAACATTTTTAGCTCCTCTCATCGAAGAAATAGAGCTACTGTCAAGATCCTCTTGTTCACCTATTGGTCTATTTTGTGAAAACCATCATTGATAGTCAATTCAAACTTGAAATACTTGTTCACTGTTAAAAGTGGGGTTTCATTTCAAAGTGGCAGGTAACTATAAAATTATTTATTTTGTAGAGTTATGACCCTTTTTACTTAGAGTAAGACTTCTCATAATACTATCTAGTACTGAGAAAAATGGAGTGCATTGTCTACCGCTATTGTGAAATGATAATGTGGTACATTCATTAGTCAAGAAGCAACATCATTGTTGATATTCAAGAATGAATTCACGTTCAATGATATAAATTATGAAAATACAAGCAATCTAAGTATTATCCATTTTTCTTCATGATACAAAAAGTGTTTTTACAAAATTCATTTATTATGCTTATGAGTTCTACGATGCAGATTTACTCTGCATAACACAATGTTTATATGGAAGCTGTTGTTTGAAGTGTTTCCATGAGGTCAAGGTTATACTGTTTTAATATGTACAGGTAAATGACAGGTGTGACAGAAGTCATAAGGGGACACATAGTGCAGTAATGATAAATGTACACAATAAGTACAACTAAATCACTTTATAGGCCTAGGAGTCATGTGGCTGCCATGACCAACTTGGAAACTTCCACTTTATAGACCTAGGAGTCATGTGGCTGCCATGACCAACTTGGAAACTTCCACTTTATGTTACTAGGAGTCATGTGGCTGCCATGACCAACTTGGAAACTTCTACTTTATAGACCTAGGAGTCATGTGGCTGCCATGACCAACTTGGAAACTTCCACTTTATAGACCTAGGAGTCATGTGGCTGCCATGACCAACTTGGAAACTTCCACTTTATGTTACTAGGAGTCATGTGGCTGCCATGACCAACTTGGAAACTTCCACTTTATAGACCTAGGAGTCATGTGGCTGCCATGACCAACTTGGAAACTTCCACTTTATAGACCTAGGAGTCATGTGGCTGCCATGACCAACTTGGAAACTTCCACTTTATGTTACTAGGAGTCATGTGGCTGCCATGACAAACTTGGAAACTTAGTTGCATAGGTTCAAGTCCCACTTGGGACAAACATATTTTGGAAGGTTTCCTGCTGACCACTGCTCAAATCAAGTGTTTTTCCCTACCAATAATAGCTGTTAGGATGAACTTAACTGTCTAGTTGTGATGTACTAAACTAAGGTGGCAATTTATCACATTGTATAACACTTGAGTTCATTTCGTACTAAACAATTTGATTTTTTTTTATCTTAAATTCATTTTGTTTATCCTAATTCTGTCTTGTTTATCATCAATCCATTTTGTTTGTCCCAAAATTTGGTTCATTTGTCTGCAATCTTATTCTTGGCAAAAAATTGGTTTTGTTTATCCTTGGTATGTTTTGTTTATCCTCATTTTTAATTGTCAGTCTGTTTATCCTTTATAAATTTATTCCTACAAATCAGTTGTATTTAGCCACAATCTGTTTGATAAAGCCGAAATCTGTTTTGTTTATTCAATATGGAGACTAAAATATTAGTACCAACTTGTGAGGGTTTGGTTTACACTTATTGGGCATTTTCTTCTCTATGGAGGTTTGTCTGCTCCAATAGGGTACATTGGTGAAATAGAAATTGTCTCCTTTGTAAGATAATATCCAAGGTAATCCAAACAGCAGGTAGGTCCTTTAAGCTGGAATTCTTGGACTTTATTAACTATTCTTTATTGCAGTTGGGGCAATTACAGTGAAATTTGATAGGTTTTTGGTAAATTTAAGCTTAAAATCAATTTGAATACTTAAAGAGATATGCAATATTAACAAGAAAATGGAAGTGTTTGTTGATGATGGCTTGCCTAGGTGTCACAAGAATGGCATAAAAATCAACATACAATCCAAAGAGCACAAGCATAAAGACCGAGTAGTCCAAATGAAATGACCTGCATTTAGGGATTATTCAGGGGAGACTATCCACTAATGTCTCCTTGTAGCTTGAACCCTCCCAAACATGTATGTTGCTTATTGCTGTTGGACAGGTACTAACCACAGGTATTTAGTATTTATGTTATAGAAGTCAGTGGTCTATGGTACATCTCTGTGATGTTTATTTGTGGTTACTTTACTGCAGCAGTATCAGAAAAATGCATGGTAGGAAGATATACTGCATGTCATTTTTCCTGGAATAATTACATATACAACATGCTTGACATTAAATGTCATGAAATAATATGATTGGTTGGTCTATGATAATAACATGACATTGGATAATGGACATGAACATGTTATTAAGGAAAATATCTTTGAACATTGTTACTTTTCAGTAATTTATACAGTTTAGATGTGTTTTTCTTGTGCTAATAATCTTTTCAGTTTAGAAAACATGTAAATCTGATTGGTCTTGTATGCTTGCTCTTAATTTGTGAGAAAAAACAACAACAATAAAGTAGATGTGTTCATTATTGTATGTTTGAAGTTAACATACTTCATCTAGAGTTGGTTGGATCTGACCTTTTCCAGACCCTGTCTACATTAGCATAAGTTCACAGGTATATGTCACTCACTGGTATGGTGATAGCCTGTCTATTCAGGACAACATGAGAATTATATATTCTATGATTTGATCATTACCTATTAGGAAGCTTTACTTTGTAATGTTGATTACATTTGAAGTTGTATCTTGTTTCATGAATTTAGGATTATTTAGGTTTCTGTTCAAACAATTTAAGGTTTCTTGCTGGTAGGACAGTCACCTGGATATCCCATTAAGGCTTGCTTACATCTTTAGTTTGATTTTCTGAAGGGTTCAGAGTTCACGTATAAGATTGAATGCTTTCCCCTTATTTAATGATATTATCCCTTCATTGCGAGAGTTATAGATAAGAGTGTTAATTGTCATGTTATTCATTTTATCTCCTTAAAACTTAATATTACAGTAGAATTTACTCATAATGGGTATGACTGGCCATAATATCTCAATTGGTAGAGTTTAGGCTTGCAGGTTAGGAGGTTGTGGGTTCAAACCCTGACCAGATCAAACCAAAGACTTTAAAGTTGGTAGTATTGGCTTCCCTCCTAGCGCTGGGGGCTAAGGGGACAGCATTATGCCTGACTCATCGGTGTCCGTATAATGGACAGAATGGGTTCAGTCCCTGAGCACCTCATATGTGCCCTGTTACTATAATGATAGAAATGTTGCTGCTCAGTAATGGCAAAAATGTGGCAAATCCCTTGTAATGGTGATTAAAGTGGGTATGCACTATATTTTGTGTTTGATTGAGAACTGTTGGATATATTGCTTCAACAAAACTGATTACTACACATTGAAGCTCTGCATATAAGATAAGGAATGTTTCTCATAATCTTAAGGTTTGATCCATCCTAGTGATCCATTGGGGATTACACCCATCCAGCCAGAAGCCCTAAATGACCCATCAGCTGGGTACCTGTGTTTGGTCAGGGCTCTACGGCTCTACGAAGATTACAACTGCCCCCATGTTTAGCTTCAGATGTGTTTTATAACCACCCTCTTGACTTTATGAACCCTGCCCTGAATTTCTTTTTATAGGTTAATAGTTTAATACCATAAAATGGTCTAGTATGGATGGATAACAGATACCAGGTGTCTATTTCAGATCAAACTAAAGACTTATTATCTTAAAATGTCATTGACTTGTGATATCTTTTTATTATAACACTTTGCGAAATCTGCCTTAAACTGTTATTTTTTTGCATGGTCAAACTATCTTAGCAAGTTTGAGACAAGCGAAATGCGTACCTGCCTGGAAATTATGACTTATTACACCTGAACAGGTTAAGAATCATCTTCAATTCATAATATCTTGTCACAGCAGTGTCACTATATGACCCAAACAAATGATTGAGTGTGATGTAAACAGCAAAACAAAACACGTCCACACTGTGTTTATTGGGGATGTTATTCCCTGGCCCATGAAATGATATGGATGTTATTCTGTGTTCACGAAGGATTGGCTAATTACAGTGTCAGACATCATTCATATTGAACCTTTCTGCACTTATCATATGTTTTGTTTCTAGTGATGTCACAGGCCCCTCCAATGTTGATAAGGACAGGCTGTTCAAGGATCAAGTGGGACCCCCCTACTAGGGTTATATACGGGTAATGATGGCCACAACACTTATCATCCTACCTTAGTTAATAACCCTTAGATGCCTTATCACTGGTGTCAGGGTAATGTGACTAGGTGTGGTATCATGCCAGGTGTTCAAGGCATGCTTAACACAGTGAAGGCAGCAATATAGCTGCTTTAAGTGAACACCATCTCCAGATCTGAAATACTGTTGGTGGAACGATAAACAAAATAAACAATCATAGATGTCTTAAGACATAATGCCAGAGACTTAGAAGTAAGTGTAGATCCCGATCAGACAGCTCCAAGTTATGGCTGATCAGAACCTACACTATTTGCCTTATCCTAGTCAATTCATGTTTAGAGGGGCAAGGGCCTACATTCACTGGGATCTACAATCATTACCTAAGATTGAATTAAAAATATGTCACATTAACTTAACAAGGGATGATACAGCCACATATACATGTAAACTGGCCTCGTCTCACTTGACATAACAAAAAACTTCCTTCCTTCACATGCATGTCATGTGCTTGTAGTCTTTATAACACACTGCTGCAGATGGCATTATAAATTATTCACCGGCCCAAGTGTTCTGGTTGGGACAAGAAGTTCCATGTTGGGAGTACTTCCAGCTGATGGTTCTAACCAGTTCTCTGTCTGGGGTCTTCTTCTATCAACTGTAGCTAGATGTTGCCAATATTACTTTCATTATGGTGCTGCAATATATTTCAGGAAAACAATTGTTAAACCAACAATCAAAATATTACCAATAATAAGCCCGATGTCACCAATGTGGTCATAATTGTGTCAATTGATGCAATGTAACAAAACATAAGTCAAACTTGGGGACATTCATAGTGATGGCAGCTTTAAGAAAGCACTTATAAACAAAACAACTGAAAGTCTGGGTTTATTCTTTAAGGGATAATATTGTACTATATCTGCCATTTTAATCATTTAAATGTTTGTTTCTGACTCATTCTCCGCAGAATGACACATTTCAACATCCTGGGTAGATCTGTACACTAAGTTGCCTAACCGCACAAGTTGACATGTACTCCCTTACATTTTATTAATTTCTAATCATCCCAAATCAATCCAGTCAAGTATTACAAACAATTGCTGGGGGTAACCACAGCTTTAACAATGTAACACTCTCACATCCTCTCACATACATGTCATACAGTGCATCTTGACTTAACTTTTATTCATTTTCTACTTCAGACTATTTGCATTTACCCCGCAAGTTCCAATGAGACACCGTGCCCTATGACCTATGAAGTGTTGTTGTGCTCAGAAACCCCAAAATACAATACTATCTATTGATTAAGTTATTGTTGAATTACCTTCCATCTTTATAAATGCTCAGGTATCTTATTAGGGATATTTGCAGCATAGGGATGTAAATTAAATACCAATATGCATTGTCCAGAGAGTTTCACCTTGTTTTTCAGGTCAAAAAAATTCCCAGACATTTCAAAGTGGTTAACAATAGGTGATAATTGAGAAACCAGCAAGTCTGGCAGAACTTCACCATGTCCTGTGATTTACTATTAGTAGTGGAATCAAAATAAGTGGGTCTAAAATTCACACCTGGTGTTGTTAAACAGCAGAAAATACTAACAATGAATGATTTTAGGTACATTAAAGATATAAAATATACTCTCTTTTATATATTACTTAAAACTCCTTTTTTCAACTTTTATGTGAACTTCATATATGTTTTAACAAATTGATGAAGAATGTCACTGTTTGCAAAGTTGTTTTTCCTCAATCAGCATACACCACCTTCATCAACCAATCATGATACAGTTTACATGGGACAGTCAATGAAATGATGAATGAAGATTAAGGTATGTTATGATGGTGCTCAAGCCTCATTCAAAGCCAACTATGTGAAAAGTTTCATTAATGTAGATAATTTGTTACTGAAGTCTGTTTATCAACCATTTGTATTGGTGTAACAAAGTGAATGGCTCTGGGAATGAATATTTTTTTTTGTTATGGGAGATGAATGGAGGTCTGGGATGATTTATTACCACCAGCAATGTTTATTTGAATAGAGACATGGTTTTATGCTCATCCTGTCCACATACTTGTGGTTTTAATAAAAAGATGGCACGCATTGGTGCTGAAACGTGTCAAAAAATCATGAAACAAACATGTTTATCAAGTGCTATTTATCTCTAAATCATGTTCATTCTTATTTTCTTGCTTGTATTTGCTCACACTTGAAAACAAAAAAAGTTTTACAATTTATTGTAAAATCAGATAAGCTCTTGTACCATGTACTTGGGTATCTAGGGGAAGGGATAAGATCATATTCTTAACAACTTTGTTTTCACTAAGCTGGCAAAGCAACTAACGTAATGGCACAGGTCTTAGGTTTAAGCCAAAGAGTGGCTGAACTTTTTTCTTTCTTCATAACTTATTTAAGCTTGCTCCATAATTTATTTATTTAAAAAAACAACAACAAAAAAAAACAATCCTTAACTACCAACCGAAGATTATTGTTACATCTTACTGTCTAATTTACTGGACAGGAATATCATGTAATCACAAGTGGACACTTTCTCTGCATATGGCTAGGTAAGCTCAATAGTAGAAAAACAAAATCCAGACCATGGTAAATCTGTTTTACAACTTGAATTCAACCACATACCTTCTAGATCTAACTAGTAAATTTACATTAAATGTTCCACATGCCATTTTAAACTCGGTCAGTTGATACTAATTGTCATCAAGTCTTTAACTGGTTTTTTCTAAGGTGACGGGGCTGCAAGGTCAAGTATCGGCTAGGCAGGGATACATCTTATCATCACATAATTGGATCACTTGCTGACCTTAATTGCCGATCTTGTCTCTAATAGTTACCTGCCCCTTGAGGTCAAAGGTACTGAACTGACATTTGATTGGTCAGCGAGATTCAGGAATAGTTTTAGTCATGATAAAATCCTGTTATTGTTTTTTTCCAAAGTTTGATTACTTTGTTTTCTAAGCAATACAATTAATAGCTTCTTATCTACAAGTCCAACATTCATTTTGACGTTGAAGTAATGTGAAATGTTTGCATTTTTCAAAAATGCTTATAGTTGTGGCTATAGAAAGTTTTGAAAGAAGAAGATTTTTAGATCATTCTTTTAAAAAATGTTTTTTGGCACAGATTCCATGGACTGAAATATTTGGCATTGTAAAAATGCCATTTTATTGTATAAGTAGAATTCTGTGCAAAGTTCAAGAACAGGTGAGAGAAAGTTGAGGGTGAATGGCCAGGTAATGTTGAGGGTAGATTGGTTCTGGTGTACAGATGAGGGGATTACTGAAGTGAGACCACACCTTCTAAACTGGCATACAGCCTGTCCATTGACCCTCTCTGTCAAATAAATCATGTTTATTGAGGCAATTAAACACTTTATACATTCATTAAATGGACACTCATGTAATTCACCTTTTCACTCATAGAAATCACACAGAGATAAACATTGGTGTATTGAAGTGTTTTAAACTTTAGACTCTTAATCAGGGATTGTTCTAAATAAGAATATATTACAAAGTGAAACCTGTAAGTAAAACAAGATTTGAAAACACACTATCAAGTTTGTATATTACCTAATAGTAGGATTGTCTTGGTATTAACAAGGTAAGTATGTAACAATGTTGTCAACTAGATGTTGATGCAACAGAACATACCCATGTGGCCTTTACCCCCATTGGTAAAATGTTCAGGCCCATAAACAACTCACACCAAGTGAACAATGTCATGACTAAAATCTTCTTTGGAACTCAGTTGTACAACTTTTCCCAATCCTTAGGTCATTCATGATAAATGTTGGATAGATTGATGAAACCAAACCATGTCCATATAAAAGACACAGCTGATCACCAAATGGGTCATAATACTTGGTATGTCTGTGTATGTTACAGATCCAGTATACCACAGAGAATGATATCCTTCATGTATAATAAAGGAAGCAGCCAAACAAGTCTTATACAATAATTTGTTGTAAAGTTTGTCTTGGATGTTGACCATGTATATGATGCAGCAGGTTTGTAGCAGAAGTCATATAATGTCATAAGCCATTTGCTTCTAACCCTAGTTATGTTTTTGTATATTTCAGGTTCAGCGTATCCCGGAGTATGACAAGTACCTCAATGAGCTTCTCCAGGAAACAGATCCAGCCCACCCAGACTATGACCATCTGAGTCGAGCAGCTGCTAAAGTCAGACATGTGAGTCCACCATTGTTATATCATTTGCTTTCGTTATCCTTGTATTGTTGTGTTGTGGGGCTTAACATCCTGTCTATGATCACAGATATGACCATCTTATTCCACTCTGGACATGCTGTGTCCCCCCATCTTTGCTTGCAGAATTGCTGTCTCATGTTTGTAGGCATACATTGTCCAAAATGTTTATTGCCACCTTATGTTTTGGGGTCTGCAGTGTTCCCTATGATTACCTGTAGAATGGTTTACCTTGTATGTTTGGGGGCTTGCAATGTTCCCTATGTTTATCTGTAGCCTTGAATTCCCTATATGTTTGGGGGCCTGCAGTGTCCCGGATGTTTATCTGTAGACTTGACCACCTTATATAGCTGTAACATGCTGTGTCCCCCATGTTTATCTGTAGACTTGACCACCTTTTATAGTTGTAACATGCTGTGTCCCCTATGTTTATCTGTAGACTTGACCACCTTATATAGTTGTAACATGCTGTGTCCCCTATGTTTATCTGTAGACTTGACCACCTTATATAGTTGTAACATGCTGTGTCCCCTATGTTTATCTGTAGACTTGACCACCTTATATAGTTGTAACATGCTGTGTCCCCTATGTTTTTCTGTATACTCGACCACCTGATATAGTTGTAACATGCTGTGTCCCCTATGTTTATCTGTAGACTTGACCACCTTATATAGCTGTATCATGTTGTGTCCCCTATGTTTATTTGTAGACTTGACCACCTTATTTAGTTGTAACATGCTGTGTCCCCTATATTTATCTGTAGACTTGACCACCTTATTTAGTTGTAACCTGGTTCTTTTTCTTCTGAAATAAAGATATTTTCACATGGTGAAAACAAAGACAATCTTAGCATAAATACTGCAGGTGTCACATGTCTAGTTAAAAGGCCTGCATAAATAATGGAGGTGAAAACTGCAGGATTAACAGCCAGTTGACAAATCTAGCTTCATTATTCCATTTCCAGGCTTCACTATTCAATTTCCAGGCTTCACTATTCAATTTCCAGTTTTCATTATTCCATTTTCAGGCTTCAATATTCCACTGCCATGCTATGGTTGTTAAAATCTTAAACTAAGTCAAGGAGGTCTAACATTACCCATACTTACTGATTGGTTTACTATTTGCTTACACTTGTTTTCACATGTCTGGTATGCTTTGTAGTTGTTTTCTTGAGCACTCCAGCATAATTGATATGTGCATTTAATTAGGTCTACATGAAAAGGAAGAGAAACTGACACCATTTGAAGATAAACTTGTCAAGTATGTGACATTTATTGAATCAACAAGGGTTATGCATTTACATAAAATGATTTTACTTTATTTACAGTTACAAAAAAAGATAATAGGAAGAAACATTAAACCTTAAGAGTGTGTGTGTTAGGAAACCAAGTACATGTGAAAATGTCCATGTCAACATGCAGAACAAGGCAGTGAAATAACTTAACCACATATGTTATCATAATGCAGAGACATCAGTGTCAATTACATTTTCTTCCTCACCTCAATTGTTTAAAAATAATTTTGCAACTAAACAGAACATAATACGTTTTATGGAAGATTATGCTATTTGTTTTTATTAGTAATGTTGATGGTCAAGTTTGTCCATTTGAAGTTCATCTTTTTATATTTTTGTCAGATGGAGAGGTTTTATATTGGCATCACATTGGTTAGCATTTATATATAAAAAACAAAACATTTATATGGTACTGGTACTGGTCATCCCAATTAACTTTTATTGTCAATGCATGATTGAGGTGAAAAAAACATTATTATAGAAAAATTATAGAAGGAGGATTTATTTGTCATTGAAATATTTTGTAGTTTTTGGTTTTACATTTCTTATAAGCCCTTTCTCTGAAGTGGCCTGGGTCAACATCCTTATAACAGTTGCCTGTTTATTTAAAAAAAAACCACTAAAGTTTTAGCTTGTTAAACACATATGTATATGACTAATACAAATATTGTAGATCCAGATCAGACAGCTCCCTACTGAGGCCTGTCCCTGTCAGGAGCTCTCTGATCAGGATCTGCACTATTTGCTTCTGAATCTTCAGACAATATGTCTAGGAACCTTTGCATTTGCATGTCAACATAACAAGATGACTTAAGACTTATTTGGGCTTATTAACAAATGTAGCAAGCATTAAAAGTGTTAAGCATGTTTTGTGTTGTTTTAGGATTTACCTTTTGAAATTAGCATAAAATCAGCTTTAGTTGACACACTTTGAATGTAGCTACATGTTGTTTTTTAATATGTACCAATCTAATTTTGCATTTTTTAAAGAATAAATATTTTTTATCATTTTATTCCTTTATAAATTTTGAAATCTTACTAAAATATGAAGACACACATTTTAGTTATGAGTAATTCAACAATACATACACATTTGTTTGTTTATTACTTTTATAATTCTTTTAAGAACATACTTATTTGTGATTTTTCATAGTTTCTTGCATTAATTAAAGTCAGAAGATGTTCTTGTAAGGTTAGGTTGTTGAACTTGTTATTCTTTAATTTTGTTGGCAATTATGTTTATGTTTGTAATTACCATAGCCATAAGTACATTGTAAGTAGGTTGTCGATATAACGTATTTGAACATTATAACCTTCCAATGTACAAATGATGAGTCAACATGACTACAATTAAGTACAGTGACAAGTGGGTCTTCACACTATTTAAACATTTCCTGAAATTTTATGAAATTGTAATTTTGCCAAAAAATTAAACACTTCAGAAAAATTGTTAATATTGAAGTTAAATTCAAATCTTTTCACACTGTTATCTTAATCAAACAACTTGATATCCATGAAATACTATAAATATGTTGAGCATTGTCTTTTAATGGTTTGTGAGGGAGATTTGGTTTAGCTCCCGGCACACTAGGGTTTGACCACTGTTTGCATTAGGTCTTAGAGAGTCATGACAAATGGTTGCTATTACAGTGACGATAGTCCTTCGTTTGTTCCTTGGTCTTCACAATCTGATGTCTTCCTTGGTCATTGTTGTCATAAGAGATACAACTCTACCTCTGACCTTTTGGAAGGCCGATTTTGACACCCTGATTTCTATGTTGAGGTGAGAGCCTAAGTAATATTGGACAATACAGGTGGAATAATTGTTTGGTTTCTACATTCAAATTTTCTGGCAGGTATAAGAATATTGAAAATATTGCATGAATGTTTGAATACAGGAACATTCAGCAAGATTTTCTTTGTTTTCTTAAAAAACAAAAACTTTTAAGCAACAGACAATTATTTATGTCTTCCCATATTTGGCAACTAAATGAAGTTGCATTTAAGTTCTCATTTTCAATGTTATAGTGAAATATAAAATGACATACTTGAAGTGTTACACTGTTACACATACTGTCATAACCAGATTTTGGCGGAGCATACCTTCATGGATATAAACATTAACCACAAACTCACAAAAAGTAATGATGATTCAACAGAAATATTTCTGTAGGCCTTCAAAAATATTTACATATTTACAAGGACATTATTGACTATTCATATCTTTGAATGCATCTCATCCAAGACCACATGCAGACAAAACTGAAGGCTTTCCTATTGTAAATGATGAATATTATTGGGTGTTTTGGATTGCCTCTTAACTGGCTAGACAAGACATGATCAGGTAAAGACATGTAGTGTAGATCCAGATCTGTCTTTGATAATTGTGTAGATCCATGTCAAGGATAGATATATAGTATAGATCCAGAGCAAGGAACTGGCCGCAATAGCTAATGTGCTAGAGCGGCGGCTTGCCGATAGGGAGGTCGTGGGTTCAAATCCGGCCGGATAAAACCAAAGACTTTAAAGTTGGTAGTAGTGGCTTCCCTCCTATCACTCTGCGCTGAGGAGACAGCATTACGCCTGACTTGTCAGTGTCAGTATTATGAACCAGCTCGGTTCAGTCCCTGGGCACCTCATAAGTGCCCCTGTGCCATAATGATAGAAATGTTGCTGCACACTATCGACAAAACTGCAGGCAAATCCCATCACAGAGCAAGGATAGATATGTAGTATAGATATAGATTAAGGATAGATATGTAGTGTAGATCTATGTCAAGGATAGATGTGTAGTATAGATCAAAGTCAAGGATAGATATGTAGTATAGATATAGATTAAGGATAGATATGTAGTATAAATATAGATTAAGGATAGATATGTAGTATAGATATAGATTAAGGATAGATATGTAGTATAGATATAGATTAAGGATAGATATGTAGTTGTAGATCTATGTCAAGGATAGATGTGTAATATAGATCATTGTCAAGGATAGATATGTAGTTTAGAATATGTCAAAGATAGATTATGAAGTGTAGATCTATGTCAAGGATATATATATATATATATATATATATAATATATAGTATGGATCTATGTCAAGGATGGATATGTAGTGTAGATCTATGTCAAGGAGAGATATATATAGTATGGATCTACGTCAAGGATAGATATGTAGTTATAGATCTATGTCAAGGATAGATAAATATATATAGTATGGATCTATGTCAAGGATAGATATGTAGTGTAGATCTATGTCAAGGATAGATTATGAAGTAAAGATCTATGTCTTAGTTATAGTATATATATATCAGATGAAGGATAGATATGTAGTGTAGATTTAGATCAAGGATAAACATGTAGTGTAGATTCAGATCAACGATAGACGTGTAGTGTAAATTGAGATCAAAGATAGATATGTAGTGTAGATCTAGATCAAGGATAGATATGTAGTGTAGATCTAGATCAAGGATAGATATGTAGTGTAGATCTAGATCAAGGATAGATATGTAGTTAGTGTAGATCTAGATCAAGGATAGATATGTAGTGTAGATCTAGATCAAGGATAGATATGTAGTGTAGATCTAGATCAAGGATAGATATGTAGTGTAGGTTCAGATCAGATGAGTTGTGTGGTTAGGATCTGCATTATTTGCTGGTCATTTACAAGCAAAATGACAAGTTATCATTATATGTCTTTGTTAAAGCAAATCAGTAGGAAATGACTATTGGTTATTTACCAATGTAGCATGATAGGGGTTGTTAGGTGTCTCCTTACCAATGTCACCATATATTGTTGGGACGAACCTCCCTCTGGCATCTCACAGGATCTTTCATTTCCCAGCAATGTTTTTCGTGTTGTTAAACAATTCCATTGGTGACAAATATCTAGCTGCACTTGTCAATGAGCCTGATTGGACAACACCTAGTTTGAGTTGGACAATCTGGAACTACACTGTTTGTCTAAGCTTAACCAAATTTTGCCTAGCATGCTAAGAGCTATCATATATTTACATGGCTCTCATTTCTATTACAAAAATGACAATAAGTGAGCCATGAAGCCTAATTGGCAGATAATTGATACACAAGCGACTCTTTCTCCAGGCTACTTCTTGATGTAGCTGTCTAACCAATAAACTGCCTTTCTTTAGTTTTCTTTTTTGCTAAATAACAATATAAGTCATGGACTGTTGATCACTGTAATTACTAAATCAGACCAAATTTTCACCTGTGAATCTTACACATTGGTTTCAAGCCACTTGTGTCCCTTTATCCTTGTTGTCCAATGCTCTGACTCATATAGATGAATATTTAGAAAAAAGATACATTCTAAGTAAATCTCCTTGCTCTCTTTGTTGAGATGAAATATGAACACTCATATCAGTGCTCAAGTCGTAAACAAAAAATAAAACAGACAGCTTGTTACAAAATAGATCAATATAGGAAGCTGGGTTAGTGGATAAATATTTAATCATGTTGAAAATTAAATAAAACTAGAGGAGGCATTGGTGAATTATTGACTTTTGATTGGATGTTTGTTTTTGGTCCAGTGACATGCACCCAGGCAAGCTGGTGTGTATCAATATGGGCAGATGGATGAGGTGTGTGGTGATGTCATAGATTGACATGGAACTCAATGTCAACTGGCTTGTGATGGAGTGATGATGCTGAGGATTGTGGTGCAACGGTGGGTAATAAATTGAGACAACCTGGTGCTGATGTTGGTTATTATACTGGAAATTATACTGGAAAATTGTTGCTTCAAGTTGTTTCAATTTAATAAAATCATATATCTTGGGTCAAATTGGATGCTGATGCTGGTATTGCTGCTTTAAGTCTTGCCAGTGTCAACAATATACTGATGACATTGCAGCATAAAATCAAACACCAAGGGATACATTAATTTCTGATGCTGGTGCTGTTGCTTCAGGGTTTGTTTGTGGCAGGTTAATGGGATTAATGTTTTCTTAATGGATCACCTAATGCCAAGAATGGAATCTGTATTATCAGGAACCTCTGCTTCAAGTTTGGTCTGACAGACATGGTATTTATAATGATGTTGTATAATTGTGATTCATTGAGTTATGTGGAACTGTTACTTTAAGTCATTACCTAATTGTTCCTTCATTATCTAAAGTGTGTTCAATACTATGACAATGTTTCTGAATACTGTATGATAGTTTTGCAGACCAAAACGAGGATTTTCTTGTAATATGTGGATGTCAAAACCTATGAAACTATAGCTCTCGAAGCTTTCAAATAGCATTGTGACAGTAAACAGCACTACATGATTCAAATCCTGCAATTATCAATAAATTAAGTTTTTATATGCTGTCTTGTACAGTAAAACTATAAATTAACACAACATCATCGGTCTTACGTAAATAATGATTATTTCAATTCATAGTTTGAATGACATATAAATAATTACTGCGTTACAAAGCAAGTTGAACTATCTAACATGTTTAGTGAAAAAACATTATGCATGTCTTTATAGAGTATCTTAAAAATTGGCAAATATGGGTGTTAATTATGACAGACGTGTACTTAAAAGGTATCGCAATAAGAATGCAGCAAATGATTACTTTATGCATGTCATAGCCTATTTATTGAAAAAAAAAATGAGTTCATTTGACACTGAATGAAATGAGATAAACAGAAGGCATATCTCCTCCCTTCCTGCAAATTGGGCTGTGGGCTGTTTATTTAGTTTAAAAATATGATAGTCTGTTTATGAATGGATGTACCATTTCTGGAATTTATATTAAGATTTTTACTATAAGGTGGCATTTAAATATTTTGGATGGGTTATTTTTGGGAGTGCTCTACAGCTGCGTCTAGAGGTTGGCTGCAACAATAGTCGTGATGATTGCATGTACTTGTGTAAAGAGATTCATGATGAGATTGTGGAAAAGTTTGATGCATATTAAAAGATATATAAGTGTACTTTATTAGGTGTCATTGTTTTTTGGCAAGAAGTAATGGAATTAGTGGATTGGATAGAATTGTGTAAATAACTTGATGGAATTGTGTAAATCATTGGATGGAATTGTGTAAATAACTTGAAGGAATTGTGTAAATCATTGGATGGAATTGTGTAAATAACTTGATGGAATTGTGTAAATCATTGGATGGAATTGTGTAAATAACTTGAAGGAATTGTGTAAATCATTGGACAGAATTGTGTAAATAACTTGAAGGAATTGTGTAAATCATTGGATGGAATTGTGTAAATAACTTGATGGAATTGTGTAAATCATTGGATGGAATTGTGTAAATAACTTGAAGGAATTGTGTAAATCATTGGACAGAATTGTGTAAATAACTTGAAGGAATTGTGTAAATCATTGGATGGAATTGTGTAAATAACTTGATGGAATTGTGTAAATCATTGGATGGAATTGTGTAAATAACTTGAATAAATTGTGTAAATCATTGGATGGAATTGTGTAAATAACTTGATGGAATTGTGTAAATCATTGGATGGAATTGTGTAAATAACTTGATGGAATTGTGTAAATCATTGGATGGAATTGTGATCAGGACTAAGCTTAATTGTATGGAGTATTGGTTAAATATTTGATGTAAGTCTGTAATTGAATGTTTGATTATGTTATCGTATAAAATCAGACATGTTGCCATAGTTTGTGGTTGTAGTTTTGTGTAGACTTATTGCAATTGTATTTAAAACTGAATGTAATTGTGTAAAGCACTGGATGTAATTGTGAGTTCAGGTGTAATTGGACTGTGACCATGCTGAAGTGGACAGTACACGAACAGAAGGTGAGGTATAATATTAGGAACTCGAGAAATCATCTGTTTGGACTGTTAGGTCATAATGTCATTGTTTAAATTCCTGCTTGATTTATCCCAGTAATTTCATAAATTTCATTGCAATTTTCTGCTTTGAGTGTAAGCTATTCAGTTAAGTTATGTAATATGAGTATCAGATTACATTTCAGTTAGCTATATTATAAAAGTGTTTGACAAGCACTGGCAGTAGCCTGATGATGCACCTGTTGTAAGGTCTCCATAGAGAGGGGTTATGTGATTCTCACAACAGTTAGCTAGAGTAATCTCCCCTAGCTACTCTTCTGCATGTTTTATGTCTGCTGTAGATCATTCATGGCACATTTGTTTTATGTCGAATATGACCAGAAATGTCATGGATATGTGCCATTTAGGGCCCAGCAGATAGCAGGTGTTGTAAGCAAGGCAATAAATGGAAAGCTTTACTGTCACAGTACTAGCATTGGCATTAAATAATTTTAGGATGCATAAATACTAAGCAATCACTGTATATGGATTTTTCAATATCCTATTTTTATTAAAAAGCCAGTGGTTCTACCTAGGTATATTCTGCAGTCTTCCTTCACTATTAGTTAGCTGGACATTGCCAATATGACCATAATTGTGTCAGTGTGATGTAACTAAACACAAAACAAACTTTAACAATGTCCTATGAGTGCAACATAATTATATCAAAATTTGAAAAGGCACAAGTCACAAATGGTCAGTTGTCAAACGGGCCTACTGGGCTGTTAAACTAGTTACCAGACCTCTTACCTCTCGTAGTGGTTTCACAAATACTCGCAATGAAATAAAAGCAGATCTGTTTGAGACAAAAGAGTCCAGGTGATAATAAAACTTAGTAAAGATGTCATAAGATAAAATAAGTAGCAACATAATTAAAAAGAATTACGTTCACATTGTATTTGGATCAGAGGAGGAGTATTATTTATTAAAATAGCAACAACGCAAAATTCTTGATTGTAAAAATAAATAAATATTTGAATCAAGGATGAAAATCTCACAAAGAGAAGAATAAATTATTGTAGCATCCTGTTTATGTGTAAATGGAATTGAAAGACTAAATTCCAGTGTACGTGAAAGAAAAATATATGTAACAATCCTGACAATGTACCAAACTGCTCTAAATGCACCAGTGTGTTTGGCTTATTTGTCAGGCAGACCGATGTTCAACACTTTGGTCTGGATATATTTAACTGCCTTTTTAACAAATTAATACATTTATTAATAAGATAATAAATATTGTTTCATTTCAATTACTTTCACACCAACATATTATCTTTAAATGCTAAAAAAAGTTATATTTGATTTTACTCATGATCATTGTCCTATTTTTTGTTTATTTTAAACATGGCTTACTTTATTATCTTTTAAATCCGCCCAGTTCCCAACTTAACTTTGTTGAATTAAATGTGCCTATGATTACAATAATTCTTACAATCTTTCCTTGCCACTTTTTTTAGCCTTTTAGCAAACTGAGTATGCTAATCTTCAATCATTTGCATGTTAGCTTTGTAGACTGAATATGTTTAGTGTTACAACCTAAATCATATCATTTCTGTGTGCTTCAATCTTTATTTTGACACATTTGCTAATAAAACATACAAAATTCTTCATAAACTACAGAAAAACATCAATTTACATATTAATACAGTGAGTCTAACCTGTAAGTTTCAAAATGCTGATCAGACAGCTCCATGCAGGGAGCTTGCTTGTCTAGATCTATACAGTTTTGCCTAAGTCTTTGAATTATGTAGCTGCTTAAAAGTTTAGAGGCTTTTTATGGTTTTCTTGTCCCAGTTGCCGTACTGTCTGTCAGCAGGGCTCATAATTAGGTACATGTCATGCATTGTGGGTGAACATGCAAATGAAGGGGCTCCCAGATGCTAGCATGCTATTACAAAAGGCTTGCTTCAATAGTTTGGTGTTCTAGATTCATGATAGCCATACATGAGAACTTCTTCTATGGCCAACATGGGAGATTTTCTCTTACAAAGTAGGAGATTTATTATTTTCATATATACAAAGAAGGAAGATGTCTGTTAAAGTTATCTGTCGCAAGTAGGTAGGTTTCTGAAAAAGTGTAAAACACCCAATATTTTCAAATAATTTTGAACTTTAAAAGTCGGTGTCTCCCTCCAAAAGTGGGAGAGTTCACATGTATCTATAGCATTTTTGTGCAAAAATTGTTTATGTCTTCTATAAACCCTATATTGATGATGCTCATTTGAAATGTCCCATTGAAAGAATTCTAATTTGTATAAACATATGAATAAATAAATGATATGAATAAAGTAATATTTTATAACTAAAAGAACATATTTACTTTTCAAGGAGCGCCCATAGCCAAGGGGCAAAAAGTGATCCAACTTGTAACTTCTCAGACCCTATGGGGCAGATTTGGGTAGTGGTCAGATCATATATGACTTATCATATAAGAAGGTCTTCTGACCAATGGTGCACCAGTGGTTCTACACAGACATCTTTGTGTTGTCTTCCTTGGCCAATAATGACTGGAGATCACAATAATGAGCTAAATTGTGTCAGTGTAATTTTAAAAAAGGAAACTGAAAAACAACTGTTTTAAACACTGTTTGTCTTGCAGTTGTCTCACTAACCATGGCACTTGTTTAGATAATGTTGTCTTGGTTACAGATATTTCCACAAAATGATTTTTACGATGCTTTTACATGAGTATGCTTGAATGAATATCTTCTGGCTGACTGTATTTAACTTATTTCCTTGGCAAATTGTCACTGATCTGTTGTCATGGTTATGAATTATATTTCTTACCAGTATGGACTTGTATTTTATTATACAGTACATATTAAGCATGTCTTTGAAATACATTCAGCAATCAATATTTATAATATAAGCTATTTTGCAGTTAACATGTTTGACAAGGAGGTGTAAATTGATTACTCATATTGTGAATTTTTACTATAAAATCGATAACAATTTCTCAATGTAAAAACATTCATTTAAAAAAAACAACACACATTAAAAATAAGTGTGTTGACTGGATTGTTTCAATTTTATTTGTTTTCTTTGTAAATCTCTGTATGCACTGTTCAAGTGTTTTCTTATCACTGCTAGTGCTGTTTTTGCTGAATTTATCCATTGTTATTTGGTGTATATTAATGTGAACTGTTGTCGTGATACCACATATTTCAGATATAACAAGTATTTCAGATATAACGTTCCATCATTCTTTGTCATTAAAATTTTATTTGTTGACAGTGTGAATACTACAAGTGATCCAATGCTATATAATGGTGTAGATTTACGAGACAGCTGCAGTTAAATGTTCTGTGCTTGGCTACTTATCTAAAGAACTGTATGCATGACACTGTATGCTTGGCTCATCTCGTTTTGTCATCAATATATACCTGGGTTGTTATCCCTTATTCTGCTATACTTTGTTATAACCCAATTAAATTCTAAACCATCATCCTCAAACAATAAGGGACATTGTGGGGTGAGCATGTGGTTCTATCCAGACATTTGTCTGGACTCTCCCTTCACCAAAATAGCTGACAACTGCTTTAATGATCATAATTGGTTTCTGTGATGTATTTCTAAGAACAAAAATAAAACAAAGGTAACGCGACATATTGCTAAAGACTCTTCATCAATTAGTGCAGATCTGGATCACAAAGCTTCCAGATGAAGCTGATTGGTCTGTATCTACACTATTTGACTGCCTCTCTAATCTGTGCCTCCTCACAAGCTATGTGTCAAAGGGATGTGAGATAGTGCTCTGGCAGACAGTAGACAGCAGACAAGGTTGACAGTAATTCTCACTCATGGAGTGTGGAGGTTTATGTGGCAAGGAGAATGTTCACCTGACATTGCTGATCAGGATCACTGCCGTCTGCTGCATCTGATACACTTTTAAGAGCATGGCTATAATCTAGACCACTGCTTGCATTCTTAGCATTGAAAATAAAATATCTGTTTGAAAAATAGAATGTAACAGCCTCTTTTACTTCGAAAAAAATAGGCTTAAAAAGTCTGTTACACAATTTGTGTTGATTTTAAACCACATTAGCACAAAAACAAAAACTTATAACAAAAGCACAAATCATGACTTCCTGATTTTCATATTATTTTGATATTTGTTTATAATGTTATTATAATCACCATCAACATCATAACCATCCAGAAATCCACTGAAGTGCATGTTTTAATTCACAAAAGTTACAAAAAAACTTCCTTTGACATTTCAAATTCAAGCCGTTTTTGGCTGATGTAACAGTGATAAAAGTGTAGGTCAAGGTCATAGTCATGTCTCACTGGACACAGTACTCCAAGAACTATTACAAGCTTTATAGCTTTATAAACTTACCATAAAACTTATTTTGTCTACAAATATTGGACTACGGTGCAGTATTATAAAACATATTTCAGTTTTGGGGTAACACTGTGTTTGCTTGGTTGATCAAAACTTACCGCCACAGCTTCATGTTGTTTTTTATCTACAGCAAGGTGGTTTTAATGTTGACAGTAACTTTATCTTTTTTAGAATAATTTTATAAATTTGTGAAGCAAAGCCAAGTTTTTGTTGTTTTGGGAACATTTTGGTACATGTTTTATGCATGTTGTATAACTGTTCCAAGCAGGTATTATCTGGATCTACATTTCTTAACTGAACCTGTTAACTTATGCTTAGCAGGCTGAGAGTTCAGAGTTTTCTCACATTACCGGTAATTTGCTTGTTTAGATCTTGAGCTTTGGTAATAATAACAAAATAATAAGAACAATACACATATAGGTTTGTGTATATGTTGCCATTGTGTGTGTATATAGGTTTGCTATATGTTTATTAAGGCTTGTTATACTTTCATTGATTACACACCATTTTTTTAGCTGATAGGGAAGCATTGATACAAAGCTAAGGGCATTGTTGAGCCACTGTTGAACAGTGGTACATTTTTGCCTAACAACAAGCTATCAGAACATTGGCAAAATGGATTGTTGTTTTAAAAGAAAATGCTGTAAAATTTGGTGTTGGTCCTTGCCTTGACTGTGTATCTCATACAAATGCCCACACCAAATTTTACAGCAATTAATTTTGGTTGTTGATAAGTTCCATTTAAAATTTTCCATCACAGACCTGCATTTAGCTCTTTTGCATTACTACTATAGAACTAAAGGAAAATAACACTAAACATATAGCAAAATGCAATGTGTTTATGAAAATATATAAAGAAAAAGAAAATAAATGAGAATTATTATTTGACAACAATAAACTGGCACAGGTTTCCATAAATGGTTAACAAACTGTTAAGAGAAACATGATTTCCATGTGTGTGTATTTATGTCAGATCAAACAATCTCCGAGGTTATGTGAAAACATTGTTGAAAACTTATGAGTGGCAGTTCGGTATTACTATACAGGTATATATGGACAGATAGTCTCAGTGATACTACGATCGTTCAAACAAAATGGTCTTTAGAAATGATGACATTTCATAATTAACGACAACAAAAAAAACAACAACAATGATAACACATATTTTGGTTCTCAAGGTAAAATCAGAATAAAAAATGCCTAGTCAGCTGATAGTCGTTAAATCCAATGGAAGAATTTAAAAAAGACACATGGTGTCATCTATGGGACTTTCCATTTATATGTACTGATACACTCAAAGCAGCAAACATTGTAGATGCTGATCAGAAAGCTCCTAGCTGGAGTTGGCTGATCTGTATCTACACTGTTTGACTAAGGCTGATTTATTTTATGTTTAGAGGGCTAGGTGTTTTGCCTTAATGTATGAGGAGCTTGTTTGCTTGTGTGTGTGTTAAACACTCCTGAAATGGTTTGTGTCTACAGACATTGAGTACCTCAATGGATTATCCTTAATCCTGTTGGTTTAACTTTATTAATCCCCCCTGTTTCTGGGAGAACACTTTTTACTGGTTCTCACACCCCACTGCATACATAAAGTATAGGGCATCACAATGTTGACTTCGCCCTGACCTCTTAGCAGGAATAATGTCTATGTTTTATAAAGAATTATGACAATTTATTTGCAACATGTATCTTATTAGTAATGTTGGTAGAAACAATTACATGGAAATGAACCTTATTTTTTATTATTATTATTGCTTGGTGATAAAAGTATAATGATAGGATCATGTTATTTTTTGGGGCATATTATACACATGGAAAATGTGACATAGCTCCCATGTGGTAATGTTGTAGCTCCCTTGTGACATAGCTCCATTGTATTAGTGACATAGCTCCCCTGTAGTAGTGACATAGCTCCATTGTATTCATGACATAGCTCCTTTGTGACATAGCTCCCCTGTAGTAGTGACATGGCTCCCTTGTGGTAATGACATAGCTCCCTTGTGAGATAGCTCCAATGTAGAAGTGATATAGCTCCCATGTAGTAGTGACATAGCTCCCCTTGTTGTAGTGACATAGCTCCATTATATCAGTGACATAGCCTCCCTGTAGTATTGACATAGCTCCATTTTAGTAATGACATTGTAAGGTCTACAGGTTAGTGTCATAAAATTGTGTCCTGTTATGGTATCATGTCCCATGTTGTTGTCAGACCTTTTTAGTATAGGCAGCTTTAGTAATAAACTCTGTCTGTTTCTTAATGATGTTTAGTGGCATCTAGCAAAAAATATTTTATTCTGGGATGCAGTCTTACAAGTAAAATGTTAAGCTATTTATTGCATTTTTGTAGTCACTGATTACTAATGCATGAATTGAAGTCTAAATATAGAACATAATTAAACAGATTTAGCACAGGTCACTGCCATTTGACTCATGTTTGATTTTTATTGTGTAAATCACTTGATAAGTAATCTTTACCCAAAATTGACAGCTGACAATTCAGAGTTTTTAATATTTTAATCCCTTCTTACAGAAGAAGGTTTTGTTGATTTACTCATAGACTTTTACTTGACTCATTATGTTGAACCATTGTTTGGTACATTTTTTTCATTTTTAATTTATCGTGACGAGATCTGGTTGCTGGAACTTTTAAGTGTGTTGTTTTGTGTTTGTTGTCAGAGGAACTTTAATGAGGCGATGTTTAAGTTTATTCTTTTGTTGGATATGTGTACCTATTAAACTGTAAGTGTTGCTTTAGGAATAGCAAGAGTTGATGGTTTTCAATTACTTATTGCTTGTTCACAGTTCCTATTGAGTGGTGATTTGAATGTTGTGTCAGATATCAGGACAGATATAAGATCCCATCACAGATATACAGTTACTATGGTAATGAGGACTGAGTTCACTCTGTGACCCCACTCCGGGCCAGAGGTTGGGGGACACAGTGACTCTCACCAAACAAGGTCATACCTGCCCTCTAGGTGTACCTCCCTAATTGTGATTTCACTTGAAATAAATGTATTTTATGCATTGTTTCAGTTTAAAAGGCCTAGAGATTAGGTTTATATAATGACTTTCTCTTGTATATATTAGAACTTGTAACCGAGAATGAGATCTGGAAGACTTCACCCTTGGGTGCCAGAGGTTCCAGGTTAACTCTCAGGCCTATACTGAAGTCTTTTTATAAAATAATGTTTACAATTAGTGTAGTTCCATATTGTGTTATCTTGGTGCCTTCATTAAGTGCCTTTGTATAATAAAATATTAACTGTTGCCCTCCATGTTTTGTCCAAAACTGTTTCTCAGTCACCTTATATCCATCCACACACAGTGGTGCCTTAGTCACTTTCTTATATCAACACACCATGGTGCCTTAGTCACTTTCTTATATCAACACACAGTGGTGCCTTAGTCACTTTCTTATATCAACACACCGTGGTGCCTTAGTCACTTTCTTATATCAACACACAGTGGTGCCTTAATCACTTTCTTATATCAACACACCGTGGTGCCTTAGTCACTTTCTTATATCAACACACCGTGGTGCCTTAGTCACTTTCTTATATCAACACACCGTGGTGCCTTAGTCACTTTCTTATATCAACACACAGTGGTGCCTTAGTCACTTTCTTATATCAACACACAGTGGTGCCTTAGTCACTTTCTTATATCAACACACAGTGGTGCCTTAGTCACTTTCTTATATCAACAACACGGTGGTGCCTTAGTCACTTTCTTAGTGCACACAGTGGTGCCTTAGTCAATTTCTTATATCAACACACAGTTGTGCCTTAGTCACTTTCTTATATCAACAACACTGTGGTGCCTTAGTCACTTTCTTATATCAACACACAGTGTTGCCTTAGTTACAATCTTATATCAACATACAGTGGTGCCTTAGTCACTTTTCTTATATCAACAACACTGTGGTTCCTTAGTCACTTTCTTATATCAACACACAGTGGTGCCTTAGTCACTTTCTTATATCTTACACACTGTGGTTCCTTAGTCACTTTCTTATATCAACACACAGTGGTGCCTTAGTCACTTTCTTATATCAACAACACAGTGGTAAATAAGTCACTTTCTAATATCAACACACAGTGTTGCCTTAGTCACTTTCTAATATCAACACACAGTGGTGCCTTAGTCACTTTCTTATATCAACAACACGGTGGTGCCTTAGTCACTTTCTTATATCAACACACAGTGTTGCCTTAGTCACTTTCTTATATCAACAACACGGTGGTGCCTTAGTCACTTTCTTATATCAACACAGATTGGTGCCTTAGTCACTTTCTTAGTGCACACAGTGGTGCCTTAGTCACTTTCTTAGTGCACACAGTGGTGCCTTAGTCAATTTCTTATATCAACACAGAGTGGTGCCTTAGTCACTTTCTTAGTGCGTTCACACAGTGGTGCCTTAGTCACTTTCTTATATCAACACACAGTGGTGGCTAGACCTTCTGGCTAGATATTCAACAGCAAATAGTGTTGTTCCTGACTGATCTGCCTATACACTATTTGCCTTATCATGATCTATACATGTTTACCAGGCCAGCTAGAATATAAACAGACATAATTTCTTTATTGGCAAAGTGTTAAGGATTAACCCTAGCAATTTCTTCAGTTGCTGGCAATCATGGTGGTCTACTAGCAGTGGAGCATTTCACATCAGATTGTACAAAACCTGGACAAAAGTTTAATTCCAACAATTATGCCATTATTATTCAGAAACGTGACTTACTGCTTGGTTCCACTTGACATTATTCATGCTACTCAAGTAGTGTATGTAGTCTCACAGTCAGAATGTCTTCTTCTCATGTCCTTATATTATTATAGAAATGTTCCTATCAATTACATTACATACATCTGTCTCCTCACTACAACAAGGGACAGGTTACATATCTAAGAGGTTTGAGAAGAAAGTATAATTTATGATTACCACAGTCTGAGAGAAGATGGCTATCAGTATTATATGCCAGCTATCAAGATGGCTGTAGGGCCTGTCTTCAGTATAGTACCACCCAGATTCAAGGACACAAAATTATGCACTAGAACATAAAATATGGCCTTCTTTTATATCCTTTATGATTGTCAAGAACAATCCAGACATAATTATAACTTATAAGATATAGGCAATTATAGAACAAAATGTTTAAAAAAAATATGTGCAAGTTCATTATGTCCATGAATTTGGCAAATGTGGTTGTTACAGTATAAAAGATTGTATATGATAATATGAGGACAACTGGTGAAGTCATCTATGGCAGCAGTTGATAGATAATACTCCATCTTAAGGACATTATATTGTATTGGTGCATACTACATTAAAACGCTCAACTATGGTTTAAAAGTATGTCCAATTATCCTGAGCTCAATAAAACTAATCAATAAATAAAGTGGTTGATGTTTTATTAATCTTCTAAGTGAACCTATTTTCAAAGAGTCAACCTTAGGTTCAAAAAATAAATAAAAAGAAGGTCACACAACCACATATTAGATATTTTTTCTCACACATGTGACATTTACCTTTGACTTTTGTGTTATAGATAGTCAATAATATGTCCTTCTATTCACTGTGCTCATTGTCTTTGTCCTATGATGTTTAAATTGTAGCAATCTGATATGTTTGATGTCAATCTTCAATATATTTGACCTTGATTGTTCCCATGTTTGACCTTGGCCTTTGACCTTGTGTGTTGTAGATGGTCAAGGAGAGGGAGGATGAGCTGGGCAACATGGACAACCAGAAGAGAATGGAACGTGTTCAGGACAAGTTCCCTTATGATGACCTCCAGCTGCGTGACCTTGACAATCAGGTATGCCTTTCTTTAAACCTGATTTCAGATATGCATTCCATAGTGATAAAAAAAAGGCTAAAAATTAAGAATTTCAAAGAACAGTAGAATTATTTTATGCAAATGTTGTTTTTACCAATTTTTATTGACTGTCTGAATTGTATACTAATTGAAAATATGTATATAAAACAACATAAATAGAAGTTACAAATAGATATCTGGTTGTAAACTTTAATTGGTGTCCACAGCTTGAGTCTCCTCTTCATTGATATTGTTTTTTGATTGTGATAGGCTGTTGACAATTTGTAATGGTTGTGCCACTGATTGTGAATATTACTAAAATCTGGGTCATCCCTGGCTCTAGTATTGTGGTCTGTTTGTTCTTCCACAAGATTAGGCTGGTATACAGATCACACCTTCTCCGGACTATAGATGTCCAGTCATCTGTACCATCACAACCAGTGTACAATTACCCGCCATTTCATGTGGAAAGACATGCAGCAGCTCCTTTGTTGTATCTTAGAAAAGCTTTCTGCTTTTTAAATCATTTTCATCATGTCTAAAAATCATGGAATCTTTTAAGAAAAGATATAACGATAGCTGTAGTAGATTGGTTCTGAAAAAGGTCCTTTATAGGCCCCTGTGAGTGATGTAATGATGAGATAATACAGCAGGTGGTCGCCCTCAGAGAGGTCAGGCATAGTAAACCTGGTCGCCCCATTGATTGAGGCTCAGTACTTCTATTTATCCATGTATACACTCCCTCTGTACACATGAAACGCTTAAATATAGCAGAATGGTCCTGCTTTAATTGAAACCCTTTAGGACACCTTTATGCTTGAAACGAGTTTACTGTTTAACTATCATCGAATGATTTGATAGGCAGGACTTGCTGGAGATATTTTGACAAGGTCTTTGAAAAATTTCTACTCATTGTGGGGATTTATGAATCATTGTTTCTAGTAAAGGTGTGTGATTGTGACTCGGCTTGTACTTCATGCAACAATCTGCGTTCATCGCTCGTCATTATAACGGCTGTGTCTGCGCATTAAATTAAGACCTTTGAAGGAGGCTCAGATTTAAAAACGTAGACATGTAAGTCCTTGTTATGTGACAGTTTAGGAGTGTGTGTACAGAATGTGTTGGGAGTAAGACAAAACAGCTGTTTGTGTATACAAAGGTATGTTCTGTTATAATTTACAAATCTAGCCATGATGAATATTGTCATGTCTTATCTGAAATAATTAAAATTCAGGTTTTACATGGAAGTTTATTCCACAGGTGAGGACAGCGTTGTGTTTTTACCTTGAATGTCCCATGTGGAAGAATGTCCCATTGTTTGATTGATTAGTGTAAACAAAGGGTTCCTGTGATAGTAAGCGACTAAATGATAGACAGACTAAATGATAGACAACATTTGAAGTTATGTAGTTTGTTTTTCTTCCCAGTTTTTCTTGCTTGTTATACATCTTACAGAGTTGATGGATGACTAATTTGTTTAATATGCAAAGAAAAAAAGTAAGCCAAGCGGAAAACAGCTAAACATTGTAAATTTTCATATTTTAACTAAAACATTTTAAGTCAGCTTTCCAAAGTCCACCCTTTAAACAATCTGTTATTCTTTAATTTAATATTGTTACATTATATGTTTATGCTTTTTTTCATGAGCAATTGTCAAAATGAAATATTTAAACAAATGTTTATTCATAAACACAATGTAGAACACAGCTTAGCCACTGGTTTTTAAAAAATCACCCTCACAAGAAATTCGTTCTCCCTGAACATGTTTATATAAACTTAAGCTCAATCTTATCATTATATTTTTTCTGCATATAATGTATCCATATTTATAGTATGTCCATATAATGACTTTAAAGATGGCAGTATTTACTAACATGTTACAATAATACCTTGATAAAAGTCCATATATATAATTTGTTTTGATTTATTCATATAAAACTTCATTGATATATTCTTTTTATTACATTAATATATTTATATATTAATAATTAGATCATTAATTTCTCTTACAATTCTCACATCTTCCTGTTCATTCTGGTATGATGAAGTTTACCTGTCCTTGAACAACAGTTTCTATTCTCATCTTGCCACCAAAATATATACAGTTTACCTAGGAGAACTTCAGGTACATAATTGACATGTTTAATAATGCATCTCGCCATTAAAGCGAGCGAAGATGTCTTGCTGACTTTCATAGGTCATGTATGTATGTATGTTAGGAATTTGAGGCCCTGTCATATGAGTTGTTGTACTTTATATACATTTGTCAAAATATTAGAATATGTTTAAATACTGTTGTATTAACGTTTAGCCTGAATTTGGCATGATTTAATCAGACTGAGGTGTATAGTATAGATCCAGATCAATTATGTCCCATTAGGAGATGTCTGAAAATGATCTACACAACTTGCTGCTGATACTTTCAATACATCCAGTTAGCTTAGTACTTAATTGTAGTAAATATTGTCTTATACACCCATGTATACTTGTGTATCCCTGTATACCACCATTGTTATGTCCATGGTCCAAGCTGCCCCTGGTCCAAGCTGCCCTTGGTCCAAGCTGCCTCTGGTTCAAGCTGCCCTTGGTCCAAGCTGCCTCTGGTCCAAGCTGCCCCTGGTCCAAGCTGCCCTTGGTCCAAGCTGCCTCTGGTTCAAGCTGCCCATGGTCCAAGCTGCCCCTGGTCCAAGCTGCCCCTGGTTCAAGCTGCCCCTGGTTCAAGCTGCCCTTGGTACACTGCCCCTGGTCCAAACTGCCCCTGGTTCAAGCTGCCCCTGGTCCAAGCTGCCCTTGGTCCAAGCTGCCTCTGGTTCAAGCTGCCCCTGGTCCAAGCTGCCCTTGGTCCAAGCTGCCCCTGGTTCAAGCTGCCCCTGCTCCAAGCTGCCCTTGGTCCAAGCTGCCTCTGGTTCAAGCTGCCCATGGTCCAAGCTGCCCCTGGTCCAAGCTGCCCTTGGTCCAAGCTGCCCATGGTCTAAGCTGCCTCTGGTTCAAGCTGCCCTTGTTCCAAGCTGTCCCTGGTCCAATCTGCCCCTGGTCCAAGGTACCCCTGGTCCAAGCTGCCCTTGGTCCAAGCTGCCCCTGGTCCAAGCTGCCCTTGGTCCAAGCTGTCCCTGGTCCAAGCTGCCCTTGGTTCAAGCTGCCCCTGGTCCAAGCTGCCCCTGGTCCAAGCTGCCCCCGGTTCAAGCTGCCCCTGGTCCAAGCTGCCCTTGGTCCAAGTTGCCCATGGTTCAAGCTGCCCTTGGTCCAAGCTGCCTTTGGTCCAAGCTTCCCCTAGGTAAGGGTTCTAATATTGGCAGCTGTCCATTTATCTCTATCTTTAACATCAGCAAATGTGCTGTCAAGAGCTGTCATATCTGCTGAGACATTCCATAGCCATGATTTCCTTCGTCTGTAGGTTGTGTCCGTCCACAGCTAGGTTTAAGCACATCCTTAACCCTGTTATTGTTGGTTTTCCTGTATACATGCCCAGGTTATGTATACTCTAGGTTATTTTATTAACTTAAACATGCTTTTTGCAAGTGTGATTCTGGGTTTGATTCTTTGCTTTACCTTACAAAGTATGTTTAGTTAGTCATATAAGGTCCTGAGTTCACTCCCAGGTCAGGATACACCAAGCTCCTCACAATGGAATGATATAGCTCCAGGACTGGCTTGATTTATATTTCAAAATGAGACTTGATATAATCATATATTTTTTGTAAGATTACAGATATTTTATATTTTCTCTTTTTTTAAGTGATGCTTAAATGAAATGTTATACCTTAAATGGTATGCATAGTTATGTTAGGAAGAGAATTTTATTTCAGTTGAATGTAAAAACTTGGTTTAAAATTGACTTTGACCTGGTCATGATTTATACTAGAAGCAACATTTTGTCTTACTGTGCCATGTATGGGAATGTGTACAGAGACACATGTGCATTGCGCTTTAACCTCTCGCTAATCCCATATATGTATCTAAGAAGGTCAAGCTGGCAATAAATTGTTAGCCAAGTCAAAGTTTTAGATAAGAGAAGTAAATCTTGGTTTCATGACTGTAGGAATACATCGCATTTAACATCAACCAAACCCTGTCTAGCATGGGTATTCATCTGGTTCCTCACACTGACATGATACTAATCAGTCCCAGTAATATAACGTTTGGCAGAAAAATAAGAGCAATAATAAGTGCCTGAAAGATTCCATTTTCAGTTGATAGTGAATATACCTGCCACAGGCAAAAAGTATAGATCCAGAACACACGGCTATAAAACTAAGTTAAAGTCGGAGACCAGACACAATGTATCTAATTGGGTCAGATTTAAAGTTTGATGCTTGAATTTGGAATAACGTTTAATTTAGTTTTCAATCAGTAATGTTTATATTGTTAGGCCCAAGTAAGGATAATGGATGATTTAGTGCTATGACTATTGTCACATGTCATACTAAATAGTTGAGGACTTCTTATATAATAGATAACAATGAATATTGTTAAACGAAAAACAGATCACCTTAAAAGTTAATCCAGAAAAGTGTTCCAGTTCTCACCATCTTACCCAGTTTTCTTACGCCAGGGCCTCCTCAACGGGTAATTGAGCTCCCTAGGTTTTATGTTCTCATAAATGTTAAAAAGATTTGTTGGTTTAATATACTGTCTTAACAGTGTCACTGGTCCATGTTACACCATTTGACAATAAATTATATCCAAGCATCACTGCCTATGATCACTTATATAATCACTGTGAAATGATCATCTTGTTGTCGTGGTGATCATTCTGCGTAGGTTTTCTGGAAAAGGAGAACTTGCGCATTTGGGTACGGACATATTTTATTGTACCTGAGGTGTTTTATTACAGATCGTTAGATATATATATATATATTTATTACCTGGGTATCAAACGAAACGTAGTGTTGCTTTAGTCAAATAAAGACAAGTGTAGGTGAGAGCTGACATTCTAGGAATAACATTCAGGATGTGAAGATTGTGCTCATGTTTATCACTGTTCCATGTATCCGTGTAATATAACCATTATGGAAACTTCTTGAAGAGAATGTTTGATAAACACAGGGAGTAGGATTCACAAGCTGTGGACGTTGTGATTAAAAAATGGGATAATGGTATGGTGTGGTTAACTGGGACTTTTGGGAAGTTTTTGAGCATTCTTGAGTGTGTTTTTTTTAAGTTGAAAAGCCAAAGTTTTCTGACATGGAATTTCTGTTACTATCTGTGTCATAAATACTAAAACTAGGCCTCAGATATGGAGAAACAAATGAAGTTTCTGTCGTATTTAAAACTGATGTTTTGTCATTTCAAGTAAGATACAAGATGTCACAGCATTGTATGAAAGAAATCAAACTGGCCTGATTTCCTTGATGGTGATACACGTCCCTTTATTGTGTATTAATGTGCATTAGATGAGCATGTTTCGTGGGTTTTCAAGAAAGCCTAGCCTGATCGCTCATGTGAGGTCTCGAAGCAGTGATGAGACCCTCTCATCAGATAATGTTATTAAGTTGGAAGAAATGGAAACATTTCTGTCCGTTGAAGATCTGGAAATCTTCACCCTGCAGAGTGATAACTCCCTGGATACCGAGGTAAGGTCTGGGACACAACTCTCTTATTAAGCCCCATAACCAGTGGATACTATTTAAAATGTCTCCATATTGGCAGTTTACAGTGATTATTTCTATAGGAATAACAGGCAAATATTTATTTTATCTTTCACACAGATTTTTGGTGTTAGTTTTTAAGACAAGACTTGTTGCTTTGCAACTTTGCTCAAAATCAACAGGTTTGGAATAAAAGATTTGCATTGGTAATCTGTCCTTATTCCTAAGTCAGTGCAGTTACTTTTATTTTTATGTAAAAAAAAGCTACTTTTTACATCATAGCAGTTTTTTACAAGTGTGGTATTAGTCATTTCTGTGGAGGTAGTGCAAAATCCGTGGGTTTGGTAATGTCCATCATTTTTTGCCAACCAGCCATTATAACATCATTCTTAGGACATTATCACCAAATGAGTTTTATATATAAGACCACATTCAACTTATTATCAGTTTGTTATGAATTATATATCAACAAATTGTAACACATGATTACTGCCTTATTGATACAGTTTGATCATAAATTTTCTAAAAATCCTTTCTTTGCCATTGTTATTAAAATATCCAAGTTATGCATCATAATGTCAGTTTCTGGTAATTTCCTTGCCTATATGACAACTTGGGCACTGCGTCAGTTGAAGTAAATAACATGCTCTGAAGAATTGTCTACACTTTGAACTGAACATAAAAAATTTATGAAAACCTAAACGTTGATAGAAACAGTATATAGACCCTTTAAATAAATATTTAATTGATGTCTAAAGAAGGAGTAGTTTTTTATTTGTTGTCAGTAATTAAATCACCTGTGTGTTCTAAATGATTGAAAATAACAAGTTTGTACAGATGTTAGACATAATAAATAAAATTCATCAGCACTTATATCATTAATATCTGATTCAAGGTCCTTGAACACATTAAATCAATGTAGTGAGCTATCGAACAAGGGATGAATGGTGTCATTGATCACTTGACATCAATGACAATGTCAATGAAATTGTGTTGTAATTTTTAAGGAAATGACGCGGAGCTGTGAGCTTCAAATTCTAAAAAAATACCTTTTATTTTCAGCAACTTCATCTCAGGAATATGATGGGGGCAGTTTTATGTTTCAAGAACAATTTCCAGCTGTTAATGAATTTTACCTTTTTTAACCTTGGCATTTGTTATCCTGACCGATATTAAACTTCCAGCACCTCTCAGCAGTTCTACCATTTACCATCAATACCACTGAAAAACATAAAAATCTTGAAACTAATTATATGTCTCTTGCTTGCTCTTTATAGTCTCCAGATAACTGAAATAAAAAAATATAACAATAAACAAACATATAACAGCAATCTTAAACACAAATATTGAATGTTCAATATATATTTATTTTTTCATTTCTTAAGTCTTATAGCAATTTAACTTTGGGAATTTTAATAATTTTGAAATGAACATAGCTTTTAAGTGGTGTGCATTAGTATTGCCTAAATGGGATATAGCACAAGTGCAGAAATAAAACACACGTTTTGAAGTTAATAAGACGTTTCTTTCATACTTACTTAGATGACATAATCAATTTTGTGAAACAGTACACACATTTTGGACAGTCCTCATAGTTATTTAAATTTACATGTGTGTGAATGGAGGGGTGTCTAGCCCCTCGCTGCAGGGGTTTGTATCCTAGTCATGCCTAGAACTTGTTGGGAGGTCTTTCAACTAACCTGCTGTGCCCTGGTGGTTCTATCCAGACATTTGTTTGGGTTCCTCCTCCAACAATAATAAGCTTGACTTCGCCAATAATTGACCATAATTGTGCTGGTGGTGATTAATGAAAAACTAACAAATTACATGGTATGAATGAAACAAATTACATGGTATGAATGAAACAAATTACATGGTATGAATGAAACAAATTACATGGTATGAATGAAACAAATTACATGGTATGTATGAAACAAATTACATGGTATGAATGAAACAAATTACATGGTATGTATGAAACAAATTACATGGTATGAATGAAACAAATTACATGGTATGAATGAAACAAATTACATGGTATGTATGAAACAAATTACATGGTATGAATGAAACAAATTACATGGTATGAATGAAACAAATTACATGGTATGTATGAAACAAATTACATGGTATGAATGAAACAAATTACATGGTATGTATGAAACAAATTACATGGTATGTATGAAACAAATTACATGGTATGAATGAAACAAATTACATGGTATGAATGAAACAAATTACATGGTATGTATGAAACAAATTACATGGTATGAATGAAACAAATTACATGGTATAAATGAATGTTTCATAATAATTGTATACAATATACAGTCTTGTTTTTTAAATGTAATATTGTCCCTTTATTCTTTCAACACTCTCTTTCAAAGGGACTGGCAACCATTCACCTTACAAGTACAAACATTCTGCATTTAATAGATGTAGCAAACATATTCAAGACATGTTTTGAATAAAAAAAACCCACAAAAACAACTATTGGGTAATTTATTTTCAAACATATTGATTAATATTTTATGCAGCATGTACAAGTATTATAATTTAAGTTCATTTTATCTTTAACAAGAAAGTATTCCATTTAAAAATAGAGTATAATTAATGTTTAATATACTGGTAAATTGTTGTTAGTTTATGATCATTACACTTAAATATGCATTTATAAATTTAATTATATATTACAGCCCAATTACTGAAAAAATCAATATAGATTCTATATTGTGTAAATTCTTTGAGAAAGCTCTTCACTTCTCTCTAATATCCCCATGCTTTCAGATTTAAGAGTTCACTCAACAAATAACATGTTATGTTAATTTTATGATTTGTTTTGTTCGAATATAATTCTACTAAGAATTTTATCCTTCAATCTGATATTAACATTGGAGGAATTTGACAAGATAGTGCTAGTTTGTTCACAACTCACTATTCTTGTCATACCAGTTTTTATAATTATGATACAGAATATAAACAGACACTTTTTTGTTGTTAATCTTTCTATATTAGAGAGGGTTGTATTTACAGGAAGTCATTTTGACAGCTGTCTGATATCAACTGATGACACTATAGATACACTCCCATAATTCTACTATCAGTCGCTAGTCACTTGGCCATGAAAACATTTAGATTGACGATGTTGGGATGCATTCTTGTAATACCACATATCTGTCATGGATAATCTGGAATCTTATTGAGACCTGTTTGAATTGCTAGCAATCAGCACTGGAGTATAAATGTAGAATCTGACAAAGAATTGATTTGTATCAGTTGTACACATACAAGACAGCTGTATTGATTGATTTGTGGGCTATTGAATGCTACCCATGTATCAGTTTTGTAAACCCATTGGGCATTTGTCAACAGTCCCAACTCCACTGCTTCTACTCAAAGTGCCCTCCCCTACTCTACTTGTACAACTGCTCGAGATATGGCACTGTGTGGTTTTTGTAACACAGAAAAAATCTAATGTATTTCATATAATGGTTATAGCTCATAAATAATAATGGAATTCAACTGTTATGTGTAATTTACATAGATTAAAAAGAAAAGTTTTAAACTTTAGATTTGCTTAGTTGTCTCTGGAAAACTTAAATATTGTTGGTGGGACAATCAATCCAACAATCTAATACTCAAGTCAAAGATCATATTAAAATAGTACTAAAGACCAAGGGTGTCTCTCCTCTGTGGCAGGGTTGAAATAGGATTTATATGACTTGCTTCTCCATCTAATAAATTAAATACTTAAAGCAAATCTTTAGACATGATCTACAGTTCCATCAACACTCGTTACAGTAGTCTTCATGTGGTTTGTTCTTATAATATGTCAGGAGTCTAGGTGCACCATTAGGTGACTAGACTACATGTTTATTGTGATTGAGGTCGGTGGTTACACTTGCTGCCTTGTGGCAGTATTTGGTCAGTGTAGCCTCAAGACAGGGAGGTCATTGTTAATGTGAGGACACTTGTGTGGAACCACATTATGTTTATGGACAATCATTTATTCCGTATCAGTGAAAATGTTTTCCCCTCACTGCCCTGAATTGATAGATAATTAGGACAATCATTAATTGGTGAATTTCTGTTCCACTTAGTGCCCTAAACCTTTAGAACAACTACTGTCTATAAGTCATTATCTTGTCTACTATTTCTACTGATTCTATTCTTCTCCTAGTGTCATGAGCTGATTGTCAATTATATTGCAGTAAAATACTTTACTTTATGTGTTGCTATTTTCTTGATGCTGGTGTGCCATGGCCATTGTTAACTTAAATTATATATTTGTCCTTTGGTAAACCCTTGGCAACATAAATCTAATTATTCCAGTTTCCTAGCTGTGTTAGCTGTAATAATTATGGGAAGTGCAACGGTGGAGAGGTTCAACACTTAAAATGGAGAAAACATGCATAACATAAACGGAAATCATTCAATTGCTGTATGACTAGTTTTGATTGAATTTGAGGGAGCTCTATGGTTGAGCTGCTTAACACTCAACCTCACCACATTAACATATTGTATCAGTTAGAAATGTATCCATTAAGGACAGACACTTGTTTAAAATCATCTCGTATCGTCTTCAATGTTTATGTTTGTCATAAATTTTATTCTAGAATTTCAGTGCCTATATTTTTTTGTTTGTAAAAGTTCAAAAAACAACATATTATATCTTGTTACAATTTTTGAGAATCGGTTTATAAAAGTGACATATTGCCATAAAAGAAGCATGATTGTGTTTCAAACAAAAGAAGAAGTGCTTAATTAGGGGAAAAAAAAGTATGAACATCTGTGCATTCACCATCAACCGAGGAAAATAGACAAAATATATTATTATAATTCTTAGTTACATAAAACAAATGATGGTTTGAGAGCTTCTTTTTCCTGTTTTGCTATCATAGTGTGTGGAAATATGCGATCTTGTTTGCTGTTGCACACATGCCTGTCAGCACTTCCCTCGCGTAAACTTGCATACCTGAATTGTCGGGAAGCATAAGAGTTAAGCTGATTATGTAAGCTCCTCACTACAAGTTGACATTGACAAAATAAACTCCTGTCTTGTTCATTGAGGGCACTGAAATTACCCCTCTTTGTATAAAGAGGATGCACAACTTGGTCAGGGAACTACTTTTTGTTGTGGATGATTACAAGTGTTTTGTTCCTGCACTTAAAGATGTTAAGGGTTAAGTGGGTGGAAGGAAACCTTTTTTAGAATAGCAAGGGTATTCACCAAATAGGGCTTGAAGGATCTAGAATGTTCCTCATGAAAACCATGAAATGTTCCTTGTTATATCCTGTCCTCTAATTAATGGCATATTTTCCAAAGTATCTTATATTAGATATTGTGCGGCTGTGCAGTTATTTAAAAAAAAACCCTATCAATTTCAGTAAGTTATTCAATCTTCAAGCTTTATTAATTGAAATTATACACTTTGTTCGTTGAAAATATTTATATATATATATATATATATATACATACATACATTTGTGTTATGTGGGCTTATGAATAATTAAAACTTTTTTTAAATATTTGACTGCAAGGAATTAATGAAAACAAACATCTTGGTATGTATTAAACATGAAGATTTCACTTAATGATTGAAAAAATAAATCTTTTTTTTTCAACAAAATACATAATACATTTCTTTTGAGCTATAAATGAAAGATTCTCCCATTTGAATAAATGGATGATTAAGTATTTGTGATTAAGTTCTTATTGTTAAACTAACAGGTTTTGAATTCATTGACCTTTTATTACAAAAAACATGAAAAAGAACCATTGATATGATTTGATAGTGCTGTCTATATGTTTGCTTCCCAATTATGATGGCATTAAGGTGTCACCTGGTACTAGCACTGTTGAGTATTGAGCTGCTGAGAGTTGTGTCCCCTATACAGCACATTCTGCTAAAGGACACTTTGTTTGCCATACAGATCAGAGAGTAACAGAACAGCTATGGGGCCAGATGATCAGTAGGTCAACATCTGATGTTTGTTCTAGTCATTAGACCTCTCTTCCATCTTCAGCAACAGGTGGGGTCGACCTGACCAGCTACTGTAATGATTAAAGGCTGTCAAATAAACTGTTTGCTCATATGATTACCATCCAAAAGGTTGAATCCAATTGATGTTTTCATTATCATTTATTTACATTGTAAGAAAAGGTTACAAAGATAAGGCTGTATGCTACAGATTATATTTTAATTGCAGATAGAGACAAAGTGATATATATTTAATGAAAATTGTTTGTTAATGTTGGACTGCTATTTTGAAGAAATATGATGTAGATTAATATTACATCCTGTGTTTGGACTGAGTATAGTAATGTAAATGTTATAGATTTGCCTGCAAAATGTTTGCCCATCATGATAGGGGAAATAAATATGGTTATTGCCACAGCTTGTCTTTGGGAAGTATTTATAAACAGGCAGTTGTGAGTGCGAGTCCTTAAGGCTCTGATATTTATCTTATGCATATTTCTGTTTAATAAGTATAAACTTCACTCCCCCAAAAGTTTTAACTGTGTTTATAATCAAACAGCTTGGGAAGTGCTCATTTCCGTTTTTTTTCTTATCCATTACATCAGCATCATTTAATGTTTGTTACTTAATGGGGTTGTGTTGTGCCCCAACGTCAGGCTGTACCACACCTTCCAGGTGGGCTCTGTCAATGAGAACATTGGTGCTGGTGTAACATCTTTTAACAATCACAACTGTAGTATGTAGTGAAATCTGTATTACCAACATCAGCTTCTTCTGTCATCTCCTGTGATGGAGTTAAATCCTAGCCTGCTAAGTACGGGCTGACCAGCATCAGGCATATGGTGTTGATCCAGATCAACCAGCGCTCTATTCAGGTTTTCTGATCAGGATCTGCACTACTTGTTACAGAGTCTGAAGTGATGTGTACAGTTACCTTTGCTTGTATACATAGCTGATAGCAGATAGCTAATGAATTAATATGGTTTAGTAAAGTTAATAAAGGAAGCAAGGAAAGGGTTAAACTCACCTGTTACTTGCCTGTAATTAACAGAGAGTATGTCACCTGAGTCTAGCCCCACCTGCCTAGATGTTTGTATCTAATGTCAGCATCCCACCCACTTCAAACATGAACTGGGGCCGGCCACCTGTTAAAAAAGTTAAAGATGCTAAATGTAGGCAAGGTTCACTATTTAAGTCAACAGTTTTAAATTTAAATATATGTATAACCTTTGCCTCACTGTCAATCAGGTTCCTTGTGTTCAAATTTACATTCTGCTGCCAGTGTCATAGCTGGTACAAATCATGCATTATTTCGTGAGCTTGAAAGTTGTTTGGTCCTTGTCTGAAGGCATCAGTGCTGTATTCACAGTCTTTAATCAAAATGCTTTATTTATTACTTTATTTATAAGTGGCTTGTTTGATTGGTCTTAATTACAGAACCTGATGTCTCTTTCCTGGGAAACTATTTCATAATTACCATGTACCATGGTGATGCTGGTATCTGAGTGGGTGGAGTAGGAGGCTGGACTTAATTTCCGTGGCAACACAGCCTGTACATTGAAGTTGTCTTAGATTTTCTCTTGCTGTAGAGAAAAGTTGCCTGATAATCTAAGAATATTATAAATAAATAATATAAATTATAGTTTCATATGGTAAATGGTTTGTTTTGGAATTTCTATAAATTCTTAAAGTAAGCTAAAAAAAGAAGGTCTTGTGAATTACCTGCACATTGGATTGGTACATCAGCAAAAATACTTTTTGAGAAAAGGTTTATGCAGAGCATTTAAGTCTCTTGAAATAATACATCAGAAAGCTACACATTTAGCATTGTTTTCATTTAGTACTTCTTCATTTCTTTTATTTTGAATAATAAATGGTTACAGTACAGATTTTGTTGTTACCTGATTATGTTAGTAATTGTAAATGACAATTTTTACATTTTAATTCTGTATGTAATAAACATAGTAAGACTGAAGCAGAACAATGTCACCAACATCTGAGTACTGAGGGAAATCTTTTTACAACATGTTCGCTGAAACATGTATTTTTCTTCACAATATGTCTCAAATACTTTTTGATACAAATGCAGGCAAGTAGGACCATTAAGTTTAATTCCTAAAAAATGTAAATATCAAGGAAATATACACATATACATATTCAAAGTGTTTGTGCAAAAGTGTATGACAATTAGTGCAGTTTGTCCACATCTAGTACAAACACATCACTTATTGTTGTTATATTTGCCAAGCTCTCCTTGCACAATTGGCTCTGTCTCCTCCCCCACCCCCAATTTTTTATTGAGTTGTGAAAAAGACCAAAAACTATGAATGGTTATTATTGAAAAATGATAGCGATACATCTTCAGTATGAAGAAATATTCAATCATGAATATAACACTGGAGAGATTACAATTGATTTAGTGCAGTCCTGCAATATGATAATAGGAATTAGACAATTAATATATATGTATGAGTCTACATGTTACTTTTTCATAGTTTTCAAATTTAATTTTATTATTTTTGTTGTAGTTCTTTAGAAGAAACAAAAGAATCAGAACACTTTAATAAAATGTAACAATGTTTGTTCTTTTACTGCTCTAACAAAATGATAATTCCTGTTTAAACAAATGCAGTCGCTTCATAAAGCTCTTACACTGAACAGACTTGCCAATGTTTTTTTGTTTTTTTCAAACTGTTCCTTTTGTACTTATGATATTAGAAAACAATAGAGATTTGAGAAGACCTGTGCAACAGATGCATATCCAAATGCAACTTGTCAATGATATTAACGCCCAAAACAAAAACAAACTGCAATAAAACAGCAATAAACTGGTCCATTAACATGCATACAGTTTTTTTGCATTATGATTGTTTTACTGTCATTCAAACAGCTATTTTATGACCTGAATCATTTAGCAAAGCACTTATAACACATTCACATAAGGGACACGTCTTTTGCATCTGTGACAGATAAAATGAACATCTTAAGTTTTTTATTCGAACTTGATGCTCTCCTCCCACATAAGGGAATGGTGGGAAACTGGGTGAGATGCTGATGCAGGGATCAGATTGTTGACCTGACTTTCTTTAAGATTTCATGGCAACAGATATATGCTGGAATCAGTTGCCATCGTAACACCAGGTGTGGACGTGCACCACTGTACACCCAGCCTGGTGATGCTGCTATGTAGATGACAGAGACCATCTCGGTATGATGTCAACTATTGTGATGTAGCATGATGTAGGCTGATGGATCATCCTTACTCCCCCATCCCTTAGCATCGGGCCTACACAACTCTGACTCCAACCTCACCAACAGTCCTGCATTATCAGTGTCAGAACCTTCAAGGCAAACATCTTGGTTGAGTGCTGCATCATCCCGATTTGATCCTACTCTTCTCTCTTCCCATGTTCAAGCCTAGAATGCCTGAAACACATTGAATTTCATCTCATAGAGTCCTATAGCTTGCATAACTTGCGACCTGCTCTATAGGCCACAGATTCGAGCCTAAGGTTAGCCATAAAATGCTCCTGCCACACAGTATTCAGAACAAGGCCTAGCAGTCAACATTTGTTAATAGCCTCATGTAAGTTTATAGGTTTTGTACATGCAACTTATAACAAGCCATTTTGCTTGAAACTGTTCAGCAAAAGGGCAGGTTTCGCGACTGCTCAAGAAGCCAAACCATAATTAACTCTTAGCTTGCCAAGAAAGAATTGAGCAGGCTTAGGCAAATAATGAAGGTCCAGATCAGTCAGCTATTGATTGGGATTACAATTTACACTGCTGTTAAGTCTTTATAAACACTTCTTGTTATCCATGCTTATTGTTGTGAGCAAATAACTAAGAATTAAGTTTAAGCAACAAACAAATTAAGCTTCAACTCTGAACTTGCTGACAAATATGTATATGTATCTACATCAGCTTCTGACAGATCATGTTTGCCACCGAACCTTGAGCAATATGTCTAGGTAGCTTTGAATGACAGTGTAAGAAAATGACTAAGAATAATTATGGTTTAACTGATAGGCATTTATCTGAACACAGACCAAAACTCACTTGCATCATCAAAGACTGGCCAACCTGCAAATGGTTCTCCTGGCATGGAATTAATCGTGGGATGTTCAACCAGCACATGGTTCTCTTGGCATGGAATTAATCGAGGGATGTTCAACCAGCACATGGTTCTCTTGGCATGGAATTGATCATGGGATGTTCAGCCAGCACATGGTTCTCTTGGCATGGAATTAATCGTGGGATGTTCAGTCAGCACATGGTTCTCTTGGCATGGAATTGATTGTGGGATGTTTAACCAGCACATGGTTCTCTTGGCATGGAATTGATCATGGGATGTTTAACCAGCACATGGTTCTCTTGGCATGGAATTGATTGTGGGATGTTCAGCCAGCACATGGTTCTCTTGGCATGGAATTGATCATGGGATGTTTAACCAGCACATGGTTCTCTTGGCACGGAATTAATCGTGGGATGTTCAGCCAGCACATGGTTCTCTTGGCATGGAATTGATCATGGGATGTTTAACCAGCACATGGTTCTGTTGGCATGGAATTAATCGTGGGATGTTCAACCAGCACATGGTTCTCTTGGCATGGAATTGATTGTGGGATGTTCAACCAGCACATGGTTCTCTTGGCATGGAATTGATCATGGGATGTTTAACCAGCACATGGTTCTCTTGGCATGGAATTGATCATGGGATGTTTAACCAGCACATGGTTCTCTTGGCATGGAATTGATTGTGGGATGTTCAGTCAGCACATGGTTCTCTTGGCATGGAATTGATTGTGGGATGTTTAACCAGCACATGGTTCTCTTGGCATGGAATTGATGGTGGGATGTTCAACCAGCACATGGTTCTCTTGGCATGGAATTGATTGTGGGATGTTTAACCAGCACATCTTTCTCTTGGCATGGAATTGATTGTGGGATGCTCAACCAGCACATGGTTCTCTTGGCATGGAATTGATCATGGGATGTTCAACCAGCACATGGTTCTCTTGGCATGGAATTGATCATGGGATGTTCAACCAGCACATGGTTCTGTTGGCATGGAATTAATTGTGGGATGTTCAACCAGCACATGGTTCTCTTGGCATGGAATTGATCATGGGATGCTCAACCAGCACATGGTTCTCTTGGCATGGAATTGATTGTGGGATGTTCAACCAGCACATCTTTCTCTTGGCATGGAATTAATTGTGGGATGTTCAACCAGCACATGGTTCTCTTGGCATGGAATTAATTGTGGGATGGTCAACCAGCACATACCTAGTCTCTTCGCATGGAAATTATCGCCGGGGATGGTCCTAATAGTGACCTAGCTTTGTCACTGAATTTTACTAGTGGCATACTATACCTGATGGTAAAATCATTGGTACCAGGTTTTTGTCTCTGTGGATCAGGGACGCCCATTGTGTGGTGGTAGATTTGCCGACTTGTAACTCTTCTGCTGCTCAGCATCTCACTTCCTGGGATTTGAATCCTATTCTAGGTGAAGAGTTCAGTGTGGGAAGGTCTTAAAGCTTACCTGCTATGTGTGGGTGATTCTCCACTGGGTTTTCTCCACCCAAATTAGCTGGACATTGCTGTAATGATCATCATTAGTCTTTGGGTGTTTTTTTTTAAAATAAGCCTTCTATGAATTAAACAAAATATAGACTGTCTTCAGATTTGTCATTCTCCATTGCACAAGTCCAGTTTCGGTTTGTGTTTGTGAGTCACATGCCAGTGGTATAACATAGTAACCATGTATGGTTATGTAACAATGTATGGGATGGAAAGTATTTCTGTTGTCTTGTTTCTCACTTTCCGTTATGTAGGCTGTGGTTACAGTGATAATGTTGTGTCCATACTATGTTCTTTGAGTCAGTGTTACACTAACAGAAGCATGTATCTTATCTGTGACACTGTGTGAGATAGGTCCATATATCACCAACCTTGCCACATAGTGATGGGGGCGAAGGGCTCCTAGGAGGATGTTTGCTGGACCTGTCCTTAGAAACAAGCTTCATTAAAACTTGAAAAACATTGTCTGACAAATTGCAGAAAAACTTCTTTAAGGCCCAGCATCATGAGGATCCTGTGACAGAGTTTGCACCTGTCTGGATGGTAACAGTACAGTTGATCTCCTGTCTGAAGGATTTGTTTGTTCAAAGTTCTGCTAAACACCATCATGTCACCTGACGACAAGAATGCAACCATGGTTTTATTGTTTTGACCAGTTTTCAGTGTGAAGTGTTGATAAAGATTTTACTTTGAATAGCTTGAAAACTTTTTATTTCTAGAATGTAAAAACTCTTTATTTCTAGAATGTGCCAGTTTTTGGGGATAAATGCAAGATGGAATAATATTGTGGTGTTCTAAATTTTATTTTCACTGTTCAAGGGATGAAAATCACAAGTTTCAAGGGATGACAATGTCAAGTGGTAGCGAACAATTCATTTTGTTTTTGACTGTTTAGATATATTGTGAGTATTTTTAATTCATTATTTATATCTCAGATGTTAATTGCATGTTGAGAATGGGACTTTGTGTGGATCAAGTGACATGTTTGACTAGCTTTATAAGGACATCAAAGGTAAACTATTAGAACTTATTGATATGTGTTGAGAACAGTTTGATAGTCATGGTTTCTTTAAGGTTCTAGTACATTAATGTTAGATGATTTAAACTTTTTTAAATGCATGTCAAGTTAAGCATAGTGACTGAGCTTTTATCAGGCTCTGTAGGCCCATTCCTGTGCATTTTCCTAATGACAAAAGATAAACATTACCTCTTCTAATTAAAGGCATCAAACACTACTGCCATGTCCATTTACCATTTGCAACATGGAAAGAAGTCCCTAAGAATTCCGCAGTAAGCAATGAAGAAACTTTGTTTTCAACCAAGCTATGCTTATGATGTAAACAGCATTTGGAATTAATTGATAACTTTGCATTTAGAAAAAAAAAAGGATATCGGCTTTTAAACGATTTGTATATAAGAATATAGTCCATCGAAAGAAACAACATCAACATACAAACAAATTTTAAATGGCTGTTTTTATTAGCTGTAACTGAAAACTAGACCAGTGTATTTTTTGCTTCAAACAGTTTTATCATTGTGTGTCAACTTGATGTGGGACAATCTAATAATGTCTTTGATACAGCCAGTTTAACTCTATCAATTCCTATCATCCCTTACTTGCTTAATTGTGGTAATTACATTTTCTTGCATCTACATGCAACGGTGCCATAACACTGGAAATAGTGCAGATTTTGATAAGACATATTCCAGAGGGTGTTTGCTGATCTGGATCTACACTGTTTGCCTCATAGTCTTACCTTTATGTGCCTAGCAAGCTCAGAGTTATACTGCAATAGCATATTTGTTAAATAAAAGTACATGTTTAAATAAAATGTTAGCTTATAAAGAGTTGTATAACTAGACCAAAGTAGTTTTCTAACATTACCTTGCAGATGAACTGCTAAATGTCACTTTTCTGACAGTGACCTTGTTGAGGGTTTCAATCATTGAATTTCTTTAAATATGTTTAAACTGTTTCGATGATATAAGATACTTGCCATATTGCCAAAGGTCAAAAATGGTTTGGATATGTCAGGCCAAGACACTTGTTTCAAAGTGGGATTGAGTTATAACCACATAGACTGAAGGCTGGAAGTGATGTACATTTAATTCTAACTAGAGTTTAATTGTTACCATGTGCTCAAATGTTTGCAATACAATTGACTAAATACAAAGAAATGTAAAGACAAGGATGGATGATGTTAACCCTTAATTTATGCTTTATAAAGCAAAATAAAGTCTCATGGTCAATTCAGAGTGAATTTTTTTATCACTCTAGCATAAAGTCAATTGTAAAAGCTCATTAGAACTTAGGTTACTTGTTGAAATCTTGCCAATTCAAAATGAGTGTTATCTAATCTGATCAAATGCCATACCATATCAACTGGTATCACAGTTTGTAGATCATGGGCTTCAGGTATGGTTGGCCCTGGGTTTGATCCTGGGCCGCAACATATCAAAGTCATTAAAATGTTAGTCATATAGCTCCCTTGCCAAAGCTCAAGCAAATCTAATGGAAATTGTATGCCTGGTTTACCAGGTGTTAGGATAATGTGACCTGATGTGAAATGTACAATATCTGCTTCAAGTGGACACTGTCTCCAAATAATTGACATACTGTTGGTGGGAGGATAAACCCAAATAAATAAACCTATTCCATATCCTAAGTTACTATTGCTTAACACACTCACAGGAATACTTCCTGTTATTTATTTAAACTGTTGGTAAAGGAATATAAAACATCTAAATAGGTCTCTTTGTTGCTATCAACATTTTTGTAACATGCCTTTGAAGAGTTAATTGAATATTAATTATAACCATCTATTGTTTGTACTTGCAGAGAAACTGGCATTGTTGAATGTTTTATTGTGTTGCTATAAACAATTGTACCTGAGGTTTCCTTCCATTTTAGAGTTGCACTTAATTATATAATCATCACTTGCACTTGTTTTAACTGCCAAAGAGGACTTTTTGCACTTTTGAATTTTGTTTTGTTGTATCTTACTATCAATATATATGTAAGATGGTTTATGTCAATTAAAATTTAATTGAATTACATGATAATGTTATTGTTTCTTCAAGACAGCTGGCATTGTTGACTCGAGTAGAGTTACATTATTTGTACCAATTATGAGTTAATTAAGTTTCCTAATTTTCTATAACTTTCTACTTGCAGAGAAGACAGCTGGCGTCACGACGCAAGTCCGCCCCTGGGGCGGTGCTCTTGAAGACCCTGGGCAAGTCCAAGAGTACCAACAACCTGTAAGTACCAATGCTCTTTTTCCTGCTTCACATTGCAAATATAAAACATCTCCAAAAGCTGGTATGTGAAAGCATAAATTATTTTTTTTGATTTAAGTATTTTGTGGACTTATTATTATATAAGCCATTTTTACCTTGAAATAAAATGTTTTAAGATCGCTATTATAGTTTAGAATGACAAATTATCTGAGCACAATCTTAAAAAACAAAACAAAACGTTTTTAAAATAAAACATGATAAATAAATTTAAAATTACCTTTCAGGACTTCGAAGATTTTAGAAAGCTGCCATAATATTGTTTTGAAAGAAAAAGCACCTAATGAAGGGTTTTGGTCCATTGAATGGAGTGAGAGTTATAAATGTGTTTATTTCCTTATCTAAGTCTTACTCAATGATTTCATCAAAATGGATTTAGTACGTTTGTAGCCATTACTCTTTCCTTCTTGTTAGTTTACCTTATGGTCATTTGGGATGAATAAAATGTCATTGCCAACGTACAGACTTTGCGTATTCAGAGGAAATATTTTTTATGAAAGACGCACTTTTCATAATGAAGTGACGTAGTGTGATAGTGTAAGACGTCTATGAATATATACCAACGTAGCTACAGCTAAGCTTGACATAAAAGTGGGAACACCTTTACGTATGTGTTGACACATTGAAGGGGACTCTTCAGCTTTTATGGCTGAGTGATTGATTTTATGATATTATTAATGAGTTTGTTTTTCATCATGCAGCTTTCCTGAAGTAATTTGCAGGATATCTCCACAAAATATGAGATTTGTTTTTCAGGTTATTATTTTCCAGGTACACTTGAGTATTATCTTTTGTGGATATAGTGTTTTACTCAAATTGTAAGATAACATTTTACAAGAGAAAATGTGTACCAACTTGCCCATATTGGCCAAAAAGTGACAATTTCTTTACCAGTGTGGGTGATTCAGTACACATTTATACAGAATTCTGTTCTTGTGTCGAAATATTTGAGTCCATGAAAATTAGGATGGTCCTTTGATGTCAGCTTTTGTAATCTTTTTCTAATGATACCATTTGATGACTATTATATGGCAGAATAATTTCACCATCAAGTGATAATTTGCCATATTGGGCGTTGTGACATTTAGTCATTCTTTCGCAATCTCTTCTTCATTTTAAAGAACTTGACACTTTATAAAGACATATAAAACGTGAATGAAAGAGACTGTAATCGTGTGACCTGATTATTCACTGGTGTAGAATAACAATCGTAACTAAAAATACCATATCTCTACCTGCCCCTACTGGCTTAGATCTCTCTCCCTTCACCTTCAGATGATTGAAAAACTGATCTCTTGTTACATGTTTACAGTGGTGTCGACACTTACAAATCTAATATACCACTTTACTGGACTTTTTCTTGATAGAAAATACATTTAATGAAAAGCTAACAGAGAGATTCTGTATTGAGGTAACAGGAGTTACCTTGCCCCTGAGCTACAGGTTTACCCTAGATCAGTGTGCCGGGATTGTACCTAAGGAATGCTATAGTGGTTGGGTTGGGTGGAACCTCCTTCAGCTTCAATCAATGGGAATTTTAAAAAAGGACACCGATGAAGTGTTTGCTTACCTGATTGTTCATGACAAGATCTGTTTAAATTTTATACTGCAAAGCTTCAGTTAATCTAACACAGGCTAACAGAGCAGATGTTGATCAGCTTACTCACACTGAGAGTAGCCCAATCAGCAGCTGCACTTTTTGAAACTGTGTCTCTTAGTGGCCCTGATTTGAAGTTATTTTTAAAAAATTACAATGACTTTTAACAGACAGTAGTAGTTAAGGGTTAGATATTGGGCACAGGTGTCATATAGACCTGAGTGGTGTCATGTGGCCCAGCGGTTTGATAGTAGTTACCATGGGCCACGAATAATGTCAGGGTCACTGGCAATAAAGAAACTAATCACAAGTTTTCAGTACATGAAGTGTTTTCAAATACTGTACATGACAAACTGTACATGACAAACATGTTGTTTTGATTTCATCAACCAATTGTTAAGATCACTTCGTAAATGTTGTGTTTGCATCAAAGTGTGGTTTGGAAAGGGTATTTTAAATTAAAGTGTCATATATTTCTGAAGATGTGTTAAATTTAGTCCTACCTTGCTTCCGACCTCACTCAAGTAGCATCCATGGCCAAGTGGTTCAGGGTTTGGTCTCTTGATCATGGGGTCATGAGTTTAAACCTGAAAGTTTACCCAAAATGATAACCCTTGAACATGACTTTACAACACATTTCCCCAGGTAGATACCTGCCTGAGCACTGATTCTACCTAGGAGGTGGCCAGGTGAAAAATAGCAGACTATTTTTAGAGAATCTGTTTCCCAATTAGTTTTTAAACAAAGAACTAACAAACCTAAACAGTACTTGTTCTCCAACTGTGAGTATGGAGGTAAGGCATCAGGTACTAAAAGCATTGAATGATTCTTATTAAAGAATGGTTGACAAATACGAGTTTGTGACTTCATAAATCATGTCGGCACCACTGGACATGTCAGGTGTCTCTGGTCAACCTTGGATCTAACATATCAAGCAGTGAATGGGGCTTTCAGCTAGAATAACTCTCTACTGCTGACATTTAATTGACAGGTACTGACTGCTCACATATAAGGTCACATCTAAATTCACGTCATACAAGTTGTTTGATTTGTAACATCAGTTTTTGTGTAAAAGTATCTTAATACATATTCTTATATATTTTGTATACTAGACCATGCTCTGACATGTGACCATATTTAAAATGATTCATAAATTCTGTCTGATTGCCTAACCGTAACTTCAAATGACAAATCTCTATATAATTCAACCCATAAACCAGTCAACCGCAATACAAAATTATATCAAAGATTGCAGCGAGGACATTTCAATTAAATTAAATTTTGGTGACTTTGAGGTTTTTGGCATGTCTCGTGTATGTATTAAAATCCAAGGTTAATTGCTTTTTCCCATTAAAATAAATGAATTCTTCTAGGAGGAATGGTCAGCCTTTCCTATTATGTGCAAGTGAAGACTCCAATATTATAGGAAGGCCTGTGGTAAAATGTGGTCTAATTCTCACCTGTGATTTTGACTTCTTGTATTCCTTAGCAACGAATGTAGATTCAGATCTACCAGCTCCAGCTGAAGTTGTCTGGTCAGCATCTACTCTTCTTGCTGCCTTGTCATGTAGTTCCTTATTGCTTATACAGTTTGTAACTTAACATTTATATGATTTATAAACTAAATGTAGCAGTTGAAGGGATAATGATAATTGCAAACTAAAAGGTCTGCACTTGGACTTACCCTTCTGACTAGTAACAGAAGTACTATAACTGTCAGGCTGGAGTGGTGTGAATTTGGGAGAGAGACCTCAACAAAGCACCTAGCCTTAGTTACCAAATGTCCATCCTAATATCAAAGTCACCAGAACCCTCACCACCATTTCTATGTAATAAACATTTCATGCTTAACAAGTAGACAGATACAGTCAACTCTCGTTATCTCAAATTTCAAGGGACCGTAGAAAATAGTTTGAGATATCCGAAGTTTGAGTTATCCGAATTTAAGGATAGTTTATGTAAATCTTAAGTTTATGTAAATCTTAAAAATCTTACCTGCTATATGATGACTGGTTATGACTGAAATTCCTTGTTATATCTGCCACTGTAAACTAAGTTTCTGCAAGTTTGTGTGGTTTTGCATGTTTAAAGTGTTACTAGATTTCACTGGATTGTTCAGCTGCAAGAAAGTTTAATGTCGATCTGACTATCCCCCCAGTACTAAGACCGGGTCCTTCATCAGATTGTTCAAACTTTCTCGTGTCTGGTCTGTTGCCATAACCAATCTTATTTTTTTATTCAATAATCAGTAATTGCATTGTGGGTAGGTAGTGGAAGAATGATAAAATCACTAACGCGACCTCTCATTTTATTTACAAGTTGAGAAGGCCGTGTCAACAAGTTCTCAAAAACTGTTACAACAACAAGTACAAACTGAAACACTAATCAGCGATAATTGATTAAAGAAATTGTTGTTCATTAAATCAGCTAATTAAATAATAATCGATTAACGTCTTCTCTAAATTATGTGACATCCTGATTGCTGATAATTGGCGATAAAACTAGCGCCCGAATCTTCGCGAGTTTCACGGTGGGTGTGAAAATCACTATTGTTGCCGTTTTGCATCTTATAGCAATTTGAAGTTTGAGATAGACCAACTGATTTCAACAGTTTTATACGTGTGGGGACAAAGAATTTAGTTTGATATATCCGATAATTTGACACATCCGAATTTGAGTTAAGTGGAGTCGAACTATATAGAAACTATAGGGAAAAAAACGGGACCTTAGAAAACAGTTTGACATAACCGGAAATTTGAGATAACCGATTTTGAGATAACGAGAGTTGACTGTATATCTAAAAATAAACATCACGATAAAGAGGCCAAGAGGAGGCATGCAAATTTTATATGACTTCACATCTTGAACTTTTTATATGGTGTGAAAACTGATTTTGAGAGAATTGAAGAGAATTTAAACAATATAATAATATAAATGCCCAAAATTTGAAGAGACAGAACTAAAAGTTCTTTATTTCATGTCTTCATGGTTTTTCTTTATGTGTTATGTCTCGTCTCAGTGTTTTTGTCACATTTACATTTACCTTGTTTGCCTTTGTCTACTGGTAGATAAAATTTAAAGATCTGTGGAAATTTTGATAGGACCTTTTCTTATTTACCATCAGCTTGAGTAAGGGAGCGGGGACAGGCACGTCCATATAAGTCTAGATCAATTTTCAGGCTTTAATCTCTAAGGACACGTCCATATGTCAGTGTAGGTTACACTCAGAATTTTTTGAATTTGTTAAGTAGATTAGTCTCTGATGCTGGACTACTTAAAGGGGCCTAGAACTGGATTAAAATGATAACCTATCAGTCTGTTAGTAGAGGCTTCGATAAATGGGTTGGGTTATAAGATAACTGCATATTTTAAGATGAAGATAATCCAGTTTAGCATAAAGATATTTACCACTTGCCTTATACCAAACAAAGAGTTTGAAACAAACAATGAATCAGAATTGAATTGTTGAATTGTTGAATTATTTGCTGAAATATAATTTCTCCTAAATATAGTTATTATATTATAAAAATACCAAACATCGTAAGAAAATGTAAGATTTATGTGAATTACCAGTTTGAAATAAAATAATTGACCTCTATTGTATAATATTATGTTAAAAAATATAAATTACAATAAAATTAATGACTTTTTGATTTGGATATGTCACCCAAACAATGAAAATACTGTTTTTTTTTGGTAAATTTGTGAAAGATTATGTAATATTTATATGGGCCCTTTTTCAAGTTTTATTGGTTCATTGTATATGAATAAAACAAGATCTTTTCTAGAATATAGCTGTCAGCATGGCAGAGGGAGCTGTTATAACTGTCAGGCCCTCGCCCCAGTGTCTCATAAACTGTCCTTATATGGAGTTCCAAGTCAGGGCTCGTAATATATTCACCAACTCTTCTTTTGAAAGAATTGCCCAAGTCCCAGAAATCAAAACAAAATATCTTAAAAAACATTTTAAATTATAATCTTAAGTTGTGCATGATGCTTTAACTGAGCAGTTTTGAGAAAAAAGGCCTATCTAAACTATCATTACAATTTTAGTTGTATCGCTAAATCTCTAATAGTCTGAGTGTCAGTAATGTTGGTATTCTTAAGCCTAGGGCACCAGTTTTATACAAGTGATTTAATTGCTTTATAATTAGTCTTATTGTATGCTGAAGTTCATAGCATGAGTATTAACTTCAATAACAACTTCACTTTTCATGTTATTTCATGTAAGATTAAAACAAACTGATCATAATGTGTTGTAAATGAATAATTTATTCTTTTATAAATGGTGTTTGATCAATCAGCTTTCTGCTACATGATGAACACAACCTTCGTTTTCAACCTCACTCATAATGATTCAAAGTGCACATGTTGTTTTCCTCTTACATCAAAGAATTTTTTTTTACTTCATGATTTACAATATTTTTGGCAAAACAAGGTATGTAAACAGAGAATTAGTTAACCTAAATACTTGGCATAGAATTCTAGACATGCAACGAATATATCCAGTATGACAGTGTCAGGTTGGGCACGTTTCAAGCAAAATAACAGAAAATATATTTGAGTTGTCTTTGTTTCATAAAGTGAAGTCATAAAATTGTTTGCATTATAAATCTGTGAAGCATGAGAATTTGCATTAATTTGGTATGCTAATATAGCAGTTTTCTGCAGATTTCTCTGCCCTTCGTACTGTGGCATGCATAGTTTATGACCCACTCCTTGACAGTCGTATAAACTGTGTGCATATGTATCTGGTATATATTACAGCTGAAACTTTTATGCCTGGATACTTTTATACGCTTCATATCTGTCTTAACATTTAACATTAAAAAACAAGACAAGAGAGAAAGTTATAAGGTTGTGTAATTACATCCTTGTCTGGTTTAACTGCCCTCAGTTATGAAGCTCTATATCTAGTTGCATTTTTTAATCTTTGTTTTGTAACAAATGAGAATTATATGCATGAAGATTTTAAAAAACTTTGGACATTTAATATAACTTGTAAAATGTTGTTGCTTTAAATGCAAATAGGGTTGTTTTGTTAAAGCCATTTTTTTTTATTATTCAGATTTTTGTCTTTTAACTTCAAAATTAGAAATGTTTTACAAAAAATGACAAATTTAGCACAACTTTCTTATGATTATATTAACCCTTTTTCATATTGTAATGCACATGAGGCTGAAAACAACCTGCAATCCCAGGTGGCTCTAACATTACAAACTTATAAACTACTAGAGCATCGCATATTGGCACTTAGACTTCACATTAATGGAGAAAGAAATATATCTTCTTGTCCCATTTGTCCTCTATACCATGCTATTTTAACGGCCCATGTTATGGAGTGATGTAGTCCCACAATGTGAGATAACATGTTGGAGGTAATGTGCATTCCAGTTTATTGAATCATAATGTTCACGATTCTGAAGATAAGTTTGAGCAACTTTTTATCTGGCGGTAGTAAACAGGTGTTTTATTGAGGTCTTCAATTTTCTTGCCACAGTCATTGTACTTATTTATGGATAATCTTTATCGAGCAGGTTGAGATAAGTTTGAATCTATGGTTGATGGTACTTGTCAGTCTCCATCCTTTATAACACTGGCAATGGAATTGGGACAAGAAGGAATTACAAAGATATTACTTTGATATTAGTAACTACTTAGAGAAGGACTTTTGGACATGTTTCTTTTTTTAGCACACTTTTATAAATTAATCAGATCCAGTAGATAGCTTCATGATGCCATTTTAGTGCATACATATTTTCCTGAACTTTGGTATTTGGCAAATCAGACATAGAAGTTGATTCCTGTTTATTGCATACTGGTTGTAAGCATATTCAGCTCCAATCACTTTATTTATTAAAAATAATGGCTATTTGCATAAGGAGTCAACATATTTTTGGTTAAAGGCATAATATGTCGCTGTTTATTTCTAAAGCAACTTTCATAGCATTTCCAATAGATTTGCTTACATAGTCACTAATGTATTGGTCTTCTGTCATTGTATCAAACTTTGTATCACATTTTCAAGTTGAAGGTTCCAGGTTTTTTGGTCTTCTGTCATTGGTTCACTTTGTATCACATTTTCAAGTTGAAGGTCCCAGGTTTTTTGGTCTTCTGTCATTGGTTCACTTTGTATCACATTTTCAAGTTGAAGGTCTCAGGTTTTTTGGTCTTCTGTCATTGGTTCACTTTGTATCACATTTTCAAGTTGACGGTCTCAGGTTTTTTGGTCTTCTGTCATTGGTTCACTTTGTATCACATTTTCAAGTTGAAGGTCTCAGGTTTTTTGGTCTTCTGTCATTGGTTCACTTTGTATCACATTTTCAAGATGAAGGTCCCAGGTTTTTTGGTCTTCTGTCATTGGTTCACTTTGTATCACATTTTCAAGATGAAGGTCACAGGTTTTTACAGTGATGTCAAGCATGATACAGTACCTCTTTCAGTTTTCATAGCGCATTATCTTCATTTGGTACTCAGGAATAAAGTGTTCTAATGCTTGAACATTGGTTTTTTTTTAATACAAAATCAACAAAAACTGTTTATATTATAAGAAATAAAGATTGTTTACTTCAGATTAAATTCAAATACATGATTCAGCATCTGGAAAGTGCACTTTTCAATATCACTTATAAAATCTGTTGTTTGTTGCATTCACAAATACAAAATGTTGAACCTAAATGGAAGGAAATTTATTTTACATTTGAAATGCTGTATTTTTAAAAGGAAACACCGTGGTAGAAAGTTAATACTCAAAAATCAAATTGTGGCAACTTAAAACCAAAAAATCCTCATTTAAATTAGCAGTAGTAACTTACCAGACATAGATTTTCAGTTATTGTACATATTCCAGTTATTAGCATAAATTTGTCTAAGAAATCTTATATGCTAGTAAGTTGGTTGAAGCATATGTCCATATTGCCTACATGAGATCTATAGCAGATTATATCAAGGATTATCATTAATCCGTCTTAGACAGGATTGTCTTCGGAAATTGTCTGGTCATGATTTTTGTACTTTGACTTCTGAAAACAGACACTGTAGGCTTAAACATGGAGAAAACTGTCAGCTGTTGTTGTTAAAAGTCACTGGTGAATAGTTTTAAGGAGAAAATGTAATTAAGATTTAAAAAACCACACCTTAAAACCTTGCCCCCCAACAGAGTAATCTCTACTTTAACATGTTGTCACATATGAAAGGTTTGTTGTGTATTTAGCTGCAGATATGATAAAGCCAGTTTCATGTAATGTATTACTGTATGTTTGTATGTAAAGGTTAATGAAGTATATGACAAGATACATTGTATATATTTTCAGGACCCAGTCAATGGGGAAGAAGGACATTGACTTCCTGCGGCCCATCCGCCAGCACAACAACTTCAACAGACAGTATCTCATGGAGGGCAATGTGGAGTTCTCCAGGGTATATACACATTACATACACCATAGCAGATAGTGTGACATATTCATCATATAACATATATAGCAGATTGTTGACATATTCATCATATTTGGGATAGTTTGACATATTCACCATATAACATACATAGATGATAGTGTGACATATTCATAATATAACAGCAGATTGCAGATTAAACTAAGTTTAATATTGCTTTTATTTAAATACACTCCTAAATAGTACTTTGTGTTTATAACTTAAAGAAAAAAATGTTTCCTCACTTTTACATCAAAAGTCATTTCATCTATTTATATTGTCATTACTGACTGGTTCCCAGTATTAAAGTGTCGTCTACTACTGTATTGCAGGGCATGCAGACCCAGGATCGCTACCTGTTCCTGTTCAGCGATCTACTGCTGGTGGCCAAACAGAAGTAAGTCAACACCATTAAAACCAACACTACTTGTTCCATGGTTGAAACAATTTGTCCTTGGTCAGTTAAAACTGCATGCTAAATACTCAGATTGTTTTGCTTACATATTAAATGTTGTAAAGTGTAAAGGTTAATATACTTAGAGATAAAAGCCAAGCAGCAAATAGTGTAGGTCCTGATCAGACAGCTCTCTATAGGGACAGCTCCCTGTAGAGGGAGCTTGTTAAACCAGATCTACAATGTTTGTGTTAGCCTTATATGTTAAATATGTAAATAGCAGGCTAAGAGTTAAGAGGAAGTAAAGAAACATGAAATATACAGGAAGTAGGTACATATCAAAAGTTACTGTATATATGAATGTACTTGTTAATGGGGTCATAGGGAAGTAGAGGTCAACAGGGTATTGTTTCCACTTTGCCACTGCTTTTTACACAAAAAAACACATCCTAATTGTTACTCATGTGACATTCATGCAATAACAGCAACACTTGTTGGTAGAGACAAGGCAGCAAAAAGTGTGGATCCCAGTGAGAGCTGTCTGATCTGGATCTACACTTTGGGTATTCAAGGCACAATATTAAATGTTCTCCATTAATGATGTCCCTTCTGCATAGACCTTCAAAGTTGTATAAGTCTAAATGAGTGGCATAGTTTATAATTTCTCTGTAGTAAAGTCCAATGAGACTCCATTACCATTTTGATAGTTGATTAATAAAACGGAGTTGACCGTTTTATAAGAACACAAAGATGTTTATTCTCTTAAATATACAGTTATTCTAGTAAAAATATTAACGTCCAAATAGAAAAGGGTTTTTTTATTGCTGGAGAAAATGATTACTGCAATTGCAGTATGTGATTTTTTTTTAGTAAAGTAAGAAATTCTGCTAAAACATTGACAAAGATGTATCATTGTATGTTGAATTGGGATTCCAGTAAAATGTGCATTATCTTAAAACTTGTAAAAAAGATATGCATTAACTCATAATGGTTAAAAAAAACACTGGGCCTTCAAACTTGTAAATAACAGATATGCTTTTCCTTCAAACTTACAAATAGCAAATATGCATTATCTTAAAACTATCCAATAACATAAATGCAATACTTTAAAAATATCCAATAACATAAATGCATTATCTTAAAACTAGCCAGTTACAGATATGCATTACTTTAAAATCAGCCAATAACAGATATGCATTACCTTAAAACTAGTCAATAATAGATATGCATTACCTTAAAACTAGTCAATAACAGATATGCATTACCTTAAAATTATCCAATAACAGATATGCATTACCTTAAAATTATCCAATAACAGAAATGCATTACTTTAAAACTAGTCAATAATAGATATGCATTATGTTAAAACTAGCCAATAACAGATATGCATTACCTTAAAATTATCCAAAAACAGATATGCATTACTTTAAAACCAGCCAATAACAGATATGCATTACCTTAAAACTAGTCAATAATAGATATGCATTACCTTAAAACTAGTCAATAATAGATATGCATTACCTTAAAACAGGTCAATAATAGATATGCATTACCTTAAAACTAGTCAATAATAGATATGCATTACCTTAAAACTAGTCAATAATAGATATGCATTACCTTAAAACTAGTCAATAACAGATATGCATTACCTTAAAACTAGTCAATAATAGATATGCATTACCTTAAAACCAGCCAATAACAGATATGCATTACCTTAAAATTATCCAATAACAGATATGCATTACCTTAAAATTATCCAATAACAGATATGCATTACTTTAAAACTAGTCAATAATAGATATGCATTATGTTAAAACTAGCCAATAACAGATATGCATTACCTTAAAATTATCCAATAACAGATATGCATTACCTTAAAATTATCCAATAACAGAAATGCATTACTTTAAAACTAGTCAATAATAGATATGCATTATGTTAAAACTAGCCAATAACAGATATGCATTACCTTAAAACTATCTTATAAAAGATATGCAATACCTTTAAACTTGATAATTTATAAACAGAAAAACAACTAAATGATGTATTCATTATTATAAAGTAAAAGTGCTACATTGGCTCTGCATTCTGGTATGTATTTTAGTCTTTCAACCATTCAACATGATGTCTGGTTGACAGTAATGTCTTCGTCTGCACTCACTGCACTGCTGTGTGACATAACTCGTATATAAAGTTATTTTAAATCCTTGCTGGACAGGAAGACAATTGTAATTTGAAACAAATTTGCATTCTCTGCTCATTATTTAACACAGAAAAAAAGGTTTTTAGTCAGTAAATCAGGTGTAAAATCTAAACCTGTTGCATACCATTGAGGAGGGAGGAGATTTCTTGATTTCTGTAGTATTTTACATGTTTAACAACTTCAGTGATAACATCGTCTACTGGTAAACAAGTATGCTCTTGTAATTACAAATTTTCTGCATTTGTACAACGTGAACCATGATTTAATTACAAAAAGTAACTGGGTGTGGCTAGACATAATTGTTATGAATATAATTGTCAGGTTATATGCGTATGAACTGTACACAGTGCAGCGTTTGGTTGATCATTGACAAACATATTTCCTGCCAATAAATCTCCATGGAATCTTAATGCACTCAGCAGCAAACAATCCTGGTTATGATATAATAACATCTACAGGTGGGAGCTGCCTGATATGGATTTACACTATTTTCCTTAGCCTCCTGGTCCATTTATGGTCAAGTTGTTAAAAGTTAAGACCAGAATAGATCCTTGGCAGAATTATTTATTTTTTTCAATTACAAGAAAGTGTGAATCCTGACGAGGATCAAATCTGGTCCATCAGGGGGATCTCTAGTTTAGAGCTTGCCCATCATGATGTCATTGGTTCTGCTTGCAAGTTATTTAGGGGGGCCTTTTTTATCCAAAATAAAAAACAAACTTGAATTGACCTCAGCTGCAAGTGTGTCTTGTAGTTAAAAATATAAAAGTTCTTAACTCATTAAAAGAGTTACAGCTTTACACAAGAAGCTACCGACCAAACAATACAAGTCTTGTCACTAGTATGACAAATAATTTTATGCATTTCCATGATTTGCTGTGAAATGGAAGACAGAGTCGCACATTTTTTTAAATCTGATGGAAATTCAGGGTGAATGGAAGAGGGCTTATCAGATGAGAGTCTTTGTATCATTTTAAAACATTATACATAATTTAGAATGATTGAAATGTGTATTTTGTCCCTTACTTTGGCAGTGAGGTAAGGACTGCATTTTTTGTTTTGTTAAATGAAAAAAACTATTTTAATGATTATATACAGAGTAATTTAAAATGCATAGGGGGAATGAGGGGATTTTATTTGTTAATACTGCATTGTTCAGACATACAGATAGTTAGACCTAAACAAATGGTGAAATGGCATGTTAAACATCTGTAGATAAGACAGACAACTGGATTGGTTGATACTTTTGAAAAATTCAATGGAGTACTTCATAGATAACCTAGCAATAAGCCTCTGCAACTGTTGAACTGTCCTCTTCATGAAGCCGAGGAGACAAAAAGACAAGATCAGATACAATTTATGTCATACATGGTCTGAGATATTGTATGCCATATCTTATACACATGAGTGCAAGCTTGTCTGTGTGTGATAAAATCATTGTAATGTAGCAAGAAGCATGACTATGAGTTGTGGATGAGACTCACCCTGGATGGTTGGCGAAACAATTGACTCATTCAGCATGCATGCACAACCCATAAGCTTCACTGACAAATTTTCAAGCTTTAAAACTTTTTGTTATTTATCTGTGTTCCCAAGAGAAAAAATCCCCATATTTTAACAATAGACTGAGCCTAAGATATGGGACAATATAAATATCGAGCTCTGTCTGTTCTAATCTGCTGAAGACAATTAATAGACTTTGTTCCTGTGGGTTTTTTTTTTTTATTGGAGATGCACATGGTTATAAGTACTGCAGATCTTATTGTTTGTTCTTTACATTAATTTTACACCTTGTCTCACTTAGTCATTTATTCTGTAGTCAATGAATCATATATTTTATATTGTTAAGATATAAGTTTGACAAGGATCTAAGGATGTCACTATCAGGACTATAATAAGATCATTGTTGAGGTACAGCAGAAACAAACTAATGTGAAGTTAATCTTGAGGCAGCGGAGTAGAAATAGTTGTAACTTCTTGAGATAGCAAAATGATAATCCTGTTAGTGGTGTTTTTGATAATTCTGTTAGTGGTGTTATTGATAATCCTGTTAGTGGTGTTAGTGATAATCCTGTTAGTGGTGTTAGTGATAATCCTGTTAGTGGTGTTGCACAAAACATTTGTTGTTATTTTCTTGGAAAATTTATAAGAGGACACTGTAGAGATAGCATACTGATTCAGAATTAACATACTGAATTTTTTTTTCAGATCCAACACAACATTCAAACTGAAGCATCGAATCCGGGTGAGTGAGGTTTGGATAGCCTTCTGTATTGATGATGTCACGGAACTGACCCGCCCACCTGAACGCTCGTTTGTGATTGGCTGGCCGACGACAAATGTTGTTGCAACATTTAAAAGTGTAGAACTCAAAGAAACATGGCTCAATAAGTTAAAAGAGTAAGTATTTTAGGAATGTTTGTATTTGAAAGTTATAAAAGATATAGTAATATCATTGTGTGTGTTAGAATCCCATTCATTGTAAACATTGTCACCTAATGAGAAGATTTGTGTCACCAGCAGATCTGTGGAGATTTTACTTGGACACTATTTCAGGCTGTATTTATACAGCAACAGTCAGGTGGTTTAACAACAAACTAGCAGTGATGTGAGACAATAATACACAAAATTTAGCACAAAGTGTGATAAATATTACAAGATCATATATATATAAATATATAAACCACAAAATCCAAGAATTTACATTGATTTTATTGTTGTCATTTTATATGTCTGAACAATAAAGGTGTCATTTTGAATATATATTGTTTGTACAAACTTGTTATTTTGAATATCATTAACAGCTTGTATTCCAGTACCGGATATAAATAGTTTTGACTTGTATTATATCATTATTTCTTTGTATAAGATAATAATGTTTCAAATCATTCACAAGTTATCAAGGAAGAAACTTCCTGTTTCAGACAAATAGAGGATGAGAGAGGGAAACTACAACCTAAGGTGCTCAAGTTGGAGGTTCATCATAAAGATACTAACAAGGTACGCTCACTTCTACTGTATGTATACACACTTGTCATTGTCGGTCAGATTTTGAGTGGGTGGAGGGGGTAAATATTCTGCCAACTAAGAAATGTTATGGCTGAAAATGTACAGTCTGTAGATTTAACAATACTTTTTAAAGAAACATTTGGTCAAAAAGAATTCACCCTTTATTATGATGTCATCCTCTATGAGAGCTCTTGGCAGTCTTATCTTATATTGCCTTTTTAGTTGGTTCTACAATATTAAATGAATTTGTTACTTTCTAGTTGCTGTGTTTATTTGGCAAATATGGCAGTAATTAAGCCAAGTTAGGTTGCTGTTGTACAATTATTGTTGTTAACTGTTCTGTTATTTTGGCATCCAATTTGCTGATAGCTGTTGACCCAGTGGGGGATACCATTTAATTGCATTCAAGGTCAGTTGTTTGGGGAGTGATATTTCACACCTTGTTGAGTCTAGTATTTCACACCTGTTGTCCTGGAGATTGGAGAAAGTGTGTTAACTTGTGAAGTGCCTGAACACCCTTCCAGACTGGGTAGATCCCAGTGGGATTGCTTGATTGGATCATAAATGGGACAGTTCTGTCTGCAATCAACCTGCCCTTTTTGGCCTCCCTGATTAATCACAGGTCTGATTGTATTGAAGTTCCTTTGGGTGTGGGAAAAGTAATAGTTTGCAGATGTTGTTCAGTCAAGGCCACTTTAGACTTCCTCAGTAGATAAAATAAACTATTTTAGGTCATTGGTGTCTCTCTGGTTGGCAATGTTGTATTGCTTATTAAATAAAACAACAAGAAACAATATTATATTGTTTCTTTTTGGTTCTGGTGGTGAATTACTCTGTGCAAATGACATTGATCTTCTGTACGAATAGGGTTGTCTGCATCTCAACCTAGAAATATAACAAAACCGAGACAGATATTTTTCTGAAAGGTAGTTAAAACATCAGCTTTTTGATTACTTCTGAAACATTTCATTAGGTTTGCAATTGTTGAAAAGTTTATTTTTTAAAATATGTGCATCATTTTAATTCATACCAAAAACCTCTCCTTTATATTGTAATAAGTAGGTGGAAACTTTTATGAAGAGTCACTTTATATTTTTATTTGTCATTACAGCTCTCTGTATTTCTTTTCCAGGAGTGTGAGATTGAGGTAGAAACAACAACAGAGGCCAATTCTATTGTCAAAAGTTGTTTGGAACAGTTGGAACTGGCTGTAAGTAATCATTGCTTGTCAGGCATTTCCTTCTATCACATGAACTTAACCTTAAGTGGCCCTTGAAACATGCACAAAAATCTTATTCTTGCTGCATGAACTGTAATCATGTATGAAATTTGTTTTTGCCTTTGGAGTTTGTCAATAACAGTATTTAAGTTATCAGACGTAACTTATCACTAATAGTATTCAGGGCCTTCCACAGAAATTTTTTTAAGGCATCCTGGCACCCTATGCGCGACATGCAAATTCGCGCAAAATTTACATGGTTGATATGTTGCATCTTACATATGTATTAATACATATTTAGCACAAAGCAATATAGTATTCTAAGTTTTTATTGTATTATTAGAATGCAGCACATTTTTAAAGCACACTTCACAAAACTAACAGAGTCAGTCAATAAAACAGGCCACAATTGCTGCAAAATATCTAACATTAGTCCACATAGACAGGTCTAGATTGCAGACCTTCTGCTTTTGCCATCATGCCACACTTCAACACATGTGGAGAAGTCAAATTTCTCAATAGCAGGCCCATTTATAGAATTTCTTTAATCACCTGTTAATTAAAATGATAAGAATATCAATTACCACTTTCTTACCTGATCATCGCTCACACCTCTTCACAGTTAGCAGGTAATCAAAGAACAACATACGGACTTTAAATCTCATTTCGTCCATCATAACTGCCGAAATAATCTGCTCTTAATTGGTTGATTCTCAGTTTTCAACAGACACTCATTTAATATTGTATCCGACTTCTGATACGCAGCAGACGCCAATGTGTACGCACCTGTCTTACTGACATGTGCACTTACGCTACTAGAGAAAGTGAAAGTAGAAAGATCGACCTGCTCTAAACAATTGCTTTTTGTCACAAGTAAATAAACTTAATTTGCAGATATACATTTTAAGTGATATTATACAGTTAACTTTACATCGTATACGCATATTTGAAGTCGTTTTCACATATTGTCAATCCTACGTGGAACTATTTTGCGGAAGCACAATTACCCTAAACAGGGGTAAATCCTGCGTCCTAGTACAGAGATGACTTTTACGGAGTGACGTCATCATCTATGTGTAGAATGCAGCAGACGCTCATTAAATATTGTAAAGAGTGATCTTTATCAGCAGACGCTTAACAATATCGGAGAACACGTGATATCAGCGAGAAAGTTACATAATTGGACATGTTTATTGACCTTGTTTATTGAATCTTGAAAGCATCCCAGCCAAGATTTATGGCATACCGGCAGATTGTAAGCGTCCCGCAAATGACAGTTTAGAAATTAAGGCATCCCGGCGCCGGTATGCCATAATTCCCTGGGGAAAGCTCTGGTATTAAAGTTATCAGACGTATCTTATCAATAATAGTATTTCAGTTATCAGACACACTTGCTTCTTAAAGTAGATATAGTTATAGGCCACTACATACCACATAACGGTTTATTTTAGATTTGTACAACTAAGGTACGTTATCTTACAAAATACGTAATTACATCAAAATACATGTGTGATGGGTTTGAATCTGGGGCCTGTCATATCTGGAGCCAACACTCTACTAATTGTGCTACATTGTCCCTTCGTTTAAAAAATAAACACACTCAACTCTAAAGAGTCCCTATAGAAAGATTATGCAGCCAACAATTTAGTGGTTCTCATCCTATATTCCTAACTCAGCCATGTATTTCATTTATCTTTCTGTCAACTCCCCATTATGGAGAGAATGTCAGAAATATTTATTGCTTGCGCTGTCTACACCATGCCTCAAATTAATTTTGTATGTAAATATGTGAGCCCATTAACTTTTATTTCTCTGACCTTAGCAGAAATGTGTGTACATATGTTTGAATCCTTCATGCACAACCATGATAGACATTTAGACTCATGAAGTAAAGTATAGGTTCAATTGTCCCTAGCATGCTATGTTTTATTAATAGATTTGTTAAACACATAGTTATTGAGAGGCAGATAACCTGGATCAACATGCCTGGTCGGCTAGTAGGCTAATGTAGTAGTTAATGTCTAGATATATGTTATATTCATTCAAACCCAGGATCTAATGGTACAGTGTCCAGAGTCTTAACCGTTTGATCAAGGACTACTAAACATTGAATACATAAAACATAATATGTCAGGGGCCATGATTTAGTACTACACATCTTATTAAATACACAACTTGAACATATGCCAGTGGTCATTTTAATGGTTTTCCTGTCCAAGCTGCCACATGCTGGACACATCATTATGATGCTGATGTTGAACACAAGACAGCTGCACTCAGTTGACCTCACATCACCATAGCAACGAAAAGTAGGGTCAGGAATAATGAAGCCAACTGTGAGTCTAGCATTGTGTCACTATTATTACATGTCTCTCTGTCTGTCATTTGTGTTCATATTTTTATTTCCTGGTTGGTTAAGTTAAAATCATTATCATAACAATCTTGTATGTAAGAGGGTTTTTTTTTTAGTTTTAAATATTAAAATACAATTTGCATCTGGAAATAATGTCAGTGTACAAACATCTTTCTTTATTTGAGGGTTGGGTTGTTACATGTTTTTGTTACAAACATTAGAAAGATAAAAAAAAGCAACATTTAAAATTTTACAAAATGAGTTTGTCACGACTGTGTCATCCAGACAATCTTCTCTATCATAATTAATGACTCTGCTAATGGCCTGTCATGTACATAATGTGGAAACTGAAATTAACAAAAATCTTGCAACTCTTTATTTCTACTTTTTTTTCTAGACAAAGAAACATAATTATTAAAATTTAAGTGATTTCACTTATTTCATCAGCATTTTTATTTGAAGAATTTTTTTTTAAGTGTTCACATGTAAAAATGCAGGAAGATTTTAAACACACTGGTATCCTATATACTGCTAGGCTTGAATTGGAGAGGCTTAGGCAAATGGTGTAGATTCAGATCAGCTAGCACCCATGTATGTCTATATATATTTTGCATAGTCATAAGAAGGATATTAAAAATAAATGAATAAATAATACACTGCAGCTTGATAATGGTTAAACTCAAAGCAAATGTTGCCCAAATGGTCGCCATGGGTGATAAAGAAAACCCACCTGTTGTCAGGGTACTTTACTGTCTGCCCTTTGTGTCTTCACTCATGTCATACATTTAATTTGTAAACTTATTGTGATAAATGGACCACTAGCGTTACTTTTGAGATAAAAGGGTTTTGTTTAATTATACAACAAAGTCATTTATATTTTTGCGAAAACAAGCAAATATTATATTTGACTTGAAAGAACAAATTTTGTAAAGTGATTTATTCACATTTTATTTTTGACATAAAAAAGCACCATTTGTTATCAAACATGAGCATATCCTTGGTATAATCAGATGTTGTCATTTCTCCATCCACCCTTACTATAAATAGCAGCTTGGATCCACAATATATACTCAACTTAATGCAAGTATATGTGAAAAGCCTGCATTACCATGACAACTGGAGACTGGGCCCTCTGGCAATTCATAGGTCACATATATGACCTCTCACTGATTTATTGTCTGTCTCTGACCTACTTTCACTTAATATAGATGCTCTTTATAAAGACAAATGTCCTGTTTTAGTGACTGTCAATAGTAATAGTTATCACATTTTATGCATAAGCCTGACATTACACAACAGTTTCATCCAAGACATCACAGTAGGGGTTTCTAGAAACAGTAACATGTATTTTGAACAAATTGAAGGCATTTGTTACCTGAACAAACACACAAACAAAATATTCACAGTGAGAAAAAATCATGATAAAACCTTAGAGCAACAAAAATTGGTCCAAAAGTTGCAGTTTGGCAAAAGGTATACATAATCTAGAAGGCATACACAAAAGTAGAAAAAATGTTGTTTTTTGTTGCTGTTTTCAACACATTGCAGCTACAAAGTTATTGTCATTATGTTGATGGCCAGCTTATTAGAATTAAGAAAGACACCAAACAGATGTCTAGAACCATAGAAACACCTTCAGACATTGAAGTGTTCATCATGACTGGGACTCCTTCCCTTGCAGTTCATGGTCTTAATCTGAGATGAACATTGAATAAATAAACACTGAAAAAAACAACATTCAACTACAACATCAGTTATAAGCTGAAAAAAAATGTGACACGTAAATGAATGCAATAACTTTATATGCTTAGCTTGACATTTTTGGAGATAAAGGAGCTACCCTCCATCATGGTGGCATTGGTTAGCCTTTTCATTATTGTCCATTTCTGGATAACTGAAGGACTTTTACTTCAAACTTGGTCGCTACCAAATTTGGAATACATTTCACAGGGCAGATTACCCTAAAATAATTTTGTCAGTTATGCTGCTAATTTTCTTTGAAGGGATAAGAAGATGTGTAGTAATGTATATGGGTTGTTAACAATAACTTGTGTTATAAGGGTACATCAAATACTGTTATCAAATCACAGATGTTGTGATGAACAATAAGTGTATATACCACACCTATTGGATAGTGAGTCATTAACAACAGGTTGAAACTGTAATGGTTCAAAGATTTCATTTTCTTTGATTATGTTTATTAGGATAGTTCAACAGCTGCTTGATGGTGACTTGGGCAAGGTTATGTGACTGGGTGTGGTGACTTGGGCAAGGTTATGTGACTGGGTGTGGTGACTTGGGCAAGGTTATGTGACTGGGTGTGGTGACTTGGGCAAGGTTATGTGACTGGGTGTGGTGACTTGGGCAAGGTTATGTGACTGGGTGTGGTGACTTGGGCAAGGTTATGTGACTGGGTGTTGTATCAGGATTATACATGTGATCACATTGTAGGCAACATCAAACATCCATTGCCAGATAATATAAATATTGATTGTTGGTCATTTCATTGAAATAAACTATACATATACTTGCTCTTATATGCAATTAATTTGACCGAATCTTAATTTAATTATATTGTTAATAAATATTATTTACTTAGCTTTTGTTAATGTCTGTAAATTTCAACTATTCAAACTTCCCTTATCAGAATTCCAAGCATGTTGTACAGAAACTTTTGTGTCTCTGTCTCCTCAATAAATTGCAAAATTATAACATACAAGGCTCCCAATTTAACTGTTCTAAAATATTTGTCTGCTAATTTGAATGCTAAAATCGCTGGGACATAGTGTATAACAGAGTTAGTATGATTCTGTTATAATGTCTGATATCTGACTGATTGGTCAGTACTGGTCACATATATCAACACAGAGTGCATTGACATGGTCTGTTATGGCTCCTAGACTAACAACATAAATACATACTTATCTGTTAAGGTACATTGGACAAACATTTGTTCAGTTACCCGTTGTAAATGTCATAGCTTTCTATGATCCAGTGGTTAGAGCCCTCTCTATTATATCAGGTAATTTTATACCAAATGCAATTGTTTGGGGGAAAAATATAATATGCTTGTTAAATTAAATGTACATCTATTTCAGACTACTACTTACGTATTTACTCACCGTCTGTTTTGTATTTTTGGTTCTGTTTTTCTGCATTTCCATAACATTATGTTATTATGTGTTTTATTTTCTAGATCTCTGTTAAATTTTTATATGTATTGTTTTTTATAGGTTTGAATATTTCAGTACCATACCAATATACATGTCTTTCATATCATACAATATATATCTACATGATTTGAGTCTGTATGTGTGTTTCAGGATAAAGATGTGAAGGACTACCAACTGTGGGTGAGACTGGGACCTGACGAGTCCCCCTACCCTCTCTGTGGTGAGTACGGATCATTATATAAGTATATGCTATAATAGTTATACTGGCATATTGGGCAGAATTTACAATTCTGCATTTATTTAATCTTTATTATCTACCCCCCCACACACATACACATACTCACTCCAAAATAAAAGAGTTGTGCTTATTGTACTAGTAAACCATTGATTGACATCTCTAGATGCTGTTGGTGGGATGATCAACCCAACAAACAAAACCATTTATTAAGGTTAACTTCATTAACTTGTATTGATGTACATCTTACCATAACCTTTTGTTATGAAACATGCAATCATTACAATCTGTTAATACATATTGTTGCTTTCACTATCATAACAGGGACATAGATAGTATGATGTGAAGGAAAGTTTAGGACAATAGATAGTCTAATTAAAGCAAGCAGTCTAATTTAAGGTTGTATACATTTCCCTTAGCTGTTGGGATCCCCTGTATAAATGTATTGATGATAATTAACCTGACCCTGCTCAGCACACCTTACAGGTAAAAGCTTTGGCCAAAATTGTAGATCCAAATCAGCCATTGCCTGCTGGAAGCTCTCAGGTCCTGTAGCTGCAGAGTGTCTTTTTAGTTTTGCATGGAGTTGTTTGCATAGAACTCTAGTTTGTCATGGGATTTTAAACAGTGAAGCAAGAGAAGGGTTAATGCAGGTCAAACAGTATTATCTGTGTTGCATACACTGCTGATTGTAGATGGGTAGATATCTGTATGTATGTTGTAAATCCCCAACCTGACCTGGTCGCTTAGTGGCCCCTGCTATCTTAGCCCTACCATCTAGGCTGCTGTGTCTATATAGCCCTTAGCATGCCACGTTTGATAGTAACCTCTATTAAATTCTCAGTTTTTGGATAGCAACATGTAAATGTAGCATGTTATATTGCATGAGAAGCTGCAAATAGTGCAGATAACATATTTTGCCCAAGCCTGATTTGGATCTATTTTTTTGCCCAAGCTTTACTTGGATCTACACTTTTTGCCCAAGCCTGATTTGGATCTACACTTTTTGCCCAAGCCTGATTTGGATCTACACTTTTTGCTCAAGCCTGATTTGGATCAACCATTTTTTTGCCCAAGCTTGATTTGGATCTACACTTTTTGCCCAAACTTGATTTGGATCTACACTTTTTTGCCCAAGCTTGATTTGGATCTACACTTTTTTGCCCAAGCTTGATTTGGATCTTCACTTTTTTGCCCAAGCTTGATTTGAATCTACACTTTTTGCCCAAGCTTGATCAAATTGCATTTATCAGGCTATTTGATATTATTACATCTGCAGAAATTGGATATCCCTTATCTCCCATATCTCACCTGTTACATCTAGATGGCCTTAATCTATCCCATTATGGCTGCAGCTATGTCCTAAAACTAAGGCCAGCCATGTACAAGTATAAACACTGACTTAACACTTGACCTATACAAGCGCTAAATATATGTCGAGCCCTATGGAAAGGCTCCAAGATTAAAATTCCCACAATGTAGGAGATGTTAAAAGCTCCAGGTGTAGGAGGCCACATGGCGTTTAAGGACTCCAGACATGTTAAAGGCTCCAGGTGTAGGAGGCCACATGGCGTTTAAGGACTCCAGAGATGTTAAAGGCTCCAGGTGTAGGAGGCCACATGGCGTTTAAGGACTCCAGAGATGTTAAAGGCTCCAGGTGTAGGAGGCCACATGGCGTTTAAGGACTCCAGAGATGTTAAAGGCTCCACGTGTAGGAGGCATCATGGTGTAGAAGTCCCCAAGAGTGAAAGTCCCACAGTGTGGGTGGCCCAAAGGTGTATAAGGCCCCTGAGATGTAGTGGTTCACAAAATGTAAAAGGCCCCATGAGATAGAAGTCTCAAAGTGTATGAGGCTTGCACGGTTATTTACAGCCCTAAGGGGTAGAAAGACTTATTTGAAGTCCCACAGTGTAGGAGGTCCCAAGAGGAGGCTTCAGATTTAAAGAGGCCCCCAAGTCAAGAAGGCCCAGGTTTAATTCCAAGTCAGAATATAATCATTGTGTTAACTACAAGGCTTGGTATAGCTTGCTTACTTACACCAACACTAACACTTAGCATGCTAAGCTCAATTTGCTCAGATTAGGAAATAGTTCAAAGTTGGACCAACCAACTTCCACTGGAAGCTGCCAGATCAGGGTCTGCACTATTGCCTGTCAGCAATAAGTATTGTTTTTTTTTTTTTTAAATACAGTTACAAGCCTCTTTATGAGCAGCTTGCAAATAAAGCCCGTGAAGTCTCAAGTGTAGTTTCAGGACTGGGAGGTAGGGGAGATAAGTAAAAGACAAAGCAAAACCATACCAGCCTTTTCTTTGATGTTTATGTTCGTGCATTTATCATTTAACAAAATAAACAACACATAAATGTAGTTAAATGCAACAGTCACATTAAAGGATAACATTTTTCTGTTACTGTAACATCAGGTAAGAGGTTGGGCAAGGATGAAATAAAGGATGATTGGTTGTGGTCCTAGCTCTAGTCAAGCTGTCATTTATGTCATATATGTTGTTTCCAAATGTTATAAAAGGTGAAACTTCAGGTCATGATCAAAATAAACAAAGCAAGAATTATGTGGTTGTGATTTATCTCTTTTGTAACCAAACCTTGAACTCTGGTAATGAGAAATAAATGTTTTCTGTTCACATTAATTTGACCATTTGTCTAAAATTGATTTCTACAAGTTCATACAAAGGTCACCTGAAAAACATTTTTTTTTGCAATAACCTTTAATAACTATAAAACACACCATAATAAATACTTAGTAGTGAGTGGGGCTTTCAGCTTTTCCAAACAAGATACATTTCAGAATATTTTTATTACAGTTGATAAGAGCATCCCTGAAGCAGGGTTGAAGATAAAATGTTTGTTGATATTTATATCGGAAGTTCAGTTATAATTATTATCAGGTATTTGTATCATACAATGTAGCAGGCTTTAATTGTTTTACCTGCTGAACACAATATGTTCATTGAGTTGCATTCTGTGGTGCAATGTTTCAAGCAATAGGATTGTTTTGCCTCATTTGCATGCAGTTTATGACTAAAAAAAATTAAGCAGGAGTTTAAATTGTGTACAGTATTCTAGGTTAGGGAATAATTGAGTCAGCTCTTATTTGGAGATGTGCAGATAGAGAAGGGGCACAAATATCAAAGTATAAATGAAAGTTTGTTGATGTGGTGACTGGTACAGGTGTGTGTGTGTGGCTGAGATTGACCAGGCCAGGAAGATACCTACCCTTCTATCGGCCATATCAGATCTATTCTTGGCAGTATCTACCCAGTTATTGTTGTCATTACTATTAAGGTCATTGCCACTATCATTATTGTTATTTGTGATTATTTTCATTGAGTTAGACTTGACCCTTTAAATCTAAACTTGCTTGACACAGATTGATGTGTCATATGTAAATAGTGTGGATCCAGATCAGTAAGATCCTGTTGGGAGCTGTTTGATCAGGATCCACAATATTTACTGCTCACTCTTCATAAATGCAAATTGTGTATTATATTTTAGGAAAATAACAAAAAGAATCTAGTAAATGTGCCTAACAAAAGTATTAAAATAGGGTTAAAGGTTATTCACCCTGCCCTTGAGGTATAGTGATGGATGTATTACTGCTCAAGATGGCTGAAGGTTGAAAAAGGGCTTTGTCAGAATTCATTTCCTTTTTTGTGTTGTTAGTTTTCTATTTTGTTAATTGTTGTAATTATGGTCTTGATTTCATAGGGTCAAAGGTTCATATGCAGAAGTTTATATTTGTAAACGAATGCCCCACAAAGAATTAAGTTTATTTGGGTTATTTTAATAAGAATAGAAAACAATGTGTGAATCTTTGGGAGTGTTTTTTTATGTCCATGACAAGTGTTTGTAATTGTTAACATTGTTCATATTCATCTCTAAACTATTTATCCATGATTTTCTGTGTACAGATAAGATTTTACAGTTGTTGTTGTTGTTTTTTGTATAAATACTGTGTATTAAAAGGAGCTTAGAATGGGATTAAGATAAACACATTTGTGAGAGTATATTCTTTTAAACAAAGGTATAAGCTTTAACAGAATGTGAGAAAGTACACTTTTAAATCTGTGTGTTTGTACAGCAGTCCTTCTTAATAATTATTGCTATGAATTTAGTAATTATTGCTCTGTATTCAGTTACTTGAATAATTAATGTTCTAATCCTGGACCAACTCTGATAGAGAGAAGGTATAAACAAGTTGAAATCCTACTTCAAACTATACACATGATAGCTAAATAGATTAATCCCACTAAACTTATCACCTGTATTAATCCTATCTCTTGTCCTGCTCAGCACATATTCATAATGCTTAGACCGTTGGCAATAGCTCAGGTGGTAGAGTGTCGGCTTGCGGATCGGGAGGTTGTCGGGTCAAACCAAAGTTGGTAGTAGTGGCTTCCCTCCTAATATTTGGGGCTAAAGGGACAGCATTACGTCTGACTCGTCAGTGTCAGTATAATGGACCAGCCAGGTTCGGTCCCTGGGCACCTCATAAGTGCCCCTCTGCTTTAATGATAGAAATGTAGCAGAACAGTATCAGCAAAAATGCCAGCAAATCCCAGTCCCTTATTATACTTAGACAATTAGTGTAGGTCCAGATCAGCCAGACCCTACCGAATGCAAATAGTGTAGATCCAGATCAGCCAGGTCCTACCGGATGCAATTAGTGTAGATTCAGATCAGCCAGGCCCTACCGAATGCAATTAGTGTAGATCCAGATCAGCCAGGCCCTACCGAATGCAAATAGTGAGCTCCCAGTTGGTCTGGATGTACTCTATTTACTGCTAGGTATGTAGCAATATGTCCACCATATAATTGTAGGATATACAAGTGTCTGTGTTACTTGCAAACCCCTTTGCATATCAATATAAAAAAATGGCTAAACATAAGTGTAGGGTATAATCAAAGTGTAGCATGATAAATCCTGCAAAACTTACCTGTGTTAAGTTAAATCCATCTGATATGTGCATTAGACAATCAGATTACTACAAACAACTGATAGTCATGTGGATTTAAGTTCGGTTACCAAGATACACTTACAAATTGCTGCTAGAATTAGATCATGGTCCTTTGAAACACATTAATTTTGTTTTTATGCAAATAATTTTGCTAGTATCCATCATATCATATTTGCATAATTTGAAAAGTAATATTTCTTTTGAAAAGAATTGGTTTGATTATGTCACAATTTTGTCAAATCTTGGTAAACATCCTAACATATGAGATAAGTAAAGTTCGCTCAATTTTTCAATGGTTGGACATAACAGGTTTTCAAATTTAAATTTGTTTGGTCGTGTTTTTTTTATGTAAATAGCTGCATGTTGCTAACATGACCATAACTATGTCACTGCAATGTATTTAAAAACAAAACAAAACAAAAAAACCCACAAAAACATTCCAAAATACCTGCAGTCAATAAAGATTAGCTGATAAAATGTTGTTATTTTTTATTATATTTTGTTCAATTATTACAAGTTCTGAGTTCTACCTGGTGCCCACCTGACACTAAGTCTGGCCATATTTTCCATGTTTCAGTGATGTTTGACTAAGGTCTTAAGATATGATTTAACACAAGTGTTTCTTTGATGTGAGCCCTTTATCACATGTTGACTGATGACATCATATTGATTAAGGATGATTTTATCAAGTTGTACTTAGTGACCAGCCATCGTGAGGAAGAAATAAAACTTCAGGGAAGAAAGGAACTGTTCTAAATATCCATCAATTTACATAAATAAACAACAACTTGTGAGTTCTGTTGTGATGTTTACAATGTAATTGTTATCAGATTATCTGCCAGATTGTTGTTTACCTGGAGATTCTGATTATAACTAAGATGATGTTTAATGAGTCAGTGTTGTTTTGGTGTTATTGAAATACATTGCACGGACACAATTATGGTCATTATAGTTAGATGTCAGACAAATGTCTAGTTAGAACCACTAGCACATGGCAGTTCAGCCAGAAAACCTCCAAGCTTTAAGTTGTCAGCCACACCCAGGATTTGAAGACTGAGTAGAACAAGTAGCTGACTATCCAACGATCATGGGCGGCACCCATAATATACCAATAAGTCATTCTCCAGGAACTGTACGACTTCTGCAAAAAGTGTAAATCTGGATCACCCAGCTGGATCTGCACTATCTGCTGCTGAATCTCTAGCAATATGTCAAGGTACCTCTGCATGTCAGTGTTAAGTAGATGACTTAAGAATTGTTTGGACTTATAAACAAATGTATAGCCAGCTAAGGATTAAAGTTGATCAAAGAAAATACTTATTGCTTCAACTTAATAAAACATTTCTCAGCAATTTAATGTTTTGGTTCAAATCCCTTTAGAGACAGTAACCTACAAGATACTTTTAGCTGGAGGTTAGTTAAGCCTGGATAATGGATTGTTGATTGTTTTTTTCTTCTTGTTATTTTCACATATGACCAAAGTTGCCTTGCTAGTTTCACTTTCGAGTGTCATTTCATTTTATAATTAAAATCTTGCAACATTTATATGTTATATGTAGCAAATTTATTTCATGTATGTCACTATGATCCTTTACTTTAAAATGGTGACATTGAAAGATGTAGTATATCACATACATAATCCAGTTACAATGTAATATGACAGCTAAGAGGTTAAAAAAATTTGTCTCCTTGCCAAGTTAAGTTTTAATATTTTGGGTCACTTTCCACATGTATCAGCTGAAAGTTTTGAATCTCGTTAACATTTCACGTCCTCCAACCATCGCCTCTTCTCATAGATTGTGTCGCTACTAGACTGTATGCATGCTAAGCCCAGAGCGATCAAGGTTAGGCAAATAGTGTAGATCATGATCCTACTGGAAGATGCATGATCAGGATCTGCACTTCTTTGCCACAGTCTCTAATAATGTTTTTTTATGTCTGCTTGCAAATTTACCAATGAACAAAGATTTTGAATTGCCTAAAAATGTGTCCAGCATGACAAAGTATAAGAATGAATCCACTCGTACTTTTCCACCCACACATGTTTACATCCATTGCAAGCTTATGAATGAATGTGATCATTCCACTGTCCTAGCAGTGCTTTGTCAAGGATTTAACAAATGATTTAAATTGCCACAAAGTGGTCCAATTTAAATAAGCAGAATTAGACCATATTGGAGTCTTTGAATAAAAGAAAATGTATGATATGTCTTCATTGACTGAGCTTGCTGATGCATACAGAAGAGAAAAAAAAGGGTGATAATAATTTCAGAAAAAGTCCATTGATAAATATATAGCATTCATATTAGTTTAGGCACTTAAAACCGAACCCTGAGATTTTTTAATACCTCTGATGATTATTTTCAATTCATTGGTCAGTTATTGAGACTTCACAGGATAAAATTACTCTACAAGTTGTATTGAATAATAGTCTACTATAGAATGATTTGCTAAAATTGAGCATTAAAAGTACATGAATGATCTTTAGACAGTGACAAATAAGGGTTCGTTGGACTTAAACTGCTGAATACAACTGATTGGAAGCAAACTGTGCATATCTAGATTAGCTTCCACTGGGAGTCGTCTGATCATGACCCACACTGTCTGTTGACATCTTAAACAAGAGCTATACATACCATTGCTTGTAGTTTGGAGCAGATTATTGGCTGAATAATGACTTAGAATAAGTAAACAAAACAACATCACAGGTAACAGGGATGTTATACCAGTGGGGGTCTATCTATGATGTGATTACAGTTATTGGGGCATACATAATCCCCTGGTCAATGAAATATACTTCCATATTATATGTGTGAAGAAAGAGGTTTAAATTGTTCCAAAATCTCCAGACAAAAGGTAGCTTTGATAATACTATTAACCATGAAGTGAATGTACAACATTGCTGATGTAAATATCACACATTGACATCAAGTCAATGCCATATGGAGGTCAGATAAAGGAGATCTAACCTTTCCTTAACTAATTTGACAACTTCAGTTTACACATTTTAATTCACTTGCAATTAACTCTGTTTCCAAGATTATTGAGTTTCCCATGAGATTTTTCTCATTTAAAAAGTATAAAGTCTATTATGCCGCAATAATTTCCTGAATATTCTGCAACTTTTCAAAATGCTTGAATGGTGGTACATAATTTGGCAGGGTTATTTTTTAAACATACCTGTCTTATAGAGCATTCACCCTATTATATATCTGATAGAACTGACAGAAACTAGTACATACATGTACAGTTGAACTTCTTTCTTCATATATTGTCACCTTGGTTTTATTATAATGTTGTTTTTCTGAAACCTGTCGTATATCAAAATTAGGCACTTAAAAGTTGACCCTGAAAGTTTAGAAGCAATGCCATTTACAGCCTAAAATTGTGGATCTTGTATTTATGGCTTCACAAACAGGTGGCCAAATGATACTGGCAGTTGCTGTCGTTAGATATTTTGAGCAACACAGAACAAAATTTAATGATCACTTTTGCAATCAACCTTTTTGAACTAGATAAAGAATACACCTGTGTATTCTAAAAGTCTTGTACCTTTAAAAATAGTTTTTTAAATAGGACATTTTGGTCACTTTTCGACCTAAACCTTTGCCAAGACAAAAATGCTGCAAAGTTAACTCTTAACCTGTTATTTGTGTATTGATAAGGCTTAGACAAATAGTGTACATCCAGACCAGCTGTCTGATCAGGATCTACACTATTTGTTGCTCAGTCCCTGTTTATAATAATATCAACCCTGACTTGTAACATATATAATATTAAAGCTAAAAACCCTGAGAATTTAGCATAGGTTTTTAACAGAATGTAGCAAGCTAGGGGTTAAGGTACTTGTCCAGGGTTTGTCAAGTGTTGATAATCCACCCATCAAGTTTATGGATAATCCAATAAGTAGGGGATTATGTCCCTCAACTGACCACCACTGGACATGACACCCTATCAGGCCTACCTAATGTCCACACCATCAAGGACCATGTTTTAGAAGTCCCCCGCATGGAAAGTATGTTAAACTGTTCAAAAAAGCACACATCAAAAACAAGACAAGTTTAGTTTTATATCTTTACTAACCCCCAGTATCAACGTTCCTCTAATTAAATGGAATGTTGTTGTCACTTCTTTAAGCACTCCTTTCCTATTTGTTTTTACTAGGCATTGAGGGGTGTAAGATTTAAACCACAAATATGTTTTTATTTACACCTATTGTCCATGTAGTGGTCAAGCCCAGGCTATGGAGTGTATCCACTTGCCAATAGCTGACCGGTACTATATTGTCAGTATATTGTCAAGGTTGTGGTCTTTAAGCAGTATTACTATCCTGTATGTTTTGTTTACAGCAAGTGTGGGTGGATTAAATGGGCATTTTGACAATCAGCTAAATGAAAACAAGGACACATAGGATGGGTTTCAACCTTCTTACAGCATTAGAGAATACATCTATGAACACAGATCTCTGGTGTCACTGTTCATATTGTGCCATTTTAACCCCCAAAACACATCTGTCAAACACACCTGTTAAGGTTTAAATGTCCTTCTCTCGATTTCAACTTTACAAGCTTGTCCCTCTTCTTATGTTTTGAAGATAGTCTCGCTCTTATGTTAAACCATTTGGGTATAATATTCTCTAAGTCGCTGATAACTATATGAAATCTAAAGCAAACACTTCAAATATTAATATAGATTGTGTTATCAGATATACAAATTCAACCCTCTCAGAATATTATTTTTAAAAAGATTTTAGTGATTGTACACAGCACCTCTCAAAACAGTACCTTGGTCTAGATGTCATTTATTTGATTCCATCAGATAAAAGCTGGTCTAATTTTATGTGTGGCCACCCATTCTGAACAGTCTGGTCAATATTTGTTGTGAAATTTCAGTCAGGTCAATGCTGGTCAATGGATGGCTAAATAGTGGGCAGTTGTCTCTAGTACAGTTTTCTATATCTACCTTTTACCTGTCAACTTTTATCACTGCAGTGACCAGGTTTGTAGACAGCTGCACTGTGATTGGCTGTGATAGTGTGTCACACTGGTCATGTGACCATCTCTGTGAGCCTTCAGTGTGTACCTACATAGTAAGGTAGTAGTCAGTTATCCATAGTGTCAGGAGGGTGAGTGAATGAGAGCAATCAGATCAACTTTGTTGTTTCTCATTCAACATTTGCCCTGTATGGATGTTATGTTGGTGTACTAATGGTTGTTACATTTGACAGTGTGGAACACTCAGCCTATAACAATGTGTGAATATTGTTGGACATATTTGAAACATTTGGATGTTTTATAATCATTGGAAAACTTATATACTGTTAAATAATCACTATCTTTTATATCAACATGTTAGTAGATGTTCAAACACCGCCAACGGGTATGTGCATTTATTTTATAATTTTTTAAAATAAAAACATGTAATTTTACACAAATTGATTGAAGCTTTTTCTATAAATGAACCCTTAGATAGCTAAGCACTTATTTATATGGCAGATAGTGTAGATCCAGGTCTACAAGTTCCCCGCAGGAGTCAGGGGTCAGGGTCTTCAGTTTTGTGCTGCTGAGTCTGAGACAATATGTCTCAGTACCTTTACATGTCAGTGTAAGATGTTTTAAAATTGGCATTGGTTATGAACAGATGTAGCTAGTGAAAAGTTAAACATTGACATTATAGTGTTATGTTTGTAATGTAAAGATACATTCTATTTTAAAATGCTTTGAAATTATAGCTAAAAATAATTATGACATATTATATAGTATGTTGACAATGTCACTGATGGTATGTTTATATTCTGTTTTTATTTGATTGTTTATATCTCTATCAGAATTAATAATTTTTTTAAAGGTAGTTAGCTATATAATTATCAATTTTAAAATGATTGTACACCTGTTATTTAGTAATCATACTATTTCATTACATGTATGTTCAGTTCGATGTCCCTGAGCAGAAACATTTAGATTGTTATCTTAGATCACTATCAGTTATGCCATCTGTCTACGTTGATACAGAGGCACACAACTGATTGCCTTGGGCAGTCTTCATTAAAACTTGAAACAATAAAACTTCTGATGAAGTGTCTGAAATTAATATGCATACAGTGATAAAAGTGGTATAAATTAAGTTCTGGGTGGGACATTTGACAATAAATCTGACACACAAGGCCTTCATAAAAACATCTTGTATTCTTAACAGTCTTGTCTGTCTTCTACGCTTTGCTAGCAAAAATAATTGATGACTATTAAAAATTTTCCTCATTATTTGTATATATTAAATTTTCTTTGTAATAATGAACACTTTTTTCTTTAATATAACATCAATTTATGTCAAATTATTGTCATTTGGCAAGAACAGTGTACAAAGTATGTATGTATATAAAAACAAACAAAAAGACTGAGAAAAACCAGCATGAAAACACTTTTTAAGATGAAATACATGTACTATTGTAATATGTTGTGCTCTAACAATCTTGAAAATCTTGAAAAGATAATCCATGTATGAATCAATAACATTCAATTAATTTCATTAATCAATAAAAATTGGCATCACCAAGTATTAAAGTACACTGATACAGAAGTGTAAAGAATAAAATACATACCTCTATAAGCCAGCCAACATATGGTAATGTTACTTATAATGGTGCTGTCTCTCTTACCTGATGCTCCTCTAATACCATTGGCTGTTTGTGTCAGGACAGGCAGTGTTGGCTCTGATGATGATTATCACACCTGAGACAATGAGATCACCTGTTGATTACCCCAATCTTCATGTTGTCTGATCTCCTGAGTACAGCTTCATACAGATAGGTGCTGATAGCTAGGTGTTGATTAATGTGTTCACTTATAGTTTTGGGTGCATATCTAATCCATGTGTCCCTGGGTGCAGGACTGCAGTTCTTATTTAGGATGTACACAGTATACATGTGATCTTAACATGTTGAGGACATAAGACATACCATATATTATATACATGTATTCATGGAATCATGCTGTGGAAGACAAGACCACATCAATTGTTAAGGCTGATAAAAGGTAGATTTATAATTTACTCGGACTTATTTCTCAAGCTTTGCTTAAAGTATGAAACATTTATTTATTGATTTGCTTTCTTTTTTTTCTTCAAAATTTTATTAGTCAACCATCAATTGTTTAAACCCTGTCATGTGTTGTTGATTTCTCTGTTGTTGGAATATTTCCAAAAAATAATCTGTTTTCATGAAAGCACACTTTCCAGCTACCACTTGACATTTCCACTTTTACCTGTACTTCAACCCTCTAAAGTGTCCTGGATTGACTAGCACTTTCATTGGTAGTGATAGATTGTCTCTTCTTCTATAAAAAGATTGGATAATAAATACCAGGTCACATTTGGTGTAGATCTTTTTGTGAGAGATGGGCTGGTCAGTCCACTTGTCATAGGCAATGCTAACGAGATAACTCTTGTGTCTGTTACATTCCTCGGTCGTGTCGATGCCATGGTACATTAACAGGGCCATGGCACTTGCTGGTCAGACATTACTGTCACTTGATAGGTCTTCCTCTCGAGGGATCAATTTAAGTCTCGTCTATCATTGATAGAGTGTTTATTGATTCCTAATGTGACCAGACCATGGATCTTGGACCTTCCCGCTATAATACCTGTTGAATAGTAATGTCTGAACGGTATTACTTCCAATGATATTTGGACCCATTATTAATGTACATGAAATGTGTGGTCAGTTTTGTTCCTGTGATATTTTGGCCAATTATTGAAGCACTTTACTTGAAAATTGACTCATTTGTCATGTATGTATATATATATATATATATATATATATAAAGTAGTGTAAATAGTTGAATATATATGTGTGACAAGATTTGTTATCAGTGATAAATCATTCTCATAGCACAGAAAATTTAATGTTGATAAAACTGTCATAATGTTTTCAGTTCCTGTTTTGTGTGTCACAGACAGTTGCTTGTCACATACACCTGTATGTGCACTTTTACCCAAATGTTTACCCATAACATTTATGTACAGAGTGAAAGAGTAACATAAAAAGCAATGTGTTAATTAAACAAAAACCTTTGAAGACACCTGTTTCTTATGTAATATGTATACATTGTAATACACTAGCTTTTAAAAGGGGTATATAATTGAGATTAGAAAAAAAAAACAGTAATTAAAGCTACCACACACAGTTCCGTTTAGAACAACAATCAAAAACAACAACGATACAAAACATACCAGTACATGAAGAGTTCAACAAAATAAAACTAGAGTAAATAATGAAATATAAAATATTTAGTTTTACATGTCTGCCATATCTGTATTTCAGGCCATGAGTTGCCCTATGCCATCAAGTTGAGCCATCTACGAGACTTCGCCAAGCGTACGGAGGACAACCTCACTGAACTGGAGATTCAGAGAATCATGACAGAGATGCAGAACAACAACAGAAAATATGAGTTCTTTCTTAAACACAAGAAGTCACAGAAGAGGCAAATAATTGGTAAGTTTAGCTTAGCTGCAATCATTTTTCATTTTCTTCTCCTTTTATCTGACTAGAAAAATAATATTGTTTTCATCGAAGCCTCACTGTTCTTCAGCAATCATTGTGCTCCAGGGCTGCATAATACAATTGTGATCATCTTTGTTATGTGCCCCCAAACATGTGAACTCTCCTGTCTTTGGAGGGAGACTCTCTCTATTAAGGTTCAAAATTATTTGAAAAGGAGGGGTGTTTTAAACAATTTAGAAATCTCCCTACATGGAAATAGATAACTTCATTCTTTGTTCATATAAAAATAACAAATCTCCTATTTTGCAAGTGAAAATCTCCCATTTTGGCCTCAAAAAAAGTTCACATGTATGTGCGCCATTCCTTTCTAATGATTTCTCAAAACAAGATTATAACCAGGCATTATATAATTTAATATTATCCATTTCTTTCAATAGTCATCAATTTAGATCAAAGTTAATGCACTGTCTATGTAATCAATCCCAATTTATGTTCCTATTTAGTTGTCTTTACTATCTGTACAGACCCATTAATAGAGCCAGTTATAACTGGAGTGATCATACTATGTACCTGTTGACATCCCAGAACACCCCAGGGGGTCCCAATCAGTGGATGGCCCAAATTAACTCAAGAAGTAGGGGCTGGACACAGCACTACGGTGGACATTTTTGAGCGATATCAAGCAGTTTTGACCAGTTTAATCATCAGCCTGTTTTACGTCATGTATCATCATTGGATAAGATGCCGTTAAATTTCTGAATGCACCTGTATTAGTAAACAAACTTGTTGAATTATAAGAATGATTGTTCCTCCTCAGTATGAAGGTGTTAAAACTGTTCTTACAACAATAACCCCACCTACCATCCGCCCCCTTGGTACCTGTTAATACCTTTTGTATGCAAGCCTTTAGTGCAGACATGAGAAATTCCACTTATGTCACACAATACAATAATTTCTGGTGATTATGTCAGTGATTTGCTTTCTTACCACATTTTCTCAATAGCTTATACTGCAATCCCTCTTAATTCTGTACTGAACCAGTCAAAACACTGTCTGGACTGGTCACCATTTCTGTGGACTGATCCACAGTCACCATTGTTTGAGGTGTTGTAGTTGATCATTCCACTATAAAACCAACCAGTCACAGACAAAACAATAGGCATACGGCAATGTTTGGGGGATAAAGTAAAAAATAAATTTCTACTGTCATGCCTGTACCAGGATCAGTTGATAAGATAGGGAGGATAATCTTGTCCACCTAAAATATTATCTTTACTGTACACCTCCAATTATTTCTGGGGTCATATAGCACTCACTTTAAAAAAAAAAACTTCGTTTTTTTTTGCTGATAATGCTTTTGCGAAATAGCACATAAGCCTCAGTTGTGAGGGAGTGCAGTGTCGTTATAGAAAGGGAAGCTTCTTCACAAAACATAGGCAGAAAAGAACAATTTTTTTTTTATGTATTAAAAACAACAAAAAAGGGATAATTGCTATTCTTTTGTTTATACTGCAATGCACTTTTGTAACACAGGACAGTTGAGTATATGGTAACAATCCTTCCATTGCTTGTGCCCACACAGCAAGATTTAGGTCAAGATATGTTTCACACGCATGCTTAAGGCATGAACAAGTTAAGGCCCAATTTTACCCAATAAGGTGTTAAATGCAGTCTGACTAATACCTCATGTAACACCTGTGGTAATTGCAGATTTGTGTTAATGGAGGGGAATTTTGTTCATCTGTTTATCAAACAAGGAAAATATGCTCAAAATATAGGAATACCCATTGATTGTAAAATTATTGGGGAAAATTAGTTCAATTTCTGTAATAAAGTTGAACTCTAGTATTTACTTAATTGTATATGATGGTATGGTGTATATAGTGTATGGTGGTAGAGTAAGCTGTATATACTAAGGAAAGGACACCTTGATAAAAGATGTTTTATTTATAAATTATGAAACCAGTGGAAAACAGAGTACTTGTTGTGGCTTAGGAATTATGATCTAATCCTTAGATGGTTATCAGTGAGAAGTATGAAAATGCATGCATTTGGTTATACAAGCATGGCATTCCTGGTGTTTAATTGGTGTTTAATTGGCCTGTGGTATCTGTGGTACCTGTACAGGACAGGCAATTAGTTGTCTGGGGGATGGTATCCAGTGAAGCCATGACCAGACATGGACAAATATTACATTTGTCTGTGCCAACACATAGCCAGTTTATAGAGTCGTGATGGCTTGCCTATCTCAGCAGACAGGGGTCCACTTTTCTGCCTTCCATTCAGTACTTCATTTTCGAATTTCCTTTTCTGTTGTACACTTCATTCTATGTCTCTCTTAGATCTGATAGATAAGATAAAATTTCTTAAATACATAAGAAAAATCAGTTTTCTGCATTTCTTCCTTACATATATTTTCCTTTCATTGAATTCAAAGCAGGATATGAGAGAGGGAAACACCAACTTTTGGGGAATTACTTTTTGGGGATTATTTCCATTTAAAATGCAGCTTGCTTGTGATGTAAGAGGAAAACCTATCATTCATAAATGGGTTTAAGAGTATTTTCTGCTTTCACTTCCTGCATAGGAGGTTGAGGTTGATGTATTTGAATTTGAAGTATTTGGTTGTTGAATAGTGATGACCCATAGGTTTGACATGTCAGTACCTATAACATGTGTGTTGCCCCTCTGGCTAATTGGAAAATAATTAAATTTTCTAGCCCCAACCCTAGTTACACTCATTATAAAAAGTTCAGGTCACTTGTCAAGTAATTGAAAATTTTAGGTCAATTATTCATAAATACTCTTTTTTCTCATGAATAAATTATTTTTCTCAACTCTGCTGAACCAAGTAGTAGATATTTCTCTTTAATTTATGATGTGCAATTATGCATCATTGAAAACATTCCAATTTCGTGACAATATGAGGTGGTTACCAATATTGGGTGTAGCTTCTTTGTTACTGGGGGTTTGGGTACAAATAGTTATGTTACAGATTGAAACTTAAAATGTGGACAACAGGTTTTGAGGGAGGATACTGTAGCATACTTAATTTATAACCAAGCTATAAGCTAGTGACCTATTTTAACCGTCAATTAAGGATAATTAGGGACAATTGACCCAAATTTAAAGGTCAGCGACCAGCTTCCAGCTGCTGTATTTTCATTCAACAGTCTATGTAACAACCAGGTATCAAATGATCTTAAACTATTACAGCTCATATTAAACTGTTGCCTAATATTTCAACAATGGCCATCATTAGATGGCATAATGACAATGACCAAAGGCCTGGGGACCAAGATAGATGGATTGAGGGGGTCATTGATCTGAAACAACGGTCCCTTGATCATTGTTTCCCCCATTCTCTCAAAGCCCTTAGGGTCCTAGCATAATGTCACTATCTTTAATTAAACAGGGGCATGATGACATTAGTATAGATAATGTTAGTTTAATACAATTTTTATATGAAAGGGGAGTGTGGTAAATTAGAGGGGGATGTTTCATTAGACTCAGATTTGAAGGGTCAACTCAAAAATTGTGGACACATCAATAGATCAAAGGTGACTTCTGTAGAACTGACAGTTTGGAGGAGGAAATGCTTGTTTCAGCTTTTGTTTTACAATGTCAGGTGTCATCACGGGGATCTAAAACTAATTAACAATGAAGAATTTTAAGGTGTATGATATACTTTTGTGAATTCACAAAATTAGATAAATATTTGTATACAACTGCTTTGTGACAATCAGCTTACAAGGTGGGATTTATTAAATACAAGCTGGTAAATTACACCTCCCCCCCCACACCAAAAATAAAAAACACACAAAAAAAACACACACGCACACAAAAACACAAACAAAAGACAACTCCATCCCCCAGAACTGACTCCCCAGTCTTACCTGCAGAAGTAATTTAAGATAACTATTTAAAGTTAGTAATGGGTTATACCGAGATGAAGTTTGATCAGGGCAATTATCGGTTGGGCAGGATTTGATCTGGTAGATTGTATGTTGCATGATTCATGCTAGGGTAGAGGAAGTCTGGGTTATTGGATATTTTAGGGGTTGGAGTCTTACCTGCTCAGCAAAAAATCATCAGGTATGTGCAAATAGTGTAGGTCTTGATCAGGATCTGTCATGTTTGCTGCCGAGTCTTTTGAAACATGTCAAAGAAAACAGCATGTAGTTGAGTAGAAAGTAAGTTAAGTGTTAAAATGGGATAAGAAAAATGCTTATGTGTTACTGATACATGTAGCAGGATTGGGGTTTAGGCTTCTTCCATCAAGACAAAACCACCTGTGATCAAGGCATTATTCAACCACAGTCCATCGGCCAGCTCACCACAATGGCTCATATCTTCATACCACCTTCCCGTTCCTGCAGCTTGATTACATCTGAATCCATCTATCTTTGGTGTCCTCAGAAACAGCAGTCAGTGTGGAGATCAGGATGGTTGTAGTGGTTAGACAGTTATGTTGCTGATTGTCTTTTTGAGGTATTGTTTGCACTTGCAAGGCAATATCACATGGTCAATTTAGTCAGGAGACATTGAGAAGACAAGAGGAAGTGGGGAGTGGGGGGGGAGTTTGAGGCTGTTAAAAATACCTTTTTAAAAGGAGGAAGTGAATCATGAAAACACCTGGGAAGTAGATCGATCTCAAAATGGATATATCTATGACTATTCAGATAATGCATGAAATACCATTTTGAACATTAGAACAATTCTCTAAATGAACAGCTTTGTCACAGTGCTGCCAGTTGATAATGGCATCTTGAATGGAAATGAATACATGTATTATCATTGGCCAAGTCAACAATTTGTACTCATACATTTACTTAAATGGTCTTTTTGTTCTCATGCAGATAATTACCATATGAGTGTTGACTGTGTGCATTTTGTTTAAACCAAGCCACTTAATAAAGGATTGTTTGGAGCTAATGACTTTTTAATGGGACTGATTAAGTAAGAATGGTTAAAACAAGTCTTCAATAATTGGAAGTTAAATCTTGGAACTGTTCAGTAATATCTCTTAATAATAGCTATCAGTTATATGAACACAGCATATAATGTTTCAAATTAAAGGTCGTTCACAAATTTATTGATACCATTTGGTAAAAATAGTCTTTTATTTTCTGTTTCTTTATATTTGAGCAACGTTTTGCTGAAGTTTTTTTTTTAATGGACAAACCCATTTAATTGCTCTCCCATTCACTTTTAATTACCTGTGAAGTAAATCAATCATATGTGACTTTTCATTTCTGTCCTGTCCACAATTTGTTTAACTATAGATAATGTGTAGTTTGGGGTACTGTGCACCCAGAAGAAAACGGAAACCAGAGATTGGGTATAATGGTGTGGCATCTAGTTAAAATATTTTCTTACCTGTTAAGCATTTATTTATCAAGTCTAGGCAAGTGGTTTTGATCCTGATCCATACATGTGAACTTTCTCTAAGGCCAAAGTAGGAGAATTTCACTTGCAAAGTGGGAGGTTTGTTATTTTCTTATAAACAAAGAAGGACATTTTTTGTTTCCAAATAGGGAGATTTCTGAAAATGTGTAGGACACCGCTTATTTATAATTTTGAAACTAAAAAGTGTGAGTCTCCCTCCAAAAGCAGGAGAGTTCACATGTATGCTGATCTGATACCATCTACTTGCAACTGTATGATCAGAATTTGCTCTTGTTGCTAATAAAGTCTGCAGCAAAATGTTTAGTTATATGTACCAGTGCCTGAAATTGTTGGTAAATAACAATGAGTAAGTATGGGCTATTTCAGTAATTATATCGGGTTACTGAGAGTGGAATCAGTGACCCTGGGTGTAAGGTTCAGGTATTATGGCTGTAATAGTAAACCTGCAGTCCCAGAGTCACCAGGGATAGTCCTGTCAGACAGAGGCCCAACAATAGGGGGTGTCCATAGTGACAGTTTGTGGGGTCAATGACCGCTGATATTCACAGATTACTATCACACACAATATCTAAACTTACATTCTAGCTTTAATTGCCATCATCATGAAATAGAAAACCAAGTTGAGTGACAAAATTTATAAATGGCTTTTTTTTTCATAATCAGATGCTGATGATTTTTATGTAAATTATTTAAGGTCATTGGTCTAAATTATAATTATGTTCTTCAATATAAGTGATGAAATATTTAATGAGTATTCGAGTTTAGGTGATTGCAGTTAGGATGTTCTATTAAGTGATGTTCATTCTCTGGACAAGATGTCTATATAATAAAGGGCAAAGGTTTAATGAACAGCAAAGACTTTGCTTAAGTGGTATCGCCAGTTGAGGAAATTAGGTTTTATGTCTTTACTGAATGTAAACAATTTGACTGTATAGTGTATATGATTATATACAGTTGATCATAGCCATACGAAGGAAGAAAATAGTATGAGATTGTATATATAATGTAACCTACCTCCACAAGTTCACCAAAGGCACAATCTAAGCCTTACAGGGGATGGGGAGAGTGGAGGGTGATGGTGGTTGCAGTCACTAGTTAGCTATGCTTCATGCAATTTATAACAAGTCCTGTCAACCAGTCCATACTGTGCTGTCCATCACTATCCCACAAACTGTCAGTGTTATACACACAGTAGTGGCTCATTACCATAAAATGCACAATAATACCGAAGTTATGTATCCTTTATACCCCACTTATATACACAGTACACACAATGTGGGACTAATATTGTACAAGAGGACCATTAAATAAGATTGATGGGGGCGTATCTTCACACATTATTGGTATTATGTTTAAGGATATGGTTATCTTGATCAAATGTTTTGCACCGTTGAAAGAAATTAGTTACAAATGCAAATTCACAATGTTGGAAGGAAACCATGGTGAATCACATGTAATATTCTTAAATTTTTACTTGTCACATAATAATATAATTTATTATATTAGAATAAAAAACAGACTTAAAATCATTTTTTATGTTCTTCACTGTAATAAATCTTGTAAATTTTTTTAAATAATAAAACTTACACACAATGTCCCATTTTTCTACTTTTAGAAGAAACAGTCAAACCCACAAAGGGCAAGAAGGGTAAATCTCCGCTGATCAACCTTTTCCGTGGAAAGAAACCCGAGGACAAGAAGCCCCAAGGTCAGTTGTTTGGCCACCCGCTGGCAAATGTGACCACGCCTGACAACCTAATTGCCAAACCAGTGCGAGAGCTGCTGACCATCCTGTTCCGAGAGGCGCCGTACACTGTGGGCATCCTGCGGAAGTCTTGTAATGCTAGGGCTCTGAAGGAGCTGCGACAGAAACTGGATGACGGTGAAGACTGCCTCCAGGATGAAAACCTACAACCTCTTGTCATTGGATCTCTTATAAAGGTAGGGCATATATTAGTAATAAATAAAATACCACTGTCTTAAAGTAAATATATTGTATACAATCTAATTTGGCAATCTAAATCTAATTTAGGGTCAGTATTTGATAAAGAAGTATATGTAACTATATCAAGTGATTGTATGGGAAATAATAATCTGCTATGTTGTATATTTCAGGACTACTTGCGAAGTATTCCACAGAGTCTTCTTACAGAGGAACTTTTCTCTGATTGGCTGGCAGCTAATGAGGTCACAGATCCAACAGAAAAGATCAACAAGTTTAGAGAGTAAGTTGTTCATCATAAATTATTGTATCTGTCTATGTTGTCCATTAAAATGATGTCAATATTAACAATATTGTTCTGCTTTTAACCATATATAAAATTATTTTCTGAATGAAAGTACATAATTTGTACCTTGTACTATACTTTATGCCTGTTCATGCAATGCTAATTCAATGTCCTGTGTTTCAGCACCATCAGTAAGCTGCCTCCGAGTCATGAGGAACTCCTGCGGCATGTGATGTGTGTCCTCTACCACATTGATAAGAAGTCAGACATCAACAAGATGACAGCATACAACCTGTCTGTGTGTATTGCGCCCAGTCTATTGTGGCGCAAGGGCAGTAACCCTGACCCCTTGGCCACACCCCCAGCAATTGTTCAGTTCATGATTGAGAACTGTGTTCAGGTGTTTGGGGAGGCTTGCATCATGCTGTTTGGAGACCCCACGGAACAAAAACTGAGACAAGACTCGAGCACTGACTCTGACAGCATGCACAGTGTGCTGAGCAATCACAGTAAGTTTTTTAAAAAATTGTTGACCAATTTCTCAGATTAATTGATTAACAAATTGCAGTCAATTCAGGGGGTTATCAATTGACATCGGTACATATCTAGCACAATTATATAATAATACTGTTGCAGTAAGATGCCAGTAACCTATCAGCAAATGGTGATAAAATAACTAGTTCAACACTTCTAATTCTTTTAAGTTCAGCAGCTTTTGACATCTTCAATATAAAATTCTGGAAACCATTTAAGCAAGTGAGAAATATTCCAAAATTTAGCTTGATTTTCACAGTTTTCTAGGATGGTTCATTTACACATCTCTGTATATTGCAGGTAACTTCCGTCGAGATGACTCTTCTATTGACAGCCTAGAACGCGAGATCTACAGCGGAGACATGGACTCGAGCCCCCACATCACCAAGTCTCATCACTTCTCTCCCTCAAACCTCAGTGGTGACTCTGGTCTTACACTCAGCGACTCACAGCTCTATGATGAGGATGGTAATGGGAATGAGATTGACCGCAGTCGATATGGCCGCAGTGCCTCACACTCTATCGACAGGGACCTTCCTCAAGATGACAACTCACAGGCCAGTCGCAGTCTAGACAATCAGTTCTACTATGAATATGATCCTCAGAATCCTGTCCCTCCACCTCGTAGACAGAAAAAGAAGGGCGCAGACCATAATGATCAGTCTCCCAATATGGAGTACAACAGGAAACCTCTGAGATTTATCTCGCAGACAAACTTTCAAATGTCTAGTAGGGGAGATAGACGCTTCCATCAAAGTGTTCATAGTAATGACAAATACAAACGATCATTAGAATCGCTAAAAAGTGTTGAGGAATGTTCTGAAGCAGACAATGTGAATTACATGAAAGGATTTAGAAATAAAGACTATGGAACCCTTGTGAAGTCGGCAAGCGGTGCTCATTTGTTCTATGACGATTTTACAGCATCATATGAGTTTGGTGATGATTTTGAGAATGTTGGTCGATCAAGTCGCCATGGGCAGTTACACAAACAATCAAGTGATGGTGCTATGCCTATGTCTCCTCAATCTAAATACTCATTAAGTAGCTCTCGTGACAGTGTGCTATCAGACTCGTCTGGGTCGTTCTTCAACCGCCAGAACAGCCCTGACCGTCTCTCTTCATCAGCAGACACCCCTGACATAGAAGACCGATCTATGTTACAGTGGCTTGCACATCAGTCCAAGGAAACTATGTACATAAATATGAAACAGCATCAATTCAGTCATGATGATTCAGAGGTGGGCCTGAAATTGGATAAGAAAACCAATAATAAAATGAATTATCTAGTTTCGCCTAAAACTTCTCCGAAACTGAAGCGCCGGGAGCCGCTGCCTCTGAGTGGGCGAAGGTCATTCCCTTTACAGTCTGATTTGAGTCCTCGGGGCTCGGGATCTAATTCTTCGAAAGAGGCAGAAGACATTATCAGGTCACCCAAACTGACTGTAACTTACTGTTCGCAGGACTCGCTAGATAAGCGATTTGATACACCACAACAGAAAGTTCAATCGCCTCAGCTGGATGTGTATAACAACAACTCCCATTTGGCCTTGAAACAGCTAAACATGTACTCCTGTGGTTTACAGGGAACCTCACCCCCACCTAGGGTGGTGCTCCAGGGACTGAGTCACAACAGTACGCGTGACAAACGAGAAAATACTCCCATGAAAGGCAATCATAGCATCTTTTCTAAGGAGAGAAGGAAAAGTTTCGACATGGGTGAAATCCACGAACGCAAGAGATATCCCATGGAAGAAAATTCTGTGTCTAGTGAGGAAGATGTTTCTGAGTCTGACTCAGAGGTGGAATCTTACCGCGTTCATGACAATGGTGAACGTTCCTCTCAAGTTTGATGTGTCGCAGAAGGTTATTGAGACTCCGAGAGAAACAGAGTCATTAACTCCACGGCCTGTGCAGCCACCTGCGTACAATGAGGCTGTGCAGAGAAACTATATGATCAAGCAGGGACTCTCCCCTAGATCTTCTTATTGATGAAGCAACCGTTCAGAAACAGCGCGAGGCTAATTTGAGGGCCAAGCAGCTGTACGAGCAATCAATGAAACAATACCAGGAACAGAGAGAGCGATCAGCGTTCTCACTTCCCTCTCAGAAGTTCGAAAAGAAATTAGATGTGGTAGGTGAGAAACAAGAAGAGCATTTGATTGCTGACTCTGACCAGAATGAGGAAGAAGATGTGCTAGCAGAGACATCCATGGAGGAGGAAGTGCCCGAGTATAACCCTCGGAAACGGTATGAGGAATCCCTTCGCAAGTATATGGAGGAACAGTCCACTCAGGCTAAACCTCCTCTGGTGAAGACTGCTTCAGAAGATGAAGAGTTTTCAATTTCGAGACCCAGAGGAGGTGATCTGAAACAGAACCTGAAGAAGCTAGCAAGCATTTACCGCAGCCAGAGTGATGCTCAGGACTTCGCATTTGGTCGCCTAGGCAAGGGTGACAAAAATGACACCACCCCTACCAAAAGACCAACCCAACCACCTCCGTACAACAACCCACCGCCCTACCACAATGATCGCCCAGAATCTAGTCCCCGTAGTGTAGATAGGCACAGATTTCCTGTTGCTGCAGAAATCTTCCATACAGCTGAGAAATCTGACATTCCAAGAACTGTATCACAACAGCGCTCAAATTTAAATGCTCAAAGTAAATCTGATGTAAAGAGCAAAGACAATGTTGTTTCAAATTGTAATTCAATGCCTCATAAAATGGACACAAATATAACTGTAGACCAGTCTGTAAGAAGTGCTCAGAATGAAAAGTTAATGTGAACTCTCCAGCTCAGAGAGTCCATGTGATGGGTAGTAATCATGAGAGTGTGTTCCGACCACGAGCGTCTTCATTAGAACAGAATCAGCGGCAAGCTTCAGTTGCAGCACCAGTGTCATCTCCTCAAGGACCAACCATGTACAGAAATCCTAGTGTGTCAAAATCCCAGGTCCTCATTAGATCAAATGACATTTCTGCCAGACGCAATTCATTAGACGCAGCTGTAAATAAATCTGCCATTGGTGTGACTCGCGATCTTCCATGGAGTGTAAAAAGTTTAAGCAATATTTTCGATCAGAATAAAAGTGTTGACTCTCAGTCTAAGGTGAACAGAGACACTCAGCATCAGTCACCCCAGACTGTGGCCCTGCCCTCCTCCCGCCCAAGTGTTCCTCCACCGTACACTGCACCACCGCCATTCCACCAGCGAGACCTCAGCCACTCGAGCACATCAAGCACAAGTAGTGTGGGTCCCTGTTCAAGACCCTCAAACAAGTCATTCAGTAAACTCGGTCCTCAGACCCGGGACAGTTTCAGTTCTACTGATGACTCCGACTGCTCATGTAGATACTCTTTAAGCTGTCGTCGTGACAACAATAGCCTAGAAGAGTTGGACAATTTGAGCTTTACAGACATAACCTATGTGTGATTGTGAAGTTATACCAAAAATTGTTCATGTTATGACCAGAACAAAAATGTTCTGTTCAGATAAGATTTTATACTTTGAAATGTTCAGCTTAACTTGTGTTCAGATTTGAGGTTAGAGGTTATAACTTTGTTTAGACCATTTTGTACAGAACTTGTTTTTATCACTAGTATTTAAAAAAATGTTTTGAAAGCAAAGAAATAAATATTTGGATAGGTTATCTATACATTTCAGTCATTTAAGAAACTGCAATCCTTTGTTTGAAATTTGGATATGATATTTTTATATTCATTGTTGAATCTTCTAGTGCAGATATGAAATGTTGTTTTTCTGTATAATACTCAGCCCAATAGAACAACTGTATACCTCGCAGTGATGATGGTATCATGCAATCACAGTTGTTAATCCCAGGTACCCCACCCATGTGCCAATGTGTACAAATATTGTGTGCACAACTGAAGTATTGAAATGGTCATTGCTATATTTTGTACCTTTATATGAAACTTGATTCCATTATTTACATCAATTCATCATGGAATCAACATCAGAATTGAAACGCATTGTTCAATAGAATGCAGTTTTGCTATTATTTATATGTATGTAATTGACTATGTATTCCAAATAACATCACCTTGTATAGGTCGTAACATGTTTTGTAAAAATGAAAACATCTGCAATACTATCAGTTATATAGTTACATGTGACTTGCAGCAAGTTTGAAAGAGAGGCAATATGTGTGAATGATAATGTAGCCTTACCGTTATAAAATAGTTCTGCGTAAATGATGTGTGCTCAGTCTAAACCATTTGATTGGTCACTTTTCAAATTTGGAGGACTAATCAAAATGCATAGATTTTATCTGGAGTCTGAGATCAGGGAATGTTCATATTGTTCAAGTTCTGACTGGTACATGATAACCACTGATATTACACGTGTAAATGAATTTCGTATTGTGTAGTATAAAATGGCCAACTGTGATATTTTATGTCTGTGTGATCCTGATGAATGGTGAATGTAGTACAAATGTGTCACCTGTATTCCTTAAGCCAAGATCTACAGATTCTGACTGATAACATAATAGGGATTAAGGCAAACATTGTTTGAAAGAAATAATCAATACTTACAATTTAGGTATTCGGTCGCCTCCGTCTCATAAGAGGTCATTAAGGTTTTCTTATTGAGATGATGATAAGTTGTTGATTTGAAAATATACAGTAACTGTTGTATACAGACTTGATGAATGTGAGAAAATTTAATAATCTTCCTAATTATTTAACAACAATTGTGAGATAATTGAACCATCTTTGTAATTATTTAACTAATATGAAGTTTATGTTTGCCTTAATCAAATATATTGTTCCCTAACGATATCATACCTTATAAAACGTATGTTTTAATTTGTAATTTTGTGTACATTTTATGTTATACATTTTAGTGTACATTTAACAAAAAAGCAAATATTTTCATATCTCAGGAGTTGTGTACATAAACCAACATGAAATCGTATCAAAATGTAGAAATATTTATATTGAATACCTGATATGGTCGTATAGTGCTTTATTTCATTACAAAATTGTTAAAAATTCAAATAAAAATGTCTTATAAATCACTTGACTTCTTGAGTTATTTCATTACCAATATGTTAAAAAGTTAATTGTGTAATCTGTCCAATTAATTGCATAGAGAATGTCCTGTTTACATAACAATTACTTGATTATAAAAGATAAAAATAATGCTTGAATAAAAATAATGCTTGAAGCAAAAAAATCAAGATTTATTTAAAATGTTCATACCAATTGTTTTAATAAAACAGACTAAATGATAACAAACAAAATCCAAATTTTCCATATTAAATATTTTAATTAAAATAATAATTCAAAATATAATAATGACATTCTACCTCATGTAAATACTTGCATTTGTGTTTATAATCTTCAACCAGTACATCACTCAGTAAAAAGATACTCAATTCTAAATAGCATTCAAATATTTTTCTCAAATTTGTAAAGTAATTGAAAAGATGTACATTTTACAATTTTTATTCATTACAAAAGTATGCCAATGCCTTTAAAAATGACAAAGCACAATTTAGTTTAAATATAGAAAACTAGACCAGGTACCTTAAAATCAACTTCATTTTCTCTCTTTTTCAATGTTATTGCCCAATTCCATTAAGTGTACAGTTTGTATAAACATGGACTACATCTACTAAAGGACTATAGTCCTTGTACAAACACATGTTGTATAAATATTGAACCTTACTGATTTATGTCCCTTGATTGAAAGGTCAAATGGTTCACAAAAAGTGGTTAAACAACTAATTAAGTTTGTTTTTATTGGATTCAATCATTTTCAACAGTCATGGTTATATGGTGATTTATAGCTAGTGTTGCGGCTGATTCTAAATATATTCCACAAATTAGAAATGATACACTTGGAGGGGAACTGGGAAAGTAATAAATAACTAAGTCAGCTACTGGAAATGTATATATCGTTTCTAATGGAAATAGAAAACCTTTGTCTCAACAGCCTCTGGATCAATCACAAAACCAGAAACAGATAAATTAGTCAAATTTGTTACAATTAATTTAATTAACAAATTGGCTTGATAACTTAGTGCAATATTACTATCATTTTACTTTTCATTTTTATTTCAATGAAATCATATAAACCCTGTTCTTTTGGTTATATAAATGTTAACACATATTTTAAATTGTTTTTATATCTTAATATTACATAAAATGTTCTTTTTAAGGTTTTTACCTTCTATCAATTTTATGTACAATCTCTATATACAATATAACAGATGATCATAATGATTTACTTACAAAAATACATAATATATAGACTTATTATTAATACATATTTTATAGAATAAAGTATGCTGAATTCAAATATGGAAAAAAGGGGGTAGTGGTGCAATTATGTGCTTGTTTTTGTGTGTGTGTGTTTTTTTTATATATCCATTATCCTGACCAAAGGGTCACAGACTATTTCTGTGGGTTTTTTTCAAGCACATTTCCATGTTTACAAAAAATTTAAAATAGTATAAATGGCAAACACTGGCAAGGGAAGCAACAACCATCATATGTCAAACATTCCCAAGGGAAGCAACAACCATCATATGTCAACATTGGTGAGGGAAGCAACAATCATCATATGTCAACATTGGTGAGGGAAGCAACAATCATCATAAGGCAAACATTGGTGAGGGAAGCAACAACCATCATATGTCAAACATTGGCAAGGGAAGCAACAACCATCATATGTCAAACACTGGCGAAGGAAGCAACTACCATCATTAGGCAAACACTGGCAAGGGAAGCAACAACCATCATATGTCAAACATTCGCAAGGGAAGCAACAACCATCACATGTCAAACATTAATGGGGGAAGCAACAACCATCATAAAGCAAACATTGACAAGGCAAGCAACAACCATCATAAGGCAAACACTGGCAAGGCAAGCAACAACCATCATAAGGCAAACACTGGCAAGGGAAGCAACAATCATCACATGTCAAACATTGATGAGGGAAGCAACAACCATCACAAGACAAACATTGGTGAGGGAAGCAACAACCATCATAAGACAAACATTGGTGAGCGAAGCAACAACCATCACAATACAAACATTGGCAAGGGAAGCAACAATCATCACATGTCAAACATTGATGAGGGAAGCAACAACCATCATAAGGCAAACATTGGTGAGGGAAGCAACAACCATCATAAGGCAAACATTGGTGAGGGAAGCAACAACCATCATATGTCAAACATTGGCAAGGGAAGCAACAACCATCATAAGGCAAACATTGGCGAAGGAAGCAACAATCATCATAATGCAAACATTGGTGAAGGAAGCAACAGCCATCATATGTCAAATATTGGCAAGGAAAGCAACAGCCATCATAGGACGAACATTGGCGAAGGAAGCAACAACCATCACAGGGCGAACATTGGCGAAGGAAGCAACTACCATCATTAGGCAAACACTGGCAAAGGAAGCAACAACCATCATATGTCAAACATTTGCAAGGGAAGCAACAACTATCATATTGCAAACATTGGTGAAGGAAGCAACAGCCATCATATGTCAAATATTGGCAAGGAAAGCAACAGCCATCCTAAGGCAAACATTGGTGAGGGAAGCAACAACCATCATAAGGCAAACATTGGTGAAGGAAGCAACAACCCTCATAAGGCAAACATTGGTGAGGGAAGCAACAGCCATCATAAGGCAAACATTGGTGAAGGAAGCAACAACCCTCATAAGGCAAACATTGATGAGGGAAGCAACAACCCTCATAAGGCAAACATTGGTGAAGGAAGCAACAGCCATCATAAGGCAAACATTGGTAAAGGAAGCAACAGCCATCATAAGGCAAACATTGATGAAGGAAGCAACAACCATCATAAGGCAAACATTGGTGAAGGAAGCAACAACCCTCATAAGGCAAACATTGGTGAAGGAAGCAACAGCCATCATAAGGCAAACATTGGTGAGGGAAGCAACAACCATCATAAGGCAAATATTTATTAGGGAAGCAACAACTATCGTAAGATATAACAATACTAGTTTCTGGTACAGTAAGTTTGCATTCTGTAATAATGATGTGCCAGAAATACTATTGAAAGTAGCACAACAAGCTGTAGAAATATATATAGAAATATATGAAAAAGTTATTTGAGAACATTTATATTAATATTTATCAAACATGTACATTTTTTAATATAAAATAGATGTTATTTAAACATCAGCAGTTTAGAAGAACAGTTTGGTAATGAAGGGAAATAACACTTATAGGATTCATGCAGTATTTACGATGGATAGTTATCTCCCATTACAGTATTCTTATTGACTTTTAATGTTTAATGTCTGACTTCTAAAGAAAGCTTCTTTACTTATATAAATTTATTCTTAATTATATTGCTTAATCTATATTATGTTGAAAATATAAGATACAGTAAAACCTGGTAAGCGGGACAACTCGCTACACAGGACACTTTTTTCCAGAACCTTTTTTTTTACTTACTTTATTTTAATGTCCTACAACCTTGGAAAGTGGGGCACCCTGCTACCTGGGTCTCAGGACAGTTATGTCAGAACCAATTAATAAATTCACACCTTCCTCAATTCTTGCTACGCAGAACAGCACCAGGCAGTCTATTTATACAAGTGTCATTAATAAGTTTATCATGCCTGCAAACACCGCTCAAAGTGAACAAAATTGTTTGCACACTTTATGATTTATGAACAATTCATTTACAGTAATTGTAAAGAAGTTGGCAATTTGTTTGATATTTTCAAATGGATAACAGATCGTAAGTTGTATACAATAATTGTTATGTCATGGTGTATTTTGTTTTTTCATTAAATAATTGTTACTGTTTTACATTTAATGAATCATTAACGAGTAGTTCTGTTGAGTAAGAGGCTTTAATTATAAATTCTTAAACCGAAGACATCACAATCATATCATGATGAGTCCTCAAAGAAAACTTGCTAAAGAACTCTTTCAATGAAAGGATCTCTCCCCTTAAAGAGAGTTCTGGTCAATCTCAGGGTATTTTAGCTGAAAAGTATAGAATTGGTAAATCTCAGGTAATATTATAACTTTGTTTTTTGTATTTATACATTTCTCTTCTTCATTGCTGACCATTATGTTAATTTTTACAGCTTTATTATGGGTATTGTCTTTTCATTTCTTGATTTTTTAAGGTGCATTAGAATTTACGAAAACATTCTTTTTCTTTAAGTTTACTTTTCTTTCAGGATGACCTTTATGTTAAATTTCTTATACAGCAAATAATAAATACCAAAAATCTACTTTATTTTTATGTTTAATTATAGCCTTGTGAAAAATGATTAAATTCTAATATTAAAAAATATACTGCAAAACATAAAAAACATTAAAACAAAATAATCAAGAACACAATAAGTATACTTATATAATAATACAATATAAAGAAAATATGATATTTAAACTTAAGTTATACTGTAAGTAGCAGTATAATGAATGGATATATATGAGCTCACTAAGAGGACCACCTCACTCAGTGGGACACTTTAAAAAAGAGCCACAGGTGTCCCTCTTAACGAGGTTTTACAGTACATGCATTCCTTGTTCCACTTCTATATCAATGATATTATCTAGATCAAGACGGAGACAATTACATTTTTGCTGACTGATCCCCGAACATAAAAAAATACCTAAATAAATATGTATCATCTCGGAGCATAGCCTTTCTTTGATATTGCTTTGATATTGTTTCTGTTTTCAGAGGTCCTAAACCACATTAACTCAGTTGCATTAATTCTGTATTAACCATGCAATCATTTATTCTTATCCTGCTTTATTTGTTAATAACTAAATAATTGCTGGAATTAAATGATCTGGATCTACACTATTTACCTACACCTGACCAATTGGTACTTAGCTGGCTAAGAGTTAAAGTGAATCACCTGAATAGGACAGACATGTACACTTTATATGAAATATAGAGTAGACAGTCATGTACACTATATATGAAAAAAGTGTAGACAGTCATGCACATTTTATATGAAATATGGAGAAGACTGTCATGTACACTTTATATGAAATATAGAGAAGACAGTCATGTACACTTTAAATGAAATATGGAGGAGACAGTCATGTACACTTTATATTAAAGATGGAGGAGACAGTCATGTACACTTTATATGAAATATGGAAAAGACAGTCATGTACACTTTATATGAAATTTGGAATAGACAGTCATGTACACTTTATATGAAATATGGAGTAGACAGTAATGTACACTTTATATGAAATATAGTGTAGACAGTCATGTACACTTTATATTAAAGGTGGAGTAGACAGTCCTGTATACACTTATATGAAATATAATGTAGACAGTAATGTACACTTTATATGAAATTTGGAGAAGACAGTCATGTACACTTTATATTAAAGGTGGAGTAGACAGTCATGTACACTTTATATGAAATATGGAAAAGACAGTCATGTATAAATGGTCTTGATTGGTATTGCTACCACTGATAATGTGCAATTGATTTATAAATATAACTATGAGAGTTAAATGCTTAAATGATGTTTGACTTGTAACAAAACAAATTATAAATTTGTTTTCTTTTGAAACCATGTTGCCTTAATCATCAACAGCTTTACAGACTACAAGTTGTACAGCTGTCCACAACAAAGATGCATTTGTTCATGCAATAACTTAGTATCCCAACTTCATATTGACCAAACATAAAACATTATCAAGTGTGTTATATCTTAATGCTTAATATGCATCAAACAACATAATATTATGTTTGCTTTATTGTTCTTTAAATTTGTTTAAAATGTCTGATCCTTTATTTTTTTCATTGACTATTAAACCTAATTAATTGCCTTTTACTGCAACTGTTTATGGACAACGTGTAGAGGATTAACCTCTACTACACAAACACAAGGACATGGTAAATATAGATATGGAAAACACTCTACTAAACATACCTAAGGACATGGTAAATATAGATATGGAAAACACTACTACACAAACATAAGGACATGGTAAATATAGATATGGAAAACACTCTACTAAACATACCTAAGGACATGGTAAATATAGATATGGAAAACACTACTACACAAACATAAGGACATGGTAAATGTAGATATTGAAAAAACTCTACTAAACAAACCTAAGGACATGGTAAATATAGATATGGAAAACACTCTACTAAACATACCTAAGGACATGGTAAATATAGATATGGAAAACACTACTACACAAACCTAAGGACATGGTAAATATAGATATGGAAAAAACTCTACTAAACAAACATAAGGTCATGGTAAATATAGATATGGACAGCACTCTACTAAACAAACATAAGGGCATGGTAAATGTAGATATGGAAAACACTCTACTAAACAAACATAAGGACATGGTGGTAAATATAGATATAGAAAACACTCTACTACACAAACATAATGACACGGTAAATATAGATATTGAAAAAACTCTACTAAACAAACATAAGGACATGGTAAATATAGATATGGAAAACACTCTACTACACAAACATAAGGTCATGGTAAATATAGATATGGAAAACACTCTACTACACAAACATAAGGTCATGGTAAATATAGATATGGAAAACACTCTACTACACAAACATAAGGTCATGGTTAATATACATATGGAAAACACTCTACTAAACAAACATAAGGACATGGTAAATATAGATATGGAAAACACTCTACTACACAAACATAAGGTCATGGTAAATATAGATATGGAAAACACTCTACTAAACAAACATAAGGTCATGGTAAATATAGATATGGAAAACACTCTACTAAACAAACATAAGGACATGGTAAATGTAGATATGGAAAACACTCTAGTACAAACCTAAGGACATGGTAAATACAGATATGGAAAACACTCTACTACACAAACTTAAGGTCATGGTAAATATAGATATGGAAAACACTCTACTAAACAAACATAAGGACATGGTAAATGTAGATATGGAAAACACTCTACTACACATACCTAAGGGCATGGTAAATATAGATATGGAAAACACTCTACTAAACAAACATAAGGACATGGTAAATATAGATATGGAAAACACTCTACTACACAAACATAAGGACATGGTAAATATAGATATGGAAAACACTCTACTACACAAACATAAGGACATGGTAAATATAGATATGGAAAACACTCTACTAAACAAACATAAGGACATGGTAAATGTAGATATGGAAAACACTCTACTAAACAAACATAAGGACATGGTAAATATAGATATGGAAAACACTCTACTAAACAAACATAAGGACATGGTAAATATAGATATGGAAAACACTCTACTAAACAAACATAAGGACATGGTAAATATAGATATGGAAAACACTCTACTACACAAACATAAGGACATGGTAAATGTAGATATGGAAAACACTCTACTAAACAAACATAAGGACATGGTAAATATAGATATGGAAAACACTCTACTAAACAACATAAGGACATGGTAAATATAGATATGGAAAACACTCTACTAAACAAACATAAGGACATGGTAAATATAGATATGGAAAACACTCTACTAAACAAACATAAGGACATGGTAAATGTAGATATGGCAAACACTCTACTAAACAAACATAAGGACATGGTAAATATAGATATGGAAAACACTCTACTAAACAAACATAAGGACATGGTAAATATAGATATGGAAAACACTCTACTAAACAAACCTAAGGACATGGTAAATATAGATATGGAAAACACTCTAGTACAAACCTAAGGACATGGAAAATGTAGATATGGAAAACACTCTACTAAACAAACATAAGGACATGCTAAATATAGATACGGAAAACACTCTACTAAACAAACATAAGGACATGGTAAATGTAGATATGGAAAACTCTAGTACAAACCTAAGGGACATGGTAAATACAGATATGGAAAACACTCTACTACACAAACTTAAGGTCATGGTAATATAGATATGGAAAACACTCTACTAAACAAACATAAGGACATGGTAAATGTACATATGGAAAACAGTCTAGTACAAACATAAGGACATGGTAAATATAGATATGGAAAACACTCTACTAAACAAACATAAGGACATGGTAAATGTAGATATGGAAAACTCTAGTACAAACCTAAGGACATGGTAAATACAGATATGGAAAACACTCTACTACACAAACTTAAGGTCATGGTAAATATAGATATGGAAAACACTCTACTAAACAAACATAAGGACATGGTAAATGTACATATGGAAAACAGTCTAGTACAAACATAAGGACATGGTAAATATAGATATGGAAAACACTCTACTACACAAACATAAGGTCATGGTAAATATAGATATGGAAAACACTCTACTACACAAACATAAGGTCATGGTAAATATAGATATGGAAAACACTCTACTACACAAACATAAGGTCATGGTTAATATAGATATGGAAAACACTCTACTACACAAACATAAGGTCATGGTAAATATAGATATGGAAAACACTCTACTACACAAACATAAGGTCATGGTAATATAGAATAGATATGGAAAACACTCTACTACACAAACATAAGGACATGGTAAATATAGATATGGAAAACACTCTACTACACAAACATAAGGTCATGGTAAATATAGATATGGAAAACACTCTACTAAACAAACATAAGGTCATGGTAAATATAGATATGGAAAACACTCTACTAAACAAACATAAGGACATGGTAAATGTAGATATGGAAAACACTCTAGTACAAACCTAAGGACATGGTAAATACAGATATGGAAAACACTCTACTACACAAACTTAAGGTCATGGTAAATATAGATATGGAAAACACTCTACTAAACAAACATAAGGACATGGTAAATGTAGATATGGAAAACACTCTACTACACATACCTAAGGGCATGGTAAATATAGATATGGAAAACACTCTACTAAACAAACATAAGGACATGGTAAATATAGATATGGAAAACACTCTACTACACAAACATAAGGACATAGTAAATGTAGATATGGAAAACACTCTACTACACAAACATAAGGACATGGTAAATGTAGATATGGAAAAGACTCTACTAAACAAACATAAGGACATGGTAAATGTAGATATAGAAAACACTCTACTAAACAATCATAAGGACATGGTAAATGTAGATATGGCAAACACTCTACTAAACAAACATAAGGACATGGTAAATATAGATATGGAAAACACTCTACTAAACAAACATAAGGACATGGTAAATATAGATATGGAAAACACTCTACTAAACAAACCTAAGGACATGGTAAATATAGATATGGAAAACACTCTAGTACAAACCTAAGGACATGGAAAATGTAGATATGGAAAACACTCTACTAAACAAACATAAGGACATGCTAAATATAGATACGGAAAACACTCTACTAAACAAACATAAGGACATGGTAAATGTAGATATGGAAAACTCTAGTACAAACCTAAGGACATGGTAAATACAGATATGGAAAACACTCTACTACACAAACTTAAGGTCATGGTAAATATAGATATGGAAAACACTCTACTAAACAAACATAAGGACATGGTAAATGTACATATGGAAAACAGTCTAGTACAAACATAAGGACATGGTAAATATAGATATGGAAAACACTCTACTAAACAAACATAAGGACATGGTAAATGTAGATATGGAAAACACTCTAGTACAAACCTAAGGAAATGGTAAATGTAGATATGGAAAACACGCTACTACACAAACTTAAGGACATGGTAAATATAGATATGGAAAACACTCTACTAAACAAACATAAGGACATGGTAAATGTACATATGGAAAACACTCTACTAAACAAACATAAGGACATGGTAAATGTAGATATGGAAAACACTCTACTAAACATACCTTAGGACATGGTAAATACAGATATGGAAAACACTCTACTACAAAAACATAAGGACATGGAAAATGTAGATATTGAAAACACTCTACTAAACAAACATAAGGACATGGTAAATGTAGATATGGAAAACACTCTACTACACATACCTAAGGACATGGTAAATATAGATATGGAAAACACTCTAGTACAAACCTAAGGACATGGTAAATATAGATATGGAAAACACTCTAATACACATACCTAAGGACATGGTAAATGTAGATATGGAAAACACTCTACTAAACAAACATAAGGACATGGTAAATATAATATAGAAAACACTCTACTACACAAACATAAGGACATGGTAAATATAGATATGGAAAACACTCTAGTACAAACCTAAGGACATGGTAAATATAGATATGGAAAACACTCTACTACACAAACATAAGGACATGGTAAATATAGATATGGAAAACACTCTACTAAACATACCTAAGGACATGGAAAATATAGATATGGAAAACACTCTAGTACAAACCTAAGGACATGGTAAATGTAGATATGGAAAACACTCTACTGAACAAACCTAAGGACATGGAAAATGTAGATATGGAAAACACTCTACTACACAAACATAAGGACATAGGTAAATGTACATATGGAAAACACTCTACTAAACAAACATAAGGACATGGTAAATGTAGATATGGAAAACACTCTCCTAAACAAACCTAAGGACATGGAAAATATAGATATGGAAAACACTCTACTACACAAACATAAGGACATGGTAAATATAGATATGGAAAACACTCTACTAAAAATACCTAAAGACATGTAAAATATAGATATGGAAAACACTCTACTAAACAAACCTAAGGACATGGTAAATATAGATATGGAAAACACTCACCTAAACATGCCTAAGGACATGGTAAATATAGATATGGAAAACACTCTACTAAACATACCTAAGGACATGGAAAATATAGATATGGAAAACACTCTAGTACAAACCTAAGGACATGGTAAATGTAGATATGGAAAACACTCTACTGAACAAACCTAAGGACATGGAAAATGTAGATATGGAAAACACTCTACTAAACATACCTAAGGACATGGAAAATATAGATATGGAAAACACTCTAGTACAAACCTAAGGACATGGTAAATGTAGATATGGAAAACACTCTACTGAACAAACCTAAGGACATGGAAAATGTAGATATGGAAAACACTCTACTACACAAACATAAGGACATGGTAAATATAGATATGGACAACACTCTACTACACAAACATAAGGACATGGAAAATATAGATATGGAAAACACTCTACTAAACAAACGTAAGGTCATGGTAAATGTAGATATGGAAAACACTCTCCTAAACAAACCTAAGGACATGGAAAATATAGATATGGAAAACACTCTACTAAACAAACATAAGGACATGGTAAATATAGATATGGAAAACACTCTACTAAACAAACATAAGGACATGGTAAATATAGATATAGAAAATACTCTACTAAACATACCTAAGGACATGGAAAATGTAGATATGGAAAACACTCTAGTACAAACCTAAGGACATGGTAAATACAGATATGGAAAACACTCTACTACACAAACTTAAGGTCATGGTAAATATAGATATGGAAAACACTCTACTAAACAAACATAAGGACATGGTAAATGTACATATGGAAAACACTCTACTACACAAACATAAGGACATGGTAAATGTAGATATGGAAAACACTCTACTAAACAAACATAAGGACATGGTAAATGTAGATATGGAAAACAGTCTAGTACAAACCTAAGGACATGGTAAATATAGATATGGAAAACACTCTACTAAACAAACATAAGGACATGGTAAATGTAGATATGGAAAACACTCTAGTACAAACCTAAGGACATGGTAAATGTAGATATGGAAAACACGCTACTACACAAACTTAAGGACATGGTAAATATAGATATGGAAAACACTCTAGTACAAACCTAAGGACATGGTAAATGTAGATATGGAAAACACGCTACTACACAAACTTAAGGACATGGTAAATATAGATATGGAAAACACTCTACTAAACAAACATAAGGACATGGTAAATGTAGATATGGAAAACACTCTACTAAACAAACATAAGGACATGGTAAATGTAGATATGGGAAACACTCTACTAAACATACCTTAGGACATGGTAAATACAGATATGGAAAACACTCTACTACACAAACATAAGGACATGGAAAATGTAGATATTGAAAACACTCTACTAAACAAACATAAGGACATGGTAAATGTAGATATGGAAAACACTCTAGTACAAACCTTAGGACATGGTAAATATAGATATGGAAAACACTCTACTACACATACCTAAGGACATGGTAAATATAGATATGGAAAACACTCTAGTACAAACCTAAGGACATGGTAAATATAGATATGGAAAACACTCTAATACACATACCTAAGGACATGGTAAATGTAGATATGGAAAACACTCTACTAAACAAACATAAGGACATGGTAAATATAGATATAGAAAACACTCTACTACACAAACATAAGGATATGGTAAATATAGATATGGAAAACACTCTAGTACAAACCTAAGGACATGGTAAATATAGATATGGAAAACACTCTACTACACAAACATAAGGACATGGTAAATATAGATATGGAAAACACTCTACTACACAAACATAAGGACATGGTAAATATAGATATGGAAAACACTCTACTAAACATACCTAAGGACATGGAAAATATAGATATGGAAAACACTCTAGTACAAACCTAAGGACATGGTAAATGTAGATATGGAAAACACTCTACTGAACAAACCTAAGGACATGGAAAATGTAGATATGGAAAACACTCTACTAAACAAACATAAGGACATGGTAAATGTAGATATGGAAAACACTCTCCTAAACAAACCTAAGGACATGGTAAATGTAGATATGGAAAACACTCTACTACACAAACATAAGGACATGGTAAATGTAGATATGGAAAACACTCTACTACACAAACATAAGGACATGGTAAATGTAGATATGGAAAACACTCTACTAAACAAACATAAGGACATGGTAAATGTAGATATGGAAAACACTCTCCTAAACAAACCTAAGGACATGGAAAATATAGATATGGAAAACACTCTACTACACAAACATAAGGACATGGTAAATATAGATATGGAAAACACTCTACTAAACAAACATAAGGACATGGTAAATATAGATATGGAAAACACTCTACTAAACATACCTAAGGACATAGTAAATATAGATATGGAAAACACTCTACTAAACATACCTAAAGACATGTAAAATATAGATATGGAAAACACTCTACTAAACAAACCTAAGGACATGGTAAATATAGATATGGAAAACACTCTACTAAACATACCTAAGGACATGGTAAATATAGATATGGAAAACACTCTACTAAACATACCTAAGGACATGGAAAATATAGATATGGAAAACACTCTAGTACAAACCTAAGGACATGGTAAATGTAGATATGGAAAACACTCTACTGAACAAACCTAAGGACATGGTAAATGTAGATATGGAAAACACTCTCCTAAACAAACCTAAGGACATGGAAAATATAGATATGGAAAACACTCTACTACACAAACATAAGGACATGGTAAATATAGATATGGAAAACACTCTAGTACAAACCTAAGGACATGGTAAATGTAGATATGGAAAACACTCTACTAAACAAACATAAGGACATGGTAAATGTAGATATGGAAAACACTCTCCTAAACAAACCTAAGGACATGGAAAATATAGATATGGAAAACACTCTACTACACAAACATAAGGACATGGTAAATATAGATATGGAAAACACTCTACTAAACAAACATAAGGACATGGTAAATATAGATATGGAAAACACTCTACTAAACATACCTAAGGACATAGTAAATATAGATATGGAAAACACTCTACTAAACATACCTAAAGACATGTAAAATATAGATATGGAAAACACTCTACTAAACAAACCTAAGGACATGGTAAATATAGATATGGAAAACACTCTACTAAACATACCTAAGGACATGGTAAATATAGATATGGAAAACACTCTACTAAACATACCTAAGGACATGGAAAATATAGATATGGAAAACACTCTAGTACAAACCTAAGGACATGGTAAATGTAGATATGGAAAACACTCTACTGAACAAACCTAAGGACATGGAAAATGTAGATATGGAAAACACTCTACTAAACATACCTAAGGACATGGAAAATATAGATATGGAAAACACTCTAGTACAAACCTAAGGACATGGTAAATGTAGATATGGAAAACACTCTACTGAACAAACCTAAGGACATGGAAAATGTACATATGGAAAACACTCTACTACACAAACATAAGGACATGGTAAATATAGATATGGACAACACTCTACTACACAAACATAAGGACATGGAAAATATAGATATGGAAAACACTCTACTAAACAAACATAAGGTCATGGTAAATGTAGATATGGAAAACACTCTCCTAAACAAACCTAAGGACATGGAAAATATAGATATGGAAAACACTCTACTAAACAAACATAAGGACATGGTAAATATAGATATGGAAAACACTCTACTACACAAACATAAGGACATGGTAAATATAGATATAGAAAATACTCTACTAAACATACCTAAGGACATGGAAAATGTAGATATGGAAAACACTCTAGTACAAACCTAAGGACATGGTAAATGTAGATAGGGAAAACACTCTACAGAACAAACCTAAGGACATGGAAAATGTAGATATGGAAAACACTCTACTACACAAACTTAAGGACATGGTCAATATAGATATGGAAAACACTCTACTAAACAAACATAAGGACTTGGTAAATGTAGATATGGAAAACACTCTAGTACAAACCTAAGGACATGGAAAATATAGATATGGAAAACACTCTACTACACAAGCATAAGGACATGGAAAATATAGATATGGAAAACACTATACAACACAAACATAAGGACATGGTAAATATAGATATGGAAAACACTCTACTAAACATACCTAAGGACATGGAAAATATAGATATAGAAAACACTCTAGTACAAACCTAAGGACATGGTAAATGTAGATATGGAAAACACTCTACTGAACAAACCTAAGGACATGGAAAATGTAGATATTGAAAACACTCTACTACACAAACATAAGGACATGGTAAATATAGATATGGAAAACACTCTACTAAACAAACATAAGGACATGGAAAATATAGATATGGAAAACACTCTAGTACAAACCTAAGGACATGGTAAATATAGATATGGAAAACACTCTAATACACAAACATAAGGACATGGTAAATGTAGATATGGAAAACACTCTACTACACAAACATAAGGACATGGTAAATGTAGATATGGAAAACACTCTACTACACAAACATAAGGACATAGTAAATGTAGATATGGAAAACACTCTACTACACAAACATAAGGACATGGTAAATATAGATATGGAAAACACTCTACTACACATACCTAAGGACATGGTAAATGTAGATATGGAAAACACTCTCCTAAACAAACATAAGGACATGGTAAATGTAGATATGGAAAACACTCTACTAAACAAACATAAGGACATGGTAAATGTAGATATAGAAAACACTCTACTACACAAACATAAGGACATGGAAAATGTAGATATGGAAAACACTCTACTACACAAACATAAGGACATGGTAAATAAAGATATGGGAAACACTCTACTACACAAACTTAAGGACATGGTAAATATAGATATGGAAAACACTCTACTACACAAACATAAGGACATGGTAAATATAGATATGGAAAACACTCTAGTACAAACCTAAGGACATGGTAAATAAAGATATGGAAAACATTCTACTAAACATACCTAAGGACATGGTAAATACAGATATGGAAAACACTCTATACAGACAAAATCACTTCATTTTTTAATGTTAAGTAAGATTACATTGAAAACTGAAATATCATTAAACATGTTTATAAAGACACAAGTACATCTTCAAATAAAGTTTATATTAACATTTTGTAAAAAGCATCATTCACATTACATAGTATAGTTCAGTATGCTTCATGTATGGAAAGTCATGGATGAAATCAGCACAAAATTATTTAATTTTTTATTCATACTTGGTTTTCTTGATATATATAGATATATATATTACAAAAATACATGTTTATATTTTTCTAGATGTATGCTGGTTTGCATTTAAAAAGGAATATTTTTAATAAGATGACACTTGTTACCAGATCTAGGTCTTCTACATCCTTTGACAAACACATCCTCCGAATGTCATGGATGTTAACTGAATTAACAAATGAATAATTTTTAATGCTGCAAAACAGGGCATATGCATTACACACATGCTTTTAGCTGTGTTAGCAACAAAGTGGGGGAAACATGTTATTAAAAAACATGTACTTTTTTATCACAAAGACACACATTATGCTATTTGGGTATTAAATATAACATTATCAATTGATTGTGCCTTTTAACCTTTTTGGCCACTCATTTCCTGCATAACTTGGCCTGGAATTAATTGTTTTACAAGTATACTCATTAGAATGAAAAAAGATGGGATGCAATCCTTCTGTGGCTGTTACACAAGTAATAAGGTTAAATATAATAAACTCACAAACTATGGAGGATCCACAACTTACAGCAAAAAACATACATTTTGAAATATCGTGACTAATTTTTGACAAAACATGAAAAAACCCTCATAATTCAAATAATTATAAAAATTGAGGCTAAAATGTCATTTCAAAACTATTGTGCTATAACTTTGTAAATTAATCTATTTTATCATAATACAATGTCTTTTAAAATAACATCATCAAGAATAAGACATTAACATCATGGAAGTTGCACTATAGATGCATCAAACTTTTTTAGCACAATAGAAGAGTGTCACAAATGGAATGTTGATAGGATCATCATCCGAGAAGGTTCGGTCAAGGACTTCCCAAAACTTCTGCCTGGCGCTCGACTTCTCATCATCCCCCATCTGAGCTATAACACTGATGGAACTATAATGATCCACTATAAAACTCTTGTCTCCCTGGAAACCAAAAATATATAACATCAATGTTAACTCAATATAATAGACAAGGAAGTGATAAATCTACACTAACTGTTCGCTATTTCCTGTACAAATCCTACCAATGACATACACAAGCTATTATTTTAATCACATACTGATAAATGGATATTTTTTCCTAGAAATTACCAGATACCTGTGAATATGAGTATGAAACTCTCATTGGTCAAGCAAATACAAAGACAGGCATCATTTGACAGGTTAGTGACTTTCTCAAACAATAGTAACTTCTAGTTTCCAAATATCTGCATATTGTGGAACACATAAAAAAGGTAAGAATTCTTCAATTTACTAATATTTTATACATCTAAATTCTTCTCTCAATCAAAACTATGTACATTTATTCAACTTACAGGTATCAATTTCTGCTACTTCTGTATCATGGTTCATTGTAAATATGAGGATGACGCTTGTAAGGCAAAAATAGAATTAAAACTCCACAGTTAAATTATTACAGAACATTCTATAACAAGAGGGCCATGATGGCCCTTAATTGCTTACCTGATGACACAGGCATTACGTAGGCTCAATTGGCATAATAATAGAGTTATTACTTTGAAATCTTTGTGAAGATGACCATTGTGTGCCACTGGTTATGACATTTCTAGAATTTTACCAAGTAATTATGGACTTATTAAAACAATGTAGTTTATAAATCTGTGTAGTTGGTGAAGATGGGCCAGATGTACCTCTAAAGTGTTTTCACAGCTTTTACTAGATTTACTAGGACCACGACCCCGAACCAATAACGACTCATCCAAGATTTCATGTAGACAAACATTCTGACCAAGTTTGATGAAGATGGCCTATAAATAGGGCCTCTAGTGTGTTTACAAGCTTTTTCTAAGATTTGACCTAGTGACCTACTTTTTGACCCACACGTGACCAGTTTACGAACTCATCCGAAAGTATGCAGACAAAACATTCTGACCAAGTAGTTGGTGAAGATGGGCTATAAATGTGGCCTCTAGTGTGTTCACAAGCTTTTTCTAAGATTTGACCTAGTGACCTACTTTTTGACCCCACGTGACCCAGTTACGAACTCATCCAAGATTTCATGCAGACAAACATTCTGACCAAGTTTGGTGAAGATTGGGCTATAAATGTGGCCTCTAGTGTGTTCACAAGCTTTTTCTAAGATTTGACCTAGTGACCTACTTTTTGACCCCACGTGACCCAGTTACGAACTCATCCAAGATTTCATGCAGACAAACATTCTGACCAAGTTTGGTGAAGATTGGGCTATAAATGTGGCCTCTAGTGTGTTCACAAGCTTTTTCTAAGATTTGACCTAGTGACCTACTTTTTGACCCCACGTGACCCAGTTACGAACTCATCCAAGATTTCATGCAGACAAACATTCTGACCAAGTTTGGTGAAGATTGGGCTATAAATGTGGCCTCTAGTGTGTTCACAAGCTTTTTCTAAAATTTGACCTAGTGACCTACTTTTTGACCCCACGTGACCCAGTTACGAACTCATCCAAGATTTCATGCAGACAAACATTCTGACCAAGTTTGGTGAAGATTGGGCTATAAATGTGGCCTCTAGTGTGTTCACAACCTTTTTTTAAGATTTGACCTAGTGACCTACTTTTTGACCCCACGTGACCCAGTTACGAACTCATCCAAGATTTCATGCAGACAAACATTCTGACCAAGTTTGGTGAAGATTGGGCTATAAATGTGGCCTCTAGTGTGTTCACAAGCTTTTTCTAAGATTTGACCTAGTGACCTACTTTTTGACCCCACGTGACCCAGTTACGAACTCATCCAAGATTTCATGCAGACAAACATTCTGACCAAGTTTGGTGAAGATTAGGCTATAAATGTGGCCTCTAGTGTGTTCACAAGTTTTTCCTAAAATTTGACCTCGTGACCTACTTTTTGACCCCAGGTGACCCAATAATGAACTCATCCAAGATTTCATGCAGACAAACATTCTGACCAAGTTTGAAGAAGATTGGATAAAAATTGTGGCCTCTAGTGTGTTCACAAGGTAAATGTTGACAACGAACGACGAACGCCGGACGACGGACGAAGCGGTATCACAAAAGCTCCCCTTGAGCACATTGTGCTCAGGTGAGCTAAAAATTAGTTTATTTAATAAATAAATGAATCCAATCTGCATTATTCTGGCAGACATATTTACATTACAGTGTAGGTATTAGAAATGAATCATTAGTTACAATGCAGACATAATAGATCTTGGCTTCTTAAGACTGTGTGAGCAATGACTTCATTGAGACTGGTTGTCAATAAGGCAGGTTAGAATTATAACAATGTTAAGCATCAAACCTGCATGGTAATTCCATCTAACTGTGTTTCCTCAACAAATTGTAGTTGTGGGAATGTGTTGATGGCATTGCGCCATTTTCCGGTGATGAAACGGGGCGTCTCCTCACTGTAGTATGTAGACAGTATCTTCTCCATGGCGCCACACCACTCCACACGTTCCAAGTCCTTGTGGTTCCAAACACACACTAAAACAGAGAGACGGAGAAGAAAATTTGTGACAATGAATAAAATTAAACTTAATCACAAAAATATCAAAGATTATAACATAACAAAAAAAAAAAAAAAATCAGTATAAAAGTTATTAAGTAATATTCATTTTACAAAGTGCTTCCCGGGCCGCGACATACCAAAGTCGTTAAAAATGGTGGTGGTATAGCTCCCTTGCGAACGCTCAAGCAAATATAAGGGTAGTTCCCCGACTGGTTGGCCCGGTGTCAGGATATGGTGACTGGGTGTGGTATCATGCCAGGTGTTCATGGCATGCTATTTACAGTGAAGGCAGCACTATATCTGCTTCAAGTGGACACCGCCTCCAGATAACTGAAATACTGTTGGTGGGACGATAAACCCAATAAACAAACAAACAAACAAACAAAGGGCTTAAAAAAGTTTTATCTCTGTTTTCCCAGCAGACTTACTTTATGATGCCTTTTATGTGACGTTTCTTTGCAAATGGGCTAGACATGGTCCTTTAAGGTGCTTGCTGCATTGACCATGATAAAATTATCTTGTTCCAGATTTGTTTTGTTCTGAATAGTATATTTACAAAAAAACACATGCATAAAAATGAACACAAAATGCAATAAATGAATCAAAATACACTTATAAACAATACAAACATTTTCCTATATAGACATTTTTATTGGGCTGTTACTTAAGACAATACTTGAATTCTTAGTTTAGGTGCCAATATAAAAGAAAATGGTTTAAACAATTCCTTACTGAACCTTCCATTTTCAGATAGAACACGGTGGATTTCCTGCAGACAGTCATGATTGGCAAACCAGTGAAAGCTCTGGGCACACAAAATATTCTGTAAACACATCATAGGAGCGAAATATTCTGTCTATTCATGGTATAATACATAATATATTAGATAATATACAGATATACTACAAGTGCAAGTACACTTTTGTATTTTTTACAATTTGTCATTAAATGTTTTTTTATTGAGGCATGTGGTATCTGATATAACATTTCATTTTTGAAGTTTAAAATTGTATTCTGTGTATTACTGTTCAGCACCTTCATCAATCATGAATCAAGATAGTCAATACATTTTAACAAGAAGGCCAGTTTAGTTTGTTTTAGTGAATCAACCTTAACAAGTATGCCTATGATTATTAGGCTCCCAGCCAGTCTCATATCAACCTGTAGATGAAAGATTCTACCTGTACTGAGTTGTCTGGGAGAGGTATTTCTTTAGCTGAACAGACGAGGGTGTCTAGGTCAGGTGACTGGTTCTGTAGCACTGACAGAAAGCCTTCCGACGGATCCGTCGCTACATATGACACAGTCTGGAATAAAAAACAACAACAGATTTTTAAAACTATCCTGTTTTCTGGCTTGTTGTGCTGCAGTGAATGATACAATTAAAAACAAATAACCTCTTGAATAAGCTACTAAATGCCATGTTGACAAAAATGCTTTAAGTTTATTTTATCAAAATGAATGTAAATACAACAGACATTGTTTAAATGGAAAAGGCATTGGAGTTCCAATTCATCAGTAGCCGATGTAGGTTTTAGTAAAATTATATACAAAGTGTAATGTATACTAATTATAGTGATGTTTTTCTGCTTAATTTGCCTCACAATACTTCTGAAATTTAAAAAAACAAAGATTCCATACATACAAAGTCATGGTAGGTTAGTCTTACATAGAACTAGTATAATTAGGGTCAGTACACCCTCTGATTTCATTGTGACCCTAAAAAGGCCAGTCATCATTAGGTCATAGAACATACAGCCTTGAAATTTTAAGACAACCAATAATTTTACCTTATCTAGATGTTTGAGGATTTGTCGTGTAAACTTCCCTGTTCCGGCACCTAGCTCTAGTATATTGTACTTAACACCTGTTTTCAAGAAGATAGTGAAAGTGAATTATTAATGGTCCAGCATTTACAAGACAGACCATAATATCTGTTCTTGTATTTCTGATAAGTAAGTTACTTAAACAAACCTAGGCCTGTATGCATACCAAATTAGTTTAATAGCGTAGAGTATAGCTCCCTTGCTAATGCTCAAGCAAGAATTAGGGTAGTTCCATGACTGGTGGACCCTGGTTTCAAGAAAGTGTGACTGAGTGTGAGTTCATGGCAGGTGTTCCAGCATGCTTTACACTGTGAAACCAGCACTATATTGCCTCAAAAGGATACCATCCCTGATTAATAGAAATACTGTTGGTGAGATGATAAATCAACCAAACAAACATACAAACTTTTGCACATGGTCAATAGTTTATACTTGCCACTATCAAATAGTGTTTATGACAGTTTATGAATCCTTCGACAAAAAGTACAGTGTGTAGATGCTTAATTAGGTTAAACTGTAGATCAAAATAGTGGCTGAGTTTGTTTCGTGATATATTTTGCATCATATTGTGTTGTGTAAATGTTTTGGAGCTCTATAATATGATAATTATTCTTTTGATAAACTCAAATATTGATGTAGATGTAACTAAAGCATGATTTCTATACATGTCTTGCAATTGGTTTTATCTGTCTATGTAAGTAGACATATTGTATAAGTCACATGGGAGGAATACCTCTCTACAGCAACAACCTCTCTTAAGCAACCAATTTATCTCCTTCCACTTGATATTGCTTAAGAGAGGGAACATTGTAACATGCAATAACTTTAAATGATATTTATATGTTGTCGTATAAAGTAGTATCTAAATAGTAAAATTTTGTAATTTACTTTATAATGTGTTGTATAAAACCTGCTACATTGACTTGTTTTTTAATGTTTTGCTATGTATTGTCTGTAATGACAGGCTTGATAGGACTTTTGGGCTGAATAAAGTATGTATCTATCTATATAAGCAAATTGTATGTAGTCTTTCTATTGTTTAATACCCATGATCTTATAATGCAACTAAACAGCATACAACTGCAGATAATATAAATGTTCATGCATTTGTCTGTTTGTTGGGGTTGACCTCTGACCTGTCAGGGACATGGTTAAACTGACTTCTATTGATTGGTAAATTGACATTCAAACACTAGCTCTCAGTATGGCAGTTGTCCTGCCATTATCAGTATATTTTATCAATTTTATAACAAACTTCTATTAAATTTGATGTCCATAATTGATGTTGAGTCTAACATCATAACTTTTGTAACTATTGTCATTATTTAATGTTACCATCAGCCGGGCCACTATGGAGTCGACTAACAACATGTTTCACCAACACTTCTGAATATGAAGGCCTGTTCTGATCATAAAAACTACCCTGAAACAGAACAGAACAGAACATGTACATGTTTTTAATACCATGTAAAAGAAATAACAGCATAGGAGTTAACACAAACGAGCAGAATCATTTCATTGTTTACATAACAAATGGGACCTTATAACTAATGAGTGTCTCACAAACATATCGCCAAAGTATCTTAGATTAACATGCTCATATAAACTCTAAATTCTGATAACACTGACAAGAAGATTTGGGCATACAATCATTACAACAAATTAAGCCTGCTTCATCTTGATTAAACTAATGACATGAACAGAAAAGAGTGATTTTCAGCTTTAGAGAAAGTCTAACCCAGAAACTGGACAATTTACATAATGATGATGATGATGATACTGACAATGGTGATGATGACACTGACAATGATGAAGATGATACTGACTATGATGATGATGACATTGACAATGATGATGACATTGACAATGAAGATAATGATGATATGATAATGATGACATTGACAATGATGATGATGACATTGACAATGAAGATAATGATGATATGATAATGATTACATTGACAATGATGATGATGATATTGACAATGAAGATAATGATATGATGATGATGATGATGACATTGATGATGTTGATGATGATATGATGATATGATGATGATGATGACATTGATGATGATGATGATGATGATGATGATGACATTGACAATGATGATGTCATTGACAATGATGATGTCATTGACAATGATGATGATATTGACAATGATGATGGCATTGACAATGATGATGGCATTGACAATGATGATGACATTGACAATGATGATGGCATTGACAATGATGATGATGATGACAATGATGATGATGATGACATTGACAATGATGATGATGATGACATTGACAATGATGATGATATTGACAATGATGATGGCATTGACAATGATGATGACATTGACAATGATGATGGCATTGACAATGATGATGATGATGACAATGATGATGATGATGACATTGACAATGATGATGATGATGACATTGACAATGATGATGATATTGACAATGATGATGGCATTGACAATGATGATGACATTGACAATGATGATGATGATGACATTGACAATGATGATGATGATAACAATGACAATGATGATGATGATAACAATGACAATGATGATGATGATAACAATGACAATGATGATGATGATGACATTGACAATGATGATGATGATGACATTGACAATGATGATGATGATGGCATTGACAATGATTACGACATTGACAATGATGATGATGATAACAATGACAATGATGATGATGATGACATTGACAATGATGATGACATTGACAATGATGATGACATTGACAATGATGATGATTGACAGTATAGTAGAGCTATATACTTACAGCCTTAAAGCCTTCCTTAGCGATACTGTGGACAGTATCCGCCATGCTTATACGGGATGTTTTCCTTGTGTTACCTGTAATTATAGGGCAGCCTTATGAAGCATCTGTATCTGAGTGTCATGAAGCAGTAACAGATGGTGTTTTGTTGGTGTGTTTAATAATATTGATAACTATTTCAGGAGCAAGGAGAGTAGCATGGATACAACATAGATAACATGTTAAAATTCTATTTATTATACGTACGTCAATAGGTCTTTCTCCCGACTCGAGTTACATCACTTAGGAAATTGTTTCTCCTTTAGAGCCTGTCTGTACTCAGTAAGTACATGATAAATGACAGGTGGTTCATATGGAATATACAGACTAAACCATTTTATAATTGCTGATATTTTACCCATCACAATCAATTTATAAGGCATAAACTTTGTGATCTTCCAATGTTGTGTTACATGGTTAAAAATTGAATCACTGTTAGGTATTTACTTTTGGGTTTCCCCTTCACTATTTTCGAGTATTATAATTATCATCTTTCAAATGAGATTTAAATTTGAGATACTCATAAAAATCTGCCACCTTTCCAAAGTGTTAGCCTACCAATGGGTAACCTGCCTCCAATTAGGCTTCATAAATTAATTAAGTGTAACAATTCACTCGATTAGCTGATATTTCCTTCCAGATCCATTCAAATGACAATTCGCCAGCTACTTTTTCAAATCTGTTAGCTTGAAATGGTCCATTGATTTCTTTGTCCTTGTCCGCCATCTTTTTTTTACTTAGTCCCCAGGGGCTCAGCGGCGAGTAGCCTCCCTTTGAAATCAAGGGAAGTAACCGAGTTATCGGACTGCCCAATGATAAAATGTTTGTTGTTGTTGTTTTCAAATAAAAAGTCATCTTGTCTAAGTAAAAAAGAAACACAAAACAATATTGTTTAACAATACATTTAGCATATTGAGCTTAATCACATACTTAACAGTGATTAAATCTATGTAGATAGTTAATACTCTATTCTATGAAACATAAGTTACAATGTTTAGAAATCATGCATGTATAATTTGTGCATTTTGTGACTTAAATACATCTTTTTAATTCAATGACTGATTTGTTTTGAAAAATCTTGTCAGACAGGCAGAAAAATATCATTTTGTCACCCGCAAGTTTTTTGAGTAAATCATTTGTAATCTATAAATTATTAATAATTATACTTATGCTGGACATATTTGATTTTACCCAACTGTCCATCTTTGTGTTTAGAATGCGTATTTTAGAATACTGAGTTTATTTAGCGCTGCCATTTACAGTATATGTTGATTCTTTTCAGTAACAGTATTGGTTCAAAAATACCCACAATGTTTGCTCTAACAACTCAGATTTCACACACTCGATATTGAGGTTGCAATTTGGATGACATTCTTTTAACAGAAATGAACAAAATTATCAAGCATTCATGTTCTATGGAATTCGTTCACTACATGGTCATATTGATTGTTAAACTTTGACCCTTCTTTAGACAGGCTGTAGCTATGTCCACCATAGTAACTGGCCCTCGTTGTAACTAGGTCAGACAAACAATGGGCCCTCCTCAGAAGAAATTTTTTTTACTTTTTTCTTTCTAATTTTTTCCTGCCGATATATCGATATTTTGAAATGCGTATCGATATATCGATATTTCAAAATGTGTATCGATATATCAATATCTTCCGAATCAATGACGGCCCTAACCTCAGCTGTATCTTGCTTAGACAATGTTTGACAAGTTGATATTCATGCAACAGGGCAAAACTCTAAACCATGTTTAAATACTACCTCTGGTCACTAGATTATATGAGAACAAACTGTCTTACAAAAACTATTGTTTTTTTGTTGGGAGAATAAAAAGTGTCCTAACGTTTTTCAACTTATTTTTACCCAGTTATTAGTTCACCAACCGAAAAACCTTGGGTACATCTGGACTGTGTATCTAGGTTGTGTCTCTATGTCAATCCTAAACATGTCACTGATTGGCTTAGCATAAATCCAATAATTGAAATAAACATAAGGTGTGGTAAGTGTGGTTCTATGTCTTGTTCTCTTACACAACTGTGGTCAAGTTATATGCCAACTAATACCATACTGCTTCTATTAAAAGTCGACCTGTAGATGAATGAAATTATTACTCTTACCTGTCTTAAATGAGCAGTTTGTTGTCGCCGCCGATAGACTGTGGAATGAACATCTGAGATAGCCTATTGACCTCTTAAAAGGTACACTCACTGATAAGAAAGCAAGATTATTGTTTGAAACTGAGAACACACGTGTTACCACAGTCTGCATTGTTTGCTACTTGCTGTCGATCTAATAATATTAATAAAGCATTAGTACACTTCACACAATTATACAGCGTCACATTTATTTCTGAATTATTAGAGTGCATTAACAATATTTCCCGGATTATTTGAACGGTGTCCATGTAAAACCTACAGTTTAGTGGGAAACGACATTTTTGACGAAATGCACAATGAAAGTCTATTTTTAGAAACAGGTATAGAGCTCTAATGAAAACACTGTTGTTTTTTCTTAAATACAACACGTTTTGATTGTTTATTTAAATGTTTATCAATGATTTTGTAGCAATTACTTGCAAAAGGTTTGTAAAGAGAATGTTTTAAATACTCAGTATGCATATTTAAATTTAAATAACCAAACATTCTTTAAAAAAAAATACCCGCCTGCGTCCTTACTTTGCCTGTCGCAGCGTTAGATTGATTTGTGTTTAAATAATACCGCAATTCAAGTGATAGTTATCGCTTCTCGGCCTTTTGGCTAAGATCAAAGTGTAGTATCTGTTCTTATCAGCTTAATATCTGATACGTCCCCCATTGGGGGACTTCGATATTAAACTGATTTTTGGACATAGGTGAGATGTCAGGGGCTTGCTCCGCTCTCGCCACGGGTTGGCCCGGTATTGCAGTACCTCCGGGATCGGCCCACTTTCCCTTCGGGGAATAATAACACAAAAGGTTTAAAAAACTTGAAAGAGTCAACCGCCGACGTTCACTGAAGACTTTAAAATTTACAGACATGAATGAACATTTCAAAATGCTTGCAAAAACACTTCTTAAGGTCGTCCTCTTACGTCACAGAATTGAGTCAAAACCAACGCCACTATAAGTGAGATGGAGACAGGAATACAGTAGACATAATTTGTTAAGTTGGCAGTTTTCCCCTTCCCCACCGAATGCTCATTCGTCCCTCTGAGCAGGAGCTGGCTGATCTGGATCTACACAATCTCTCTCAGCCTAGTCAATGCATGTTTCACATGTTAAGAGAAGTAATGGCTGTTAATGAGAGAGATTCTGAAAATGACAGACAAAACGTAAGTATTTAGTGAGAAGTTTTATTCCTGTAGTATTGGATAACAAAGCATAACATTTCAATGGAATAAAGAAAAACAATTGCACAAATTGGTCGAAATTATACAAACCCAAACAAAACATGTTCCACTACCACTTCCTTTCTTTGTTTTACCAGCAACTTTTATTCTGCAAAACAAATTAGGCTAAAAGTACCTGGTACCGGTATGTGTTATTCTTCCCATGTTAATCAACATTTCATTCTTCCATAGAGTCTGGATGATCACAAAATAACATAACTCTTAAAACATCAAAGTCTCAGTGGTTTCCTGTTTATAAACTTAAGCTTAATTCCGCTGTCTTTTGTATTGCAATTAATAAAAAGATTCCACAATATAATTTTGAAAGATAAGGTTCGATAACTGGTATTCTGAAACATTAATCCGCATTGTTCACACACCAGATACTGTGTTGCTTTCAGTCAATTCAACTATGAGAAACAAATAATTTCAAATAAAGGACCAAATTTTGGGATGAAACCAGAATAAATTCTTAACACAGTCAAGAATATTTATGGTACAAACTTTAACTGCCCTGATAATTGTCAATGGAATGGAAAAATATAACTTCCTGGTATTTTTCTTAATTAAATCTTAATTGGTCAATAATACTGTTTTTCTGATGACAAAACTCAGACTTATCAGTATTATTGAATGTTCAAAAATTTAAAATCTAAGTCATGTGCGATGTAGACATTAGTAACAAGTGAGGTGTTACAAGCTTTGAAAACACAAATAATAGAATAACTTTTATGTCAAATTTCCGCCATTTTTATAAACACATTCACCGTCTTATTACTGGACAACTATTATGTCACAAGAACAAAACATAAAGGTGTCACGTAGACAAAGTCATGCTTTTAATTGTCAACAAAAATATGTTTCTAAACAGAAATGAATAAAATTAGCATGTATTCATGTTCTATGGAATTCATTCAATACACTGTCTTATTGATTGTTAAACTTTGACCCTTCCTTAGACAGACTGTAGCTTTGTCCACCAGTTGAGGCTGAGTGCACACGTGTTACTACAGTTTGCAAAGTTTGTTTATGGCTGTCGATCTAATTATATTAATAAAGCAATACAACACTAGACACACTTATACAGCGTCACATTTCTTGCTGAATAATAAGAGTTCATGTACAATATTTCCGGAGTATTTGACCGTTGTCCACGTAAAACCTACATTTTAGGGGGAAAGGACCAAAGAAAACCTCCAACAAAGTCCTATAATTAAATCAAATCCAAGAAAGGAAGCTAGTTATCATCTATAATTCGGGTAATATTGTGAAATGTAAAATGGGTAATGTTATAAGAAACAGCCATGTTTCTTGTAGGTATATAAATAACTAAAACATTTGTTTATGTGGTGCACAATAAACGCCTATTTTAGTAACAGGTAAGGAGCTCTAATGAAAATACTGTTTTTTCTTAAATACAACACATTTAGTCTGTTGATTTAAATGTTTATCAATGATTTTATAGCAATTACTTGTTAAAGGATTGTAAAGTGAATGTTTAAAATACTTTGTATGCATATTTAGATTTAAATGTACAAACATTCTGTAAGTCAAAATACCCGCCTGCGTCCTTACTTTGCCTGTCGCAGCGTTAGATAGACTTGTGTTTAAATATTACCGCAATTCAAATATCGTTATCGCTTCTCGGCCTTTTGGCTAAGATCAAAGTGTAGTATCTGTTCTTATCAGCTTAATATCTGATACGTCCCCCATTGGGGGACTTCGATATTAAACTGATTTTTGGACATAGGTGAGATGTCAGGGGCTTGCTCCGCTCTCGCCACGGGTTGACCCGGTATTGCAGTACCTCCGGGATCGGCCCACTTTCCCTTCGGGGAATAAAAAACACAAAAAGTTTAAATAACTTGAAAGAGTCAACCGCCGCCGACGTTCTTTCACTGAAGAGCATGTGAAATACCTTTGTTCTGTGCCTTTTCGGAGTTTCGTATATGTTGCGATACTCATAGGATTTTGTCATATATTCTTATTCGTAATTTAGACACGAATGAGCATGCTTGCAAAACACTTCTTTTGGTCGTACTCTTACGTCACAGGATTGACAAAACCAACGCCAACGCAATACACATTGTGATGAGGTCAGCCCTTAGACTTGCAGTGCATTGTTGCCTGTCTGTCTAGGGTACTCCTCTACCAATATAGCTGAAGGATGCAATAATAACCATAATTGAGATGGAGACAGGAATACAGTAGACATAATTTGTTAAGTTGGGCAGCTTTCCCCATCCCCACCGAATGCTCAGTCGCCCCTTTGAGAAGGGAGCTGGCTGATTTGGATCTGCACTATTTCTCTGGTCAATGCATGTTTCACATGTTAAGAGACCTTTTGGCTGTAAATGAGAGATGGTGAAAATGACTGACAGAACGTAAGTATTTAGTGAGAAATTTTATTCCTGTAGTATTGGATAACAAAGCATAACATTTCAATGGAAAAGAAGAAAAACAATTGCATAAATTGGTCGAAATTATTCAAACCCAAACAAAATATGTTCCACTACCACTTCCTTTCTTTGTTTTACCAGCAACATTTATTCTGCAAAACAAATTAGGCTAAAAGTTATTTGTATCTGTTATTCTTCCCATGTTAATCAACATTCTATTCTTCCATATAGTCTGGATGATCACAAAATAACGTAACCCTTAAAAAAATTAAAGTCTCACTGGTGTCCTGTTTATAAACTAAAGCAGATTTCAGCTGTCTTTTGTACTGTAATTTATAAAAGAGTGCAGACAATATAATTTTGAAAGTTAAAGTTCGATAAATAATATTCTGAACAATTAATCTGCATTGTTCACACACCAGATACTGTGTTCCCTACAGTCAATTCAACTATGAGAAACAAATAATTTCAAATTAAGGACCAAATGTTGGGATGAAACCTAACATAACTCTTAAAAACACCAAAGTCTCAATGGTTTCCTCTTTATAAACTTAAGCTTAATTCAGCTGTCTTTTGTATTTATCCATTGGCTAGGGGGGTCCCCGTATGCAAATGATGTGTCCTAAGTTACTGTTCATAATTTTGAACTAGGTACTGGGACACATCAGAAAAGTGAGGGTAGACATCTGGGAACCCGGCAATAACTCTGTAACTGACGTCACAACCTCCATCCCGCATGAGTCAAATGGGGGCAGAAATTAGGGGTAGGGGAAACTTAAATGCTCATATCTCCTTTATTATAAGTGATACCAAAACAAATTACCAATCAAAATGTTCGTATTCATTGACTCTATCTGATACAATAGTGTATTTTGATACAAGTATGTAAATTAGGTCACCAGAGGTCAAAAGGTCACAAAATTTGACCTTTGCTCAAAATTTGACCTTTTTCGCAGAAAATTCTATTTTCGGATAGGTAGGGAAATATTTTTCAATATTGTGGGAAGTTTCCATTAGCCAAGAGACTACTGATCAAATTGATATGCACATATTGTGCTTTAATCCTTTAGGAACCTAAATAATTACAAATGACAAATAGCCTTATTTTGAAAATACTAATTTTCCAATGCTGTATATTCGGGAGGTTAAGAAAGAACATTTTATGACTTTTTGATAGGAACTCACATTCTACCTTGTAATTATTATGTTTGCTAATTACTCTATCTGATACAATCGTGTATTTTGATACAAATATATAAATTAGGTCACCAGAGGTCAAAAGGTCACAAAATTGGCCTTCGCTTAAAATTTGACCTGTCTCACAGAAAATTCTATTTTCAGATAGGTAGGGAAATATTTTTCAATATTTTGGGAAGTTTCCATTAGCCAAGAGCCTACTGATCAAATTGATTTGCACATATTGTGCTTTTATCCTTTAGGAACCTAAATAATTATAACTGACAAATAGCTTTATTTTGAAAATACTAATTTTCCAATGCTGTATATTCGGGAGGTTATGAAAGAACATTTTATGACTTTTTGATAGGAACTCACATTCTACCTTGTAAATATTATGTTTGCTAATGGCAAGAGGAACTCTTATTGTTGTAATTACCCCTTTTCCTCACATTTTTAGGATTTAACCCCTTGAGGTCAGCTTTTACAAAGGTCACATACTTGAGCAATATAGAAGTGGTGGTACTTGTTTTCAAAAAATCGGAATTAAAGTTAGTTCACAAGTAACGATATAAACTTCTTGCTGCACATTAAAAAACACAAAATAATTTCTAAATACGACTCTAAAGATCAAATTCTGACTATAACTGCCCAGCAGGATTTTTACAGCAAGTCTCCTCGATGGCATGTGTAGCCTGGCATTTTCAAAACGAACAGCAAGGCAAATTGTTTTGACGACAGGGACACCTTTCTGTTGCACATTTTAGGCAATTGCATTGTATGGCTCATTTTTCTGGAATTGGTCTTACACCAGTGACTGGTACAAGGATTTCATCCTCTTCTTGAAACCCAAAGGAGACAGGATTGAGTGAGGCTTGATGGGGATTCAGGATTGCAGTAATCTCATGAGTTGCATAATATGCCCTTCTGATGTGTACCTCAATGGCATGGCTTGTTGGTGGTAACTGCTCTAGTGATACCCCTTTGCTGTGGTGATAGAGGTGGTCGCGAAGGTCATTCATGGTGGTAAGATTCGTTCCCTTCTTCAGAACTTGAACGAGGTATGCTTCTGCAAATGCCACATCATCATCAGTTGGACCATTTCTGTTGGTGCCAAAATTCTCCAAGTTCACCGAAGGATTGGCTTTGAGTGCCGCACGCTTTCTCCCCACCTTGCTAGTGTAGTCACAACCAGTTAGTGTATGAACTGCGGGAAGCACCTTACAAAGATCATGGCCGATACGGGATGCAAGTGAATGAATTGGGATGTGATGTGTTGAATCCCCAACACCAGCTTTTAACCACAATTCATCAAGGCCTTTAGCATGAAGTGTATCCCAGTAATACAAGAATTAAACGAAGATATCTGTATCTGGGGTAAGTACCACTAGTCTTTCCATTCCATGTTCCACAGCATGCATGGCATGAGGAATGATGCGGTTATCTGCCTCTTCTATGTTCACTAACTGGACGCCTTGACCCTGCATTTTGGGATCTTGGTGGCAAACTGAAATGAATAAGGAGCACATGTCTCAGACAAAAGTAACTGTAAGTAGGCCAGTAGGTGCATTAATTACAATTTTTAGGATGCCAACCATGTGATACCTTTGTCCTGAAAGCACCACTAGCGCCATCTATTGACAATACATGTTCATGCACTAATAACTAATGCATAGGGTCAGCTACACTATTGATTACACAACTGTAGGGCCTACACAACATCTACATGTGTACTTCTGTGTGGCCTACAAGCCAGGTGTATAATGCATGGGGCTACCATAACATTAGGGCAGCTGACCTACATATTTTTACCTGTGACTTTACAGATACACATTTAGTTCCAATGGAATTCATTGCATATTATGATAAACTTACCAATATTACATATTTTGAGAAGAGATTCTTGTTTATTGCTGATGATTATTTACAGATGATTGTTGATTTCATTTCCCTTTGTAATGTAAATGTGGTGGGTGGTTTCAGTGACAGACAGGAAATGCGGTGCTGCCACCTTCAGTGTGTAATGATGATACCACCTATTATAATCTTAAGAAACTAATCCTTCAGCATCTATCCCAGGCCTAAAAAAGTTCTCTCCCTGTAATGGACTTTATGTAAATATGTAACGGCTTATATCCAGGAGGGGTTCATGAAAACTAAAGGGTTAACTTGGACAAAATGTGACAGGAATGAGTGGTAATCCGTGTTTATTGTAATTAACAAATAATAAATGGGTGATAGGGTAACATAGAATGAAGATTTTACATACCTTTTTGCACCTGACATTTTTACTCCTCGTGACCTTGAAAATTAGTATTTTCAAAAAAAGGCTATTTGTCAGTTGTAATTATTTAGGTTCCTAAAGGATTAAAGCACAATATGTGCATATCAATTTGATCAGTAGTCTCTTGGCTAATGGAAACTTCCCACAATATTGAAAAATATTTCTCTACCTATCTGAAAATAGAATTTTCTGCGAGAAAGGTCAAATTTTGAGCAAAGGTCAAATTTTGTGACCTTTTGACCTCTGGTGACCTAATTTACATACTTGTATCAAAATACACTATTGTATCAGATAGAGTCAATGAATACGAACATTTTGATTGGTAATTTGTTTTGGTATCACTTATAATAAAGGAGATATGAGCATTTAAGTTTCCCCTACCCCTAATTTCTGGCCTTATTTATGGGATGGAGGTTGTGACGTCAATTACGGAGTTATTGCAAGGTTCCCAGATGTCTACCCTCACTTTTCTGATGTGTCCCAGTACCTAGTTCAAAATTATGAACAGTAACTTAGGTCACATCATTTGCACACGGGGACCCCCCTAGCACATGGATTAATTGCAATTAATAAAAAGATTGCAGACAATATAATTTTGAAAGATAATGTTCGATTACTGGTATTCTGAACCATTATTCTGCATTGTTCACACAGCAGATACAGTGTTCCCTTCAGTCAATTCAACTATGAGAAACAAATAATTTCAAATTAAGGACCAAATGTTGGGATGAAACCAGAATAAATTCTTAACACGGTCAAGAATATTTATGGTAAAAACTTCAACTGTCCTGATAATTGTCAATGGAATGGAACTACCTGACATTTTTCTTAATCTTAATTGGTCAACAATACTGCTTTTTTTTCTGATGAAAAAACTTAGACTTTACAGTATTATTGAATGTCCAAAGATTTAAAATCTAAGTCAAGTGTAAATTAGACATTAGTAACAAGTGAGGTGTTACAAGCTATGGATACACAAATAATAGCATAACTTTTATGATAAATTTCCGCCATTTTTTATAAGCACATTCACCGTCTTATTACAGGACAACTATTATGTCACAAGAACAAAACAAAAAGGTATCACGTAGTCAAAGTCATGCTTTTAATTGTCAACAAAAATGTGTTTTCTTTTAAACAGTTAATCGAAATAAAAAAAACACAGTGCAATAGTACATATGCGATCAGAAATTAGTTTGACGTGTTTGATAATCGTTTCTTTCACTGTAAAGAAAACAAGTGATTCATGAATAGATTTGTGCAAGTCAAATAAAAACCAATGAATGAACATGTATAGCATAAAAAGTGAAGTAAATACAGGCTTATAAAAACAAAATGTCATGTGAGATACTAAATACTTAACAAACAAACAAAAACAACAGACATACTACAACAGTGTAGTGGTGCCTAAAAATGTGATACAGAGACAATGCACATTGTACTAACACATAATTAAATTTACATGAGCAAATTTAGTCAATATCTTCATAATGACTTGAGGAATGTCTGTTATTAGTGATGACAGGAACACAGGGATGCATTATAATAACAAGATAGACACACATGTTCAGGCACATATTAGGACTTACATTATGTTAGAAGATAAAAACAAGAGCTTTCTGTTGACAGTATATTCCATTTTACTGAATGCTGATTTAACCAAATAAATGTTACACACACACATACTTATATATAAAGTAAGAATACTGCAGTTTACACCTATAAAAATATAAGCATACTGATTTACAATTTTTCGAGTATGTAATAACTTTGAGTATGTAATAACTGAGATTATAGTTGTCTAGTAGCAGCAGTGCGAAGGTTTTAACGTGACCAATGCTGTTTAATGTGGCTTGACCCTTGGGCCAGATCAAATTTGGACCAAAACAAAAGGCAAGGTTCTGTGTGGTCATCAGATTCTTCTCACTGTGGACAGCCATCGGGCAACATATCAATCAGAAACAACTCCAGAATGAACAATGAAAAATGGCCGCTGATTCCAGGTAAGGTTAATCAGCTGGACTTTGTAAGTACACGATAAATGACATATGGTTAATATGGAATATATGGTACACTTTTATATCAATATACAGACTAAACTATTTTATAATGAATATTTTATCCGTCACAATCAATTTATAAGGCATAAACTTTATGTGATCTTCCAGTTTTGTGTTACATGGTTCAAAATTTGATTACACTGTTAGGTTTTTACTTTTGGGTTTCCCATTAACTATTTTCGAGTATTATAATCATCGTCTTTCAAATGAGATTTAAATTTAAGATATACATAAAATCTGCCACCTTTCCAAAGTGAAAACCTACCAGTGGGTAACCTGCCTTCAATTAGGCTTCATAAATTAATTAAGTGTAATAATGATTGAAAATGTAATGAAATGTTTAAATATTCTTTGTTTTCTTGGCACTTTGAATTTTAGACTTAAGTAAATAGCATTTTAACATGTATGCATATATATTTTTCATTTTATGTATATATTCTATATTTATATGAAATTTATGTCTCCATGATAACCATGATGAACTGATGATGAAAACATATCAGTATGATAAAATGTTTGTTGTTGTTGATGTTTTCAAATAATAAGTCATCTTGTAAAAAAGAAACACAAAACAATATTTTTTAACAATGCATTTTGCATAATGAGCTTAATCACATACTTAACAGTGATTAAATCTATGTAGATAGTTAACACTCCATTCTATGAAATATAAGATAAATTCTATAGAAATTATACATGTATATAGTGTCAATTTTGTGACTAAATACATCTTTTTAATCAAGATTTCATCCAATAATTTCACACTGTGTGAAAAAAATTATTAATGATTATACTAATGCTGGAGACATTTGTTTTACCCAACTGTCCATTTTTGTGTTTAGAATGCTTATTTTGTGGATATTGAGTTAATACAGAGGCTGCCATTTGCAGTATATTGTTGATTCTTTTCAGTAACAGTACTGGATAAAAACAACAACATTGTTTTGTCTAACAACTCAGATTTCTATACCACCCACTCGATATTGAGGTTGCAATTTGGACTACATTCTTTAAACATAAATGAATAAAATAAGCAAGTATTCATGTTCTGTGGAATTCATTCAATACATTGTCTTATTGATTGTGAAACTTTGACCCTTCCTTAGACAGGCTGTAGCTATGTCCACCAGTTGAGGCTGAGTGCACACGTGTCACCACAGTTTGCAAAGTTTGTTTATTGCTGTCGATCTAATAATATTAATTAAGCAATACAACACTATACACACTTATACAGCGTCACATTTATTGCTGAATAATAAGAGTTCATGTACAATATTTTCCGGATTATTTGACCGTTGTCCACGTAAAACCTTCAGTTTAGGGGGAAATGACCAAAGACGTTGACAACCTCCAACAAAGTCCTTTAATTAAATCAAATCCAAGAAAGGAAGCTAGTTATCATCTATAATTCGGGTTATATTGTGAAATGTAAAATGGGTAATGCTATAAGAAACAGCCATGTTTCTTGTAGGTATATATTTATAACTAAAACATTTGTTTTGTAATGCAAAATAAACGCCTATTTTTAGTAACAGGTAAGGAGCTCTAATGAAAGTACTGTTTTTTTTCTTAAATACAATACATTTAGTCTGTTCATTTAAATGTTTATCAATGATTTTATAGCAACTACTTGTTAAAGGATTGTAAAGTGAATGTTTAAAATACTTTGTATGCATATTTAAATTTAAATGTACAAACATTCTGTAAGTAAAATTACTCGCCTGCGTCCTTACTTTGCCTATCGCAGCGTTAGATTGATTTGCGTTTAAATATTACCTCAATTCAAGTGATCGTTATCGCTTCTCGGCCTTTTGGCTAAGATCAAAGTGTAGTATCTGTTCTTATCAGCTTAATATCTGATACGTCCCCCATTGGGGACTTCGATATTAAACTGATTTTTGGACATAGGTGACATGTCAGGGGCTTGCTCCGCTCTCGCCACGGGTTGGCCCGATATTGCAGTACCTCCGGGATCGGCCCACTTTCCCTTCGGGAAATAAAAAACACAAAAAGTTTAAATAATTTGAAAGAGTCAACCGCCGACGTTCATTCACTGAAGACTTCAACATTTACAGACATGAATGAGCATTTCAAAACACTTCTTAAGGTCGTCCTCTTACGTCACAGAATTGAGTCAAAACCAACGCCACTGTAAGTGACATGGAGACAGGAATACAGTAGACATAATTTGTTAAGTTGGCAGTTTTCCCCTTCCCCACCGAATGCCCAGTCGTCCCTCTGAGCAGGAGCCGGATCTACACAATCTCTCTCAGCCTAGTCAATGCATGTTTCACATGTTAAGACAAGTAATGGCTGTTAATGAGAGAGATTCTGAAAATGACAGACAAAACGTAAGTATTTAGTGAGAAGTTTTATTCCTGTAGTATTGGATAACAAAGCATAACAATTTCAATGGAATAAAGAAAAACAATTGCACAAATTGGTCGAAATTATACAAACCCAAACAAAACATGTTCCACTACCACTTCCTTTCTTTGTTTTACCAGCAACTTTTATTCTGCAAAACAAATAAGGCTAAAAGTTATTTGTATGTGTTATTCTTGCCATGTTAATCAACATTTCATTCTTCCATAGAGTCTGGATGATCACAAAATAACATAACTCTTAAAACATCAAAGTCTCAGTGGTTTCCTGTTTATAAACTTAAGCTTAATTTAGCTGCCTTTTGTATTGCAATTAATAAAAAGATTGCAGACAATATTTTGAAAGATAAGGTTCGATAACTGGTATTCTGAACCATTAATCCGCATTGTTCACACACCAGATACTGTGTTGCCTTCAGTCAATTCAACTATGAGAAACAAATAATTTCAAATAAAGGACCAAATTTTGAGATGAAACCAGAATAAATTCTTAACACGGTCAAGAATATTTATGGTAAAAACTTTAACTGCCCTGATAATTGTCAATGGAATGGAAAAATATAACTACCTGATATTTTTCTTAATTAAATCTTAATTGGCCAACAATACTGTTTTTCTGATGACAAAACTCAGACTTTACAGTATTATTGAATGTTCAAAAATTTAAAATCGAAGTCATATGCAAATTAGACATTAGTAACAAGTGAGGTGTTACAAGCTATGGATACACATATAATAGAATAACTTTTATGATAAATTTCCGCCATTTTTATAAACACATTCACCGTCTTATTACAGGACAACTATTATGTCACAAGAACAAAACAAAAAGGTATCACGTAGTCAAAGTCATGCTTTTAATTGTCAACAAAAATGTGTTTTCTTTTAAACAGTTAATCGAAATAAAGAAAACACAGTGCAATAGCACATATGCGATCAGAAATTAGTTTGACGTGTTTGATAATCGTTTCTTTCACTGTAAACAAAGCAAGTGATTCATGAATAGATTTGTGCAAGTCAAATAAAAACCAATGAATGAACATGTATAGCATAAAAAGTGAAGTAAATACAGGCTTATAAAAACAAAATGTCATGTGAGATACTAAATACTTAACAAACAAACAAAAACAACAGACATACTACAACAGTGTAGTGGTGCCTAAAAATGTGATACAGAGACAATGCACATTGTACTAACACATAATTAAATTTACATGAGCAAATTTAGTCAATATCTCCATAATGACCTGAGGAATGTCTGTTATTAGTGATGACAGGAACACAGGGATGCATTATAATAACAAGATAGACACACATGTTCAGGCACATATTAGGACTTACATTATGTTAGAAGATAAAAACAAGAGCTTTCTGTTGACAGTATATTCCATTTTACTGAATGCTGATTTAACCAAATAAATGTTAACACACACACATACTTATATATAAAGTAAGAATACTGCAGTTTACACCTATAAAAATATAAGCATACTGATTTACAATTTTTCGAGTATGTAATAACTTTGAGTATGTAATAACTGAGATTATAGTTGTCTAGTAGCAGCAGTGCGAAGGTTTTAACGTGACCAATGCTGTTTAATGTGGCTTGACCCTTGGGCCAGATCAAATTTGGACCAAAACAAAAGGCAAGGTTCTGTGTGGTCATCAGATTCTTCTCACTGTGGACAGCCATCGGGCAACATATCAATCAGAAACAACTCCAGAATGAACAATGAAAAATGGCCGCTGATTCCAGGTAAGGTTAATCAGCTGGACTCTGTAAGTACACGATAAATGACATATGGTTAATATGGAATATATGGTACACTTTTATATCAATATACAGACTAAACTATTTTATAATGAATATTTTATCCGTCACAATCAATTTATAAGGCATAAACTTTATGTGATCTTCCAGTTTTGTGTTACATGGTTCAAAATTTGATTACACTGTTAGGTTTTTACTTTTGGGTTTCCCATTAACTATTTTCGAGTATAATAATCATCGTCTTTCAAATGAGATTTAAATTTAAGATATACATAAAATCTGCCACCTTTCCAAAGTGAAAACCTACCAGTGGGTAACCTGCCTTCAATTAGGCTTCATAAATTAATTAAGTGTAATAATGATTGAAAATGTAATGAAATGTTTAAATATTCTTTGTTTTCTTGGCACTTTGAATTTTAGACTTAAGTAAATAGCATTTTAACATGTTTGCATATATATTTTTCATTTTATGTATATATTCTATATTTATATGAAATTTATGTCTCCATGATAACCATGATGAACTGATGATGAAAACATATCAGTATGATAAAATGTTTGTTGTTGTTGATGTTTTCAAATAATAAGTCATCTTGTAAAAAAGAAACACAAAACAATATTTTTTAACAATGCATTTTGCATAATGAGCTTAATCACATACTTAACAGTGATTAAATCTATGTAGATAGTTAACACTCCATTCTATGAAATATAAGATAAATTCTATAGAAATTATACATGTATAAAGTGTCAATTTTGTGACTAAATACATCTTTTTAATCAAAATTTCATCCAATAATTTCACACTGTGTGAAAAAAATTATTAATGATTATACTAATGCTGGAGACATTTGTTTTACCCAACTGTCCATTTTTGTGTTTAGAATGCTTATTTTGTGGATATTGAGTTAATACAGAGGCTGCCATTTGCAGTATATTGTTGATTCTTTTCAGTAACAGTACTGGATAAAAACAACAACATTGTTTTGTCTAACAACTCAGATTTCTATACCACCCACTCGATATTGAGGTTGCAATTTGGACTACATTCTTTAAACATAAATGAATAAAATAAGCAAGTATTCATGTTCTGTGGAATTCATTCAATACATTGTCTTATTGATTGTGAAACTTTGACCCTTCCTTAGACAGGCTGTAGCTATGTCCACCAGTTGAGGCTGAGTGCACACGTGTCACCACAGTTTGCAAAGTTTGTTTATTGCTGTCGATCTAATAATATTAATTAAGCAATACAACACTATACACACTTATACAGCGTCACATTTATTGCTGAATAATAAGAGTTCATGTACAATATTTTCCGGATTATTTGACCGTTGTCCACGTAAAACCTTCAGTTTAGGGGGAAATGACCAAAGACGTTGACAACCTCCAACAAAGTCCTTTAATTAAATCAAATCCAAGAAAGGAAGCTAGTTATCATCTATAATTCGGGTTATATTGTGAAATGTAAAATGGGTAATGCTATAAGAAACAGCCATGTTTCTTGTAGGTATATATTTATAACTAAAACATTTGTTTTGTAATGCAAAATAAACGCCTATTTTTAGTAACAGGTAAGGAGCTCTAATGAAAGTACTGTTTTTTTTCTTAAATACAATACATTTAGTCTGTTCATTTAAATGTTTATCAATGATTTTATAGCAACTACTTGTTAAAGGATTGTAAAGTGAATGTTTAAAATACTTTGTATGCATATTTAAATTTAAATGTACAAACATTCTGTAAGTAAAATTACTCGCCTGCGTCCTTACTTTGCCTATCGCAGCGTTAGATTGATTTGCGTTTAAATATTACCTCAATTCAAGTGATCGTTATCGCTTCTCGGCCTTTTGGCTAAGATCAAAGTGTAGTATCTGTTCTTATCAGCTTAATATCTGATACGTCCCCCATTGGGGACTTCGATATTAAACTGATTTTTGGACATAGGTGACATGTCAGGGGCTTGCTCCGCTCTCGCCACGGGTTGGCCCGGTATTGCAGTACCTCCGGGATCGGCCCACTTTCCCTTCGGGAAATAAAAAACACAAAAAGTTTAAATAATTTGAAAGAGTCAACCGCCGACGTTCATTCACTGAAGACTTCAACATTTACAGACATGAATGAGCATTTCAAAACACTTCTTAAGGTCGTCCTCTTACGTCACAGAATTGAGTCAAAACCAACGCCACTGTAAGTGACATGGAGACAGGAATACAGTAGACATAATTTGTTAAGTTGGCAGTTTTCCCCTTCCCCACCGAATGCCCAGTCGTCCCTCTGAGCAGGAGCCGGATCTACACAATCTCTCTCAGCCTAGTCAATGCATGTTTCACATGTTAAGACAAGTAATGGCTGTTAATGAGAGAGATTCTGAAAATGACAGACAAAACGTAAGTATTTAGTGAGAAGTTTTATTCCTGTAGTATTGGATAACAAAGCATAACAATTTCAATGGAATAAAGAAAAACAATTGCACAAATTGGTCGAAATTATACAAACCCAAACAAAACATGTTCCACTACCACTTCCTTTCTTTGTTTTACCAGCAACTTTTATTCTGCAAAACAAATAAGGCTAAAAGTTATTTGTATGTGTTATTCTTGCCATGTTAATCAACATTTCATTCTTCCATAGAGTCTGGATGATCACAAAATAACATAACTCTTAAAACATCAAAGTCTCAGTGGTTTCCTGTTTATAAACTTAAGCTTAATTTAGCTGCCTTTTGTATTGCAATTAATAAAAAGATTGCAGACAATATTTTGAAAGATAAGGTTCGATAACTGGTATTCTGAACCATTAATCCGCATTGTTCACACACCAGATACTGTGTTGCCTTCAGTCAATTCAACTATGAGAAACAAATAATTTCAAATAAAGGACCAAATTTTGAGATGAAACCAGAATAAATTCTTAACACGGTCAAGAATATTTATGGTAAAAACTTTAACTGCCCTGATAATTGTCAATGGAATGGAAAAATATAACTACCTGATATTTTTCTTAATTAAATCTTAATTGGCCAACAATACTGTTTTTCTGATGACAAAACTCAGACTTTACAGTATTATTGAATGTTCAAAAATTTAAAATCGAAGTCATATGCAAATTAGACATTAGTAACAAGTGAGGTGTTACAAGCTATGGATACACATATAATAGAATAACTTTTATGATAAATTTCCGCCATTTTTATAAACACATTCACCGTCTTATTACAGGACAACTATTATGTCACAAGAACAAAACAAAAAGGTATCACGTAGTCAAAGTCATGCTTTTAATTGTCAACAAAAATGTGTTTTCTTTTAAACAGTTAATCGAAATAAAGAAAACACAGTGCAATAGCACATATGCGATCAGAAATTAGTTTGACGTGTTTGATAATCGTTTCTTTCACTGTAAACAAAGCAAGTGATTCATGAATAGATTTGTGCAAGTCAAATAAAAACCAATGAATGAACATGTATAGCATAAAAAGTGAAGTAAATACAGGCTTATAAAAACAAAATGTCATGTGAGATACTAAATACTTAACAAACAAACAAAAACAACAGACATACTACAACAGTGTAGTGGTGCCTAAAAATGTGATACAGAGACAATGCACATTGTACTAACACATAATTAAATTTACATGAGCAAATTTAGTCAATATCTCCATAATGACCTGAGGAATGTCTGTTATTAGTGATGACAGGAACACAGGGATGCATTATAATAACAAGATAGACACACATGTTCAGGCACATATTAGGACTTACATTATGTTAGAAGATAAAAACAAGAGCTTTCTGTTGACAGTATATTCCATTTTACTGAATGCTGATTTAACCAAATAAATGTTAACACACACACATACTTATATATAAAGTAAGAATACTGCAGTTTACACCTATAAAAATATAAGCATACTGATTTACAATTTTTCGAGTATGTAATAACTTTGAGTATGTAATAACTGAGATTATAGTTGTCTAGTAGCAGCAGTGCGAAGGTTTTAACGTGACCAATGCTGTTTAATGTGGCTTGACCCTTGGGCCAGATCAAATTTGGACCAAAACAAAAGGCAAGGTTCTGTGTGGTCATCAGATTCTTCTCACTGTGGACAGCCATCGGGCAACATATCAATCAGAAACAACTCCAGAATGAACAATGAAAAATGGCCGCTGATTCCAGGTAAGGTTAATCAGCTGGACTCTGTAAGTACACGATAAATGACATATGGTTAATATGGAATATATGGTACACTTTTATATCAATATACAGACTAAACTATTTTATAATGAATATTTTATCCGTCACAATCAATTTATAAGGCATAAACTTTATGTGATCTTCCAGTTTTGTGTTACATGGTTCAAAATTTGATTACACTGTTAGGTTTTTACTTTTGGGTTTCCCATTAACTATTTTCGAGTATAATAATCATCGTCTTTCAAATGAGATTTAAATTTAAGATATACATAAAATCTGCCACCTTTCCAAAGTGAAAACCTACCAGTGGGTAACCTGCCTTCAATTAGGCTTCATAAATTAATTAAGTGTAATAATGATTGAAAATGTAATGAAATGTTTAAATATTCTTTGTTTTCTTGGCACTTTGAATTTTAGACTTAAGTAAATAGCATTTTAACATGTTTGCATATATATTTTTCATTTTATGTATATATTCTATATTTATATGAAATTTATGTCTCCATGATAACCATGATGAACTGATGATGAAAACATATCAGTATGATAAAATGTTTGTTGTTGTTGATGTTTTCAAATAATAAGTCATCTTGTAAAAAAGAAACACAAAACAATATTTTTTAACAATGCATTTTGCATAATGAGCTTAATCACATACTTAACAGTGATTAAATCTATGTAGATAGTTAACACTCCATTCTATGAAATATAAGATAAATTCTATAGAAATTATACATGTATAAAGTGTCAATTTTGTGACTAAATACATCTTTTTAATCAAGATTTCATCCAATAATTTCACACTGTGTGAAAAAAATTATTAATGATTATACTAATGCTGGAGACATTTGTTTTACCCAACTGTCCATTTTTGTGTTTAGAATGCTTATTTTGTGGATATTGAGTTAATACAGAGGCTGCCATTTGCAGTATATTGTTGATTCTTTTCAGTAACAGTACTGGATAAAAACAACAACATTGTTTTGTCTAACAACTCAGATTTCTATACCACCCACTCGATATTGAGGTTGCAATTTGGACTACATTCTTTAAACATAAATGAATAAAATAAGCAAGTATTCATGTTCTGTGGAATTCATTCAATACATTGTCTTATTGATTGTGAAACTTTGACCCTTCCTTAGACAGGCTGTAGCTATGTCCACCAGTTGAGGCTGAGTGCACACGTGTCACCACAGTTTGCAAAGTTTGTTTATTGCTGTCGATCTAATAATATTAATTAAGCAATACAACACTATACACACTTATACAGCGTCACATTTATTGCTGAATAATAAGAGTTCATGTACAATATTTTCCGGATTATTTGACCGTTGTCCACGTAAAACCTTCAGTTTAGGGGGAAATGACCAAAGACGTTGACAACCTCCAACAAAGTCCTATAATTAAATCAAATCCAAGAAAGGAAGCTAGTTATCATCTATAATTCGGGTAATATTGTGAAATGTAAAATGGGTAATGTTATAAGAAACAGCCATGTTTCTTGTAGGTATATATTTATAACTAAAACATTTGTTTTGTAATGCACAATAAACGCCTATTTTTAGTAACAGGTAAGGAGCTCTAATGAAAGTACTGTTTTTTATTTCTTAAATACAACACATTTAGTCTGTTCATTTAAATGTTTATCAATGATTTTATAGCAACTACTTGTTAAAGGATTGTAAAGTGAATGTTTAAAATACTTTGTATGCATATTTAAATTTAAATGTACAAACATTCTGTAAGTAAAATTACTCGCCTGCGTCCTTACTTTGCCTATCGCAGCGTTAGATTGATTTGCGTTTAAATATTACCTCAATTCAAGTGATCGTTATCGCTTCTCGGCCTTTTGGCTAAGATCAAAGTGTAGTATCTGTTCTTATCAGCTTAATATCTGATACGTCCCCCATTGGGGACTTCGATATTAAACTGATTTTTGGACATAGGTGAGATGTCAGGGGCTTGCTCCGCTCTCGCCACGGCTTGGCCCGGTATTGCAGTACCTCCGGGATCGGCCCACTTTCCCTTCGGGAAATAAAAAACACAAAAAGTTTAAATAATTTGAAAGAGTCAACCGCCGACGTTCATTCACTGAAGACTTCAACATTTACAGACATGAATGAGCATTTCAAAACACTTCTTAAGGTCGTCCTCTTACGTCACAGAATTGAGTCAAAACCAACGCCACTGTAAGTGACATGGAGACAGGAATACAGTAGACATAATTTGTTAAGTTGGCAGTTTTCCCCTTCCCCACCGAATGCCCAGTCGTCCCTCTGAGCAGGAGCCGGATCTACACAATCTCTCTCAGCCTAGTCAATGCATGTTTCACATGTTAAGACAAGTAATGGCTGTTAATGAGAGAGATTCTGAAAATGACAGACAAAACGTAAGTATTTAGTGAGAAGTTTTATTCCTGTAGTATTGGATAACAAAGCATAACAATTTCAATGGAATAAAGAAAAACAATTGCACAAATTGGTCGAATTATACAAACCCAAACAAAACATGTTCCACTACCACTTCCTTTCTTTGTTTTACCTAGCAACTTTTATTCTGCAAAACAAATAAGGCTAAAAGTTATTTGTATGTGTTATTCTTGCCATGTTAATCAACATTTCATTCTTCCATAGAGTCTGGATGATCACAAAATAACATAACTCTTAAAACATCAAAGTCTCAGTGGTTTCCTGTTTATAAACTTAAGCTTAATTTAGCTGCCTTTTGTATTGCAATTAATAAAAAGATTGCAGACAATATTTTGAAAGATAAGGTTCGATAACTGGTATTCTGAACCATTAATCCGCATTGTTCACACACCAGATACTGTGTTGCCTTCAGTCAATTCAACTATGAGAAACAAATAATTTCAAATAAAGGACCAAATTTTGAGATGAAACCAGAATAAATTCTTAACACGGTCAAGAATATTTATGGTAAAAACTTTAACTGCCCTGATAATTGTCAATGGAATGGAAAAATATAACTACCTGATATTTTTCTTAATTAAATCTTAATTGGCCAACAATACTGTTTTTCTGATGACAAAACTCAGACTTTACAGTATTATTGAATGTTCAAAAATTTAAAATCGAAGTCATATGCAAATTAGACATTAGTAACAAGTGAGGTGTTACAAGCTATGGATACACATATAATAGAATAACTTTTATGATAAATTTCCGCCATTTTTATAAACACATTCACCGTCTTATTACAGGACAACTATTATGTCACAAGAACAAAACAAAAAGGTATCACGTAGTCAAAGTCATGCTTTTAATTGTCAACAAAAATGTGTTTTCTTTTAAACAGTTAATCGAAATAAAGAAAACACAGTGCAATAGCACATATGCGATCAGAAATTAGTTTGACGTGTTTGATAATCGTTTCTTTCACTGTAAACAAAGCAAGTGATTCATGAATAGATTTGTGCAAGTCAAATAAAAACCAATGAATGAACATGTATAGCATAAAAAGTGAAGTAAATACAGGCTTATAAAAACAAAATGTCATGTGAGATACTAAATACTTAACAAACAAACAAAAACAACAGACATACTACAACAGTGTAGTGGTGCCTAAAAATGTGATACAGAGACAGTGTACATTGTACTAACACATAATTAATTAAATTTACATGAGCAAATTTAGTCAATATCTCCATAATGACCTGAGGAATGTCTGTTATTAGTGATGACAGGAACACAGGGATGCATTATAATAACAAGATAGACACACATGTTCAGGCACATATTAGGACTTACATTATGTTAGAAGATAAAAACAAGAGCTTTCTGTTGACAGTATATTCCATTTTACTGAATGCTGATTTAACCAAATAAATGTTAACACACACACATACTTATATATAAAGTAAGAATACTGCAGTTTACACCTATAAAAATATAAGCATACTGATTTACAATTTTTCGAGTATGTAATAACTTTGAGTATGTAATAACTGAGATTATAGTTGTCTAGTAGCAGCAGTGCGAAGGTTTTAACGTGACCAATGCTGTTTAATGTGGCTTGACCCTTGGGCCAGATCAAATTTGGACCAAAACAAAAGGCAAGGTTCTGTGTGGTCATCAGATTCTTCTCACTGTGGACAGCCATCGGGCAACATATCAATCAGAAACAACTCCAGAATGAACAATGAAAAATGGCCGCTGATTCCAGGTAAGGTTAATCAGCTGGACTTTGTAAGTACACGATAAATGACATATGGTTAATATGGAATATATGGTACACTTTTATATCAATATACAGACTAAACTATTTTATAATGAATATTTTATCCGTCACAATCAATTTATAAGGCATAAACTTTATGTGATCTTCCAGTTTTGTGTTACATGGTTCAAAATTTGATTACACTGTTAGGTTTTTACTTTTGGGTTTCCCATTAACTATTTTCGAGTATAATAATCATCGTCTTTCAAATGAGATTTAAATTTAAGATATACATAAAATCTGCCACCTTTCCAAAGTGAAAACCTACCAGTGGGTAACCTGCCTTCAATTAGGCTTCATAAATTAATTAAGTGTAATAATGATTGAAAATGTAATGAAATGTTTAAATATTCTTTGTTTTCTTGGCACTTTGAATTTTAGACTTAAGTAAATAGCATTTTAACATGTTTGCATATATATTTTTCATTTTATGTATATATTCTATATTTATATGAAATTTATGTCTCCATGATAACCATGATGAACTAATGATGAAAACATATCAGTATGATAAAATGTTTGTTGTTGTTGATGTTTTCAAATAAAAAGTCATCTTGTAAAAAAGAAACACAAAACAATATTTTTTAACAATGCATTTTGCATAATGAGCTTAATCACATACTTGACAGTGATTAAATCTATGTAGATAGTTAACACTCCATTCTATGAAATATAAGATAAATTCTATAGAAATTATACATGTATAAAGTGTCAATTTTGTGACTAAATACATCTTTTTAATCAAGATTTCATCCAATAATTTTACACTGTGTGACAAAAATTATTAATGATTTTACTAATGCTGGAGATATTTGTTTTTACCCAACTGTCCATTTTTGTGTTTAGAATGCTTATTTTGTGGATATTGAGTTAATACAGAGGCTGCCATTTGCAGTATATTGTTGATTCTTTTCAGTAACAGTACTGGATAAAAACAACAACATTGTTTTGTCTAACAACTCAGATTTCTATACCACCCACTCGATATTGAGGTTGCAATTTGGACTGCATTCTTTAAACATAAATGAATAAAATAAGCAAGTATTCATGTTCTGTGGAATTCATTCAATACATTGTCTTATTGATTGTGAAACTTTGACCCTTCCTTAGACAGGCTGTAGCTTTGTCCACCAGTTGAGGCTGAGTGCACACGTGTTACCACAGTTTGCAAAGTTTGTTTATTGCTGTCGATCTAATAATATTAATTAAGCAATACAACACTATACACAATTATACAGCGTCACATTTCTTGCTGAATAATAGGAGTTCATGTACAATATTTTCCGGATTATTTGACCGTTGTCCACGTAAAACCTTCAGTTTATGGGGAAATGACCAAAGACGTTGACAACCTCCAACAAAGTCCTGTAATTAAATCAAATCCAAGAAAGGAAGCTAGTTATCATCTATAATTCGGGTAATATTGTGAAATGTAAAATGGGTAATGTTATAAGAAACAACCATGTTTCTTGTAGGTATACATACATATATAACTAAAACATTTGTTTATGTAATGCACAATAAACGCCTATTTTAAGTAACAGGTAAGGAGCTCTAATGAAAATACTGTTGTTTCTTATCTTAAATACAACATATTTAGTCTGTTCATTTAAATGTTTATCAATGATTTTATAGCAATTACTTGTTAAAGGATTGTAAAGTGAATGTTTAAAATACTTTGTATGCATATTTAAATGTACAAACATTCTGTAAGTAAAATTACTCGCCTGCGTCCTTACTTTGCCTGTCGCAGCGTTAGATTGATTTGCGTTTAAATATTACCGCAATTCAAGTGATCGTTATCGCTTCTCGGCCTTTTGGCTAAGATCAAAGTGTAGTATCTGTTCTTATCAGCTTAATATCTGATACGTCCCCCATTTGGGGACTTCGATATTAAACTGATTTTTGGACATAGGTGAGATGTCAGGGGCTTGCTCCGCTCTCGCCACGGGTTGGCCCGGTATTGCAGTACCTCCGGGATCGGCCCACTTTCCCTTCGTGGAATAAAAAACACAAAAAGTTTAAATAACTTGAAAGAGTCAACCGCCGACGTTCATTCACTGAAGACTTCAAAATTTACAGACATGAATGAGCACTTCAAAATGCTTGCAAAAACACTTCTTAAGGTCGTCCTCTTACATCACAGAATTGAGTCAAAACAAACACCACTATAAGTAAGATGGAGACAGGAATACAGTAGACATAATTTGTTAAGTTGTCAGTTTTCCCCTTCCCCACCGAATGCTCATTTGTCCCTCTGAGCAGGAGCTGGCTGATTTGGATCTACACAATCTCTCTCAGCCTAGTCAAGGCATGTTTCACATGTTAAGACAAGTAATGGCTGTTAATGAGAGAGATTCTGAAAATGACAGACAAAACGTAAGTATTTAGTGAGAAGTTTTATTCCTGTAGTATTGGATAACAAAGCATAACATTTCAATGGAATAAAGAAAAACAATTGCACAAATTGGTCGAAATTATACAAACCCAAACAAAACATGTTCCACTACCACTTCCTTTCTTTGTTTTACCAGCAACTTTTATTCTGTAATACAAATTAGGCTAAAAGTACCTGGTTTCGGTATGTGTTATACTTCCCATGTTAATCAACATTTCATTCTTCCATAGAGTCTGGATGATCACAAAATAACATAACTCTTAAAACATCAAAGTCTCAGTGGTTTCCTGTTTATAAACTTAAGCTTAATTTAGCTGTCTTTTGTATTGCAATTATTAAAAGGATTGCAGACAATATCATTTTGCAAGATAAGGTTCGATAACTGGTATTCTTAACCATTAATCCGCATTGTTCACACACCAGATACTGTGTTGCTTTCAGTCAATTCAACTATGAAAAACAAAAAAATTCAAATAAAGGACCAAATTTTGAGATGAAACCAGAATAAATTCTTAACACGGTCAAGAATATTTATGGTAAAAAATTTAACTGCCCTGATAATTGTCAATGGAATGGAAAAATATAACTACCTGATATTTTTCTTAATTAAATCTTAATTGGTCAACAATACTGTTTTTCTGATGACAAAACTCAGGCTTTACAGTATTATTGAATGTTCAAAAATTTAAAATCTAAGTCATGTACACAAATAAGACATTAGTAACAAGTGAGGTGTTACAAGCTATGGATACACAAATAATAGAATAACTTTTATGATAAATTTCCGCCATTTTTATAAACACATTCACCGTCTTATTACAGGACAACTATTATGTCACAAGAACAAAACAAAAAGGTATCACGTAGTCAAAGTCATGCTTTTAATTGTCAACAAAAATGTGTTTTCTTTTCAACAGTTAATCGAAATAAAGAAAACACAGTGCAATAGCACATATGCGATCAGAAATTAGTTTGACGTGTTTGATAATCGTTTCTTTCATTGTAAACAAAGCAAGTGATTCATGAATAGATTTGTGCAAGTCAAATAAAAACCAATGAATGAACATGTATAGCATAAAAAGTGAAGTAAATACAGGCTTATAAAAACAAAATGTCATGTGAGATACTAAATACTTAACAAACAAACAAAAACAACAGACATACTACAACAGTGTAGTGGTGCCTAAAAATGTGATACAGAGACAATGCACATTGTACTAACACATAATTAAATTTACATGAGCAAATTGAGTCAATATCTCCATAATGACCTGAGGAATGTCTGTTATTAGTGATGACAGGAACACAGGGATGCATTATAATAACAAGATAGACACAGATGTTCAGGCACATATTAGGACTTACATTATGTTAGAAGATTAAAACAAGAGCTTTCTGTTGACAGTATATTCCATTTTACTATGTAAATTATAAGTCGAAAAAGGGACACAACTCTTCCAAAATGTACTTTTAGGGCAGAACAAGTACTCCAAGTATGAAGTAAATCTCTTTGACGATATTTTTGGGAAATGGACCTTAATATAAAGGTTATTTATGTTTAACTGTTTTTAGTTTAGTCAAAGTAAACAGTGAGTACACGTAACAGATTCTAGATTTTCAACTATGAGTCATGTCCTCAACATTATACCATAAACACTTGATAAAAGTGCACGATGATGTATCATACGCACCCTTAAAATGGGGCCAAAAATCAGGATGACGAATGCTGATTTAACACACACATATACCTTTATATAAAGTAACAATACTGCAGTGCGATACTGCAGTTTACACCTAAAAAAATATAAGCATACTGATTTACAATTTTTCGAGTATGTAATAACTGAGATTATACAATTGGATGGTATATAACTATTGAATTATGTGTGATTATTTTTTTAAAAATATTAAGTTATACGAAGTATTTACAAAATCAAAGGTTTATTTTAAATATATAGTGTAATATATAGCACACTTCTTAATACATACAATGATCTCTTAAACTATAAATATTTTTACAGGCAAAACATATTCAGTTTCTTAACTGCAATTCTATGTTTATGACAAAATGAACAAAGCAAATTTATATTAGAATATAACTTCAAAACAATAACAACATGACCTTATAACAAATTAAGCTTTTGTTTTAAAACATGAAATTCAGACATCTTTGATTATGTTCTATACACAATAAAAACAGCATTATTCTTGGTAGCTTTAGGAAAGTAAATTTACCAGCTCAAAATGTAACATGTACAGAACATTTGAATAATTTTAAAATTTAAATCCTTGAACATTTTCATTGTTAAGACATTAAACTTTTCTCATAAGTTATTTGATTTTTTATATCATTACAGTGTAAACTCATATCTATGTGCAAATAAGGTCCTTATTAAAATTCATCCATTAATCTATGACAAAAGACAATTGAATTACATATACTGTATAGGTACTTTCAATAGTTTCAAAATTTCCTGAAGCTCTCATTTTTATTATTCGTTTTTTTAATGTGCATCGAAATGATATGTTGGGAGTTTTAAGGCATCAACTGTGTACTCATTATTTGTGAAATCAGCATTAAAAATGATTCTAAACATTGTGAGAATATTAAAATGCCACATATTTACACATGAAATGATATGCATTTTATCTTATATTTTTTCGCCTTTCCATCTGTCTCACTCTCTCCCTTTCTTTCTTGTCATCAACCATCCATTCTTCCATACTTTGTATCATAGCCTGCCAGTATGTACTTTATAAACATTTTACAATAGTGAACAATAATGCCATAAATGTAGAGAATAAGTCAGTCATTGACTGTTACACAATATTGCACATACCAATGTCAGCGCCATAACAGTCATTAAGAGAGTTCCTTTGGCATAGGGATTTCAGATAGAACAAAAACATGTAACTCAAAAATAATAAATTTAATGACCATCCTCTCAATACTTATATTATTGTTATGGGATTTTAAGTGTTGCTCTTTTGTTTATTCTTTCAGAAAATACCGGTGCATACAAGTATTAGACTTATAGTAATAGAAAAATAATAAAGACAAAAAACAACAACCTGTCAGCCAAATAATCTATTAGAATTTCTTGGCTGGTTAGAGAAACACTGCACCTTCATTCTGCCTCCTCTATCTTAGCAGTAAAGAAAGCTGGCTAGTCTTTACTAAGTATTTTCAAACACATGATCTATTTCTATTTATTTACAAAACTTTTAAATGAAGGAAAGATCTACTAAAAGTCAATTGAATACACAAATGGTTTAAATCATTGACATTGACACTCACGATCTATTGACTGTAAAACCTCTTTTAGATTATAACAAAAAGCATCTCTTGACATATCAGGAAGTGTATCCAAAGGACAATTAAAATTATCATAAATACATCAACAATTTGAAGTATTATTATTGCTCTATATCCTGACACAGGGTGAAAATAATAGTTTGTTAGTGTCATAATAAATCGTTGTTACCAGCATCATAATATCCAATTGTAATTCCATTATGACAATGTAATAACCTAAACTTTCCTCCACTCTCTTTCTTTCTAAACAAAGCTGACTATAACAGGGTAGAATAAAGCCTTCACCAGAATTGGGTCCATCTGATTCATACGCCATAGAGTTCCAGACAGCTATAGTCCAATGTCATCAGTTAAGCAGTCATCATCTTGATGTTATAAACATCTGGGGTCAAGTCTGAGACTATTCTCTTGCATATGATTGGTCAGATTTGAATAACATTGTGAATGTAAACAATCAGACATGATCCAAGATTCATACATAGGTTATGAAACTTTAAGCTCAAGTTAGAGACTTTAAAACATCTGATTGGTCAATATCCTATGAATATGTGTTCATACTTAAATTAGCTGTGATTGCTGGCTCAAGTAGAATCTTCCCTCAGTGTTTGTATATTGACACATTCAGTAACACATGTATGTGTTGTCATGCTTGCTCAGGCATATCATTTACCTATCATCACTTTCACGGTATATGATTTTAGCAAACAGAAAGGGGTGATGAAGAAAGTTATCATTTAAACATTTCTGGAGCCAAGGAATTACAGGGTTCTAAAGGAGTCGGCATTATAAAGGACCATGGTTTTAGGAGTTCCAGTGTTTTCCAATAGGTTAAAAACTGTCTAATTTCACATACAATACTTTAACCTGTTTGAGTCAATACCAATTGTATCTTTTATCAAAATGACCAATCAGATAATGGAGAAATAAATTTAACTTGACCAATTAGATAAGGAATACTGGAACATGACCAATCAGATAGGGATTAAAGGAATCTGACCAATCAAATAATGGAAAAAAAGTCTCACACTTGAGTACCATGATGTACAGCATCAGGCCCCTTGTTCACTGTAGTGTAACCACTGATCCAGGTGAGTCTAGAAAGTGATTAGTAAGACTTGACTCTACACAGCGAAGAGTGCATCATAGTTGTCTAGTAGCAGCAGTGCGAAGGTGTTAACGTGACCCATGGTGTTTAGTGTGGCTTGACCCTTGAGCCAGATCAAATTTGGACAAAAACAGATGGCAAGGTTTTGTGTGGTCATCAGATTTCTTCGCACTGTGGGCAGCCACCTGGGCTACATATCAAAAACAACTTCAGAATGGACAATGAAAAAATGGCCACTGATTCCAGTTAATATTAATCAGCTGGATGTTGTCATCAGATTCAAAATAGTTACTGTATTATTGCATTGTGTCTCATATCATTATAAGCCATATATATGATGTAAACAAAAAGTTTCTAAATTTATAACAGCTTTAAAAATATAAGTGACATCATTTACACTAAATACTGTCAATATCAAAATAAACAACAACAACATTATTATAGCATGTATGGTCATTTCTATTATCTTAGTAAAACTTAACTATTTAAAGAATGTTCGCATTTCCATTTGTCATACCTCAACCAGGAGATCAAGGATGTATTTGAGGACCTAGTAGTTATTGTCGGGCAGTTCTTCTGTCAACATACGGCGGGCCTCCACAATCTGACGCTCCTTCTCCTGCCCTAGAACCAGTATTATAAACATGTCAACGATTGTATACTCAGGTGGTCTGAACAACTGAGTCAAACATTAATGATAAAGTATTGATTAAGCAAGTGAGTCAAACATTAATGATATTGCACTGACTAAAAAACTGTGTCAAACATTAATGATATAGCACTGACTAAACAACTGAGTCAAACAGTAATGATATAGCACTGACTAAACAACTGAGTCAAACAGTCATGATATAGCACTGACTAAACAACTGAGTCAAACAGTAATGATATAGCACTGACTAAACAACTGAGTCAAACAGTAATGATATAGCACTGACTAAACAACTGAGTCAAACAGTAATGATATAGCACTGACTAAACAACTGAGTCAAACAGTCGTGATATAGCACTGACTAAACAACTTAGTCAAACATTGATGATATAGCACTGACTAAACAACTGAGTCAAACAGTAATGATATAGCACTGACTAAACAACTGAGTCAAACAGTAATGATATAGCACTGACTACACAACTGAGTCAAACATTAATGATATAGCACTGACTAAACAACTGAGTCAAACAGTAATGATATAGCACTGACTAAACAACTGAGTCAAACAGTAATGATATAGCACTGACTAAACAACGGAATCAAACAGTAATGATATAGCACTGACTAAACAACTGAGTCAAACATTAATGATATAACACTGACTAAACAACTGAGTCAAACAGTAATGATATAGCACTGACTAAACAACTGAGTCAAACAGTAATGATATAGCACTGACTAAACAACTGAGTCAAACAGTAATGATATAGCACTGACTAAACAACTGAGTCAAACAGTAATGATATAGCACTGACTCAACAACTTAGTCAAACAGTAATGATATAGAACTGACTAAACAACTGAGTCAAACAGTAATGATAAAGCACTGACTGAACAACTGAGTCAAACAGTAATGATATAGCACTGACTAAACAACTGAGTCAAACAGTAATGATATAGCACTGACTAAACAACTGAGTCAAACATTAATGATATAGCACTGACTAAACAACTGAGTCAAACATTAATCATATAGCACTGACTAAACAAGTGAGTCAAACAGTAATGATATAGCACTGACTAAACAACTGAGTCAAACAGTAATGATATAGCACTGACTAAACAACTGAGTCAAACAGTAATGATATAGCACTGACTAAACAACTGAGTCAAACAGTAATGATATAGCACTGACTAAACAACAGAGTCAAACAGTAATGATATAGCACTGACTAAACAACTGAGTCAAACATTAATGATATAGCACTGACTAAACAACTGAGTCAAACAGTAATGATATAGCACTGACTAAACAACTGAGTCAAACATTAATGATATAGCACTGACTAAACAAATGAGTCAAACAGTAATGATATAGCACTGACTAAACAACTGAGTCAAACAGTAATGATATAGCACTGACTAAACAACTGTGTCAAACATTAATGATATAGCACTGACTAAACAACTGAGTCAAACAGTAATGATATAGCACTGACTAAACAACTGAGTCAAACATTGATGATATAGCACTGACTAAACAACTGAGTCAAACAGTAATGATATAGCACTGACTAAACAACTGAGTCAAACAGTAATGATATAGCACTGACTAAACAACTGAGTCAAACAGTAATGATATAGCACTGACTAACAACTGAGTCAAACAGTAATGATATAGCAATAACTAAACAACTGAGTCAAACAGTAATAATTTGACATGATCTGAAAAAGTGCATCAAATATTAATGAGACTTTTATGAATAGTCTCCCCTGAATAATCACTAAATGCAAGTATTCATTTGTTCTACTCACTTTTTATGCTTCTGCTCTATGGAGTGTTTGTTGACTTTCTTATGATACCCAGGTTAACCATCATCAATTTACATTTCCATCTTCCTTTTTAAATAAGATATCTCTATAAATATTTAAATAAATTTGAAGCTTATATTTATGCAAAAGTAAGAAATGTCACTGTTTGTAGTTGCAATATCTACAAAAGCACAGGCGATAAAGTTCAGGAATTCCAACTATAGGACCTACCTACTGTTTGGAATACCCCGGTTATTAACTAACAGGGAAGAACCAAAAGTGTCCTAACGTTTTTGAACTTTTTTATCCTGTTATAAGTTCACCAACCTAAAAACCTAGATTTCATCTGGACTGTGAACCTAGGTTGTGTCTCTGAGTCATTTTGTGAAACTACTCTTTCATTTGGAATTTTTAGATTGCCGAGGCTTTTATCTCCTGTACATACTGTACATATGTTATTAGTTAATTTTTTTTATCAGTTATTATGTATGTATATACGTTCATTATATCTGTTTTACTCCCGATGCAGGTGCTTACTGTTAGTTGTTTCACTTTGACGGGATATTTTTATTTACACTGTTTGATTGATATAAAAACCTTCAGAAAGTGCGAGGTTGAAGCGCTCCACAAACCAGGATTACGCACCCCAGTTGGTCCTTTTGTCGACTGACCGTTCCAAGGCGGTAACTGATGTTTTTTCTTTTTGTGTGTTATGTCTCGTCTCTGTGTTGTTGTCACATTTACATTTAACTTGTTTGCCTTTGTCTACATGTAGGTACAATTTAACTATCTGTGAAAATTTTGATAGGACCTTTTCTTATTTACCTATTAAGCATGTCGCTGATTAGCTCAGCATAAATCCAAATACAAACCACCTTCAACAGCAATGTAAACATTGGACCTATCAGGCAAGCAACCATTTATTACATTCTTGTACTTTGTACTTTGTATTATACAATGGGCCTATATTATGGTAATGTACCTGGTACATTTGCATTGCAAGGATTTCTGAAAGACACATCTCTTATATCCACTATGAATGATATTTGTGTATGTATGCTATTTTTAAAAGTCGTTTTAAGCTTTATATTCATTTTTCTACCTGTGATCATTGTTTGATTTACTACCTGTTAATATTAAAATGAATTTGACTTAAATTTTTATGCATTATGTAATGGCAACATTTTCCCATAACAAACAATTAGAATATATGAACATCTTATATTCTTAGTTTAAAATATTTGCTTCTTTTGTCAATGTGTTATGACAGAACATGTACTTAGGTGGTAACGACCTGGAGCTGAGTGTAGTACACAGTCTTGCCCCAGAGACCAATGTTATGTCAAGTCTTGGGTAGAACATGTACTTTGGTAATACCGACCTGGAGCTGTGTGTGGTACACAGTCTTGTTCCAGAGACCAATGTTATGTCAAGTCTTGGGTAGAACATGTACTTTGGTAATACCGACCTGGAGCTGTGTGTGGTACACAGTCTTGCTCCAGAGACCAATGTTATGTCAAGTCTTGGGTAGAACATGTACTTTGGTAATACCGACCTGGAGCTGTGTGTGGTACACAGTCTTGCTCCAGAGACCAATGTTATGTCAAGTCTTGGGTAGAACATGTACTTTGGTAATACCGACCTGGAGCTGTGTGTGGTACACAGTCTTGCTCCAGAGACCAATGTTATGTCAAGTCTTGGGTAGAACATGTACTTAGGTAATACCGACCTGGAGCTGTGTGTGGTACACAGTCTTGCTAGAGACCAATGTTATGTCAAGTCTTGGGTAGAACATGTACTTAGGTAATACGACCTGGAGCTGTGTGTGGTACACAGTCTTGCTCCAGAGACCAATGTTATGTCAAGTCTTGGGTAGAACATGTACTTGGTATACCACCTGGAGCTGAGTGTGGTACACAGTCTTGCTCCAGAGACCACTGTTATGTCAGTCTTGGGTAGAACATGTACTTTGGTAATACCGACCTGGAGCTGTGTGTGGTACACAGTCTTGCTCCAGAGACCACTGTTATGTCAGTCTTGGTAGAACATGTCTTTGGTATACGACCTGGAGCTGTGTGTGGTACAGTCTTGCTCCAGACCACTGTTTTATGTCAGTCTTGGGTAGAACATGTACTTAGGTGATAACGACCTGGAGCTGTGTGTGGTACACAGTCTTGCTCTAGAGACCAATGTATGTCAAGTCTTGGGTAGAACATGTACTTAGGTAATACCAACCTGGAGCTGAGTGTGGTACACAGTCTTGCTCCAGAGACCACTGTTTTATGACAGGTCTTGGGTAGAACATGTACTTTGGTAATACCGACCTGGAGCTGAGTGTGGTACACAGTCTTGCTCCAGAGACCACTGTTTTATGACAGGTCTTAGGTAGAACATGTCCTTTGGTAATACCGACCTGGAGCTGTGTGTGGTAAACAGTCTTGCTCCAGTGACCACTGTTTTATGACAGGTCTTGGGTAGAACATGTACTTAGGTGGTAACGACCTGGAGCTGTGTGTGGTACACAGTCTTGCTCCAGAGACCACTGTTTTATGACAGGTCTTGGGTAGAACATGTACTTAGGTGGTAACGACCTGGAGCTGAGTGTGGTACACAGTCTTGCCCCAGAGACCTATGTGTTATGTCAGGTCTTGGGTTAAAACCTGGAACCTCATGAATCCCAAGGCTAGGCCATAATGTGACAGTGATTCCTGCTAGCTTGCAGAAATAGCATTGTTGGTTAAAATATAGGTTTAAATTCATTAAGATAGTATTGAAGATAGAAAATAAATAGTGGTTTATATTAGAGATAATAAAGTTACATGTAAATAATAAGCCAATTTGTTGAAAGTGTTACTAAAATTAATTCAAAATTATCTTCCATTATCAGGGAAATAATAAAACTCCCTCTCATGTTATACTTCTGTTATTCAGGATGAGGAGGAGGCGGAGCAGGGAGAATTCCATGACATTGCTCAACACGGGATCCTGGAAGTTGCCGGGGATGACGTGTATGGCAGAAAGGTCATCGTGTTCTCAGCATCTAAACTGCCACCCAAGACTGACATAGATCATGTCAAGCTTCTGGAGTAAGTACAGCAGAATACTGTGACAATATGAGGGTTTGATTGCATCAATTATAGAAGAGATAACATGTGTAGCTTTGTTGCATAAAATACTGACCTGTTATGATGTCTTATTGTTTTCTCTTCACCTTTTTTATCAGTTGTTGTTAACATGCCAATGGATTATTTGTGGCTATAGTATCTCCATAAAAGACAGTAAAATATAATTAAAATGAGTACAATGATAGAAACAATTTTGTAGAAAATTAAACATATGTATATTATCTAGTTTTGCTCTCTTTTGTAATAAATTGTTTTGTCATTTTTATGTAATGTAAGATAATGAAAAGTGTCCAAATCATTATTTCTTTCTTCCTATACATTTCGTCATTAAGTAATTGCATATAGGATAAAAAAAATTAACACCATGAATCCAGAGTTTCACAAGAACCTAATAGTTTAAGACAATCCCTGCCTGCAGTGCAACAAAAAAGAAGTTTTATGTTTTATCTATGATTCACTGTGAAGGGCAGAGTCACATCTTGTACTAAAAACAAAAATACAGCAGTCCATCCATCGTGTGATGTAACCAGCGTAGGAAGAGAGAGACCTACTCTCCCACAGTAATATGGGTCAATCAATCTTTATTGTCAACCCCTAACCTTCTACTTATGTGGACTACATTTAAAGTGGAGATAGATAGTTTATGAAGGGACTGGTCATCCTCCGAAATTATGTACAGTAATTTATCTTCACTAGTGGTCAGTGTCTCAAAATGGGACTACTTTTATCATAAGCATTGAATACCAACTGCAGGTATTGCTAGACTTTGATTTGTTTTGTACTGGATGTCTCATGACGGCATTTAAGCCAATTATTGTATTGACCAAGTGATGATAACGATCATCTACGTCATTATCACAACCATCATAACCTTCAAAAACTACTATACATTGATGTTGGTTTTCCAGTTAATGCTATTCCTGACAATTATATTGTTATTGTTTCCTGACTGCTACTGCAGATCGATGAAGGAAATATGAAGTTTTATATAGATTCCTTTACATTGTTCAGGTGTTCACAGCTTGCTACACCCATTTAGGTCAGCACTGTATCTGCGTGAGGTGGATACCATCTCCTGATAATTGAAACACTGTTGGTGGGACATTAAACCGTGAAATAAACTACTTATGGCAAATATATTGCAAGGTATATTCTTCTGCAGGGCATTTATTATCAAAATTTAAAAAATAGGTTATAATATGTAAAACATGGTAACTATTGTTATTATGAGGTGCTATTATAGGTACATGAAGCACGCTCTAGACCAATATGTAGAGAATGACTACATCATAGTGTACTTTCATCATGGCCTGACCAGTAGAAACAAGCCCAAACTGTCCTGGATGGTCCAGGCTTATGGAGAACTAGGGCGCAAGTAAGTGAATACCAGACATCGCTGATAGGATAGGTTTTGTTTATATAAAACAGATTATCTGCCAACATGTATATCTTTTACTAAATAGTAAAACAGCATTATGTTTTCAAGACTTTTTCTCAGAAATACTGGAAATGTAACACAAGGATTTTGAGAACTATCCAAAACGATTAAGTATTGAAAATACAAACACCTTATTCACACTGTGTATTTGGACACTCCTATTCTTTAGCAAAATGTTTATTTTTCATATCTATGTTTGGGGATATTTTTAGAAAGAGATTTTTTATGTTCTATGTCTCAGGATACTTTGTAATGAATTTTATTTAATGAAATATATTTATTTATAGTATTCGAAAGCATATATTGGAAAAAATGTTTTCGCTTATGCGTTAAACCATTTTGTACAGAAGTTCGTAATTTGTCTATAAAAACACTCAAAATCAATTGTCTTTCACAAGGTAACTCTTCTGTAAATCTAAAACAGGGAAATTTCTTTTAAATTATGACCATATTGTGTTTTTTTATGTTTGATCTATTGTTGTTTCGGTTAAATTCAATATCATGTTTCAAGTTTTACTTTACCTATATAGCACAGAGCCATGAGATGGTTTTAATTTGAATCTAAAGCACATAATGGCAATGTTGACAATAAGTTGACAGATGGCAGGCATTAACAGTATAAGAATCTACCATTATTTCCTCTCAAAATCTAAGTGTAATATGCTGTCTTAATTATTATAAGAATGACAGTACAACACTTGATAATTGACAGTTGGTTATCACAAACAATTTAATTCATACATATATATAAATATGTACACTACAGAGTGCCTGTGAAATAGGAACCAACTGGTCACTGGTTATTCTGACCTTAGTATATGTATACAATAAGCTTATAAAGATTAGAAGACGTATGTCTAGTAACAAAGTATCATATGTAGTACTTACTAGTAATACCGACTTTGATTTACATGAATGTTTTTATCATTTTTACCTAATATAAAACATTATGAAAAGCAGATATTAGGTACTTATTTGTTAACCCAATTACAAATAGAATGTGGCTTTTATATTGGACTAGATATAAACTCTATCGAACCTATGTATTTAATATTTAAATAATTATGTACTATTAAATGCTATAAATATTAATCTAATATAAAAAAATGGAGAAAATCAGAGAGTGACATGTGTGTATCTAAAGTAGCTTGTTGACTGATACAGGTGTTATCGAGTTAATGTTGACTGATACTTGTGTTATCTAGGTTATGTTGACTGATACTTGTGTTATCTAGGTTATGTTGACTGATACTTGTGTTATCGAGTTAATGTTGACTGATACTTGTGTTATCTAGGTTATGTTGACTGATACTTGTGTTATCGAGTTAATGTTGACTGATACTTGTGTTATCGAGTTAATGTTGACTGATACTTGTGTTATCTAAGTTATGTTGACTGATACTTGTGTTATCTAGGTTATGTTGACTGATACATGTGTTATCTAGGTTATGTAGACTGATACTTGTGTTATCTAGGTTAAGTTGGCTGATACTTGTGTTATCTAGGTTATGTTGACTGATACATGTGTTATCTAGGTTATGTTGACTGATACTTGTGTTATCTAGGTTATGTTGACTGATACTTTTGTTATCAAGGTTATGTTGACTGATACTTGTGTTATATAAGTTATGTTGACTGATACATGTGTTATCTGAATTTACGTTGACTGATACATGTGTTATCTGATTTACGTTGACTGATACATGTGTTATCTAGGTTATGTTGACTGATACATGTGATATCTAGGTTATGTTGACTGATACTTGTATTATCTCGGTTATGTTGACTGAGCCTTGTGATATCTAGGTTATGTTGACCGATATTTGTGATATCTAGGTTATGTTGACTGAGCCTTGTGATATCAATATCTGATACATTTGTTATCTAAGTTAAGTTGACTGATACTTGTGTTATCTAGGTTATGTTGACTGATACTTGTGTTATCTAGGTTATGTTGACTGATACTTTTGTTATCTAGGTTATGTTGACTGATACTTGTGTTATATAAGTTATGTTGACTGATACATGTGTTATCTGATTTACGTTGACTGATACATGTGTTATCTAGGTTATGTTGACTGATACATGTGATATCTAGGTTATGTTGACTGATACTTGTATTATCTCGGTTATGTTGACTGAGCCTTGTGATATCTAGGTTATGTTGACCGATATTTGTGATATATAGGTTATGTTGACTGAGCCTTGTGATATCAATATCTGATACATTTGTTATCTAAGTTATGTTGACTGATACTTGAGTTATCTAGGTTATATTGACTGATACATTTGTTATCAAATTTATGTTGACTGATAAATGTTTTATCTATGATATGTGACAGATATTTGACTTATCTTAGTTATGTTGACTGATACATGTGTTATCTAAGTAATGTTGACTGATAAATGTGTTATCTAGGTTATATTGACTGATACATGTGTTATCTAGGTTATGTTGACTGTTACATGTGTTATCTAGGTTATGTTGACTGATACATGTGTTATCTAGGTTATGTTGACTGTTACATGTGTTATCTAGGTTATGTTGACTGTTACATGTTTTATCTAGGTTATGTTGACTGTTACTTATGTTATCTAGGTTATGTTGACTGATACATTGTGTTATCTAGGTAATGTTGACTGAAACATTTGTTATTTAAGTTGTGTTGACTGATACTTGTATAATCTAGGTTACGTTGACTGATACATGGTTTTAAAGGTTATTAAGTCTGATACACGTTTTCTCTATGTTATGTGACTGTTATTTGAGTTATCTAAGGTATGTTGACTGATACATGTGTTATCTATGTTGTGTGGCTGTTATTTGAGTTATCTAGGTTATGTTGACTGATGCATGTATTATCTATGTTATGTTGTCTGATTCATGTGTTATTTAGTTTATGTTCACTGATACTTGTATTATCTAGATACAAGAAGAATCTGAAGGCCTTCTATATCGTGCATCCTTCCAACTTCATCCGGTTCCTGACCACTATCTTCAAGATATTTATCCGGTAGGTCTATATGTTCTCTTGTCTAAGATCTTGTAAAAAACAATTCTGGGTAGAAATATATGTTTATCTTAGATTTTATAGTAAATGAAACCTTATAACAAGATGTGTTTTTTTTGTATATTTGCATATATGAAATTTATTCATAAACAAATGCACTTTATTGAAGTATATTTATGTGCCTATATAAGTGTTCTCCCATTTATCAGGTAAGGGGCACAACTGTGGTCAGTCTGTATATTTGTTGTATGGGAAGGATACGAGTCACATAAACAGCTCAATGTGGGCTCGTTCTGCATGAACATCGAAAAATGGATTTTCTATTTTGTAAAACTTTATCGTTAATATTAATTAATTTGGATTTTTATCAGCGTATTTGTACCTGTACAATTTAAGTACAAGAGACAACAGAAATGATCAGTAATTGTGTTTTAGTAGCCTTCAATGTTTTTATGTTTTTTTCTTGATTGAGCCTTTGATCTATTAAAACAAAAACATTTAGTTCTACAATTTTGTGTGGGGAAAATGCTTGGAAAATTTACTTGGTTTCATTTTTGAATGACAGTTATGGTTATCATAGTTTGTTTATATACAAAGATTCATGTTCAGCTATCATTAAATACTTCTTAATTTTACCAGTGGAAAAAAATGCTAAGAATTAAAACCTTACTCAAAGAAAGTAAAGAATGGAGGGAAATAATGATAAATTAATATAGCCTCACTTGGCTAGCAATATAAAGCTACAACCAAACATGTTTTACTTTCAGCAATCTGTGTTGTAAGTTAAGTTTCCCATTTGTTTGTTTTTCAAGTCCAGAGTTTGGCCGAGAAGGTGATGTATGTAAACTACTTACATGAACTGAGGGAACATCTACACTTCGACCAGCTTAAAGTGCCACCATTAGTTCTCCAGTATGTACTCCACATCAATATGCTGACTTGATTTATGAAGCTTAATAACATGTATTGTCTGTTTTCAAAATGGCTGCCTTAAATTGTTTAGTTGTTGCTGTCTTTAAATAATAAAAGCTTTTGATTTTCAAGACATTATACTTGAGATTTTTAAGAATATTAATGTTCATATGTAATACAAGAATGTTGTTAAAGACCAGTATAATTTGATAGATGGTATATGTCTAATGAAGGATAGCTCCTTATGTTGATATGTATGTATAACACTACACTATAATGTATTCAGGCATGATTCAGATTTGAAACTGTCCCAGAAACCAAGCTATCCCAATGAGGCTGATGTTCAGCGTACTCCCAGCAGTCTCAAAACACACCAGTTTGGTGTCACGCTAGAAGTGTAAGTTAGCGTAACAGATTATCTAAAAATGTGAAAGTAGAAGTGAGGTGAAAGTTAATATTGACTATTTATGTAAAGGGAACAGAAAGTTGAGACCACATAATGGTTGTATAAAGACAACCTGGAAGTGTGTGTGAGACCACAAAATGGTTGTATAAAGACAACCTGGAAGTATGTGTGAGACCACATAATGGTTGTATAAAGATAACCTGGAAGTGTGTGTGAGACCACAAAATGGCTGTATAAAGACAACCTGGATGTATGTGTGTGACCACATAATGGTTGTATAAAAACAACCTGGAAATGTGTGTGAGACAACAAAATGGTTGTATAAAGACAACCTGTAAGTGTGTGTGAGACCACAAAATGGTTGTATAAAGACAACCTGTAAGTGTGTGTGAGACCACAAAATGGCTGTATAAAGACAACCTGGAAGTATGTGTAAGACCACATAATGGTTGTATAAAGACAACCTGTAAGTGTGTGTGAGACCACAAAATGGCTGTATAAAGACAACCTGGTATATGTGTGTGACCACATAATGGTTGTATAAAAACAACCTGGAAATGTGTGTGAGACCACATAATGGTTGTATAAAAACAACCTGGAAGTGTGTAAGACCACATAATGGTTGTATAAAAACAACCTGGAAGAGTGTGTAAGACCACATAATGGTTGTATAAAGACAACCTGTAAGTGTGTGTAAGACCACATAATGGTTGTATAAAGACAACCTGGAAGTGTGTGGAAGACCACATAATGGTTGTATAAAGACAACCTGGAAGTGTGTGTAAGACCACATAATGGTTGTATAAAAACAACCTGGAAGTGTGTGTAAGACCACATAATGGTTGTATAAAGACAACCTGGAAGTGTGTGTAAGACCACATAATGGTTGTATAAAAACAACCTGGAAGTGTGTGTAAGACCACATAATGGTTGTATAAAAACAACCTGTAAGTGTGTGTAAGACCACATAATGGTTGTATAAAGACAACCTGGAAGTGTGTGTAAGACCACATAATGGTTGTATAAAGACAACCTGGAAGTGTGTGTAAGACCACATAATGGTTGTATAAAAACAACCTGGAAGTGTGTGTAAGACCACATAATGGTTGTATAAAGACAACCTGGAAGTGTGTGTGAGACCACATAATGGTTGTATAAAAACAACCTGGAAGTGTGTGTAAGACCACATAATGGTTGTATAAAAACAACCTAGAAGTGTGTGTAAGACCACATAATGGTTGTATAAAAACAACCTGTAAGTGTGTGTAAGACCACATAATGGTTGTATAAAGACAACCTGGAAGTGTGTGTAAGACCACATAATGGTTGTATAAAGACAACCTGGAAGTGTGTGTAAGACCACATAATGGTTGTATAAAAACAACCTGGAAGTGTGTGTGAGACCACATAATGGTTGTATAAAAACAACCTGGAAGTGTGTGTGAGACCACATAATGGTTGTATAAAGACAACCTAGAAGTGTGTGTAAGACCACATAATGGTTGTATAAAAACAACCTGGAAGTGTGTGTGAGACCACATAATGGTTGTATAAAGACAACCTGGAAGTGTGTGTGAGACCACATAATGGTTGTATAAAGACAACCTGGAAATGTGTAAAAGACCACATAATGGTTGTATAAAAACAACCTGGAAGTGTGTGTGAGACCACATAATGGTTGTATAAAGACAACCTGTAAGTGTGTGTGAGACCACATAATGGTTGTATAAAGACAACCTGGAAGTGTGTGTGAGACCACATAATGGCTGTATAAAGACAACCTGGAAGTGTGTGTAAGACCACATAATGGTTGTATAAAGACAACCTGGAAGTGTGTGTGAGACCACATAATGGCTGTATAAAGACAACCTGGAAGTGTGTGTGAGACCACATAATGGTTGTATAAAGACAACCTGGAAGTGTGTGTGAGACCACATAATGGCTGTATAAAGACAACCTGGAAGTGTGTGTAAGACCACATAATGGTTGTATAAAGACAACCTGGAAGTGTGTGTGAGACCACATAATGGCTGTATAAAGACAACCTGGAAGTGTGTGTGAGACCACATAATGGTTGTATAAAACAACCTGGATGTGTGTGTGAGACCACATAATGGTTGTATAAAAACAACCTGGAAGTGTGTGTGAGACCACATAATGGTTGTATAAAGACAACCTGGAAGTGTGTGTGAGACCACATAATGGTTGTATAAAGACAACCTGGAAGTGTGTGTGAGACCACATAATGGCTGTATAAAGACAACCTGGAAGTGTGTGTGAGACCACATAATGGTTGTATAAAAACAACCTGGAAGTGTGTGTGAGACCACATAATGGTTGTATAAAAACAACCTGGAAGTGTGTGTGAGACCACATAATGGCTGTATAAAGACAACCTGGAAGTATGTGTGAGACCACATAATGGCTGTATAAAGACAACCTGGAAGTGTGTGTGAGACCACATAATGGTTGTATAAAGACAACCTGGAAGTGTGTGTGAGACCACATAATGGCTGTATAAAGACAACCTGGAAGTGTGTGTGAGACCACATAATGGTTGTATAAAAACAACCTGGAAGTGTGTGTGAGACCACATAATGGTTGTATAAAAACAACCTGGAAATGTGTGTGAGACCACATAATGGTTGTATAAAAACAACCTGGAAGTGTGTGTGAGACCACATAATGGTTGTATAAAAACAACCTGGAAATGTGTGTGAGACCACATAATGGCTGTATAAAGACAACCTGGAAGTGTGTGTGAGACCACATAATGGTTGTATAAAAACAACCTGGAAGTGTGTGTGAGACCACATAATGGTTGTATAAAAACAACCTGGAAATGTGTGTGAGACCACATAATGGTTGTATAAAGACAACCTGGAAGTGTGTGTGAGACCACATAATGGTTGTATAAAGACAACCTGGAAGTGTGTGTGAGACCACATAATGGCTGTATAAAGACAACCTGGAAGTGTGTGTGAGACCACATAATGGTTGTATAAAGACAACCTGGAAGTGTGTGTGAGACCACATAATGGCTGTATAAAGACAACCTGGAAGTGTGTGTAAGACCACATAATGGTTGTATAAAGACAACCTGGAAGTGTGTGTGAGACCACATAATGGCTGTATAAAGACAACCTGGAAGTGTGTGTGAGACCACATAATGGTTGTATAAAAACAACCTGGAAGTGTGTGTGAGACCACATAATGGTTGTATAAAAACAACCTGGAAATGTGTGTGAGACCACATAATGGTTGTATAAAGACAACCTGGAAGTGTGTGTGAGACCACATAATGGTTGTATAAAGACAACCTGGAAGTGTGTGTAAGACCACATAATGGTTGTATAAAGACAACCTGGAAGTGTGTGTGAGACCACATAATGGCTGTATAAAGACAACCTGGAAGTGTGTGTGAGACCACATAATGGTTGTATAAAAACAACCTGGAAGTGTGTGTGAGACCACATAATGGCTGTATAAAGACAACCTGGAAGTATGTGTGAGACCACATAATGGCTGTATAAAGACAACCTGGAAGTGTGTGTGAGACCACATAATGGTTGTATAAAGACAACCTGGAAGTGTGTGTGAGACCACATAATGGCTGTATAAAGACAACCTGGAAGTGTGTGTGAGACCACATAATGGTTGTATAAAAACAACCTGGAAGTGTGTGTGTGACCACATAATGGTTGTATAAAAACAACCTGGAAATGTGTGTGAGACCACATAATGGTTGTATAAAAACAACCTGGAAGTGTGTGTGAGACCACATAATGGTTGTATAAAAACAACCTGGAAATGTGTGTGAGACCACATAATGGCTGTATAAAGACAACCTGGAAGTGTGTGTGAGACCACATAATGGTTGTATAAAAACAACCTGGAAGTGTGTGTGAGACCACATAATGGTTGTATAAAAACAACCTGGAAATGTGTGTGAGACCACATAATGGTTGTATAAAGACAACCTGGAAGTGTGTGTGAGACCACATAATGGTTGTATAAAAACAACCTGGAAGTGTGTGTGAGACCACATAATGGTTGTATAAAAACAACCTGGAAATGTGTGTGAGACCACATAATGGTTGTATAAAGACAACCTGGAAGTGTGTGTGAGACCACATAATGGTTGTATAAAAACAACGTGGATGTATGTGTGTGACCACATAATGGTTGTATAAAAACAACGTGGAAATGTGTTTATGTTCAGACACAGGTCAGGGTTATTGTTTAAGTTGTAGTTAAAGAGTTCACACAACTGATGATTCTGCACACAACAGTCTGTAATCATTTGGGAAATGTTTGTTATGTAATGTCCACCTTTTTTGTTTGTTCAACATTCTTCAACACTTTATTATGAGAACTTACAAGGCAATAATAAAACTTTTAATTACATCTTGTTAACAGATCTAAATATTTTTTCTCGAAATAATTGTAAACTGCAGTGTACAATTCTAGAAGTGAAATGCCTGTTTGTGTCCATCCTTACCATTATATTGTTAGGCAGTCTTAGACTGTAATGAATAGTTGTCTGGGCTCATTGTATTAACATGCACACAGACAGGCACACAGGCAGACACACAGACTATATAAATTTGTGTAAATGACACAGTGTGTTGTCATTGTCATGGTGTATATGACACAGTGTGGTTTCGTCATTGTGTTAATGACACAGTATGGTGTGATCACAGTGTAAATGACACAATGTATCATCACGCTATTTAGAATTACTTGTATTTAGTTTATTGCAGTTGTTCTTCTTTTTGACTCTTCTCGCCATTGGTTATTGCACTACCGGGATCTCAACTTGTGATACTATTGTATAGTATCTTTGAATAAAAAAATCCTCTGGTATTTTTAATATTGTATCAATCTGTTTCAGGATTAAGACAATCTACAAGACGGACATCCCCCCTGTTGTAAAACAGACAGTCGATTACCTCAGACAGCATGGTGAAATCATAGAATTACTTCTTTTAGACCCTTTGTTTTTTTTTCTCAAGCATTTTAGTATGTTTGTCCTACCAGCTAAATTGCACATTGCTTTATAGTTTCTCAAATAGATTGAAAGTGTATTTGCGTATGTTGTTTTGAAAAAAATGATAATGACAATTTGTATAGCAATATATTTGATGTTTATACTAATTTGTTCATCAAATCAATCTACAATGAATAAAATTTACAAAAATCAAAGATGGATAATTCTAATTATGTCACAAAAGTTTGATTATTAATAAATAAACTTAAGTGCAATTTCCTATTGGGTGGTTTGGTTAAATTTTCTAATCTCCTTACCCGTGACCTTGATCGTATAACTTTATGTCTATGATGATGTAGCCATGGACTCAGAGGGAATTTTCCGACGGACAGCTAATGCTTCGGTGCTGAAGGCTACGCAGCAGAGATTCAACGAAGGGGAGGAAGTCAACTTTGTGGAGTTAGATGATGATACCGTAGCAGCAGTGATCCTGAAAACATTCCTGCGACAGCTACATAAACCTATCCTCACTTATGAGTTGTATGAGCCCATCATTAAACTGCATGGTGAGAGTTTTCCTTGTGTTTTATGTTGTAGTTTGGCGTAGTTAAACCATCATTTGGTCTGTGAACAATTAGTCTAAATAGCAAGTTACCTTTAAAACGTGACACCTAAACAACATCATTGATATGGTACTTGCATAAGTACTGGTGAACTTAATTTGGCTGATTATTGCTTGTTTGTTTAGTTTGTTCCACATATTGTATTGAGTTAGTACATTGCATTGTTGTGAAGTTATTACTGTTTAACTGATTTGTTTAGACCATGTTAAATTATTGATGTTTTACCCACTTATTTAGACAATGTTACCCATATATCTCTACTGTTTGACTCACTTGTTCAGACCATTTCATTGGGGTACATTGTATTCCAAACAGTAGGTAGGTCCTTTTAGTTGGAATTCTTGGACTTTATTGCTATTCTTTTGTACATATTACTACTACAAACAGTAAAATTTCTGACTTTTTTTTATAAAAATATTTAATATATTTAATGTTTAGCATAAAATTTATTTAAATACTTATAGAGATATGATATTTAAAAAGGAAACGTTTGTTAATGATGGTTAACCTGTGTATTACAAGAAAGGAAGAACAGTCAACATCCACTCCATAGAGCACAAGCATAAAACCGAATAAAACAAATGCAATGATCAATTTTATGTATTATCCAGGGACTATTCATGTATGTCTCTCATTTATTAATATTTGATACACTTTTCAGATCATGTCAAATTATTACTGTCTGACTCACTTGTTAAGTCAGTGTTATATCATTAATGTGTGACTCACTCGTTAAGTCAATGCTATATCATTAATGTTTAACTCACTTGTTTAGTCAGTGCTCTAACATTAATGTTTGACTCACTTGTTTAATCAATGAAATATCTTTAGTGTTTAACTCACTTGTTTAGTCAATGTTATATCATTACTGTTTTACGCACTTGTTTAATCAATGCTAGATCATTAATGATTGACTCACCTGTTAAGTCAATGCTGTATCATTACTGTTTGAGTCACTTGTTAAGTCGATACTATATCATTAATGTCTGACTCACTTGTTTAGTCAATGTTATATCATTATTATTTTACTCACTTGTTTAGTCAATGTTATATCATTAATGTTTGACTCAGTTGTTAAGTCAATGCCATATCATTAATGTTTGACTCACTTGTTTAATCAATGCTATATCATTACTGTTTGACTCACTTGTTAAGTCAATGCTATATCATTAATGTTTGACTCACTTATTTAGTCAATGTTATATCATTAATGTTTGACTCACTTGTTTAATCAATACTTTATCATTATTGTTTGACTCAGTTGTTCAGACCACCTGAGTATACAATCATTGACGTGTTTATAATACTGGTTCTAGGGCAGGAGAAGGAGCGTCAGATCGTGGAGGCCCGCCGTATGTTGACAGAAGAACTGCCCGACAATAACTACCAGGTCCTCAAATACATCCTTGATCTCCTGGTTGAGGTATGACAAATGGAAATGGTGAACATTCTTTAAATAGTTTAGTTTTACTAAGATAATAGAAATGACCATACGTGCTATAAACCTTTTTCTTTTATTTTGATATTGACACTATTTAGTGTAAATGAGGGTCATTTATATTTTTTAAAGCTGCCAACTTTTTAACTTTTTGTTTACATCATGTATGTGGCTTATTATGATCTGAGACACAATGCAATAATACGGTAACTGTTTTGAATCTGATGACAGCATTCAACATTAACTGGAAACAGCGGTCATCTTTCATTGTTCATTCTGAAGTTGTTTGTGATTGATATGTTGCCCAGGTGGCTGCCCACAGTGAGAAGAATCTGATGACCACACAGAACCTTGCCATCTGTTTTGGTCCAAATTTGATCTGGCCCAAGGGTCAAGCCACATTAAACACCATGGGTGACGTTAACACCTTCGCACTGCTGCTACTAGACAACTTTGATGCACTCTTCACTGTGTAGAGTCAAGTCTTACCAGTCGCTGTCTAGACTCACCTGGATCAGTGGTTACACCACAGTGAACAAGGGGCCTGATGCTGTACATCATGGTACTCAAGTGTGAGACTTTTTTTCATCATTTGATTGGTCAGATTTCTTTATCCCTTATCTGATTGGTCATATTCCATTCTTACTTATCTAATTGGTCAACTTATATTTCTCCATTATCTGATTGGTCATTTTGATAAAAGATACAGCAGGTATTGACTCAAACAGGTTGAAGTATTGTATGAGAAATTAAACAGTTTTTAACCTATTGGAGTACACTGGAACCCCTAAAACCATGGTTCTTTATAATGCCGACTTCTTTAGTACACTGTAATTCCTTGGCTCCAGAAATGTTTAAATGATAACTTTTCTTCATCATCCCTTTCTGTCAGCTAAAATCATGTACCGTGAAAGTGATGATAGGTAAATGATATGCCTGAGCAAGCATGACAACTTATACATCATTCACACATACCTGTGTTACTGAACGTGGCAACATACAAACACTGAGGGAAGATTATACTTGAACCAGCAATCACAGCTAATTCAAGTATGAACACAAATTCATAGGAAATTGACCAATCAGATGTTTTAAAGTCTCTAACCTGAGCTAAAAGTTGCATAACCTAAACCAAGAATCTTGTATCAGGTCTGATTGTTCACATTCTTAATGTTATACCAATATACCAAGCGTGTACTATTATCAAGAGTACATGATATATTGTTAAGGACATCATAATAGAGAATCTAGAATCTTTTACTTGTACTCACAGTTTACTTTGACTAAACTAAAAACTGTTAATCATAAATTGCCTTAATGATAAGGTCCATTTCGAAAAAAAATATCATCAATGATATTCACTTCAAACTTGGAGAAATTGTTCTGCCCTAATGTCACAGAGAGAGAGAGAGAGAGAGAGAGAGAGAGAGAGAGAGAGAGAGACGTCCAAGTGACCAGGTGGTCAGTCAATAGTTGAATGACAAGCCTGGGTGCAAAAATTCTGTTCACCAAGAAAACAAGAGTTTGATTGACTAGTCAAAAAGAAAAGGCGGGGAACGAGTTGCACAGATTTCCCGTTGCTGTAAACAATATAAAAAGTGACCACATAAAAAGTTTACCAAAAACGCTACTGAAATCGAATAAAATCTGAATATCTACTAATTATCTACATATCTAACTTATTTACTCAATATACCACCCTATGACACTAAAATAAATTAGAATTTACGTAGGAAAAGCGAGTGCACTGTCTACAGAAAGCTCTTGTTTTTATCTTCTAACATAATTTGATAAAACAACCAATTAAGTCCTAATATGTGCCTGAACATGTGTGTCTATCTTGTTATTATAATGCATCCCTGTGTTCCTGTCATCACTAATAACAGACATTCCTCAGGTCATTATGGAGATATTGACTAAATTTGCTCACGTAAATTTAATTAATTATGTGTTAGTACAATGTGCATTGTCTCTGTATCACAATTTTAGGCACCACTACACTGTTGTAGTATGTCTGTTGTTTTTGTTTGTTTGTTAAGTATTTAGTATCTCACATGACATTTTGTCTTATAGACCTATTTACTTCAGTTTTTAATGCTATACATGTTCATTTATTGGTTTTTATTTGACTTGCACAAATCTATTCATGAATCACTTGTTAAGTTTACAGTGAAAGAAACGATAATCAAACACGTCAAACTAATTTCTGAACGCATATGTGCTATTGTACTGTGTTTTCTTTATTTCGATTTACTGTTTAGAATAATTTTCTGTTGACAAATAAAACCGTGACTTTGAATATGTTACACATTTGTTCTTTTCTTGTGACATAACAGTTGTCCTTATAATAGAAATAATATGACGGTTAATGTGTTTTAAAAAAAAATGCAGAAATTTATCATAAAAAGATTTTATATAATTTGTGTATCCATATGTTGTAAAAGCCCCTTGTTACTAATGTCTAATTTGCACATGACAGAACTTTTAGATTTTTGAACATTCAAAAATACTGTAAAATCTGAGTTTTGCCATCAGAAAAATAGTTTTGTTGCCTAATTAAGATTAAATTATGAAAAATATCAGATAGTTATTGACAATAATCAGAGCAGTTAAAGTTTGTACCATAAATATTCTTGACTGTGTTAAGAATTTGTTCTTGTTTTATCCCAACATGTCATGTAAATTGCTAAACAAAAGAGTGCTGAATTAAGTTTATAAACAGGAAACCATTGAGACTTTAATTAACATACCTGAGCATAATGGCCAACATACCTGAGCCTAATGGCCAACACTCCTAATTGTTCTTATGAGTTATATTCTTTTGTAATCTTCAAGGCTCTATAGAAAAATGAAATGTCGATTAACATGGAAAGAAGAACACATACTCGTACCAGTATCTTTTAGCTGTACTTGCTTTGCAGAATAAATGTTACTGGTAAAACAAGAAAGGAATTGGTAGTGGAAAATGTTTAGTTTGGGCTTATATAATTTCGACCAATTTGTGCAATTGTTTTTCTTTTTTTCAATTGAAATGTTATGCTTTGTTATCCAATATGATATCAATCAAATTTCTCACTAAATACTTACGTTTTTTCTGCCATTTTCAGCACCTCTTATTTACAGTCAATAGTTCTCTTAACATGTGAATCATGCATTGACTAGGCTTAGAGAAATAATTTAGATCCAGATCAGCCAGCTCCTGCTCAGAGGGCTGACTGGGCATTCGATGGGGAATGAGAAAGCTGCCAACTTAATAATTTATGTCTACTGTATTCCTGTCTGCATCTCAATTATAGTAAGAATTGCATCCTTCAGCTATATTGGTAGAGGAGTACCCCAGACAGACATGCAACGATGCACTGCAAGTCTGAGGGCTGACCTCACCACAGTCTACAGTGAAACAATGTCCATGGTTGACACTTTCAAGTTTATGTAAGCTTTTGGTGCTGTTTTATTCCCCAAGGGGAAAGTGGGCCGATCCCGGAGGTTCTGCAATACCGGGCCATCCCTTGGCGATTGCGGAGCAAGCCCCTGACATCTCACCTATGTCCAAAAATCAGTTTAATATCGAAGTCCCCCAATGGGGAACGTATCAGATATTAGGCTGATAAGAACAGATACTACACTTTGATCAGGTAAATTTCGGCAGTGTTTAACAACAAAACAATCTGAAGCTGCGACAGCAAAGAAAGGACTTAGGCGAGTAATTTTAGTTACAGAATGTTTGTATATTTAAATTTAAATAAACATGCAAAGTATTTTAAACAGTCACTTTACAATCCTTTAACAAGTATTTGCTATAAAACACTGGTAAACATTTAAATGAACAGACTAAATTTGTTGTATTTAAAAAACAACAACAAGTATTTTCAATTAGAGCTCTTTACCTTTAACTAAAATAGGCGTTCATTGTGCATTTCGTAAACTAATGTTTAAGTTATTTATATACCTTCAAGAAACGTGACTGTTCCTAATAACATTACCCATTTTACATTTAACAACATTACCTAAATTATAGATTATAACTAGTTTACTTTTATGGATTTGATTTAATTAAAGTACTTTGATGGATGTTGTTAACGTCTTCCGTCCTTTCCCCAAAAACTGAAGGTTTTACGTGGACACCGGTCAAATAATCCGGGAAATATTGTTAATGAATTCTTATAATTCAGCACGCAAAGTGACACTGTATAAGTGTACGTGTAGTATAGTATTGCTTAATTAATATTATTAGATCGACAGCAATAAGCGAACAATGCAAACTGTGGTAACACGTGTGTTCTCAGTTTTAAACAATAATCTTGCTTTCTTATCAATGAGTGTACTTTTTAAGAGGTCAATAGGCTACCTGAGATGTTCATTCCACAGTCTATCTGCGGCGACCACTAACTGTTCATTTAAGACAGGTAAGAGTAATAATTTCATTTAGCTTTAGCATTTACAGGTCGACTTCTTATAAAAGCATTATGGTATTAGTGGGAATAAAACTTGACCACAGTTTTGTGACAGAACAAGACACATAGAACCACACTTACCACACTTCGTGTTTATTACAATTATATTTGTGTTTTGTATTATGGGTTTTACGGCACCGATACTTAACAGGTCATACAGCGCCAAATACGATGAAGTTTAATGTAAATAGGGTATGAACTGGTTAATATTCAAATGGGTGAGTAGAAATATAAAATCTATCAGGTTAAAATAATATTAAATATAATGTGAATGTATGTTAAGAAGGTGGTTTGTAAATGGGTTCAACACTGCCTAACTGACCATGCTGCAGTGCTGTCTCTACTATGATTTCAAGACTTTGACAGATTTTATCCCTGTCCACATGATAAAATAAATGCAGACATAATGTGAATGCCAATACGACATTAATACAGTACAGCTTTCAGCCTTTTTCATGCTAATTTTTCCACTAAGCAATATAAAGTCGTGGATATTTGATAAGAAAATATATTGCTAAAAATTAGATAGAAGCAAACTAAAATGATGCTAAGGATTCACTAGAGATTCACTAAGTACTAGTATAAACATGAGACTCGCAGGAGACTTAAAAGAGACTTACTAGAGACTCCAAAAGACCCACTACAGGCTAACAAAACACTTACTTGAGACTCGCTAGAGACTCAGTAGATACACACCAGATACTTGCTAGAGACTCACAAAATTCTTACTAAAGACTTGCTAAAGACTAACAAGAGACTTACAAAAGACGTGCTAGAGACTTGCAAGAGACTCACAAGTGACACACAAGTGACTCTCTAGAAGACTCATCTCATAAGACTCACTAGGGGACACAAGAGACTTACTAGAGACTCGCTAGACACCCATAAAAAGACTTGCTAGAGACTCATCAGCAAATGGTATTGGGCTAATTTATGCAATCTTGTTTAATTTAAACTTTAATATTTATTATTGCAGAAAATGTATTATTTATGTAGGTTGGTAGAGCGTCAGCTCCAAATATGGGAGGCCACGGGATCGATCTACCAAAGTCATTATAATGATGGTGGTTTAACGCCCTTGGTAACATGAGGGTAGTTCCTGTAACATGTCAGTCCGGTGACAGGATAATGTAACTGGGTTTGGTAACATACTAGGAGTTCAGGGCATGCCACGCAGTTAAGGCAGCACTAAATATGATTCAAGTGAATAGTATTTAGGTAAAGATCAACATTCTATTTAGATGAAGTGAAAAATAAAAATACATCTATTTTGAATAAATAATTACTCAATTACCACTCCATGAGTTTGTACATTTGTGTTGAATAATTTAAAGAGAAGCCCATATCTGGCTCTAATATAATGCTGCACTCAAGGTAATACTATGGCATTATTATGTACATGATGCCATGTTTCCAGCAAGTAAAGGGTTAAGACATGCGGGTCAAATCCATTGTGGACCATAATAAGGTATTTCAGAAAGAAGAAGCAACAGCTGCTGAGCATATTGTGAAGATAGAATTGCATTAGCATTGTTTAAAAAACAACAATAACAAAAAAACAAAACAAAAGAAACAACTACAAAGACAGGCCTTAAATGGTTGTCCTCATTACAGATGCAAGACTTGGATGCAGATGTTAGGAATTCCTCTATTCCTAGACAATTCAAGTCACATTTTTTGTATACTTAGAATTGCTAGGCTGTTGGATTCGGGGATAACTTGTACTTATTGTTAATTATTTTATAAAACTCTTATGAAATCTTAACAAACATGCTGGAAGATACTGAGCAGATATTGTAAATCCTGATCTGATTGCTCCCAGCAGAGAGGTAGCTGGTCTTGGTCTATACTGTAGATCCTGATCTGATGGCTTGCAGCAGAGAGCAAGCTGGTCTTGATCTATACTGTAGATCCTGATCTGATGGCTCCCAGCAGAGAGCTAGCTGGGCTTGGTCAATACTGTAGATCCTGATCTGATGGCTCCCAGCAGAGAGCTAGCTGGTCTTGGTCTATACTATAGATCCTGATCTGATGGCTCCCAGCAGACAGCTAGCTGGTCTTGGTCTATACTGTAGATCCTGGTCTGATGGCTCCCAGCAGAGAGCAAGCTGTCCTTGGTCTATACTATAGATCCTGGTCTGATGGCTCCCAGCAGAGAGCTAGCTGGCCTTGGTCTATATTATAGATACTAATCTGATGACCCCCAGCAGAGAGCTAGCTGGTCTTGGTCTGTTCTATAGATCCTGATCTGATGGCTCACAGCAGAGAGCAAACTGGTCTTGGTCTAGACTGTAGATCCTGATCTGATGGCTCCCAGCACAGAGCTAGCTGGCCTTGGTCTATACTGTAGATCCTGATCTGATGGCTTGCAGCAGAGAGCAAGCTGGTCTTGGTCTATACTGTAGATCCTGATCTGATGGCTCCCAGCAGAGAGCTAGCTGGGCTTGGTCAATACTGTAGATCCTGATCTGATGGCTCCCAGCAGAGAGCTAGCTGGTCTTGGTCTATACTATAGATCCTGATCTGATGGCTCCCAGCAGACAGCTAGCTGGTCTTGGTCTATACTGTAGATCCTGGTCTGATGGCTCCCAGCAGAGAGCAAGCTGTCCTTGGTCTATACTATAGATCCTGGTCTGATGGCTCCCAGCAGAGAGCTAGCTGGCCTTGGTCTATATTATAGATACTAATCTGATGACCCCCAGCAGAGAGCTAGCTGGTCTTGGTCTGTTCTATAGATCCTGATCTGATGGCTCACAGCAGAGAGCAAACTGGTCTTGGTCTAGACTGTAGATCCTGATCTGATGGCTCCCAGCACAGAGCTAGCTGGCCTTGGTCTATACTGTAGATCCTGATCTGATGGCTTGCAGCAGAGAGCAAGCTGGTCTTGGTCTATACTGTAGATCCTGATCTGATGGCTCCCAGCAGAGAGCTAGCTGGGCTTGGTCAATACTGTAGATCCTGATCTGATGGCTCCCAGCAGAGAGCTAGCTGGTCTTGGTCTATACTATAGATCCTGATCTGATGGCTCCCAGCAGACAGCTAGCTGGTCTTGGTCTATACTGTAGATCCTGGTCTGATGGCTCCCAGCAGAGAGCAAGCTGTCCTTGGTCTATACTATAGATCCTGGTCTGATGGCTCCCAGCAGAGAGCTAGCTGGTCTTGGTCTATACTAAAGATCCTGATCTGATGGCTCCAAGCAAAGGGTAAGCTGGTTCTGATCTATACTATAGATCCTGGTCTGATGGCTCCCAGAAGAGAGCTAGCTGGTCTTGGTCTATACTATAGATCCTGGTGTGATGGCTCGCAGCAGAGAGCAAGCTGGTCTTGGTCTATACTATAGATCCTTGTCTGATGGCTCCCAGCAGAGAGCAAGCTGGCCTTGGTCTATATTGTAGATCCTGGTCTGATGGTTCCGAGCTGAGAAATATCTGGCCTTGGTCTATACTATATAGATCCTGATCTGAAGACTCCCAGCAGAGAGTTAGCTGGCCTTGGTCTATACTACAGATCGTGGTCTGATGGCTCCCATGAGAGAGCTAGCTAGCCTTGGTCTATATTATAGATCCTGGTCTGATGACTCCCAGCAGAGAGCTAGCTGGCCTTGATCTATACTATAGATCCTGATCTGATGGTTCCCAGCAGGGAGGTAGCTGGTCTTGGTCTATACTATAGATCCTGGCCTGATGGCTCACAGCAGAGAGCTGGCTAGCCTTGGTCTATACTATAGATTCAGATCTGATGGCTCCCAGCAGAGAGCAATCCAACCTTGGTCTGTACTATAGATCCTGATCTGATGGCTCCCAGCAGAGAGCAAACTGGCCTTGGTCTATACTATAGATCCTGATCTAATGGCTCCCAGCAGAGAGCAAGCTGGCCTTGGTCTATACTATAGATCCTGATCTGATGGCTCCCAGCAGAGAGCAAGCTGGCATTGGTCTATACTATAGATCCCGATCTGATGGCTCCCAGCAGAGAGAAAGCTGACCTTGGACTATACTATAGATCCTGATCTGATGGCTCCCAGAAGAGAGCTATCTAGCCTTGGTCTATACTTTAGAACCTGATCTGATTGCTCCCAGCAGAGAGCAAGCTGGTCTTGGTCTATACTATAGATCCCAATCTGATGGCTCACAGCAGAGAGCAAGCTGAACTTGGTCTATACTATAGATCCTGATCCTATGGCTCCCAGCAGAGAACTAGCTGGTCTTGGTCTATACTATAGATCCTGATCTGATGGCTCCCAGCAGACAGCTAGCTGGTCTTGGTCTATACTATAGATCCTGACCTGATGGCTCCCAGCAAAGAGCTAGCTGGTCTTGGTCTATACTATAGATCCTGATCTGATGGCTCCCAGCAGAGAGCTAGCTGGTCTAGGTCTATACTATAGATCATGACCTGATGACTCCCAGCAGAAAGCAAGCTGGTTTTGGTCTATACTATAGATCCTGATCTGATGGCTCCCAGCAGAGAGCTAGCTGGTCTTGGTCTATACTATAGATCCTGGTCTGATGGCTCCCAGCAGAGAGCTAGCTGGCCTTGGTCTATATTATAGATACTAATCTGATGACCCCCAGCAGAGAGCTAGCTGGTCTTGATCTATACTATAGATCCTGATCTGATGGCTCCCAGCAGAGAGCTAGCTGGTCTTGGTCTATACTATAGATCCTGATCTGATGACACCCAGCAGAGAGCAAGCTGGTCTTGGTCTATACTGTAGATCCTGATCTGATGGCTCCCAGCAGAGAAGTAGCTGGCCTTGGTCTATACTGTAGATCCTGATCTGCTGATGGCTCCCAGCAGAGAAGTAGCTGGCCTTGGTCTATACTATAGATCCTGATTTGATGACTCCCAGCAGAGAGGTAGCTGGACTTGGTCTATATTAACTGCTTGAACCATATCAAGTTGTACTTAAGAAGATAAGAGTTGAATTGATTTTATTATATAATTACACAATCTGATTTACACTTAAACTTTAATAAAATGAAGAACATATAGCTTGGCATAGATTTAAAAGGTGAATTATTCATCACATTTCTAAAGCAGAAATATTTTGACGAATAAGGAATTTGAAACAAGTAAAAGTATAAAATTATATACAGTTTGAGAAATAAATTGTGAATAAAGCAAAGCCACATCTTTTTAGTCTAATAAAAGTTATGAAATAAAAAACTATATTTCTAAAAATACAAACTAACCAAAGGAAAACACACAAACACACTACACAAATACTCAGAATAGCTTCACAGAAAAAAATGTGACATTTTCACATATTATACCTAAAACAATTTATTTATCATAGTTTGACTATGTTGATAAAAATATAATGTTTTCTTTTCTTTAGCCAACTAAGTTGTTTTTGTCCTACACATACATGACCTTTCATCGTGTACACAACAAATACACAGAGTGGAGTCTTTGTATATTTGGAAAATCTCTGCTCAAGAACAAGAGATTGGTTGGGGTGACCTGATGCTGAGGCAATTAGTTTATGGTACCAGGGGTCATCACTTTATGGTGCCTGATATTAGACATTCACATTGAACAGCAAAGCAAGTTATAGTACCACAGCTTACAGTGTAGGTCTTCATAAAGCAAATTGAGCAAGGAGCTGATCTGGTAGGTATGTAGGTATGTAGGATAGTTTCAAGAATCAATAGCCACAAGTCCTAATTTTTAACCTGCTAAGAATGAAGTGATCAAGCTTACACCAGTACTGTATTTCCTGATTAACCATCTCCTACAAGGTGATGACTGACAAGGATCTACAATATTTGCTTCTAAGTATTTTCTTTTTCAAAACAAATTAATACCTATTTTGTCCAGATAAGCAAACTAATTGGTTTTGATTACCCTCGACTTAAACATCAATGAAGGCAATTAGCAAAAGCAGTGCGAGATTAGTTAACCAACATGAGTCCAAATGGACATTCCCTCAGACAGGCTGTACTGATGCCCACCAACATCATTCCTAATGGACACTCCCTCAGACAGGCTGTACTCATGCCCACCAACATCAGTCCTAATAGTCACTCCCTCACACAGACTGTACTCATGCCCACCAACTCAGTCCTAATAGACACAACCTCAGACAGACTGTACTCATGCCACCAGCATCAGTCCAAATGGACACTCCCTCAGACAGGCTGTACTCATGCCCACCAACATCAGTCCAAATAGACACTCCCTCAGACAGGCTGTACTCATGCCCACCAACATCAGTCCAAATGGACACTTCCTCAGACAGACTGTACTCATGCCCACAAACATCAGTCCAAATGGAGACTCCATCAGACAGACTGTACTCATGCCCACCAACATCAGTCCAAATGAACACTCCCTCAGACAGGCTCTACTCATGCCCACCAACATCAGTCCAAATGGACACTCCCTCAGACAGATTGTTCTCATGCCCACCAACATCAGTCCAAATGGACACTCCCTCAGACAGACTGTACTCATGCCCACCAACATCAGTCCAAATGAACACTCCCTCAGACAGGCTGTACTCATGCCCACCAACATCAGGCCAAATGAACACTACCTCAGACAGACTGTACTCATGCCCACCAACATCAGTCCAAATGGACACTACCTCAGACAGGCTGTACTCATGCCCACCTACATCAGTCCAAATGGACACTCCCTCAGACAGGCTGTACTCATGCCCACCAACATCAGTCCAAATGGACACCCCCTCAAACAGACTGTACTCATGCCCACTAACATCAGTTCAAATGGACACTTACCTCAGACAGGCTGTACCCATGCCCACCAACATCAGTCCTAATGGTCACTCCCTCACACAGACTGTACTCATTCCCACCAACATCAGTCCTAATAGACACAACCTCAGACAGACTGTACTCGTGCCCACCAACATCAGTCCAAATGGACACTCCCTCAGACAGGCTGTACTCATGCCCACCAACATCAGTCCAAATGGACACCCCCTCAAACAGACTGTACTCATGCCCACTAACATCAGTTCAAATGGACACTTACCTCAGACAGGCTGTACCCATGCCCACCAACATCAGTCCTAATGGTCACTCCCTCACACAGACTGTACTCATTCCCACCAACATCAGTCCTAATAGACACAACCTCAGACAGACTGTACTCGTGCCCACCAAAATCTGTCCTAATGGACACTCCCTCAGACAGACTGTACTCACGCCCACCAACATCAGTCCTAATGGACACTCCCTCAGACAGACTGTACTCATGCCCACCAAAATCAGTCCTAATGGACACTCCCTCACACAGACTGTACTCACGCCCACCAACATCAGTTCTAATAGACACAACCTCAGACAGACTGTTTTCATGCCCACCAAAATCAGTCCTAATGGACACTCCCTCAGACAGACTGTACTCATGCCCACCAACATCAGTCCTAATGGAAACTCCCTTAAACAGTTTGTACTCATGCCCACCAACATCAGTCCTAATGGACACTCTATCAGACAGGCTGTACTCATGTCCACCAACATCTGTCCAAATGGACACTCCCTCAGACAGGCTGTACTCATGTCCACCGAAATTTGTCCAAATGGACACTCCCTCAGACAGACTGTACTCATGCCCACCAAAATCAGTCCTAATGATCACTCCCTCACACAGACTGTACTCACGCCCACCAACATCAGTTCTAATAGACACAACCTCAGACAGGCTGTTATTCATGTCCACCGAAATCTGTCCAAATGGACACGCCCTCAGACAGGCTGTACTAATGTCCACCAACATCTACCCAAATGGACACTCCCTCAGACGGATTGTATCCATATCAACCAGCATCTGTCCTAATGGACACTCCCTCAGACAGGCTGTATCCACACCAACCAGCATCTGTCCAAATGGTTACTCCCTCAGACAGGCGAAAGGCTGTACTCATATCACCAACATCAGTCCTAATGGACACTCCCTCAGACAGACTGTATCCACACCAACCAGCATCTGTCCTAATGGTCACTCCCTCAGACAGTCTGTACTCATGCCCACCAACATCAGTCCTAATGGACACTCCCTTAAACAGACTGTACTCATGCCCACCAACATCAGTCCAAATGAACACTCCCTCAGACAGACTGTACTCATGCCCACCAACATCAATCCAAATGAACACTCACTCAGACAGACTGTACTCATGCCACCAACATCAGTCCTAATGAACACTCCCTCAGACAGGCTGTATCCACACCAACCAGCATCAGTCCTAATGGACACTCCCTCAGACAGACTGTACTCATGCCATGCAACATCAGTCCTAATTGTCACTCCCTCAGACAGACTGTACTCATGCCCACCAACATCAGTCCAAATGGACACTCCCTCAGACAGGCTGTACTCATGCCCACCAACATCAGTCCTAATGGACACTCCCTCAGACAGACTGTACTCATGCCCACCAACATCAGTCCAAATGGACACTACCTCAGACAGACTGTACTCATGCCCACCAACATCGGTTCTAATGGACACTCCCTCACACAGACTGTACTCATGCCCACCAACATCAGTCCTAATGGACACTCACTCAGACAGACTGTACTCATGCCCACCAACATCAGTTCTAATGGACACTCCCTCACACAGACTGTACTCATGCCCACCAACATCAGTCCTAATGGACACTCCCTCAGACAGGCTATACTCATGCCCACCAACATCTGTCCTAATGGACACTACCTCAGACAGACTGTACTCATGCCCACCAACATCTGTCCTAATGGACACTCCCTCAGACAGGCTATACTCATGCCCACCAACATCTGTCCTAATGGACACTCCCTCAGACAGGCTGTACTCATGCCCACCAACATCAGTCCTAATGGACACTCCCTCAGACAGGCTATACTCATGCCCACCAACATCTGTCCTAATGGACACTCCCTCAGACAGGCTATACTCATGCCCACCAACATCTGTCCTAATGGACACTCCCTCAGACAGGCTGTACTCATGCCCACCAACATCAGTCCTAATGGATACTCCCTCAGACAGACTGTACTCATGCCCACCAACATCAGTCCTAATGGACACTACCTCAGACAGACTGTACTCATGCCCACCAACATCAGTTCTAATCGACATTACCTTAGACAGACTGTACTCATGCCCACCAACATCAGTCCTAATGGACACTACCTAAGACAGACTGTACTCATGCCCACCAACATCAGTTCTAATCGACACTACCTCAGACAGACTGTACTCATGCCCACCAACATCTGTCCTAATGGACACTACCTCAGACAGACTGTACTCATGCCCACCAACATCAGTTCTAATCGACATTACCTTAGACAGACTGTACTCATGCCACCAACATCAGTTCTTATGGACATTCCCTCAGACAGACTGTACTCATGCCACCAACATCAGTCCTAATGGACACTGCCTCAGACAGGCTGTTCTGATGCCCAACAACATCAGTCCAAATGGACACTCCCTCAGACAGGCTGTACTCATTTCATCATTTTATTAATTCGGTGATTTGTGCAAACTTGCAAAACTATCAGTGCGTGAACTTGAAGACTTTCTTAGAGAAAGAGGGGCGCGTGTATTAGGGAATCGTCCGGAACTTATAATACGCCCTAGAGTGATAGACAAGCTTGGCAAACAGGCATTAAGTGAAATTAAATTGGACGACGATGAAGACAGCGGAAGACAGTTGTTAGTAACACCATTTTGGAGAGAATCTTCCAATCTTGGCAATCTATAATCAGCATCCTGAAACGAAAATATAATGTAATTAAGAATATATGTTCACAACTGTCTATTATTATTATCTTTTTTTCTATAACCTAACCAAGTAAAATGAATCTCAAGGATAAATCTTTATTAAATACAAATTCAAGCTCTGCAAGCACATTACTCCTGTATTAGCAGCTGTATCAGTATATTTTTTAAACAAAGCTATTCAAACTCCTATAAGAGTTATAGTGAATTAAGTAAAAACTTCATAAGACAAAAAAAAAATCAAGTAAATGAATTTTAATATTTTGTTTAAAATAATTGAATAAAAGATAATGTAATTTTTATCTTATTTTTGAAACTGCTTGAATAGGGTTTACTGCATTTGCTGCATATTTACATTTAATATAATTACATGCTTCAGCTATTTAAGATAACATTTACCTGTAATTTTTGTAAGAAAAAAGATGATTTAGAAGGTTACGCACAATTATCAAAAAAGGTATGTAAATAGAATTTTCTGGGTGTATCTGTCTAGAAGTGAAATTATTTTGTCTTTTTATATGAGTTAAATACACAGATACACCCCTTATCTGGAGTCCTGTTCAAACTACAGTGTGTAATATGAGAAATATTGAGAAAAAAGGGCTCAAAATATCAAGTGTTGCAATACTTTGATTCTCCCTGCCTAAAGAAAACACATTTTTAAATATATCATTGTTCCATATAACAACCTGATCATACTGCAGTTTAATTTTGCTTTTAAACCAAAACTATCCGTAACCAAAAGAGTCCATTTTTTCCATGTCACTGAAATATTGCATGTTTTAGTTTTAAAAAAGTAGAAACGGTTGAGCATAATCTTTCTTTTAAACATTATTTCTTATTGTCCAAATACAGACATAACATGCCAAAAGATAGTTGACAATCTTGTTTTGGGAATTTCATCTCCCATAGTTATCAGATAATATACAAATTGACGCACCCCTAGCATGGGGCCAAACATCAGCATCATAAATACTGATTTAACCAAATACATTTTAACACATACACATACTTATATATTAGGTAACGATACCGCAGTTTACACCTATAAAAATATAAACATACTGATTTACAACTTTTCGAGTATGTAATAACTGAGATTATATGAATCATGAGAGTGATAATTATTTTAAAAATATTAAATTTTAGAAAGTATTGACAAAATCAAAGGCTTATTTTAAATATATAGTGTAATATATAGCACACTTCTTAATACAAACATTGATCACTTCTACAAATATTTGTACAGGCAAAAACATATTCAGTTTCTGCAATTCTATGGAAATATGTTAATGAGGAAATGAACGAAGCAAATTTAAATTAGAATAAAACTGCAAAACAATAACAACATGATATTATATAATCTTCCCTCAGTGTTGGCAGGTTGCCATATTCAGTAACACAAGTATGCGTGAATTATGTATTAGTTGTTATGCTTGTTCAGGCCCAGCATTTAAGAGTTCCAGTGTGTTCCAATAGGTTAAAAACTGTTTAAATTCACATACAATACTTTAACCTGTTTGAGTCAATACCCAATATATCTTTTGTCAAAATGACCAATCAGATAATGAAGAAATATAAGTTGACCAGACCAATTAGACAAAGAAGAATGGAACATGACCAATCAGATAAGGGATAAAGGAATCTGACCAATCAAATAATGGGAAAAAGTCACAAACTTGAGTACCATGATGTACAGCATCAGGCCCCTTGTTCACTGTAGTGTAACCACTGACCCAGGTGGGTCTAGACAGCGACTGGTAAGATTTGACTCTACACAGTGAAGAGTCCATCAAAGTTGTCTAGTAGCAGCAGTGCGAAGGTGTTAACATGACCCATGGTATTTAATGTGGCTTGACCCTTGGGCCAGATTAAATTTGGACCAAAAGTAAGGGCAAGGTTCTTTGTGGTCCTCAGATTTCTTCTCACTGTGGGCAGCCACCTGGGCAACATATCAATCAAAAACAACTTCAGAAGGAACAATGAAAAATGGCCGCTGATTCCAGTTAATGTAAATTAGCTGGATGTTGTCATCAGATTCAAAACAATTACTGTATTATTGCATTGTGTCTCAGATCATAATAAGCCACATATATGATGTAAACAAAAAGTTAAAAAGTTGACAAATATATAACAGCTTTAAAAATATAAATGACATCATTTACACTAAATACTGTCAATATTAAAATAACATAAAAACATTATTATAGCACGTATGGTCATTTCTATTATCTTAGTAAAACTAAACTATTTAAAGAATGTTCGCATTTCCATTTGTCATACCTCAACCAGGAGATCAAGGATGTATTTGAGGACCTGGTAATTATTGTCGGGCAGTTCTTCTGTCAACATACGGCGAGCCTCCACGATCTGACGCTCCTTCTCCTGCCCTAGAACCAGTATTATAAACATGTCAATGATTGTATACTCAGGTGGTCTGAACAGGTGGGCCAAACATTAATGATAAAGTATTGATTAAATAAGTGAGTCAAACATTAATGATATAGTATTGATTATGAGTCAAACATTAATGATATAGTATTGATTAAACAACTGAGTCAAACATTAATGATATAGTATTGATTAAACAAGGGAGTCAATTATTGATGATATAGGATTGATTAAACCAGCGAGTCAAATATTAATGATATAGCATTGACTAAACAAGTGATTCAAACATTAGTAATTTGGCATGATCTGAAAAAGTGCATCATATTAATAAAGAGACATTAATGAAAAGTCTCCCCTGAATAATCTCTAAATGAAAGTATATCCTTTCATTTGTTTTGACTTGTTTTTGTGCTTGTGCTCTATGGAGTGTATGCAGACTTTTCTACTTTTCTTGTGATACACATCATCAACAAACGCTTCCATTTTCCGTTTTAAATGACATATCTCTACAAGTATTTAAATAAATTGCATGCTAAACATTGTGAGAATATTAAAATGCAACATTGTTAAGTTTATATTTATGCAAAAGTAAGAAATTTTACTGTTTGTAGTTGCAATATCTACAAGAGAACAGGCAATAAAGTCCAAGAATTCCCACCAAAAGGACCTACTTACTGTTTGGAATACCTTGGTTATTAATTAACAAGGGAGACATTTTCTATTTCACCAATGTACCTCATTGAAATGGTCTGAACAAGTGAGTCAAACATTAAAGATATATGGGTAACATTGTCTAAACATGTGAGTAAAACTTAAGTTCACCAGTAACTTAAGAGTTGGGTTGATACTTATGCAAGTACCATATCAATGATGTCGTTTTGGTGTCACGTTTTGCAGGTAACTTGCCATTTAGACTAATTGTTCAGACCAAATGATGGTTTTACTATGTGAATCTACAACATAAAACACAAGGAAAACGCACCATGCAGCTTAATGATGGGCTCATACAACTCATAAGTTTTAAACATCTGATTGGTCAATTTCCCATGAATTTGTGTTCATACATGAATTAGCTGTGATTGCTGGTTCAATGATAATCTTCCCCCAGTGTTTGTATGTTGCCACGTTCAGTAATACATGTATGTGTGACCTGGTAGTTATTGTCGGTCAGTTCTTCTGTCAACATACGGCCAGCCTCCTTCTCCTTCCCTAGAACCAGGATTATATACATGACAACGATTGTATGGTCAGGTGGTCTGAACAACTGAGTCAAACAGTAAAAATAAGGCACGGACTAAACAAGTGAGTCAAATATTTATAATATGGCATTGGCTAAACAGGAAAGTCAAACATTAATAATTTGGCATGATCTGAAAAAGTGCATCAAATATTAATGAATAAGAGACAGTAATGAATAGTCTCTCCTGAATAATCCCTAAATTAAAGTAGATCCTTTCATTTGTTTTGACTTGTTTTAATGCGTGTGCTCTATGGAGTGTATGTTGACTTTTCAGCCTTTCTTGTGATACACAAGTTAACCATCATCAACAAACGCTCCCATTTTCCTTTTTAAATAACACATCTCTACAAGTATTTATATGAATTTTATGCTAAACATTGTGAGAATATTAAATTCAAAGATATTTAGTTTATATTAATCCTAAAGTAAAATTCCAACTAAAAGGACTTACCTACTGTTTGGAATACCTCGGTTATTAACTAACAGGGGAGACAATTTCTGTTTCACCAATGTACCCTAATGAAATGGTCTGAACAATTGAGTCAAACATTAAAAATATATGGGTAACATAGTCTAAAAAAGTAAGTAAAAAAGCAATGATTTGACATAGTCTAAAAAGTCAGCCAAACAATTATAACATCACAACAATGCTAACTCAATGTCATATGGAACAAACATATTATGGAATACAATAATATGTGGAACAAACTAAACAAGCAAGCAATATCAGCCAAATTAAGTTCACCAGTAACTTAAAGAGCTGGGTTGGTACTTATGCAAGTAGCATATCAATGATGTCATTTAGGTGTCACGTTTTGCAGGTAGCTTGCCATTTAAAGTAATTGTTCACAGACCAAATCATCGTTTAACCATGTCATTTATTTTATTTTATTTATTTTATTTTATTTGGGTTTTACGGCAAATCGACACTTAACAGGTCATACGGCGCCGAATACAAAGTTAACAGTGAATAGAGCATAATCAGGTTAAAATTAAACGACGCAAGTAAAATATAGAAAAATATCAAAACTATGAGGTTAAAAAAATAAATTAAAATTGAAAACAGATCAACACATAAAACGGTTTAAAAAAATATATAACAATTGGTAAATAAACAGTTTAAAAATTTATAACTTATTAAGAATACTAATCTCGTTCAAGAAGCAAACAAGTTTAGAATCCGACACTGTTCTAAATAGTTTGTACATGTTATTGACATTAAAATACCTTGACCGTATGTGGTCTGTTATAAAATATGGTTGACTGTCAGTGGTTCCTGGCAAGGAACACATACAGGTTGAACTTCTCATTTTAACCTGTATGTGCTCCTTGCCAGGAACCACTGACAGTCAACCATAATTTATTACAGTATATCGATACAGACCACATACGGTCGATGTCAATCTACAACATAAAACACAAGGAAAACTCTCACCATGCAATTTTATTATGGGCGCATACAACTCATAAGTAAGGATAGGTTCGTGTATTTCTCGCAGGAATGTTTTCATGATCACTGCTGCTACGGTAACATTATCTAACTCCATGAAAGGTGACTTCCTCCCCTTCGTTGAATCTCTGTTGCGTAGCCTTCAGCACCGAAGCATTAGCTGTACGCCGCAAAATTCCCTCCGAGTCCAGGGCTACATCATTAAATGCATGAAGTTACTGGATCAAGGTCACAGGTAAGGAGATTAAAGAATTTAACCGAACCTCCAATTAGGAAATTACATTTAAGTTAATTTATAATTAATAAAACTTTTGTGACATAAATAGAATTATCCATCTTTGATTGGAGATACTGTCCCAACCGCGTACTCTCCCGACCTCGCAATCTTTAATTTTGTGGTGTTTCCTGATATTAAATGACAGTTGAAGGGACACCGCTTAAAGGATCTGCAAGAACTCTAGACTAAAACTCGTATCATTGTTTCACAGTACAACGAGACTTGATACTGCTCCATCTTTGATCAATGGATACACCACCATCAGCGCTGCGTTGATTACGACGGCGTATATTTTCAAAAAAGGTGACGTTGTTTGATGTTGTTAAGACTTGACGTTTGACGTGCCCCGCTAGCTACATGCGTGGTATATGTGTTTCTTGTTCATTTAAATATGCCTGTTTTCATATGTAGACAATAAAACTTAGCATGAATCATGTATAGAAATTTATAAACATCTTCGTGTTTGTTTCATATCAATGTATTTGACAGAAAAAGTTAAGATATAAGTCTACCTTATTTCCGATCAGCCCTCGTATATATAAATTTTGTTTACATGATAATCATGATGAAGATTTAACTAAAACATATCGGTGTATTAAATTTGTTTTTGTTGTTGTTTCTTTTAATAAAAAGTGATCTTGTATAATAAAAAATAATAATAATAAAAATATTCATGAATGTGGTATATTTTTTTAAATACAGTCAACTCTCGTTATCTCAAATTTCTAGGAGCCGTAGAAAATAGTTTGAAATATCCGAAGTTTGAGTGATCCGAATTTAAGGATAGTTTGTGTAAATCTTAAAAATCTTACCTGCTACACGATGACTGGTAATGACTGAAATTCCTTGTTATATCTGCCACTGTAAACTAAGTTTCTGCAAGTTTGTGTGGTTCTGCATGTTTAAAGTGATATTAGAATTTTTAAAATGTAATTCAATATTCTTCTTTTTATTGTAGGTTGTTGCGTCGTCGTAAGTGCATGGCCTTATTAGATTAATCAGATTGCTCGACACTTTTTCGTGTCTGGTCTGTTGCCATAACCAATCTTATTTTTTTATTCAATAATCAGTACGTGTATTGTGGGTAGGTAGTGGAAGAATGATAAAATCACTGACGCGACCTCTCATTTTATTTACAAGTTGAGAAGGCCGTGTCAACAAGTTCTCAAAAACTGTTACAACAACAAGTACAAACGGAAACACTTTAATCAGCGTTAATTGATTAACGAAATTGTTGTTCATTAAATCAGCTAATTAAATAATAATCGATTAACCTCTTCTCTAAATTACATACTGATTGCCGATAATTGGCGATAAAACTCGCGCACAAATCGGTAGGTGTGAAAATCACTATTGTTGCAGTTTTGCATCTTATAGCAATTTGAAGTTTGAGATAGACCAACTGATTTCAACAGTTTTATACGTGTGGGGAGAAAGAATTTAGTTTGATATATCCGATAACTTGACACATCCGAATTTGAGTTAAGCGGAGTGGAACTATATAAAAACTATAGGGAAAAAAAACGTGACCGTAGAAAACAGTTTGACATAACCGGAAATTTGAGATAACCGATTTTGAGATAACGAGAGTTGACTGTAATACATTTTGCGTATTGAGCTAAATCACTTATTGTACAGTGATTAAATCTATGTAGATGATTAACACACCATTCTAAGAAACATAAGTAACAAGCTAAAGATATTATGCATGTACATTTTGTGACTAAATAGATGTTTCTTATCGAGATTAAATTTAATAAGTTTACATTGTGTGAAATTCAACTACTGGTGCGTTTTTTTAATTTTATCAGACAGACAGAACAATATCTTTATTGTCACCCACGAGTTATTTAAGACAATTGTTTGTGATCTGAAGAATTGTGAATGATTATACTTATGCTGGACATATTTGATTTTAACCAACTGTCAATGTTTTACGTTTAGAATGCTTATTTTATAAATACTGAGTTTATATAAGGGCTGCCATTTGAGGAATATTGTGTGTTTTTTTTCGGTAAACAACAGTATTGGTTCAGAATTACCAATGCCCACCATAGTAACAGGACTTTGATGTAACTAAGTCAGACAAACAATGGACCCTTCCCCATTCGATATTGAGGTTGCAATTTGGATTACATTCTTTAAACAGAAATGAATAAACTAGCTAGCAATTATGTTCTATGGAATTCGTTCACTACATAGTCAAATTGATTGCTAAACTTTGACCCTTCCTTAGACAGGTTGTAGCTATCTCCACCATAGTAACTTGCCCTCGTTGTAACTAGGTCAGACAAACAATGGACCCTTCTCAGAAGGGCTGTAGCCAAGCCCACTTTAGAGACAGACCTCCGCTGTATCTAGCTTAGACAATGTTTTACAAGTTGATATTCCTGCAACAGGGCAAAACTCTAAACCATGTTTAAATACTATCTTTGGTCACTAGATTATATGAGAACAAACTGTCTTACAAAAACTGTTGTCTATTTGTTGGGAGAACCAAAAGTGTCCTAACGTTTTTTAACTTTTTTTTTCCTGTTATTAGTTCACCAACCTAAAAACCAAGAATTCATCTGAACTGTGTACCTAGGTTGTGTCTCTGTGTCATTTTGAAACTACTCTTTCATTTGGAATTTTTAGGTTGCCGAGGCTTTTATCTACTGTACATACTGTACATATGTTATTAGTTAATTTTATTACTAGTTATTATGTTTGTACATACGTTCATTATATCTGTTTTAACTCCCGATGCAGGTGCTTACTGTTAGTTGTTTCACTTTGACGGGATATTTTTATTTACACTGTTTGTTTGATAGAAAAACCTTCAAGAAGTGCGAGGTTGGAGCGCTCGACAAACCAGGTTTAAGCACCCCAGTTGGCCCTTTTGTCGACTGACCGCTCAAAGGCTGTAACTGATGTTGTTTTTTTTCTTTTTGTGTGTTATGTCTCGTCTCTGTGTTTTTGTCACATTTACATTTACCTTGTTTGCCTTTGTCTGCAGGTAGATACAATTTTAATATCTGTGAAAATTTTGATAGGACCTTTTCTTTTTTGACCTATTAAACATGTCACTGATAAGAACAGCATAAATCCAAATAGAAACCACCTTCAACCGCAATGTAAGCATTGGACAGATCAGGCAAGCAACCAGTTATTACATTCTTGTACTTTGTACTTTGTACTTTGTACTTTGTATTATACATGGGCTTATGAGATGGAACTGTACCTGGTACATTTGCACTGCAAGGACTTCTGAAAGACACATCTCTGATATCCACTATGATTGATATTTGTGTATGTATACTCTTTTTAAAAGTCGTTTTAGGTTTTTCATTTATTTTTCTACCTGTGATCATTGTTTGATTTACTGCCTGTTAAGATTAAAATGAATTTGACTTAAATTTTTATGCATTATGTAATGGCGACATTTTTCCATAACAAACATTTAGAATATATGAACATCTTATATTCTTAGTTTAAAATATTTACTTCTTTTGTCAATGTGTTATGACAGGTCTTGGGTAGAACATGTACTTAGGTAGTAACGACCTGGAGCTGAGTGTTATACACAGTCTTGCTCCAGAGACCAATGTGTTATGTCAGGTCTTGAGCAGAACATGTACTTTGGTGGTAACGACCTGGAGCTGAGTGTACACAGTCGTGCTCCAGAGACCAATGTCTTATGTCAGGTCTTGGGTAGAACATGTACTTAGGTAGTAACGACCTCGAGCTGTGTGTGATACACATTCGTGCTCCAGAGACCAATGTCTTATGTCAGGTATTGGGTAGAACATGTACTTAGGTAGTAACGACCTGGAGCTGAGTGTGATACACAGTCTTGCCCCAGAGATGGATGTGTTATGTCAGGTTTTGGGTTCAAACCTGGAACCTCGTGAATCCCCTAGGCCATAATGTGACAGTGATTCCTGCTAGCTTGTTGGTTAAAGTATAGGTTTAAATTCATGAAGATAGTAATGAAGATAGATAATAAATAGTGGTTTGTATTAGACATAATTAAGTTACATGTAAATAATAAAAAGCCAATTTGTTGAAATTGTTACTAAAATTAATTGAGAATTATCTTCCATCATCAAAGAAATTATAAAATTCCCTCTCATGTGAGTACTTCTGTTATTCAGGATGAGGAGGGTAAGGAGCAGGAAGAATTCCATGACATTGCTCAACACGGGATCCTGGACGTTTCCGGGGATGACGTATATGGCAGAAAGGTCATCGTGTTCTCAGCATGTAAACTGCCACCCAAGACTGATATAGATCATGTCAAGCTTCTAGAGTAAGTACAGCAGAATACTGTGACAATATGAGGGTTTGATTGCATCAATTATAGAAGAGGTAACATTTGTAGCTTTGTTGTATATAATACAGATCTGTTATGATGTCTTATTGTTTTCTCTTCACCTTTTTGATCAGATGTTGTTAACATGCCAATGGTTTATGACAAAGATTATTTGTTGCTATAGTATCTCCATAAACGACACTAAAACACAATTAGAATGATTACAATGATAGTAACAAGTTTGTAGTTAATTATACATATGTATATTATCTAGTTTTTGCTCTCTTTTGTATAAAATTATTTTGTCATTTTTATGTAATGTAAGATAATGAAAAGTGTCCAAATCATTATTTCTTTCTTCCTATATATTTCGTCATTTAGTAATTGCATATAGGATAAAAAAATTAACACCACGAATCCAGTGTTACACAAGAACCTAATAGTTTAAGACAATTCCTGCCTGCAGTGCAACAAAAGGAAGTTTTATGTTTTATGTTTTATCTGTGATTCACTGTGAAGGGCGGAGTTACATCTTCTACTGAAACAAAAATACAGCAGCCCGCTCGTCATGTGATGTTACCAGCGTAGGAAGAGAGAGACCTACTCTCCCACAGTAATATGGGTCAATCAATCTTTATTCTCAACCCTTAACCTTCTGCTTATATCGACTACATTTAAAGTGGAGATAGATAGTTTATGAAGGGACTGGTAATCCTCCGAAATTATGTACAGTAATTTATCTTCACTAGTGGTCAGTGTCTCAAGATGTGACTACTTTTATCATAAGCATTGAATACCAACTGCAGGTATTGCTAGACTTTGATTTGTTTTGTACTGGATGTCTCATGACGGCATTTAAGCCGATTATTGTATTGACCAAGTGATGATAACGATCATCTACGTCATTATCACAACCATCATAACCTTTAAAAACTAATATACATTCATGTTGATTTTCCAGTTATTGCTCTTCCAGACAATTATATTGTTATTGTTTCCTGGACTGCTACTGCAGATCGATGAAGGAAATAGGAAGTTTTATATAGATTCATTTACACTGTTCAGGTGTTCACAGCTTGCTACACCCATTTAGGTCAGCACTGTATCTGTGTTAGGTGGATATCATCTCCTGATAACTAAAACACTGTTGGTGGGACATTTAACCCTGAAGTAAATTACATATGGCAAATATGTTGCGGAGTATATTCTTCTGCGGGGTATTTATTATCAAAATTTAAAAAATGAAAAAATAGGGGTTATAATATGCAAAACATGGTAACTTTTGTTATTATGAGGTGCTATTACAGGTACATGAAGCACGCTCTAGACCAATATGTAGAGAATGACTACGTCATAGTGTACTTTCATCATGGCCTGACCAGTAAAAACAAACCCACACCGTACTGGATGCTCCAGGCTTACAGAGAACTGGGACGCAAGTAAGTGCATACCAGTCATCGGGGATAGGATATGTTTTGTTTATATAAAACAGATTATCTGCCAACATGTATATCTTTTACTAAATAGTAAAGCAGCATTATGTTTCCAAGACTTTTTCTCAGAAATACTGGAAATGTAACACTAGGATTTTGAGAACTATCCAAAACGATTAAGTATTGAAAATACAAACACCTTATTCACACTGTGTATTTGGACACTCATATTCTTCAGCAAAATATTTATTTTTCATATCTATGTTTGGGGATATTTTAAGAAAGAGATTTTTTATGTTCTACGGTCGAGTCTCAGGATACTTTGTAATGAATTTTATTTAATGAAATATAAATTTATTTATAGTATTCGAAAGCATATATTGGAAAAAATGTTTTTGCTTATTCGTTAAACCATTTTGTACAGAAGTTCGTAATTTGTCTATAAGATAACCACTCAAAACCAATTGTATTTCACAAGGTAACACTTCTGTAAATCTAAAACAAGGAAATTCCTTTTAAATTATGACCATATTGTGTTTTTTTTATGTTTGATCTATTGTGTGTATCGTTTAAATTCAATATCATGTTTCAAGTTTTACTTTAACTATATAGCACAGAGCCTTGAGAGGGTATATTAATTTGAATCTTGAGCACATAATGGCAATGTTGACAGTAAGTTGACAGATGGCAGGCTTAACAGTATAAGAATCTACTATTATTTCTCTCAAAATCTAAGTGTAGTATGCTGTTTTAATTATTATAAGAATGACAGTACAACACTTGATAATTGACAACCTTCCCTTCTTTATGCTGTGTGAACTATGATTATGAGTGGTTATCACAAACAAATTTAATTCATACATAAATATGTACACTACAGAGTGCCTGTGAAATAGGAACCAACTGGTCACTGATTATTCTGACCTTAGTATATGTATACAATAAGCTTATAAAGATTACAAGACGTATGTCTAGTAACAAAGTATCATATGTAGTACTTACTAGTAATACCGACTTTGATTTACATGAATGTTTTTATCATTTTTACCTAATATAAAACATTATGAAAAGCAGATATAAGGTACTTATTTGTTAACCCAATTACAAATAGAATGTGGCTTTTATATTGGCTAGATATCAACTCGATCGGACCTATGTATTAAATTTTTAAATAATTATGTACTATTAAATGTTATAAATATTAATATAATATTAAAAATGTTATCTAGGTTAGGTTGACTGATACTTGTATTATCTCGGTTATGTTGACTGAGCCTTGTGATATCAAGTATATGTTGACTGATACTCGTGTTATCTAAATTATGTTGACTGGTACTTGAGTTATCTAGGTTATATTGACTGATACATTTGTTATCTAAGTTATGTTGACTGATAAATGTTTTATCTATGATATATATGATATGTTACAGATATTTGAGTTATCTAAGTTATGCTGACTGATACATGTGTTATCTAAGTAATATTGACTGATACATGATACAAGTTTTATCTATGATATGTGACTAATACTTGAGATATCTAGGTTATGTTGACTAATACTTGTGTTATCTAGGTTATGTTGAATGATACTTGTGTTATCTAGGTTATGTTGACTGATACTTGTGTTATCTAGGTTATATTGACTGATACTTTTGTTATTTAGTTTATGTTGACTGATACTTGTGTTATCTAGGTTATGTTGACTGATACTTGTGTTATCTAGGTTATATTGAGTGAAACATGTGTTGTCTAGTTTTTGTTGACTGGTACATGTGTTATCTAGGTTATGTTGACTGATACTTGTGTTATCTATGTCATGTTGACTGATACTTATGTTATCTAGGTTATATTGACTAATACTTATGTTATCTAGGTTATATTGACTGATACTTGTGTTATCTATGTCATGTTGACTGATACTTATGTTATCTAGGTTATATTGACTGATACTTATGTTATCTAGGTTATATTGACTGATACTCATGTTATCTAAGTTATGTTAACTGATACTTATGTTATTTAAGTTATGTTGACTGATACATTTGATATTTAAGTTATGTTGACTGATACATTTGTTATTTAAGTTATGTTGACTGATACATTTGTTATTTATGTTATGTTGACTCATACTTGTGTTGTCTCGGTTATATTGACTGATCCTCGTGTTATCTAGTGTATGTTGACTAATGCTTATGTTATCTAAGTTATGTTCACTGATACTTGTATAATCTAGGTTACGTTGTCTGATACATGGTTTTATAGGTTATTATGTCTGATACATGTTTTATCTATGTTATGTGACTGTTATTTGAGTTATCTAAGTTATGTTGACTGATACATGTGTTATCTATGTTATGTGGCTGTTATTTGAGTTATCTAGGTAATGTTGACTGATGCATGTATTATCTAAGCTATGTTGACTGATTATTGTGTTATTTAGTTTATGTTGACTGATACTTGTGTTATCTAGGTTATGTTGACTGATACTTATGTTATCTAGGTTATGTTGACTGATACTTGTGTTATCTAGGTTATGTTGACTGATACTTGTGTTATCTAGGTCATGTTGACTGATACTTGTGTTATATAGTTTATGTTGACTGATCCTTGTGTTATCTAGGTTATGTTGACTGATACTTGTGTTATCTAGGTTATGTTGACTGATACTTGTGTTATTTAGTTTATGTTGACTGATACTTGTGTTGTCTAGGTTATGTTGACTGATACTTGTGTTATCTAGGTTATATTGACTGATACTTGTGTTATCTATGTTATGTTGACTGATACTTGTGTTATCTAGGTTATGTTGACTGATACTTGTGTTATTTAGTTTATGTTGACTGATACATGTGTTATGTAGGTTATGTTGACTGATACTTGTGTTATCTATGTCATGTTGACTGATACTTGTGTTATCTAGATACAAGAAGAATCTGAAGGCCTTCTATATCGTGCATCCTTCCAACTTCATCCGGTTCCTGACCATCATCTTCAAGATATTCATCCGGTAGGTCTATATGTTCTCTTGTCTATCTTGTAAAATACAATTTCGGGTAGAAATACATGTTTATCTTAGATTTTATAGTAAAGGAAACCTTATAACAAGATGGTTTTTTTGTATATTTGCATATTTGAAATTTATTCATAAACAAATGCACTTTATTGAAGTATATTTATGTGCCTATAGAAGTGTTCTCCCATTTATCAGGTAAGGGGCACAACTGTGGTCAGTCTGTATATTTGTTGTATGGGAAGGATAAGAGTCACATAAACAGCTCAATGGGGTCTCTTTCTGCATGAACATTGAAAAATGGATTTTCTATTTTGTAAAACTTTATCGTAAATATCAATTCATTTGGATTTTTATCAGTGTATTTGTACCTGAGAAATTTAAGTACAAGAGACAACAGAAATGATCAGTAATTGTGTTTTAATAGCCTTCAATGTTTTTATGTTTTTTCTTGATTGAGCATTTGATCTATTAAAACAAAAACATTTAGTTCTTCAATTTTGAGTAGGGAAAATGCTTGGAAAATTTACTTGGTTTCATATTTGAATGACAGTTATGGTTATCAAAGTTTGTTTATATACAAAGATTCATGTTCAGTTATCTTATAATACTTCTAAATTTTACCAGTGGAAAAAAATACTAAGAATTAAAACCTTACTCAACTCAAAGAAAGTAAAGAATAGAGGGAAATTATGATAATTTGATATAGCCTCACTTGGATGGCAATATAAAGCTACAACCAAACATGTTTTACTTTTAGCAATCTGTGTTGTAAGTTAAGTTTCCCATTTGTTTGTTTTTTAAGTCCAGACTTTGGCCAGAAGATGATGTATGTAAACTACTTACATGAACTGAGGGAACATCTACACTTCGACCAGCTTAAAGTGCCACCATTAGTTCTCCAGTATGTACTCCACATCAGTATGCTGACTTGATTTATCAAGCTTGATAACATGTATTGTCTGTTTTTAAAATTAGTGCCTTAAATTGTTTAGTTGTTGCTAAATAATAATAAAAGCTTTTGATTTTCAAGACATTATACTTGAGATTTTTTTAAGAATATTAATGTTCATATAAAATACAAGAATGTTATTAAAGACCAGTATAATTTGATAGATGGTATATGTCTAATGAAGGATAGCTCTTTTTGTTGATATGTATGTAAAACACTACACTTTAATGTATTCAGGTATGATGCCAAGTTGAAACTCTCCCAGAAACCAGCCTATCCCAATGAGGCTGATGTTCAGCGTACTCCCAGCAGTCTCAAAACACAGCAGTTTGGTGTCACGCTAGAAGTGTAAGTTAGCGTAACAGATTATCTTAAAATGTCAAAGTAAGAGTGAGGTCATACTTAATATTGACTATTTATGTAAAAGGAACAAAAAGTTGAGACCACATAATGGTTGTATAAAAACAACCTGGAAGTATGTGTGAGACCACATAATGCCTGTATAAAAACAACCTGGAAGTGTGTGTGAGACCACATAATGCCTGTATAAAAACAACCTGGAAGTGTGTGTGAGACCACATAATGGTTGTTATGAAGACAACCTGGAAGTGTGTGGAGACCACATAATGTTTGTATAAAAACAACGTGGAAATGTGTGTAAGACCACATATGGTGTGTGAGACAACGTGGAACGGATGTGTGTGAGACCACATAATGGCTGTATGAGACAACGTGGTGTATGTGTGTGACCACATAATGGCTGTATAAAGACAACCTGGATGTATGTGTGTGACAATAATGGTGATAAAGACACTGGAGTGTGTGTGAGCCACATAATGGCTGTATAAACCAACCTGGATGTATGTGTGTGTGACCACTATATGGTTTTAAAAAACAACTGGAATGTGTGTGACACTAGAGAAACCAATGGCTGTATGAAGACCAGTGGGACGATGTGTGTGAGACCACATAATGCTGTATGAGAACAAACGTGGATGTAGTGTGTGACCACAAAATGGTTTGCTGAAGACACCTGGCAGTGGTGTGAGACCACATAATGGCTGTATAAAGACAACCTGGATGTATGTGTGTGACCACATAATGGCTGTATGAAGACAACGTGGAAATGTGTGTGTGACCACATAATGGCTGTATGAAGACAACCTGGAAGTGTGTGTGAGACCACATAATGGCTGTATAAAGATAACCTGGATGTATGTGTGTGACCACATAATGGCTGTATGAAGACAACCTGGAAGTGTGTGTGAGACCACATAATGGCTGTATAAAGACAACCTGGATGTATGTGTGTGACCACATAATGGCTGTATGAAGACAACGTGGAAATGTGTTTATGTTCAGACACAGGTCAGGTTTATTGTTTAAGTTGTAGTTAAAGAGTTCACACAACTGATGATTCTACACACAACAGTCTGTAATCATTTGGGAAATATTTGTTATGTAATGTCCAACTTTTTTGTTTGTTCAACAGTCCTCAACACTTTATTATGAGAACTTACTAGGCAATAATAAACCTTTAAATTACATGTTGTTAACAGATCTAAATATTTTTTCTCAAAATAATTGTAAACTGCAGTGTACAATTCTAGGAGTGAAATGCCTGTTTGTGTCCATCCTTACCATTATATTGTTAGGCAGTCTTTGACTGTAATGAATAGTTGTCTGGGCTCATTGTATTAACATGCACACAGACAGGCACACAGGCAGGCATACAGACTACATAATTTTTTGTAAATGACACAGTGTGATGTCATCATGTATAAATGACACAGTGTGGTTTCGTCATTGTGTAAATGACACAGTATGTTGACATTATGGTATAAATGACACAGTGTGGTGTCATCACAGTGTAAATGACACAGTGTGGTGTCATCACGGTGTAAATGACACAGTGTGGTGTCATCACAGTGTAAATGACACAGTGTGGTGTCATCACGGTGTAAATGACACAGTGTGGTGTCATCACCGGTGTAAATGACACAATCTGGTATCATCACGCTATTTAGAATTAGGATATTTAGTTGATTGCAGTTGTTCTTCTTTTTGACTCTTCTCGCCATTGGTTTTTGTACTACCGGGATCTCAACTTGTGATACTATTGTATAGTATCTTTGAATACAACAATCCTCTGATATTTTTAATGTTGGTATCAACCTGTTTCAGCATTAAGACAAACTACAACACGGACATCCCCCCAGTTGTAAAACAGACAGTCGAGTACCTCAGACAGCATGGTAAAATCATAGAATTATTTCTTTAAGACCTCTATGTTTTTTCTCAAGCATTTTAGTATATTTGTCATACCAGCTAAATTACACATTGCTTTATAGTTTTTCAAATAGATTGAAAGTGTATTTGCGCTAACAATAGCTTTTGAAATACACCTTATGTTGTTTTGAAATATTGATAATGATAATTTGTATAGCAATATATCTGATGTTAATGCTAACTTGTTCATCAAATCAATCTACAATGAATAAAATTTACAAAAATCAAAGATGGATAATTCTAATTATGTCACACAACTTTGATTATTAATAAATAAACTTAAGTGCAACTTCGTAATGGGTGGTTTGGTTCAATTCTTTTATATCCTTACCTGTGACATTGATCCAATAACTATGTATATGATGATGTAGCCCTGGACTCGGAGGGTATTTTCCGGCGGTCAGCTAATGCTTTGGTGCTGAAGGATACGCAGCAGAGATTCAACAAAGGGGAGGAAGTCAACTTCGTTGAATTAGATGTAACCATAGCAGCAGTGATCCTGAAAACATTCCTGCGACAGCTACAGGAACCTATCCTTACTTATGAGTTGTATGATTCCATCATAAAACTGCAAGGTGAGAGTTTTTCTTGTGTTTTATGTTGTAGATTGACAAAGTTAATAATAATATATGACAAAGTCCTATGAGTATTGCAACATATACCAAACTCCGAAAAGGCACAGAACAAAGGTATTTCACATGCATGCCAAGCGAAAATAAATTTGTGATTAGTCATTTAAGGAAAAGAGCAAACCCGACAGTTACCGCCTTGGAACGGTCAGTCGGCAATATGGACCGACTGGGGTGCTTAAACCGGTTTTACAGAGCTCTAACCATCATTTGGTCTGAACAATTAGTCCAAATGGCAAGTTACCTTCAAAACGTGACAAAACGACATAATTGATATGGTACTTGCATTAGTATCAACCCAGCTCCTAAGTTACTGGTGAATTTAATTTGGCTGATTTTGCATGCTTGCTTAGTTTTTTCCACATATTGTATTGAGTTAGTACATTGCATTGTTGTGAAGTTATTACTGTTTAGCTGACTTGTTTAGACCATGTTAAATTATTGATGTTTTACTCACTTATTTAGACAATGTTACCCATATATCTCTAATGTTTGACTCACTTGTTCAGACCATTTCAATGGGGTACATTGGTAAAATAGAAATTGTCTCCCTTGTTTGATAATAACCGAGGTATTCCAAACAGTAGGTAGGTCCTTTTAGTTGCAATTCTTGTACTTTATTGCTATTCTTTAAATATAGACTTAATATGTTTAATTTTAATATTCTCACAATGTTTAGCATGAAATTCATTTAAATACTTATAGAGATATGATATTTAAAAAGGAAAATGGAAGCGTTTGTCAATGATGGTTAACCTGTGTATCACAAGAAAGGAAGAACAGTCATCATACACTCTATAGAGCACAAGCATAAAACCGAATACAACAAATAAAATGATCAAGTTTAGGGATTATTCAGGGCAGATTATTCATTAATGTCTCTCATTCATTAATATTTGATGCACTTTTTTCAGATCATGTCAAATTATTACTGTCTGACTCACTTGTTTAGTCAATGTTTTATTAATAATGTTTGATTTAGTTGTTTAATCAATGCTATAGCATTAATGTTTGACTTACTTGTTTAATCAATGTTATATCAATAATGTTTGACTCACTTGTTTAGTCAGTGCTATATCATTAATATTTGACTCACTTGTTTAATCAATCCTATATCATTAATATTTGACTCACTTGTTTAATCAATACTATATCATTAATATTTGACTCAGTTGTTTAATCAATACTATATCATTAATGTTTGACTCACTTGTTTAATCAATACTATATCATTAATGTTTGACTCTCTTGTTTAATCAATACTATATCATTAATGTTTGACTCATTTGTTTAATCAATACTATATCATTAATGTTTGACTCACTTGTTTAATCAATACTATATCATTAATGTTTGACTCACTTGTTTAATCAATACTATATCAATTAATGTTTGACTCTCTTGTTTAATCAATACTATATCATTAATGTTTGACTCGCCTGTTTAGACCACCTGAGTATACAATCATTGACATGTTTATAATACTGGTTCTAGGGCAGGAGAAGGAGCGTCAGATCGTGGAGGCCCGCCGTATGTTGTACAGAAGAACTGCCCGACAATAACTACCAGGTCCTCAAATACATTCTCGATCTCCTGGTTGAGGTATGACAAATGGAAATGGTGAAACATTCTTTAAATAGTTTACAAATGACCGTACTGGCTAAAATAATGTTTTCATTTTTTGATATTGACACTATTTAGTGTAAATAAGGTCATTTATATTTTTAAAGTTGCCAACTTCTTAACTTCTTGTTTACATCATATATGTGGCTTATACTTTTTTCCTTGTTCCTTCTGAAGTTGTTTTGATTGATATTTTGCCCAGGTTGCTGCCCACAGTGAGAAGAATCTGATGACCACACAGAACCTTTCCCTCTGTTTTGGTCCAAATTTGATCTGGCCCAAGGGTCAAGCCACATTAAACACCATGGGTCACGTTAACACCTTCGCACTGCTGCTACTAGACAACTATGATACACTCTTCAATGTGTAGAGTCAAGTCTTACTAGTCGCTTTCTAGACTCACCTGGCTCAGTGGTTACACCACAGTGAACAAGGGGCCTGATGCTGTACATCATGGCACTCAATTGTGAGAGACTTTTTCCTATTATTTGATTGGTCAGATTCCTTTAACCCTTATCTGATTGGTCATGTTCCATTCTTACTTATCTAACTGGCCAACCTACATTTCTGCATTATCTGATTGGTCATTTGATAAAAGATACAACAGGTTGAAGTTTTGTATGTGAAATTAAACAGTTTTTGACCTATTGGAGTACACTGGAACCCCTAAAACCATGGTTCTTTATAATGCCGACTTCTTTAGAACACTGTAATTCCTCGGCTCCAGAAATGTTTAAATGATAACTTTTCTTCATCCCCCCTTTCTGTCAGCTAAAATCATGTACCGTGAAAGCGATGATAGGTAAATGATATGCCTGAGCAAGCATGACAGCTATTGCACTGGGTTTTCTTTATTTCGATTTACTGTTTAGAATATGAATATGACTTTGAATATGTTACACATGTTTTTTTTCTTGTGAAATGACAGTTGTCCTTATAATAGACATAATAAGACGGTTAATGTGTTTATAAAAGATGCAGAAATTTATCATAAAAAGATTTAATATAATTTTTGTATCCACATATTGTAAAACCCCCTTGTTACTAATGTCTAATTTGCACATGACAGAGCTTTTAGATTTTTGAACATTCAATAATACTGTAAAGTCTGAGTTTTGCCATCAGAAAAACAGTATTGTTGCCTAATTAAGATTAAATTATGAAAAATATCAGATAGTTATATTTTTTCATTCCATTGACAATAATCAGCGCAGTTAAAGTTTGTACCATAAATATTCTTGACTGTGTTAAGAATTTGTTCTTGTTTTATTCCAACATGTCGTCCTCAATTTGAAATTATTTGTTTCTATGAGTTGAATTGACTGAAGGCAACACAGTATCTAGTGTGTGAACAATGTGGATTAATTGTTCAGAATATTAGTTATCGAACCTTATCTTTCAAAACTATATTGTCTGCAATCTTTTGTAAATTTCAAAACAAAAGAATGCTGAATTAAGCTTAACTTTATAAACAGGAAACCATTGAGACTTTAATTGTTCTTAGGAGTTATATTCTTTTGTAATCTTCAAGGCTCTATAGAAAAATGAAATGTCGATTAACATGGAAAGAAGAACACATCTTCGTACCAGTATCTTTTAGCCGTACTTGCTTTGCAGAATAAAAGTTGCTGGTAAAACAAAGAAAGGAAGTGGTAGTGGAACATATTTTGTTTGGGCTTATATAATTTCGACCAATTTGTGCAATTGTTTTTGTTTATGGCATTGAAACTGTTATGCTTTGTTATCCAATACTACATGAATAAAATTTTTCACTAAATACTTACGTTTTTTTTTCTGCCATTTTCAGTACCTCTTATTTACAGTCAATAGTTCTCTTAACATGTGAAACATGCATTGACCAGGCTGAGAGAAATAATTTAGATCCAGATCAGCCAGCTTCCTGCTCAGAGGGCCGACTGGGCATTCGGTGGGGAATGGGAAAGCTGCCAACGTAATAATTTATGTCTACTGTATTCCTGTCTCCATCTCAATTATAGTTATTATTGCATCCTTCAGCTATATTTGTAGAGGAGTACCCCAGACAGACAATGCAACGATGCACTGCAAGTCTGCTGGCTGACCTCCCCACATTAGGTATTGCGTTTGGTTTTAACTCAATTCTGTGCCGTAAGAAAACGAGTCATAATTAACGAGGAGATAACAATTATAAGAAATGTTTTTGCAAGCATTTGGAAATGCTCATTCATGTCTATAAATGGAAAAGTCTACATTGAAACAACGCCCATGGTTAACACTTTCAAGTTTATTTAAGCTTTTGGTGCTGTTTTATTCCCCAAGGGGAAAGTAGGCCGATCCCGGAGGTTCTGCAATACCGGGCCAACCCTTGGCGATTGAGGAGCAAGGCCCTGACATCTCACCTATGTCCAAAAATCAGTTTAATATCGAAGTCCCCCATTGGGGGACGTATCAGTTATTAGGATGATAAGAACAGATACTACACTTTGATCAGGTGAATTGCGGCAGTGTTTAACAACCTATCAATCTGAAGCTGCGACATGCAAAGAAAGGACGTAGGCGAGTAATTTTAGTTACAGAATATTTGCATATTTAAATTTAAATAAACATACAAAGTATTTTAAACAGTCACTTTACAATCCTTTAACAAGTGTTTGCTATAAAATCACTGGTAAACATTTAAATGAACAGACTAAATTTGTTGTATTTAAAAAACAACAACAAGTATTTTCATTAGAGCTCTTTACCTGTTACTAAAAGAGGCGTTCATTGTGCATTTCGAAAACTAATGTCTTAGTTATTTATAAACCTTCAAGAAACGTGACTGTTTCTAATAACATTACCCATTTTACATTTAACAACATTACCTAAATTATAGATTTCATGTATTTGATTTAATTAAAGGACTTTGATGGATGTTGTCAACGTCTTCCGTCCTTTCCCCAAAAACGGACGGTTTTACGTAGACACCGGTCAAATAGTCCGGGAAATATTGTTAATTAATTCTTATAATTCAGCACGCAAAGTCACGCCGTATAAGTGTACATGTAGTATAGTATTGCTTAATTAATATTATTAGATCAACAGCAATAGGCAAACAATGCAAACTGTGGTACCACGTGTGCACTCAGCCTCAAACAATAATCTTGCTTTCTTATCAATGAGTGTACTTTTTAAGAGGTCAATAGGCAACCTCAGATGTTTATTCAACAGTCTATCTGCGGCGACCACAAACTGCTCCTTTAAGACAGGTAAGAGCAATAATTTTATTTAGCTTCAGCATTTATATGTCGACATTTTATAGAAGCAGTATGGTATTAGTGGGAATAAAACTTGACCACAGTTTTGTGACAGAACAAGACACATAGAACCACACTTACCACACCTCGTGTTTATTTCAATTATATTTGTGTTTTGTATTTTGGGTTTTACGGCGCCAATACTTAACAGGTCATACAGCGCCGAATACGATGTAATTTAACGTAAATAGGGTATAAACTGATTAAAATCCATATAAGTGAGTAGAAATATAAAAAAGCTATCAGGTTAAAAAAATATGAAATAAAATTAAATAAGTTAAGAAGGTGGTTTGTAAATGGGTTCAACACCGCCTACCTGACCATGTTGCAGTGCTATTTTTACTATGATTTCAAGACTTTGACAGATTTTATCCCTGTCCACATGATAAAATCAATGCAGACATAATGTCAATGCCCATATGACATTGATACAGTACAGCTTTCAACCTTTTTCATGCTAATTTTTCCACTAAGCAATATAAAGTCGTGGATATTTGATAAGAAAATATGTAGAATATTGCTAAAGATTAGATAGAAGCAAACGAGAATGATGCTAAGGATTCACTAGAGATTCACTAAGTACTAGTATAAACATGAGACTCGAAGGAGACTTAAAAGAGACTTACTAGAGACTCCAAAAGACTCACTACAGGCTAATAAAACGCTCACAAAAGACTCGCTAGAGACTCATTAGATACTCACCAGATACTTGCTAGAGACTCACAAAATTCTTACTAGAGACTTGCTAAAGACTAACAAGAGACTTACAAAAGACGTGCTAGAGACTTGCATGAGATTCACAAGTGACTCTCTAGAAGACTCATAAGACTCACTAGAGATACACAAGAGACTTACTAGAGACATGCTAGACACCCATAAAAAGACTTATTAGAGACTCATCAGCAAATGGTATTGGGCCAATTTATGGAATCTTGCTTACTTTAAATTTATATTATTGCAGAAAATGTATTATTTATGTAGGTTGGTAGAGCGCCACGGGATCGATCTACAAAAGTCATTATAATGATGGTGGTTTAACGCCCTTGCTAATGCTCAAGCAAACATGAGGGTAGTTCTTTGAACATGTCAGTCCGGTGACAGGATAATTTGACTGGGTTTGGTAACATACTAGGAGTTCAGGGCATGTCATGCAGTTAAGGCAGCACTAAATATAACTCAAGTGAATAGTATTTAGGTAAAGATCAACATTCTATTTAGATAAAGTGAAAAATAAAAATAAATCTATTTTGAATAAATAATTACTCAATTACCACTCCATGAGTTTGTACATTTGTGTTGAATTATTAAAAGAGAAGCCCATATAAAGATCTAATATAATGCTGCACTCAAGGTAATACTATTGCATTATTATGTGCATAATGCCATGTTTCCAGCATGTAAAGGGTTCAGACATGCGGATCAAATCCATTGTGGACCATAATGAGACAAAGGTATTTCAAAAAGAAGAAGCAACAGCTGCTGAGCATATTGTGAAGATAGAACTGCATTAGCATTGTTTAAAAAAAAACAATAACAAAAAAACAACACCAAAACAACTACTACAAAAACAGGCCTTAAAGGGTTGTCCTCATTACAGATACAAGACTTGGATGCAGATGTTAGGAAAATCAAATCACATTCTTTGTATACTTAGAATTGCTAGGCTGTTGGATTCGGGAATAACTTGTACTTATTGTTAATTATTTTACAAAACTCTTATGAAATCTTAACAAACATACTGGAAGATACTGAGCAGATATTGTTAATCCTGATCTGATGGCTCCCAGCAGAGAGGTAGCTGGTCTTGGTCTATACTATAGATCCTGATCTGATGGCTCCCAGCAGAGAGTTAGTTGGTCTTGGTCAATACTATATATCCTGATCTGATGGCTCCCAGCAGAGAGCTAGCTGGCCTTGGTCTATACTATAGATCCTGATCTGATGGCTCCCAGCAGAGAGCTACATGGCCTTGGTCTATAGTATAGATCCTGATCTGATGGCTCCTAGCAGAGAGCTAGCTGGCTTTGGTCTATACTATAGATCCTGATCTGATGGCTCCCACCAGGGAGCTAGCTGGCCTTAGTCTATACTATAGATCCTGATCTGATGGCTCCCAGCAGAGAGGTAGCTGGCCTTGGTCTATACTATAGATCCCGATCTGATGGCTCCCAGCAGAGAGCTAGCTGGTCTTGGTCTATACTATAGATCCTGATCTGATGGCTCCCAGCAGAGAGCTACATGGCCTTGGTCTATACTATAGATCCTGATCTGATGGCTCCCAGCAGAGAGCTAGCTGTCCTTGGTCTATACTTTAGATCTTGATCCGATGGCTCCCAGCAGAGAGGTAGCTGGCCTTGGTCTATACTTTAGATCCTGATCTGATGGCTCCCATCAGAGAGGTAGCTGGACTTGGTCTATATTAACTGCTTGAACAAGTTGTACTTAAGGAGATGAGAGTTGTATTGATTTTATTATATTATTATACAATCTGATTTACACTTAAACTATAATAAAATGAAGAACATATAGCTTGGAATAGATTTAAAAGTTGAATTATTCATCACTTTTCTAAAGCAGAAATATTTTGACGAAAAATGAATTGGAAACAAGTAAAAGTATAAAATTTTATAAAGTTTGAGAAATAAATTGTGAATAAAGCAAAGCCACATCTTTTTAGTTTAATAAAAGTATATATAATACAAACAAACCAAAAGAAAACACACTACACATATACTCAGAATAGCTTAACAGAAAAAAATGTGACATTTTCACATATTTTACTTAAAACAATTTAGTTATCATAGTATGACTATGTTGATAAAAATATAATGTTTTCTTTTCTTTAGCCAACTTAGTTGTTTTTGTCCTACACATACATGACCTTTCATCGTGTACACAACAAATACACAAGAGTGCAGTCTTTGTATATTTGGAAAATCTCTGATCAAGGACAAGAGATTGGTTGGGGTGACCTGATGCTGAGGCAATTGTTTATGGTACCAGGGGTCATCACTTTATGGTGCCTGATATTAGACATTCACATTGAACAGCAAAGCAAGTTATAGTACCACAGCTTACAGTGTAGGTCTTCATAAAGCAAATTGAGCAAGGAGCGATCTGGTAGGTATGTAGGTATGTAGGTAGTTTCAAGAATCAATAGCCGCAAGTCTTTATTTTTAACCTGCTAAGAATGAAGAGATCAGGCTTACCCAAGTACTGTATATCCAGATCAACTATTTCCCACAAGATGATGACTGATACGGATCTACAATATTTGCTTCTAAGTATTTTTTTTCAAAACAAATTAATACCTATTTTGTCCAGCAAGCAAGCTAACTAATTGGTTTTGATTACCCTCTACCTAAACATAGAATCCAATGAAGGCAATTAGCGAAAGCAGTGTGAGATTAGTTAACTAACATGAGTCCAAATGGACATTTCCCTAAGACAGGCTGTACTCATGCCCACCAACTCAGTCCTAATGGATACTCCCTCAGACAGGCTGTACTCATGCCCACCAACTCAGTCCTAATGGATACTCCCTCAGACAGACTGTACTCATGCCCACCAACATCAGTCCTAATAGATACTACCTCAGACAGACTGTACTCATGCCACCAGCATCTGTCAAAATGGACACTTACCTCAGACAGACTGTACTCATGCCCACCAACAACAATCCTAATGGTTACTCCCTCAGACAGGCTGTACTCATGCCCACCAACATCAGTCCTAATGGATACTCCCTCAGACAGGCTGTACTCATGCCACCAGCATCTGTCCAAATGGATACTACCTCAGACAGGCTGTACTCATGCCCATCAACTCAGTCCTAGTAGATACTACCTCAGACAGGCTGTATTCATGCCCACCAACATCAGTCCTAATAGATACTACCTCAGACAGGCTGTACTCATACCCACCAACTCAGTCCTCATAGACACGACCTCAGACAGACTGTACTCATGCCACCAGCATCTGTCCAAATGGACACTTACCCCAGACAGACTGTACTCATGCCCACCAACAACAATCTTAATGGTTACTCCCTCAGACAGGCAGTACTCATGCCCACCAACATCAGTCTAAATTGATACTACCTCAGACAGACTGTACTCATGCCACCAACAACAATCCTAATGAATGCTCCCTCAGACAGGCTGTACTCATGCCACCAGCATCAGTCCAAATGGACACTTACCTCAGACAGACTGTATTCATGCCACCAACATCTGTCCAAATGGACACTTACCTCAGACAGGCTGTACTCATGCTACCAACAACAATCCTAATGGATACTCCCTCAGACAGGCTGTACTCATGCCACCAGCATCAGTCCAAATGGACACTTACCTCAGACAGGCTGTACTCATGCCACCAACAACAATCCTAAGGAATGCTCCCTCAGACAGGCTGTACTCATGCCACCAGCATCAGTCCAAATGGACACTTACCTCAGACAGACTGTATTCATGCCACCAACATCTGTCCAAATGGACACTTACCTCAGACAGACTGTACTCATGCTACCAACAACAATCCTAATGGATACTCCCTCAGACAGGCTGTACTCATGCCACCAACAACAATCCTAATGGATACTCCCTCAGACAGGCTGTACTCATGCCACCAGCATCTGTCCAAATGGACACTTACCTCAGACAGGCTGTACTCATGCCACCAACAACAATCCTAATGGATACTCCCTCAGACAGGTTGTACTCATGCCACCAGCATCAGTCCTAATGGATACTCCCTCAGACAGGCTATACTCATGCCAACAACAACAATCCTGATGGATACTCCCTCAGACAGGCTGTACTCATGCCACCAGCATCTGTCCAAATGGACACTCCCTCAGACAGACTGTACTCATGCCCACCAACATCAGTCCTAATGGACACTAACTCAGACAGATTGTACTCATGCCCAACAACATCAGTCCAAATGGACACTGCCTCAGACTGTAGCCACACCCAAGCATCTGTCATTATGAGCACTCCCTCAGCCAGGATGTACTCATTCTCAACAAACATCAGTCCTAATGGACAATCCCTCAAACAGACTGTAGCCACACCCACCAGCATCAGTCCAAATGGGCACGCCCTCAAACAGACTATAGCCACACCCACCAGCATCAGTCCTTATGAACTCTCCACCAGAAGAGTGTAGCCACACACTCTAAACATTCCCTTAGATGGGTTGTAGCCATAACCAACAGCATCAATTCTAATGGAGATTTTTTTCAGCTGGTGTGTAGCGCCGTCCTTTAGCATCAGTTATAATTTACCCTCCCTCAGACAGACTGTAGTCATGCTTGCCAACATCTGTCCTATTGTCCTAAGCTATAGTCCTGTTTAACAACCCTTGTTATCCCCCCTTGGTAGTGTTATTGTTCTTTTTTTGTGTACAACCTTTGGTAGGCATAAATGATGGCGTTTGAGAACAATGAAATCGGTGATTTGTGCAAACTTGCAAAACTATCAGTGCATGAACTTAAAGCCTTTCTTAGAGAAAGAGGGGCGCGTGTATCAGGGAATAGTCCGGAACCTATAATACGCCCTAGAGTGATAGAAAAGCTTGGCAAACGGACATTAAGTGAAATTAAATTGGACGACGAAGAAGACAGCGAAAGACATTTGTTAGTAACACCATTTTGGAGAGAATCTTCCAATCTTGGCAATCTAATGTAATATAATTACATGCTTCAGCCATTTAAGATATCATTTACCTGTCATTTTTGTAAGAAAAAAGATAATTAAAAGGGTTACGCACAATTATCAAAAAAGTATGTAAATAGGATTTCTTGGTGTATCTGTCTAGAAGTGAAATTATTTTGTCTTTTTATATGAGTTAAATACACAGATACATCTCTTATCTGGAGTCCTGTTCAAACTACAGTGTTTAATATTTACATTTATTAAGTAAATCGTGTCACTATCTAGCCAATTAATGTATGTTAATGGCTGACATATCAAACCACAGACATAGTTTGGAAATATTTAGATATACTGGTACATTGTGTTGTTGAGAAAAAAGGACTCATAATATCAAGTATTGCAGTACTTTGATTCTCCCTCCCTAAAGAAAACACATTTTTAAATATAGCATTGTTCCATATAACAACCTGATCATACTGCAGTTTGGTTTTGCTTTTAAACTAAAACTATCCCTAACCAAAAGAGTCCATATTTTCCATGTCACTGAAATATTGCATGTTTTAGTTTTAAAAAGAAGAAACGGTTGAGCATAATCTTTCTTTGAAACATTATTTTTTATTGTTCAAATACAGACATAACATGCCAATAGATAGTTGACAATCTTGTTTTGGGAATTTCATCTCCCATAGTTATCAGATAATATACAAATTGACGCACCCCTAGCATGGGGCCAAACATCAGCATCATAAATGCTGATTTAACCAACTACATTTTAACACACACACATACTTATATATTAGGTAACGATACCGCAGTTTACACCTATAAAAATATAAACATACTGATTTTCAACTTTTCGAGTATGTAATAACTGAGATTATATGAATCATGAGAGTGATAATTATTTTAAAAATATTAAATTATAGAAAGTATTGACAAAATCAAAGGCTTATTTTAAATATATAGTGTAATATATAGCACACTTCTTAATACAAACATTGATCACTTCTACAAATATTTGTACAGGCAAAAACATATTCAGTTTCTGCAATTTTATGGAAATAAGTTTATGAGGAAATGAACGAAGCAAATTTAAATTAGAATAAAACTGCAAAACAATAACAACATGATATTATATAATCTTCCCTCAGTGTTGGCAGGTTGCCATATTCAGTAACACATGTATGCGTGAATGATGTATTAGTTGTTATGCTTGTTCAGGCCCAGCATTTAAGAGTTCAAGTGTGTTCCAATAGGTTAAAAACTGTTTAATTTCACATACAATACTTTAACCTGTTTGAGTCAATACCCAATATATCTTTTGTCAAAATGACCAATCAGATAATGAAGAAATATAAGTTGACCAGACCAATTAGACAAAGAAGAATGGAACATGACCAATCAGATAAGGGATAAAGGAATCTGACCAATCAAATAATGGGAAAAAGTCACACACTTGAGTACCATGATGTACAGCATCAGGCCCCTTGTTCACTGTAGTGTAACCACTGACCCAGGTGGGACTAGACAGCGACTTGTAAGATTTGACTCTACACAGTGAAGAGTCCATCATAGTTGTCTAGTAGCAGCAGTGCGAAGGTGTTAACATGACCCATGGTGTTTAATGTGGCTTGACCCTTCGGCCAGATTAAATTTGGACAAAAAGTGAGGGCAAGGTTCTTTGTGGTCCTCAGATTCTTCTCACTGTGGGCAGCCACCTGGACAGCATATCAATCAAAACCAACTTCAGAAGGAACAAGGAAACATGGCCGCTGATTCCAGTTAATGTAAATTAGCTGGATGTTGTCATCAGATTCAAAACACTTACTGTACTATTGCATTGTGTCTCAGATCATAATAAGCCACATGTATGATGTAAACAAAAAGTTAAAAAGTTGACAAATTTATAACAGCTTTAAAAATATAAATGACGTATGGTCATTTCTATTATCTTAGTAAAACTAAACTATTTAAAGAATGTTTACCATTTCCATTTGTCATACCTCAACCAGGAGATCAAGGATGTATTTGAGGACCTAGTAGTTATTGTCGGGCAGTTCTTCTGTCAACATACGGCGGGCCTCCACGATCTGACGCTCTTTCTCCTGCCCTAGAACCAGTATTATAAACATGTCAATGATTGTATACTCAGGTGGTCTGAACAGGTGGGCCAAACATTAATGATTAAGTATTGATTAAACAAGTGAGACAAACAGTTATGATATAGTATTGATTAAACAACTGAGTCAAACATTAATGATAAAGTATTGATTAAACAAGGGAGTCAATTATTAATGATATAGGATTGATTAAACCAGCGAGTCAAATATTAATGATATAGCATTGACTAAACAAGTGATTCAAACATTAGTAAGTTGGCATGATCTGAAATAGTGCATCATTTTAATAAAGAGACAGTAATGAAAAGTCTCCCCTGAATAATCCCTAAATGAAAGTATATCCTTTCATTTGTTTTGACTTGTTTTTGTGCTTGTGCTCTTTGGAGTGTATGTAGACTTTTCTACTTTTCTTGTGATACCTATCATCAACAAACGCTTCCATTTTCCTTTTTAAATGACATATCTCTACAAGTATTTAAAAAAATTGTATGCTAAACATTGTGAGACTATTAAAATGCAACATTGTTAAGTTTATATTTATGCAAAAGTAAGAAATTTTACTTTTTGTAGTTGCAATATCTACAAGAGAACAGGCAATAAAGTCCAAGAATTCCAACTTAAAGGACTTACCTACTGTTTAGAATACCTTGGTTATTAACTAACAGGGGAGACAATTTCTATTTCACCAATGTACCCTAATGAAATGGTCTGAACAAGTGAGTCAATCATTAGAGACATATGGGTAACATAGTCTAAAAAGTGAGTAAAACAACAATGATTTGACATAGTCTAAAAAGTCAGCCAAACAATTATAACATCACAACAATGCAAAGTACTAACTCAATGACATATGGAACAAACATATTATGGAATACAATAATATGTGGAACAAACTAAACAAGCAAGCAATATCAGCCAAATTAAGTTCACCAGTAACTTAAAGAGCTGGGTTGGTACTTATGCAAGTAGCATATCAATGATGTCATTTAGGTGTCACGTTTTGCAGGTAGCTTGCCATTTAAAGTAATTGTTCACAGACCAAATCATCGTTTAACCATGTCATTTATTAGATATTATTTATTTTATTTTATTTGGGTTTTACGGCAAATCGACACTTAACAGGTCATACGGCGCCGAATACAAAGTTAACAGTGAATAGAGCATAATCAGGTTAAAATCAAACGACGTAAGTAAAATATAGAAAAATATCAAAACTATCAGGTTAAAAAAATAAGTTAAAATTGAAAACAGATCAACACATTAACCGTTTTTTTTAAAAAAAATATAACGATTGGTAAATAAACAGTTTAAAAATTTATAACTTATTAAGAATACTAATCTCGTTCAAGAAGCAAACAAGTTTAGAATCCGACACTGTTCTAAATAGTTTGTACATGTTATTGACATTAAAATACCTTGACCGTATGTGGTCTGTTATAAAATATGGTTGACTGTCAGTGGTTCCTGGCAAGGAACACATACAGGTTGAACTTCTCTTTTTAACCTGTAAGTGCTCCTTGCCAGGAACCACTGACAGTCAACCATAATTTATTACAGTATATCGATACAGACCACATACAGTCGATGTCAATCTACAACATAAAACACAAGGAAACTCTCACCATGCAATTTTATGATGGGCGCATACAACTCATAAGTCATAAGTAGGGATAGGTTCGTGTATTTCTCGCAGGAATGTTTTCATGATCACTGCCGCTATACTATAGTAACATCATATAACTCCATGAAGGTGACTTTCTCCCCTTCGTTGAATCTCTGTTGCGTAGCCTTCAGCACCGAAGCATTAGCTGTCCGCCGCAAAATTCACTCCGAGTCCAGGGCTACATCATTATATGCATAAAGTTACTGTAATCTTTTCACAGTACAACGAGACTTGATACCGCTCCATCTTTGATCAATGGATACAACCATCAGCGCTGCGTCGCTTACGACGGCGTGTATTTAAAAAAAGGTGACGTTGTTTGATGTTGTTAAGACTTGACGTTTGACGTGCCCCGCTAGCTACATGCGTGGTGTATGTGTTTCTTGTTCATTTAAATATGCCTGTTTTCATATGTAGACAATAAAACTTAGCATGAATCATGTATAGAAATTTATAAACATCTTCGTGTTTGTTTCATATCAATGTATTTGACAGAAAAAAGTTAAGATATAAGTCTACCTTATTTCCGATCAACCCTCGTGTATATAAATTTTGTGTACATGATAATCATGATGAAGATTTAACTAAAACATATCGGTGTATTAAATTTGTTTTGTTGTTGTTTCTTTTAATAAAAAGTGATCTTGTATAAAAAATAATAATAATAATAAAAATATTCATGAATGTGGTATATTTTTTAAAATAATACATTTTGCGTATTGAGCTGAATCACATATTTTACAGTGATTCAATCTATGTAGATGATTAACACACCATTCTAAGGAACATAAGTAATCAGCTAAAGATATTATGCATGTACATTTTGTGACTAAATAGATGTTTCTTATCGAGATTAAATTTAATAAGTTTACATTGTGTGAAATTCAACTACTGGTGCGTTTTTTAAAAATCTTATCAGACAGACAGAACAATATCTTTTTTGTCACCCACGAGTTATTTAAGACAATTGTTTGTGATCTGAAGAATTGTGAATGATTATACTTATGCTTGACATATTTGATTTTAACCAACTGTCAATGTTTACGTTTAGAATGCTTATTTTATAAATACTGAGTTTATTTAGGGGCTGCCATTTGAGGAATATTGTGGTGTTTTGTTTTCGGTAAACAACAGTATTGGTTCAGAATTACCAATGCCCACCATAGTGACAACAAGGTCAAACAAACAATGGACCCTTCCCCACTCGAAATTGAAGTTGAAATTTGGATTACATTCTTTAAACAGAAATGAATAAACTAGCTAGCATTTATGTTCTATGGAATTCGTTCACTACATAGTCAAATTGATTGCTAAACTTTGACCCTTCCTTAGACAGGCTGTAGCTATGTCCACCATAGTAACTGGTCCTCGTTGTAACTAGGTCAGACAAACAATGGACCCTTCTCAGAAGGGCTGTAGCCAAGCCCACTTTAGAGACAGACCTCAGCTGTATCTGGCTTAGACAATGTTTTACAAGTTGATATTCCTGCAAAAGGGCAAAACTCTAAACCATGTTTAAATACTACCTCTGGTCAATAAATTATATATGAACAAGCTGTTTTACAAATACTGTTGTCGATTTCTTGAGGTAACCTAAAGTGTCCTAACGTTTTTGACCTTTTTTACCCCGTTATTAGTTCACCAAACTAAAAAGCTAGGATTTATCTGGACTGTGTATCCAGGTTGTGTCTCTATGTCAATCTTAAACATGTCACTGATTGACTTAGCATAAATCCAATAATTGAAATAAACACGAAATGTGGTAAGTGTGGTTCTATGTGTCTTGTTCTGTCACAAAACTGTGGTCAAGTTTTATTCCCACTATACCATACTACTTGTATTAAAAAGCGACCTATAAATGCTGAAGCTGAAGAAAATTATTACTTCTACCTTTCTTAAATGAGCAGCTTTTGGTAGCCGCAGATAGAATGGGGAATAAACATCTGACGTTTCTATTGACCTCATAAAAAGTACACTTAGTGATAAGAAAGCAAGATTGTTGTTTGAGGCTGAATACACACGTGTTACCATTTGCATTGTTTGCTTATTGCTGTCGGTCTAATATTAATTTGAACAATACTACACTACACACACTTACACCCCGTCACATTTCTTGCTGAATTATAAGAATACATTAACAATATTTCCCGGATTATTTGATCGGTGTCCTACGTCAAACCTACAGTTAAGTGGTAAAGGATGTAAGACGTTGACAACCTCCAACATAGTCCAATAATTCAATCAAATCCATGAAAGTATTCTAGTTATCATCTGTAAATTAGGTAAAGTTGTTACATGTAAAATGGGTTATGTAATTAGCAACAGTTACGTTTCTTGAAGGTATATAAATAACGAATACATTTGTTGACGAAATGCATAAAGAACGTCTTTTTAAGTAACAGTTAAAGAGCTACTGTTGTTTTTTCTTAAATAAAAGACATATAGACTGTTCATTTAAATGTTTATCAATGATATTAAGGCAAATACGTGTTAAAGGATTGCTTAGTGAATGATTAAAATACTTTGTATCCATGTTTAAATTTAAATATACAAACATTCTATTAGTAAAATTACTCGCCTGTGTCCTTTCTTTGCCTGCCGCAGCGCCAGTTTGATTTGTGGTTAAATACTGCCGCAATTCATAATAACGTTATCGCTTCTCGGCCTTTTGGCTAAGATCAAAGTGTTCTTATCAGCTTATTATCTGGTACGTCCCCCATTGGGGTATTTCGATATTAAACTGATTTTTGGACATAAGGGAGATGTCAAGGGCTTGCTGCGCTCTCGCCACGGGTTGGCCCAGTATTGCAATACCCCCGGAACCGGCCTACTTTCCCCTTAGGGAATAAAACAGCACCAAAAGCTTAAATAACTTGAAAGTGTCAAGCATGGACGTACAGACATGAATGAGCATTTCAAAATGCTTGCGAAACATTTCTTATGGTTGGTATACCCTCAGAACTCATGACTCGTACTCTTACGGCACAGGATCGAGTCAAAACCAACGCAATGCCTAACCTGTGGTGTGGTCAGCCAGCAGACTTGCAGTGCATCGTTGCAATCCTGTCTGGGGTTTTCCTCTATCAATATATCCGAAAGACACAATAATAACTATAATTGAGATGGAGACAGGAATACAGTAGACATAATTTGTTAAGTTGAGAGCTTTCCCCATCCCCAACGAATGCTCAGTCGCCCGTCTGATCAGGGAGCTGGCTGATCTGGATCTACACTATTTCTAACACAGTCAAGAATATTTATGGTACAAACATTAACTGTCCTGATTATTGTCAATGGAATGGAAAAATATTACTACCTGACATTTTTCTTAATTTAATCTTAATTGGTCAACAATACTGTCTTTTTCTCATTACAAAACTCAGACCATGCATTTTAATTAAATTTACAAACTCTGTCATGTGCAAATTAGACATTAGTAACAAGTGAGGTGTTACAAGCTATGGATACACAAATAATAGAATAACTTTTATGATAAATTTCCGCCATTTTTATAGACACATTCATCGTCTTATTACAGGACAACTATTATGTCACAAGAACAAAACAAACAGGTATCACGTAGTCAAAGTCATGCTTTTAATTGTCGACAAAAATGTGCTTTCTTTTAAACAGTTAATCGAAATAAAGAAAACACAGTGCAATAGCACATATGCGATCAGAAATTAGTTTGACGTGTTTGATAATCGTTTCTTTCACTGTAAACAAAGCAAGTGATTCATGAATAGATTTGTGAAAGTCAAATAAAAACCAATGAATGAACATGTATAGCATAAAAAGTGAAGTAAATACAGGCCTAATAAAACAAAATATCAGTGAGGATACTAAATACTTAACAAACAAACAAAAACAACAGACATACTACAACAGTGTAGTGGTGACCAAAAATTGTGATACAGAGACAATGCACATTGTACTAACACATAATTAAATTTACATGAGCAAATTTAGTCAATATCTCCATAATGACCTGAGGAATGTCTGTTATTAGTGATGACAGGAACACAGGGATGCATTATAATAACAAGATAGACACACATGTTCAGGCACATATTAGGACTTACATTATGTTAGAAGATAAAAACAAGAGCTTTCTGTTGACAGTATATTCCATTTTACTATGTAAATTATAAGTCGAAAAAGGGATCACAACTCTTCCAAAATGTACCTTTAGGGCAGAACAAGTACTCCAAGTATGAAGTGAATCTCTTTGACGATATTTTTGGGAAATGGACCTTAACATAAAGGTTATTTATGATTAACTGTTTTTAGTTTAGTCAAAGTAAACAGTGATTACACGTAACAGATTCTAGATTTTCAACTATGAGTCATGTCCTCAACATTATACCATAAACACTTGATAAAAGTGCACGATGATGTATCATATGCACCCTTAAAATGGAGTCCAAAATCAGGATGATGAATGCTGATTTAACCAAATAAATGTTAACACACACATACTTATATATAAAGTAAGAATACTGCAGTATACACCTATAAAAATATAAGCATACCGATTTACAATTGTTCGAGTATGTAATAACTTTGAGCATATAATAACTGAGATTATAGTTGTCTAGTAGCAGCAGTGCGAAGGTTTTAACGTGACCAATGGTGTTTAATGTGGCTTGACCCTTGGGCCAGATCAAATTTGGACCAAAACAGATGGCAAGGTTCTGTGTGGTCATCAGATTCTTCTCACTGTGGACAGTCCATCGGGCAACATATCAATCAGAAACACTTCCAGAATGAACAATGAAAAATGGCCGCTGATTCCAGGTAAGGTTAATTAGCTGGACTCAGTAAGTACACGATAAATGACATATGGTTAATATGGAATATATGGTACACTTTTATATCAATATACAGACTAAACTATTTTATAATGAATATTTTATCCGTCACAATCAATTTATAAGGCATAAACTTTATGTGATCTTCCAATTTTGTGTTACATGGTTTAAAATTTGATTACACTGTTAGGTATTTACTTTTGGGTTTCCCATTAACTATTTTCGAGTATTATAATCATCGTCTTTCAAATGAGATTTAAATTTAAGATATACATAAAAGCTGCCACCTTTCCAAAGTGTTAGCCTACCAGTGGGTAACCTGCCTTCAATTAGGCTTCATAAATTAATTAAGTGTAATAATGATTGAAAATGTAATGAAATGTTTAAATATTCATTGTTTTCTTGGCACTCTGAATTTTAGACTTAAGTAAATAGCATTTTAATATGTTTGCATATATTTTGTTCATTTTATGTATATTTTCTATATTTATATGAAATTTATGTCTCCATGATAACCATGATGAACTGATGATGAAAACATATCAGTATGATAAAATGTTTTGTTTTTGTTGATGTTTTCAAAAAAAAGTCATCTTGTAAAAAAGAAACACAAAACAATATTTTTTTAACAATGCATTTTGCATATTGAGCTTAATCACATACTTAACAGTGATTAAATCTATGTAGATAGTTAACACTCCCTTCTATAAAATATAAGATACATTCTATAGAAATTATACATTTATAAAGTGTCAATTTTGTGACTAAATACATCTTTTTAATCAAGATTTCATCCAATAATTTCACACTGTGTGACAGAATTATTAATGATTATACTAATGCTCGAGATATTTGTTTTTACCCAACTGTCCATTTTTGTGTTTAGAATGCTTATTTTGTGAATATTGAGTTTATACAGAGGCTGCCATTTGCAGTATATTGTTGATTCTTTTCAGTAACAGTACTGGATAAAAAAAACCACAATGTTTGGTTTAACAACTCAGATTTCTATACCACCCACTCGATATTGAGGTTGCAATTTGGACTACATTCTTTAAACAGAAATGAATAAAATTAGCAAGTATTCATGTTCTATGGAATTCATTCAATACATTGTCTTATTGATTGTGAAACTTTGACCCTTCCTTAGACAGGCTGTAGCTATGTCCACCAGTTGAGGCTGGGTGCACACGTGTTACCACAGTTTGCAAAGTTTGTTTATTGTTGTCGATCTAATAATATTAATTAAGCAATACAACACTATACACACTTATACAGCGTCACATTTCTTACTGAATAATAAGAGTCTATGTACAATATTTCCCGGATTATTTGATCGGTGTCCACGTCAAACCTACAGTTAAGTGGTAAAGGATGTAAGACGTTGACAACCTCCAACATAGTCCAATAATTCAATCAAATCCATGAAAGTATTCTAGTTATCTGTAATTTAGGGTAAAGTTGTTACATGTAAAATGGGTTATGTAATTAGCAACAGTTACGTTTCTTGAAGGTATATAAATAACGAATACATTTGTTGACGAAATGCATAAAGAACGTCTTTTTAAGTAACAGTTAAAGAGCTACTGTTGTTTTTTCTTAAATAAAAGACATATAGACTGTTCATTTAAATGTTTATCAATGATATTAAGGCAAGTACGTGTTAAAGGATTGCTTAGTGAATGTTTAAAATACTTTGTATCCATGTTTAAATTTAAATATACAAACATTCTATTAGTAACATTACTCGCCTGTGTCCTTTATTCCGCAGCGCCAGTTTGATTTGTGGTTAAATACTGCCGCAATTCATAATAACGTTATCGCTTCTCGGCCTTTTGGCTAAGATCAAAGTGTTCTTATCAGCTTATTATCTGGTACGTCCCCCATTGGGGTATTTCGATATTAAACTGATTTTTGGACATAAGGGAGATGTCAAGGGCTTGCTCCGCTCTCGCCACGGGTTGGCCCAATATTGCAATACCCCCGGAACCGGCCTACTTTCCCCTTAGGGAATAAAACAGCACCAAAAGCTTAAATAACTTGAAAGTGTCAAGCATGGACGTACAGACATGAATGAGCATTTCAAAATGCTTGCGAAACATTTCTTATGGTTGGTATACCCTCAGAACTCATGACTCGTATTCTTACGGCACAGGATCGAGTCAAAACCAACGCAATGCCTAACCTGTGGTGTGGTCAGCCAGCAGACTTGCAGTGTATCGTTGCAATCCTGTCTGGGGTTTTCCTTTATCAATATATCCGAAAGACACAATAATAACTATAATTGAGATGGAGACAGGAATACAGTAGACATAATTTGTTAAGTTGAGAGCTTTCCCCATCCCCAACGAATGCTCAGTCGCCCGTCTGATCAGGGAGCTGGCTGATCTGGATCTACACTATTTCTAACACAGTCAAGAATATTTATGGTACAAACATTAACTGTCCTGATTATTGTCAATGGAATGGGAAAATATAACTACCTGACATTTTTCTTAATTTAATCTTAATTGGTCAACAATACTGTTTTTTTTTCTCATTACAAAACTCAGACCATGCATTTTAATTAAATTTACAAACTCTGTCATGTGCAAATTAGACATTAGTAACAAGTGAGGTGTTACAAGCTATGGATACACAAATAATAGAATAACTTTTATGATAAATTTCCGCCATTTTTATAGACACATTCATCGTCTTATTACAGGACAACTATTATGTCACAAGAACAAAACAAACAGGTATCACGTAGTCAAAGTCATGCTTTTAATTGTCGACAAAAATGTGCTTTCTTTTAAACAGTTAATCGAAATAAAGAAAACACAGTGCAATAGCACATATGCGATCAGAAATTAGTTTGACGTGTTTGATAATCGTTTCTTTCACTGTAAACAAAGCAAGTGATTCATGAATAGATTTGTGCAAGTCAAATAAAAACCAATGAATGAACATGTATAGCATAAAAAGTGAAGTAAATAGAGCCTTATAAAAACAAAATATCATGTGAGATACTAAATACTTAACAAACAAACAAAAACAACAGACATACTACAACAGTGTAGTGGTACCAAAAATTGTGATACAGAGACAATGCACATTGTACTAACACATAATTAAATTTACATGAGCAAATTTAGTCAATATCTCCATAATGACCTGAGGAATGTCTGTTATTAGTGATGACAGGAACACAGGGATGCATTATAATAACAAGATAGACACAGATGTTCAGGCACATATTAGGACTTACATTATGTTAGAAGATAAAAACAAGAGCTTTCTGTTGACAGTATATTCCATTTTACTATGTAAATTATAAGTCGAAAAAGGGTCACAACTCTTCCAAAATGTACCTTTAGGGCAGAACAAGTACTCCAAGTATGAAGTGAATCTCTTCGAGGATATTTTTGGGAAATGGACCTTAACATAAAGGTTATTTATGATTAACTGTTTTTAGTTTAGTCAAAGTAAACAGTGATTACACGTAACAGATTCTAGATTTTCAACTATGAGTCATGTACTCAACATTATACCATAAACACTTGATAAAAGTGCACGATGATGTATCATATGCACCCTTAAAATGGAGCCCAAAATCAGGATGATGAATGCTGATTTAACCAAATAAATGTTAACACACACATACTTATATATATAAAGTAAGAATACTGCAGTATACACCTATAAAAATATAAGCATACCGATTTACAATTTTTCGAGTATGTAATAACTTTGAGCATATAATAACTGAGATTATAGTTGTCTAGTAGCAGCAGTGCGAAGGTTTTAACGTGACCAATGGTGTTTAATGTGGCTTGACCCTTGGGCCAGATCAAATTTGGACCAAAACAGATGGCAAGGTTCTGTGTGGTTATCAGATTCTTCTCACTGGGGACAGCCATCGGGCAACATATCAATCAGAAACACTTCCAGAATGAACAATGAAAAATGGCCGCTGATTCCAGGTAAGGTTAATTAGCTGGACTCAGTAAGTACACGATAAATGACATATGGTTAATATGGAATATATGGTACACTTTTATATCAATATAAAGACAAAACTATTTTATAATGAATATTTTATCCGTCACAATCAATTTATTAGGCATAAACTTTATGTGGTCTTCCAATTTTGTGTTACATGGTTTAAAATTTGATTACACTGTTAGGTATTTACTTTTGGGTTTCCCATTAACTATTTTCGAGTATTATAATCATCGTCTTTCAAATGAGATTTAAATTTAAGATATACATAAAAGCTGCCACCTTTCCAAAATGTTAGCCTACCAGTGGGTAACCTGCCTTCAATTAGGCTTCATACATTAATTAAGTGTAATAATGATTGAAAATGTAATGAAATGTTTAAATATTCATTGTTTTCTTGGCACTCTGAATTTTAGACTTAAGTAAATAGCATTTTAATATGTTTGCATATATTTTTTTCATTTTATGTATATTTTCTATATTTATATGAAATTTATGTATCCATGATAACCATGATGAACTGATGATGAAAACATATCAGTATAATAAAATGTTTGTTGTTGATGTTTTCAAATAAAAAGTCATCTTGTAAAAAAGAAACACAAAACAATATGTTCTAACAATGCATTTTGCATATTGAGCTTAATCACATACTTAACAGTGATTAAATCTATGTAGATAGTTAACACTCCCTTCTATAAAATATAAGATACATTCTATAGAAATTATACATTCATAAAGTGTCAATTTTGTGACTAAATACATCTTTTTAATCAAGATTTCATCCAATAATTTCACACTGTGTGACAGAATTATTAATGATTATACTAATGCTCGAGATATTTGTTTTTACCCAACTGTCCATTTTTGTGTTTAGAATGCTTATTTTGTGAATATTGAGTTCATACAGAGGCTGCCATTTGCAGTATATTGTTGATTCTTTTCAGTAACAGTACTGGATAAAAAACCCACAATGTTTGGTCTAACAACTCAGATTTCTATACCACCCACTCGATATTGAGGTTGCAATTTGGACTACATTCTTTAAACAGAAATGAATAAAATTAGCAAGTATTCATGTTCTATGGAATTCATTCAATACATTGTCTTATTGATTGTGAAACTTTGACCCTTCCTTAGACAGGCTGTAGCTATGTCCACCAGTTGAGGCTGGGTGCACACGTGTTACCACAGTTTGCAAAGTTTGTTTATTGTTGTCGATCTAATAATATTAATTAAGCAATACAACACTATACACACTTATACAGCGTCACATTTCTTGCTGAATAATAAGAGTCCATGTACAATATTTCCCGGATTATTTGATCGGTGTCCACGTCAAACCTACAGTTAAGTGGTAAAGGATGTAAGACGTTGACAACCTCCAACATAGTCCAATAATTCAATCAAATCCATGAAAGTATTCTAGTTATCTGTAATTTGGGTAAAGTTGTTACATGTAAAATGGGTTATGTAATTAGCAACAGTTACGTTTCTTGAAGGTATATAAATAACGAATACATTTGTTGACGAAATGCATAAAGAACGTCTTTTTAAGTAACAGTTAAAGAGCTACTGTTGTTTTTTCTTAAATAAAAGACATATAGACTGTTCATTTAAATGTTTATTCAATGATATTAAGGCAAGTACGTGTTTAAGGATTGCTTAGTGAATGTTTAAAATACTTTGTATCCATGTTTAAATTTAAATATACAAACATTCTATTAGGAACATTACTCGCCTGTGTCCTTTATATTATTCCGCAGCGCCAGTTTGATTTGTGGTTAAATACTGCCGCAATTCATAATAACGTTATCGCTTCTCGGCCTTTTGGCTAAGATCAAAGTGTTCTTATCAGCTTTATCTGGTACGTCCCCCATTGGGGTAGTTCGATATTAAACTGATTTTTTGGACATAAGGGGAGATGTCAAGGGCTTGCTCCGCTCTCGCCACGGGTTGGCCCAATATTGCATACCCCCGGAACCGGCCTACTTTCCCCTTAGGGAATAAACACCACAAAAAGTTTAAATAACTTGAAAGAGTCCACCGCCGACGTTCATTCACTGAAGACTTCAAAATGTACAGACATCAATGAGCATTTCAAAATGCTTGCAAAAAACACTTCTTAAGGTCGTCCTCTTATGTCACAGAATTGAGTCAAAACCAATGCCACTATAAGTGAGATGGAGACAGGAATACACAGTAGACATAATTTGTTAAGTTGGCAGTTTTCCCCTTCCCCACCGAATGCTCAGTCGTCCCTCTGAGCAGGAGCTGGCTGATCTGGATCTACACAATCTCTCAGCCTAGTCAATGCATGTTTCACATGTTAAGAGAAGTAATGGCTGTTAATGAGAGAGATTCTGAAAATGACAGACAAAACGTAAGTATTTAGTGAGAAGTTTTATTCCTGTAGTATTGGATAACAAAGCATAACAATTTCAATGGAATAAAGAAAACAATTGCACAAATTGGTCGAAATAATACAAACCCAAACAAAACATGTTCCACTACCACTTCCTTTCTTTGTTTTACCAGCAACTTTTATTCTGCAAAACAAATTAGGCTAAAAGTACCTGGTACCGGTATGTGTTATTCTTCCCATGTTAATCAACATTTCATTCTTCCATAGAGTCTGGATGATCACAAAATAACATAACTCTTAAAACATCAAAGTCTCAGTGGTTTCCTGTTTATAAACTTAAGCTTAATTTAGCTGTCTTTTGTATTGCAATTAATAAAAAGATTGCAGACAATATAATTGAAATATAAGGTTCGATAACTGGTATTCTGAACCATTAATCCGCATTGTTCACACAACAGATACTCTGTTGCTTTCAGTCAATTCAACTATGAGAAACAAGTAATTTCAAATAAAGGACCAAATTTTGGGATGAAACCAGAAAAAAATACCTGATAGTTTTCTTAATTTAATTTTAATTGGTCAACAATACTGTTTTTCTGATGACAAAACTCAGACTTTACAGTATTATTGAATGTTCAAAAATTTAAAATGTAAGTCATGTGCAAATTAGACATTAGTAACAAGTGAGATGTTACAAGCTTATGGATACACAAATAATAGAAAAACTTTTATGATAAATTTCCGCCATTTTTATAAACACATTCACCGTCTTATTACAGGACAACTATTATGTCACAAGAATAAAAACAAAAAGGTATCACGTAGTCAAAGTCATGCTTTTAATTGTCAACAAAAATGTGTTTTCTTTTAAACAGTTAATCGAAATAAAGAAAACACAGTGCAATAGCACATATGCGATCAGAAATAAGTTTGACGTGTTTGATAATCGTTTCTTTCACTGTAAACATAACAAGTGATTCATGAATAGATTTGTGCAAGTCAAATAAAAACCAATGGATGAACATGTATAGCATAAAAAACTGAAGTAAATACAGGCTTATAAAAACAAAATATCATGTGAGATACTAATACTTAACAAACAAACAAAAACAACAGACATACTACAACAGTGTAGTGGTACCAAAAATTGTGATACAGAGACAATGCACATTGTACTAACACATAATTAATTAAATTTACATGAGCAAATTTAGTCAATATCTCCATAATGACCTGAGGAATGTCTGTTATTAGTGATGACAGGAACACAGGGATGCATTATAATAACAAGATAGACACAGATGTTCAGGCACATATTAGGACTTAGTTGGTTGTTTTATCAAATTATGTTAGAAGATAAAAACAAGAGCTTTCTGATGACAGTGTATTCCATTTTACTATGTAAATTATAAGTCGAAAAAGGGACACAACTCTTCCAAAATGTACTTTTAGGGCAAAACAAGTACTCCAAGTATGAAGTGAATCTCTTTGACGATATTTTGGGAAATGGACCTTAACATAAAGGTTATTTATGATTAACTGTTTTTAGTTTAGTCAAAGTAAACAGTGAGTACACGTAACAGATTCTAGATTTTCAACTATGAGTCGTGTCCTCAACATTATACCATAAACACTTGATAAAAGTGCACGATGATGTATCATACGCACCCTTAAAATGGGGCCCAAAAAGAGGATGATGAATGCTGATTTAACCAAATAAATGTTAACACACGCACATACTTATATATAAAGTAAGAATACTGCAGTATACACCTATAAAATATAAGCATACCTATTTACAATTTTTCGAGTATGTAATAACTTTGAGCATATAATAACTGAGATTATAGTTGTCTAGTAGCAGCAGTGCGAAGGTTTTAACGTGACCAATGGTGTTTAATGTGGCTTGACCCTTGGGCCAGATCAAATCTGGACCAAAACAGATGGCAAGGTTCTGTGTGGTCATCAGATTCTTCTGACTGTGGACAGCCATCGGGCAACATATCAATCAGAAACAACTCCAGAATGAACAATGAAAAATGGCCGCTGATTCCAGGTAAGGTTAATTAGCTGGACTCAGTAAGTACACGATAAATGACATATGGTTAATACGGAATATATGGTACACTTTTATATCAATATACAGACTAAACTATTTTATAATGATATTTTATCCGTCACAATCAATTTACAAGGCACAAACTTTGTGATCTTTCAATTTTGTGTTACATGGTTCAAAAATTGATTACACTGTTAGGTATTTACTTTTGGGTTTCCCCTTCACTATTTTCGAGTAATATAATTATAATCTTTCAAATGAGATTTAAATTTGAAATACACATAAAATCTGCCACCTTTCCAAAGTGTTAGCCTACCAGTGGGTAAACTGCCTCCAATTAGGCTTTATAAATTAATTAAGTGTAATAATGATTGAAAATGTAATGACATGTTTAAGGATTCTTTTTTTTTTCTTGGAACCCTGAATTTTAGACTTAAGTAAATAGCATTTTAATATGTTTACATATATATTTATCATTTTATGTATATATTCTATATTTATATGAAAATTATGTTTCCATGATAATCATGATGAATCCATGATGAAAACATATTAGTATGATAAAATGTTTGTTGTTGTTGTTGTTTTCAAATAAAAAGTCATCTTGTATAAGAAAAAAAGAAACACAAAACAATATTTTTTAACAATGCATTTTGCATATTGAGCTTAAATCACATACTTAACAGTGATTAAATCTATGTAGATAGTTAACACTCCATTCTATGAAATATAAGATAAATTCTATAGAAATTATACATGTATAATGTGTCAATTTTGTGACCTAATACATCTTTTTAATCAAGATTTCATCCAATAATTTCACACTGTGTGAAAAAAATATTAATGATTATACTAATGCTGGACATATTTGTTTTTACCCAACTGTCCATTTTTGTGTTTAGAATGCTTATTTTGTGAATATTGAGTTTATACAGAGGCTGCCATTTGCAGTAGATTGTTGATTCTTTTCAGTAACAGTACTGGATAAAAACAACAACACAATGTTTGGTCTAACAACTCAGATTTCTATACCACCCAATCGATATTGAGGTTGCAATTTGGATTACATTCTTTAAACAGAAATGAATAAAATTAGCAAGTATTCATGTTCTGTGGAATTCATTCAATACATTGTCTTATTGATTGTGAAACTTTGACCCTTCCTTAGACAGGCTGTAGCTATGTCCACCAGTTGAGGCTGAGTGCACACATGTTACCACAGTTTCCAAATTTGTTTATTGCTGTCGATCTAATAATATTAATTAAGCAATACAACACTATACACACTTATACAGCGTCACATTTCTTGCTGAATAATAAGAGTTCATGTACAATATTTTCCGGATTATTTGACCGTTGTCCACGTAAAACCTACAGTTTAGGGGGAAAGGACCAAAGACTTTGACAACCTCCAACAAAGTCCTATAATTAAATCAAATCCAAGAAAGGAAGCTAGTTATCATCTATAATTCGGGTAATATTGTGAAATGTAAAATGGGTAATGTTATAAGAAACAACCATGTTTCTTGTAGGTATATACATATAACTAAAACATGTGTTTATGTAATGCAAAATAAACGCCTATTTTTAGTAACAGGTAAGGAGCTCTAATGAAAATATTGTTGTTTTTTCTTAAATACAACACATTTAGTCTGTTCATTTAAATGTTTATCAATGATTTTATAGCAATTACTTGTTAAAGGATTGTAAAGTGAATGTTTAAAATACTTTGTATGCATATTTAAATTTAATTGTACAAACATTCTGTAAGTAAAATTACTCGCCTGTGTTCTTACTTAGCCTGTCGCAGCGTTAGATTGATTTGCGTTTAAATATTACCGCAATTCAAGTGATCGTTATCGCTTCTCGGCCTTTTGGCTAAGATCAAAGTGTAGTATCTGTTCTTATCAGCTTAATATCTGATACGTCCCCCATTGGGGGACTTCGATATTAAACTGATTTTTGGACATAGGTGAGATGTCCGGGGCTTGCTCCGCTCTCGCCACGGGTGGGCCCGGTATTGCAGTACCTCCGGGATCGGCCCACTTTCCCTTCGGGGAATAAAAAAGCACCAAAAGTTGAAAACTTGAAAGAGTTAACCGCCGACGTTCATTCACTGAAAACTTCGAAATTTACAGACATGAATGAGCATTTCAAAATGCTTGCAAAACACTTCTTAGGATCGTACTGTTACGTCACAGAATTGAGTCAAAACCAACACCACAATAAGTGATATGGAGACAGGAATACAGTAGACATAAATACAGTAGACATAATTTGTTAAGTTGGCATTTTTCCCCTTCACCACCGAATGCCCAGTCGTCCCTCTGAGCAGGAGCTGACTGATCTGGATCTACACTATCTCTCTCAGCCTGGTCAATGCATGTTTCACACATTAAGAGACCTATTGGCTGTTAATGAGAGAGATTCTGAAAATGACAGACAAAACGTAAGTATTTCGTGAGAAGTTTTATTCCTGTAATATTGGATAACAAAGCATAACATTTCAATGGAATAAAGAAAACAATTGCACAAATTGGTCAAAATGATACAAACCCAAACAAAACATGTTCCACGACCAATTCCTTTCTTTTTTTTACCAGCAACTTTTATTCTTCAAAGCAAATTAGGCTAAAAGTACCTGGTACCGGTATGTGTTATTCTTCCCATGTTAATCAACATTTCATTCTTCCATAGAGTCTGGATGATCACAGAATAACATGACTCTTAAAACATCAAAGTCTCAGTGGTTTCCTGCTTTATAAACTTAAGCTTAATTTAGCTGTCTTTTGTATTGCAATTAATAAAAAGATTGCAGACAATATAATTTTGAAAGATAAGGTTCGATAACTGGTATTCTGAACAATTAATCCGCATTGTTCACACACCAGATAATGTGTTCCCTTCAGTCAATTCAACTATGAGAAACAAGTAATTTCAAATAAAGGACCAAATTTTGGGATGAAACCAGAATAAATTCTTAACACGGTAAGAATATTTATGGTACAAACTTTAACTGCCCTGACAATTGTCAATGGAATGGAAAAATATAACTACCTGATATTTTTCTTAATTAAATCTAAATTGGGAAACAATACTGTTTTTCTGATGACTAAACTCAGACTTTACAGTATTATTGAATGTTCAAACATTTAAAATGTAAGTCATGTGCAAATTAGACATTAGTAACAAGTGAGGAGTTACAAGCTATGGATACACAAATAATAGAATAACTTTTAGGATAAATTTCCGCCATTTTTATAAACACATTCACCGTCTTATTACAGGACAATTATTATGTCACAAGAACAAAACAAAAAGGTATCACGTAGTCAAAGTCATGCGTTTAGTTGTCAACAAAAAATGTGTTTTCTTTTAAACAGTTAATCGAAATAAAGAAAACACAGTGCAATAGCACATATGCGATCAGAAATTAGTTTGAAATGTGTGATAATCGTTTCTTTCACTGTAAACATAACAAGTGATTCATGAATAGATTTGTGCAAGTCAAATAAAAACCAATGAATTAACATGTATAGCATAAAAAGTGAAGTAAATACAGGCTTATAAAACAAAATGTCATGTGAGATACTAAATACTTAACAAACAAACAAAAACAACAGACATACTACAACAGTGTAGTGGTGACAAAAATTGTGATACAGAGACAATGCACATTGTACTAACACATAATTAATTAAATTTACATGAGCAAATTTAGTCAATATCTCCATAATGACCTGAGGAATGTCTGTTATTAGTGATGACAGGAACACAGGGATGCATTATAATAACAAGATAGACACAGATGTGCAAGCACATATTAGGACTTACATTATGTTAGAAGATAAAAACAAGAGCTTTCTGTTGACAGTATATTCCATTTTACTATGTAAATTATAAGTCGAAAAAGGGACACAACTCTTCCAAAATGTACTTTTAGGGCAGAACAAGTACTCCAAGTATGAAGTGAATCTCTTTGACGATATTTTTAGGGAAATGGACCTTAACATAAAGGTAATTTATGATTAACTGTTTTTAGTTTAGTGAAAGTAAACAGTGATTACACGTAACAGATTATAGATTCTCTACTATGAGTCATGTCCACAACAATATACCATAAACACTTGATAATAGTGCACGTTGATGTATCATACGCACACCTGGCATGGGGCCAAAAATCAGGACGATAAATGCTGATTTAACCAAATAAATGTAAACACACACATATACTTATACATAAAATACCGATACTGCAGCTCACACCTATAAAAATATAAGCATACTGATTTACAATTTTTCGAGTATGAAATAACTGAGATTATACAATTGGATGGTATATAACTATTGAATTATGTGTGATAATTATTTTAAAAATATTAAGTTATACAAAGTATTTACAAAATCAAAGGTTTATTTTAAATATATAGTGTAATATATAACACACTTCTTAATACATACAATGATCTCTTAAACTATAAATATTTTTACAGGCAAAAACATATTCAGTTTCTTAACTGCAATTTTATGGAAATATGTTTATGACAAAATGAACAAAGCAAATTTATATTAAAATATAACTTCAAAACAATAACAACATGACCTTGTAACAAACAATTTAAGCTTTTGTTTTAAAACATGAAATGCAGACATCTTTCATTATGTTCTATTCACAATCAAAACAGCATTATTCTTGGTAGCTTTAGGAAAGTAAATTTACCAGCTAAAAATGTAACATGTACAGAACATTTGAATTATTTTAAAATTTAAACCTTGAACATTTTCATTGTTAAGACATTAAACTTTGATCATAAGTTATTTGATTTTTTATATCATTACAGTGTAAACTCATATCTATGTGCAAATAAGGTCCTTATTAAAATTCATCCTTTAAACTATGACAAAAGACAATTGAATTACATATACTGTAAAGGTACTTTCAATAGTTTCAAAATTTCCTGGAGCTCGCATTTTTATTATTCGTTTTTTTTTTAATATGCATCAAAATGATATGTTGGGAGTTTTAAGGCATCAACTGTGTACTCATTATTTGTGAAATCAGCATTAAAAATGATTCTAAACATTGTGAGAATATTAAAATGCCACATATTTACACATGAAATGATATGCATTATTTCTTATATTTTTTAGTCTTTCCATCTGTCTCACTCTCTCCCTTTCTTTCTTGTCATCAACAGTCCATTCTTCCATACTTTGTATCATAGCCTGCCAGTATGTACTTTATTAACATTTTACAATAGTGAATATATAATGCCATAAATGTAGAGGATAAGTCAGTCATCGACTGTTACACAATATTGCACATACCAATGTCAGCGCCATAACAGCCATTAAGAGAGTTCCTTTGGCATAGGGATTACAGATAGAACAAAAACATGCAACTCAAAAATAATAAATTTAATAACCAACCTCTCAATACTTATATTATTGTTATAGGATTTTAAGTGTTGCTCTTTTGTTTATTCTTTCAGAAAATAATGGTGCATACAAGTATTAGACTTATAGTAATAGAAAAATAATAAAGGCAAAAAACAACATCCTGTCAACCAAATAATCTATTAGTATGTCTTGGCTGGTTAGGGAAACACTGCACCTTACTTCTGCCTCCTCTATCTTAGCAGTAAAGAAAACTGGCTAGTCTTTACTAAGTTTTTTTTAAACACATGAGCTATTTATTTACAAAACTTTTAAATGAAGGAAAGATCTACTAAAAAGTCAATTGAATACACAAATGGTTTAAATCATTGACATTGACACTCACGATCTATTTGTTGACTGTAAAACCTCTTTTAGATTATAACAAAAAGCATCTCTTGACATATCAGGAAGAGTATCCAAAGGACAATTAAATTATCATAAATACATCAACAATCGAAGTATTATTATTGCACTATATCCTGACACATGGTGAAAAAAAAAGTACAGTTAGTGTCATTATAAATCGTTGTTACCAGCATCATAATATCCAGTTATAATTCCATTATGACAATGTAATAACCTAAACTTTCCTCCACTCTCTTTCTTTCCAAACAAAGCTGACTATAACAGGGTAGAAAAAAGCCTTCACCAGAATTGGGTCCATCTGATTCATACGCCATAGAGTTCCAGACAGCTATAGTCCAATGTCATCAGTTAAGCAGTCATCATTTTGATGTGATAAACATCTGGGGTCAAGTCTGAGACTATTCTCTTGCATATGATTGGTCAGATTTGAATAACATTGTGAATGTAAACAATTAATCATGATCCAAGATTCTTGGTTTAGGTTATGAAACTTTAAGCTCAAGTTAGAGACTTTAAAACATCTGATTGGTCAATATGTGTTCATACATGAATTAGCTGTGATTGCTGGCTCAAATATAATCTTCTCCCATTGTTTGTATGTTGCCACGTTCAGCAATACATGTATGTGTTAATGATGTATAAGTTGTCATGCTTGCTCAGGCATAACATTTATCTATCATGGTACATGTTTTAGCAAACAGAAAGGGGTGATGAAGAAAGTTATCATTTAAACATTTCTGGAGCCAAGGAATTACAGCGTTCTAAAGGAGTCGGCATTATAAAGAACCATGGTTTTAGGGGTTCCAGTGTACTCCAATAGGTTAAAAACTGTTTAATTTCACATACAAAACTTCAACCTGTTTGAGTCAATACCTGTTGTATCTTTTATCAAAATGACCTATCAGATAATGGAGAAATGTAGGTTGGCCAATAAGATAAGTAAGAATGGAACATGACCAATCAGATAAGGGATAAAGAAATCTGACCAATCAAATGATGAAAAAAAAGTCTCACACTTGAGTACCATGATGTACAGCATCAGGCCCCTTGTTCACTGTAGGGTAACCACTGATCCAGGTGAGTCTAGAAAGCGACTAGTAAGACTTGACTCTACACAGTGAAGAGTGCATCATAGTTGTCTAGTAGCAGCAGTGCGAAGGTGTTAACGTGACCCATGGTGTTTAGTGTGGCTTGACCCTTGGGCCAGATCAAATTTGGACCAAAACAGATGGCAAGGTTCTGTGTGGTCATCAGATTCTTCTCACTGTGGGCAGCCACCTGGGCAACATATCAAAAACAACTTCAGAATGAACAATGAAAAAAATGGCCACTGATTCCAGTTAATGTAAATTAGCTGGATGTTGTCATCAGATTCAAAACAGTTACTGTATTATTGCATTGTGTCTCAGATCATAATAAGCCACATATATGATGTAAACAAAAAGTTAAAAAGTTGACAAATGTATAACAGCTTTAAAAATATAAATGACATCATTTACACTAAATACTGCCAATATCAAAATAAAATAAAATCATTATTAAAGCACGTTGGGTCATTTCTATTATCTTATTAAAACTAAACTATTTAAAGAATGTTCGCCATTTCCATTTGTCATACCTCAACCAGGAGATCAAGGATGTATTTGAGGACCTGGTAGTTATTGTCGGGCAGTTCTTCCGTCAACATACGGCGAGCCTCCACAATCTGACGCTCCTTCTCCTGCCCTAGAACCAGTATTATAAACACGTCAACGATTGTATGCTCAGGTGGTCTGAACAGGCGAGTCAAACATTAATGATATAGTATTGATTAAACAAGTGAGTCAAACATTAATTATAAATAACATTGACTAAACAAGTGAGTCAAACATTAATGATATAGTATTGACTAAACAAGTGAGTCAAACATTAATTATATATAGCATTGACTAAACAACTGAATCAAACATTAATAATTTGACATGATCTGAAAAAAATGCATCAAATATTAATAAGACATTTATGAATAGTCTCCCCTGATAATCACTAAATGCAAGTATTCATTTGTTCTACTCAGTTTTTATGCTTGTGCTCTATGGAGTGTATGTTGACTTTCTTGTGATACCCAGGTTAACCACCATCAACCAACACTTCCATTTTTCTTTTTAAATAAGATATCTCTTTAAATATTTAAATGAATTTTAAGCCTATATTTATGCAAAAGTAAGAAATTTCACTGTTTGTAGTAGCAATATCTACAAAAGAATAGCAATAAAGTCCAAGAATTCCAACTATAGGACCTACCTACTGTTTGGAATACAATGTACCCCATTGAAATGGTCTGAACAAGTGAGTCAAACATTAGAGATATATGGGTAACATTGTCTAAATAAGTGGGTAAAACATCAATAATTTAACATGGTCTAAACAAATCAGTTAAACAGTAATAACTTCACAACAATGCAATGTACTAAGTCAATACAGTATGTGGAACAAACTAAACAAACAAGCAATATCAGCCAAATTGAGTTCACCAGTAACTTAAAGAGTTGGGTTGATACTTATGCAAGCTGCATATCAATGATGTCGTTTAGGTGTCATGTTTTAAAGGTAACTTGCTATTTAGACTAATTGTTCACAGACCAAATGATGGTTTAACTATGTCAATCTACAACATAAAACACACGGAAAACTCTCACCATGCAGTTTTATGATGGGCTCATACAACTCATAAGTGAGGATAGGTTCGTGTAGCTCTCGCAGGAATGTTTTCAGGATCACTGCTGCTACGGTAACATCTTCTAACTCCACAAAGTTTACTTCCTCCCCTTCGTTGAATCTCTGCTGCGTAGCCTTTAGCACTGAAGCATTAGCTGTCCGCCGGAAAATTCCCTCGGAGTCCAGGGCTACATCATTATAGACAGAAAGTTATTGGATTAAGGTCACGGGTAAGGAGATTAAAGAATTTAACCAAACCACCCATAAGAAAATTGCACTTAAGTTTATTTATTAATAATCAAACTTTTGTGACAAAATTAGAATTATCCATCTTTGATTTTTGTAAATTTTATTCATGGCAGATTATTTTGATGAACAAGTTAGTATAAACATCAGATATATGGCTATACAAATTATCATCATCCATATTTCAAAACAACAAAACAAGATGTATTTCAAAAGCTGTTGTTAGCACACAGACACTTACAATCTATTTGAGAATTTATAAAGCAATGTTCAATTTAACTGGTATGACAAATATACTAAAATGCTTGAGAAGAACATAAGGACTAAAAGAAATATTTCTATGATCTCACCATGCTGTCTGAGGTACTCAACTGTCTGTTGTACAACTGGGGGGATGTCCGTCTTGTAGTTTGTCTTAATCCTGAAAAAGGTGGATACAAACATTAAAAATACCAGAGGATTGTTTTTATTTACATTGTGATGACACCACACTGTGTCATTTACACCGTGATGACACCACACTATGTCATTTACAACCTGATGACACCACACTGTGTCATTTATACCACGATGGCACTACAGTGCGTTATTTATACCATGACACCACATGGTGTCATTTACACTGTGATGACACCACACTATGTCATTTATACCATGACGACACCACACTGTGCCATTTATACCATGACGACACCACACTGTGTCATTTACACCATGACGACACCACACTGTGTCATTTACACCATGATGACACCACAGTCATTTACACCATGATGACACCACACTGTGTCATTTACACCATGATGACACCACACTGTGTCATTTACACCATGATGACACCACACTGTGCCATTTATACCATGATGACACCACATTGTGTCATTTACACCGTGATGACACCACATTGTGTCATTTACACCATGATGGCACCACACTGTGTCATTTACACCATGATGACACCACACTGTGTCAGTTATACCATGACGACACCACACTGTGTCATTTACACCATGATGACACCACAGTCATTTACACCATGATGACATGATACTGTGTCATTTACACAAATTTATGTAGCCTGTGTGCCTGCCTGTGTGCATGTTAATACGATGAGCCAAGACAACTATACATTACAGTCTTAGACTGCCTAACAATATAACGGTAAGGATGGACACAAACAGGCATTTCGATCCTAGAATTGTACACTGCAGTTTACAATTATTTCAAGAAAAAATATCTAGATCTGTTAACAACATGTAATTTAAAGGTTTATTATTGCTGAGGAATGTTGAACAAACAAAAAAATTAGATATTACATAACAAACATTTCCCAAGTGATTACAGACTGTTGTGTGCAGAAGCATCAGTTGTGTGAACTCTTTAACTACAACTTAAACAATAACCCTGACCTGTGTCTGAACATACACACATTTCCAGGTTGTCTTTATACAGCCATTATGTGGTCTTCCACACACTTCCAGGTTGTTTTTATACAGCCATTATGTGGTCTCACACACACTTCCAGGTTGTTTTTATACAGCCATTATGTGGTCACACACATACATCCAGGTTGTCTTTATACAGCCATTATGTGGTCTCACACATACATCCAGGTTGTTTTTATACAGGCATTATGTGGTCTCACACATACATCCAGGTTGTCTTTATACAGCCATTATGTGGTCTCACACACATTTCCAGGTTGTTTTTATACAACCATTATGTGGTCTCACACACACTTCCAGGTTGTCTTTATACAGCCATTATGTGGTCTCACACACACACTTCCAGGTTGTTTTTATACAGCCATTATGTGGTCTCACACATACATCCAGGTTGTTTTTATACAGGCATTATGTGGTCTCACACATACATCCAGGTTGTTTTTATACAGCCATTATGTGGTCTCACACATACATCCAGGTTGTTTTTATACAGCCATTATGTGGTCTCACACATACATCCAGGTTGTTTTTATACAGGCATTATGTGGTCTCACACACACTTCCAGGTTGTTTTTATACAGCCATTATGTGGTCTCACACACATTTCCAGGTTGTCTTTATACAGCCATTATGTGGTCTCACACACTTCCAGGTTGTTTTTATACAGCCATTATGTGGTCTCACACACTTCCAGGTTGTCTTTATACAGCCATTATGTGGTCTCACACACTTCCAGGTTGTCTTTATACAACCATTATGTGGTCTCACACACACTTCCAGGTTGTCTTTATACAGCCATTATGTGGTCTCACACACTTCCAGGTTGTCTTTATACAGCCATTATGTGGTCTCACACACTTCCAGGTTGTCTTTATACAGCCATTATGTGGTCTCACACACACTTCCAGGTTGTCTTTATACAGCCATTATGTGGTCTCACACATACATCCAGGTTGTTTTTATACAGCCATTATGTGGTCTCACACACTTCCAGGTTGTCTTTATACAGCCATTATGTGGTCTCACACACACTTCCAGGTTGTCTTCATACAGCCATTATGTGGTCTCACACACACTTCCAGGTTGTCTTTATACAGGCATTATGTGGTCTCTCACACACTTCCAGGTTGTCTTTATACAGGCATTATGTGGTCTTACACACACTTCCAGGTTGTTTTTATACAGCCATTATGTGGTCTCACACACACTTACAGGAGTTGGCCATTTTGCCGACTGACCGTTCCAAGGCGGTAACTGATGGTTTTTCTTTTTGTGTGTTATGTCTCGTCTCTGTGTTTTTTGTCACATTTACATTTACCTTGTCTGCCTTGGTCTGCAGGTAGATAAAATTTAAATATCTGTGAAAATTTTGATAGGACCTTTTCTTATTTACCTATTTATACAGGCATTATGTGGTCTCACACACACTTCCAGGTTGTCTTTATACAGCCATTATGTGGTCTCACACACATTTCCAGGTTGTTTTTATACAGGCATTATGTGGTCTCTCACACACATTTCCAGGTTGTCTTTATACAGCCATTATGTGGTCTCACACACATTTCCAGGTTGTTTTTATACAGCCATTATGTGGTCTCTCACACACATTTCCAGGTTGTCTTTATACAGGCATTATGTGGTCTCACACACATTTCCAGGTTGTTTTTATACAGGCATTATGTGGTCTCTCACACACATTTCCAGGTTGTCTTTATACAGCCATTATGTGGTCTCTCACACACATTTCCAGGTTGTTTTTATACAGCCATTATGTGGTCTCACACACACTTCCAGGTTGTCTTTATACAGCCATTATGTGGTCTCACACACACTTCCAGGTTGTTTTTATACAGCCATTTTGTGGTCTCACACACATTTCCAGGTTGTTTTTATACAGCCATTATGTGGTCTCACACACACTTCCAGGTTGTCTTTATACAGCCATTATGTGGTCTCACACACACTTCCAGGTTGTCTTTATACAGCCATTTTGTGGTCTTACACACACTTCCAGGTTGTCTTCATACAGCCATTTTGTGGTCTCTCACACACTTACAGGTTGTCTTTATACAGCCATTTTGTGGTCTTACACTCACTTCCAGGTTGTCTTCATACAGCCATTTTGTGGTCTTACACACACTTACAGGTTGTCTTTATACAGCCATTTTGTGGTCTTACACACACTTCCAGGTTGTCTTTATACAGCCATTATGTGGTCTCTCACACACTTCCAGATTGTCTTTATACAGCCATTATGTGGTCTCTCACACACTTCCAGGTTGTCTTTATACAGCCATTTTGTGGTCTTACACACACTTCCAGGTTGTCTTCATACAGCCATTTTGTGGTCTAAACTTTCTGTTCCCTTTACATAAATAGTCAATATTAACTTTCACCTCACTCTTACTTTCACATTTTATTTTAGATAATCTGTTACGCTAACTTACACTTCTAGCGTGACACCAAACTGCTGCGTTTTGAGATGGCTGGGAGTACGCTGAACATCAGCCTCATTGGGATAGGCTGGTTTCTGGGACAGCTTCAACTTGGCATCATACCTGAATACATTATAGTGTAGTGTTATACATACATATAAATATAAGGAGCTGACCTTTATTAGACATATACCTTCAAATTATACTGGTCTTTAATAACATTATTGTATTACATAAATACATTAATATTCTTAAAAAAATCTCAAGTATAATGTCTTGAAAATCAAAAGCGTTTGTATTATTTAAAGACAACAACAACTTAACAATTTAAGGCAGCCATTTTGAAAACAGACATTACATGTTATCAAGCTTCATAAATCAAGTCAGCAAAATCAGCATATTGAAGTGGAGTACATACTGGAGAACTAATGGTGGCACTTTAAGCTGGTCGAAGTGTAGATGTTCCCTCAGTTCATGTAAGTAGTTTACATACATCACCTTCCGGCCAAACTTTGGACTTGAAAAACAAACAAATTGGAAACTTAACTTACAACACAATTTGCTGAAAGTAAAACATGTTTGGTTGTAGCTTTATATTGCCATCCAAGTGAGGCTTTATTAAATTATCATTATTTCCCTATATTCTTAACTTTCATTTCATTTTGAAATCAAGATGTTTGCAACTGAATGAGTAAGGTTTCAGTTCTTAGTATTTATTTTCTAATGTTTCTACTGGCACAAATAGAAGTGTTTTCAAGATAACTGAACATGAATCTGTTTATATTAATCAACTTTGATAACCATAACTGTCATTTAAGATTGAAACAAACTACATTTCTCAAGCATTTTCCCACAAAAAATAATAGAATTAAATAAAGTTTTTGTTTTAATAGATCAATGGCTCATGCAAGAAATAAGCAGGAAAACATTGAAGGCTATTTAAAACACAATTACTGATCATTCCTGCTTTCCTTTGTACTTAAATGTCACAGGTAAAAATACATTGATAAAAAATCCAAATGAGTTGACATTTACGATAAAGTTTTACAAAATTGAAAATCCATTTTTTGATGTTCATGCAGAAAGAGCCCACATTTTGCTGTTTATGTGGCTCGTATCCTTCCCATACAAAAATATACAAAGTGACCAAAGTTGTGTCCCTTACCTGATAAAGGGGAGAGCACTTCAGTAGCCACATAAATATACATCAATACAGTGCATTTGTTTATGAATAAATTTTTCTCACCTTATATTTCTTCATTGTGCAAATATACAAAAAAATTATATGAAAGTATAAAAATAGAAGAAATAGTATATTACTATCAATGTGAGTTTTGTAACATGAAAAAGAAAATTAATAAAATGTTATATCAGTGTTTATCTTAGATACATTATTTATTGGGCTTAGTCAAAACAATTTGTATTCAATTAGGAACATAAAAAATGAATAAAAATACTTATCTTGCTATATGGCTTCATTTACTATAAAATCTTAGATAAACATATATTTCTACCCAAAATTGTATTTTATAAGATCTAAGACAAGAGAACAAATAGACCTACCTGATGATTGTCTTGAAGATGTTGGTCAGGATCCGGATAAAGTTGGAAGGGTGCACAATATAGAGGGCCTTCAGATTCTTCTTGTACCTAGATAACACATGTATCAGTCATTATAACCTTGATAACACATGTATAAGTCAACATAACCTCGATAACACAAGTATCAGTCAACATATTCCAGATAACATAAGTATCAGTCAACATAACCTAGATAATTCAAGTATCAGTCAACATAACCTAGATAACACATGTATCAGTCAACATAATCTAGATAACACAAGTATCAGCCAACATAACCTAGATAACACAAGTATCAGTCAGTCAATATAACCTTGATAACATAAATATCAGTCAACATAACCTAGATAACACAAGTATCAGCCAACATAACCTAGATAACAAAAGTTTCAGTCAACATAACCTAGATAACACAAGTATCAGTCAACATAACCTAGATAACACAAGTATCAGTCAACATAACCTAGATAACACAAGTATCAGCCAACATAACCTAGATAACACAAGTTTCAGTCAACATAACCTAGATAACACAAATATCAGTCAACATAACCTAGACAACACAAGTATCAGTCAACATAACCTAGATAACACAAGTATCAGCCAACATAACCTAGATAACACATGTATCAGTCAACAGAACCTAGATAATTCAAGTATCAGTCAACATAACCTAGATAACACAAGTATCAGTCAACATAACCTAGATAACACAAGTATCAGTCAACATAACCTAGATAACACAGGTATCAGTCAATGTAACCTAGATAACATAAGTATCCGTCAACATAACCTAGATAACACAAGTATCAGTCAACATAACCTAGATAATACAAGTATCAGTCAACATAACCTAGATAATTCAAGTATCAGTCAACATAACCTAGATAACACATGTATCAGTCAATGTAACCTAGATAACACAAGTATCAGTCAACATAACCTAGATAACACATGTATCAGTCAACATAACCTAGATAATTCAAGTATCAGTCAACATAACCTAGATAACACAAGTATCAGTCAACATAACCTAGATAACACAAGTATCAGTCAACATAACCTAGATAACACAAGTATTAGTCAACATAACCTAGATAACACATGTATCAGTTAGTCAACATAACCTAGATAATTCAAGTATCAGTCAATATAACCTAGATAACACAAGTATCAGTCAACATAACCTTGATAACACATGTATCAGTCAATATAACCTAGATTACACAAGTATCAGTCAACATAACCTAGATAACACAAGTATCAGTCAGCATAACCTAGATAACACAAGTATCAGTCAACATAACCTAGATAACACAAGTATCAGTCAACATAACCTAGATAACACAAGTATCAGTCAACATAACCTAGATAACACAAGTATCAGTCAACATAACCTAGATAACACAAGTATCAGTCAGCATAACCTAGATAACACAAGTATCAGTCAACACAACCTAGATAACACAAGTATCAGTCAACATAACCTAGATAACACAAGTATCAGTCAACATTACCTAGATAACACAAGTATCAGTCAACATTACCTAGATAACACATGTATCAGTCAATATAACCTAGATAACACAAGTATCAGTCAACAAGCTACTTTAGAAACATGCATATTACTCTCTGATCATCTCCATTTTTAATAGTATATTAATATATTTACTATTTAATAGCACAAAATCCTTAAATATTGACTACATAGGTTTGATAGAGTTGATAACTAGCCAATATAAAAGCCACAAAATATTTGTAATTGGGTTTACAAATCAGTTCCTTCTATCTGCTTTAGATCAAGTTTTTTTTCATTACTTAACAATGATAAAAACAGCCATTCATGTAAATCAGGTCTGTATTACTAGTAAGTACTACATATGGGACTTTGTTACTAGATAGCGTGTTCTAATCTTTATAAGCTTATTGTATACATATACTTAGGTCAGAATAACCAGTGACCAGTTGGTTCCTATTTCACAGGCACTCTGTAGTGTACATATTTATGTATGAATTGAATTGTTTGTGAGAACCACTCATAAACATAGTTCACACAACATATAGAAGGACAGACAATCAATTATTAAGTGCTGTACTGTCATTCTTATAATAATTAAAACAGCATATTACACTTAGATTTTGAGAGGAATAATGGTAGATTCTTATACTGTTAAGCCTGCCATCTGTCAATTTATTGTCAACATTGCCATTATGTGCTTTAGATTCAAATTAATACCATCTCATGGCTCTGTGCTATATAGGTAAAGTAAAACTTGAAACATGATACTGATGGGTTTTTTTTAAAGTTCAGAATTTAACCAATAAGGTCATAATTAAAAAGGAATAACCTTGTTATAGTTTTACAGAAGAGTTACCTTGTGAGGGACAACAGGTTTGGAGTGGTTATCTTACAGAAAAGTTACACATCTCTGTACAGAATGTTTTAATAAACAAGCATATTAAAGGTGGTATCCTATAGTTTGTCATCATCAAATACACATTAACCTGGATTGGGGGAATTAAGGCATAATTTCTGCAGCAAAAAGTCAAACCAAAGTCTAACAAAAGACAATTTTGAACATTGTCTAAATTGTAAGACAGTAGAAATTGTTAACTAAATCACTCTACATGCCCATTCTTTCTAAAACTATAAGTAAGCATGATTGTAACATGGTTTTCTTAGTTTAAAAATAGCTAACTGTGCAGTGTGGCTTAGATAGGAAATGCCTATTTGTAATGTCGAGTGATGTATCATGCTTCACTTTTCACACAGATGTAGACATCAATAATCAGCACTTTTTGTGGTCTTTAAGGCAACAATAAATTATTTCTGTGAGAGAAACAATTGCTCCAAACTATAGGATACCACTTTTAAAGAATACGTTTTTCAATATATGCTTTGGAATACTTTAAATAAATATATTTAATAAAAATAAAAATTTACAACAAAGTATCCTGACACTCAGGGACATGTCAGAATCTGCCAGTAAAATAAATAAACATATCACTGAGGCAGCATTGTTACTGCTTAGACACCAGTGACTTATAAAACAGAAGAACAGCTAGCTACTGATTTTTCTAGTACAAGTTTAGAGTCTCCAACTGTAGAACATAAAAAGTCACTTTGTAAAAATATCCCAAAACAAAGATACAAAAAAATAAATATTTTACTAAAAAATAAGAGTGTCCAAAAACACAGTGTGAATAAGGTATTTGTACTTTCAATACTAAATTTTTTTTTGGACAGTTCTCAAAATTCTTGTGTTACATTTCCAGTATTTCTGTGAAAAAAGGACATAATGCTTTTTTACTATTTGGCAGATAATCTGTTTTATATAAACAAAACCTATCCTATTAGCGATGACTGGTATGCACTTACTTGCGCCCCAGTTCTCCGTAAGCCTGGACCATCCAGGATAGTTTGGGTTTGTTTCTACTGGTCAGGCCATGATGAAAGTACACTATGATGTAGTCATTCTCTACATACTGGTCTAAAGTGTGCTTCATGTATCTGTAATAGCATCTCATAATAACAATAGTTACCATGTTTTACATATTATAACCTATTTTTTAAATTTTGATAATAAATGCCCTGCAGAAGAATATACCTCGCAATATATTTGCCATATGTAGTTTATTTCATGGTTTAATGTCCCACCAACAGTGTTTCAATTATCGGGAGATAATATCCACCTGACGCAGATACATTGCTGCACTAAATGTGTGTAGCAAGATGTGAACCCCTGGCATGACCCACATCCAGGCACATCCTGACACCATGCTGATTTGTCCTGAAATTACCCTTAAATGGCAAAGAAGCTAAACCATGACCATCAACAACAGCTGTGGTTAAGTCACTACCTAGGTTAGAACCTGTAGCCTCTTGTACTTGGAGCCAGACACTTTACTGACTGTGTCACCAGGTCAGTTACACATTAGATAGACATATCATTATGTACAGTAGTGAGACGTATTCAATAACAGAGTAAATCAAAACAGAGATGCTACTGTTTGCTTTAGACAATGGAACAATGTAAAGGAATCTATATAAAACTTCCTATTTCCTTCATCGATCTGCAGTAGCAGTCCAGGAAACAATAACAATATAATTGTCAGGAAGAGCAATAACTGGAAAACCAACATCAACGTATAGTAGTTTTTAAAGGTTATGATGGTTGTGATAATAATGTAGATGATCATTATCATCACTTGGTCTATACAATAATCAGCTTAAATGCCGTTATGAGACATCCAGTACAAAACAAATCAAAGTCTAGCAATACCTGCAGTTGGTATTCAATGCTAATGATAAAAGTAGTCCCATTTTGAGACACTGACCACTCATGAAGATAAATTAATGTACATAATTTTGTGTAGGATGACCAGTCCCTTCATAAACTGTTTAACTCCACTTTAAATGTAGTCGATATAAGCAGAAGGTTAGGGGTTGAGAATAAAGATTGATTGACCCATATTACTGTGGGAGAGTAGGTCTCTCTCTTCCTATGCTGGTTACATCACATGACGGGCGGGCTGCTGTATTTTTGTTTCACTACAAGATGTGACTCTGCCCTTCACAGTGAATCATAGATAAAAGCTAAAACTTCTTTTTGTTGCAATGGAGGCGGGAATTGTCTTAAACTGTTAGATTCCTGTGTAACTCTGTATTCATGGAGTTAAAAAACACTTTATCCTATATGGCTAGGCAATTACTAAATGCAAATGTTTACAATGATGCAGAAAGAAAGAAATCCTCAAAATAGTTGCATAATTATTTGGACACTATTCATTATTATACATTACATAAACATGACAAAACAATTTAACAAGAAAGAGAGCAAAAACTAGATTATAAACATATGTATAATTAACTACAAACTTGTTACTATCATTGTAATCATTCTAATTGTGTTTTACTGTCGTTTATGGAGATACTATAGCAACAAATAATCTTTGTTATAAACCATTGGCATGTTAACAACATCTGATCAAAAGGTGAAGAGAAAACATAAGACATCATAACAGGTCTGTATTATATGCAACAAATGTTATCTCTTATATTATTGATGCAATCAAACCCTCATATTGTCCTAATATTCTGCTGTACTTACTCTAGAAGCTTGGCATGATCTATGTCAGTCTTGGGTGGCAGTTTACATGCTGAGAACACGATGACCTTTCTGCCATACACGTCATCCCCGGCAACTTCCAGGATCCCGTGTTGAGCAATGTCATGGAATTCTCCTTGCTCCGCCTCCTCCTCATCCTGAATAACAGAAGTATTAACATGAGATTGAATTTTATTATTTCCTTGATAATGGAAGAAAATTCTCAAATAATTTAATATTATAATAACAATTTCAAAAAATTGACTTATTATTTACGTGTAACTTTATTACCTCTTATATCAACCACTATTTTCTATCTTCATTACTATCTTCATTAATTTAAACCTTTATTTTAACCAACAATGCTATTTCCCCAAGCTAGCAGGAATCATTGTCAACAAGTTATGGCTTAGCCTAGGGATTCACGAGGTTCCAGGTTTGAACCCAAGACCTGACATAACACATTCATCTTTGGGGCAAGATTGCGTACCACACACAGGTCCAGGTCTGTATCACCTAAGTACATGTTCTTCCCAAGACCTGACATAACACATTGGTCTCTGGGGCAAGACTGTGTACCTCACACAGCTCCAGGTCTATATCACCTAAGTACACATTCTACCCAAGACCTGACATAACACATTGGTCTCTGGGGCAAGACTGTATACCACACACAGCTCCAGGTTGGTATCACCCAAGTACATGTTCATCCCAAGACCTGACATAACACATTCATCTCTGGCGCAAAATTGCGTACCACACACAACTCCAGGTTGGTATCACCTAAGTACATGTTCATCCCAAGACCTGACATAACACATTTATCTCTGGGGCAAGATTGTGTACCACACACAGGTCCAGGTCTGTCTCACCTAAGTACATGTTCTTCCCAAGACCTGACATAACACATTCACTCTGGGGCAAGACTGTGTACCACACACAGGTCCAGGTCTGTCTCACCTAAGTACATGTTCTTCCCAAGACCTGACATAACACATTCACTCTGGGGCAAGATTGCGTACCACACACAGGTCCAGGTCTGTCTCACCTAAGTACATGTTCTTCCCAAGACCTGACATAACATATTTATCTCTGGGGCAAGATTGCGTACCACACACAGCTCCAGGTCTGTCTCACCTAAGTACATGTTCATCCCAAGACCTGACATAACACATTCATCTCTGGGGCAAGATTGCGTACCACACACAGCTCCAGGTCTGTCTCACCTAAGTACATGTTCTTCCCAAGACCTGACATAACACATTCATCTCTGGGGCAAGATTGTGTACCACACACAGCTCGAGGTTGGTATCACCTAAGTACATGTTCTTCCCAAGACCTGACATAACACATTCATCTTTGGGGCAAGATTGTGTACCACACACAACTCCAGGTTGGTATCACCTAAGTACATGTTCATCCCAAGACCTGACATAACACATTGGTCTCTGCGGCAAGATTGTGTACCACACACAGGTCCAGGTCTGTCTCACCTAAGTACATGTTCTTCCCAAGACCTGACATAACACATTCACTCTGGGGCAAGACTGCGTACCACACACAGGTCCAGGTCTGTCTCACCTAAGTACATATTCTTCCCAAGACCTGACATAACACATTCACTCTGGGGCAAGACTGTGTACCACACACAGGTCCAAGTCTGTCTCACCTAGGTACATATTCTTCCCAAGACCTGACATAACACATTAACTCTGGGGCAAGATTGCGTACCACATACAGGTCCAGGTCTGTCTCACCTAAGTACATGTTCTTCCCAAGACCTGACATAACACATTCACTCTGGGGCAAGATTGCGTACCACACACAGGTCCAGGTCTGTCTCACCTAAGTACATGTTCTTCCCAAGACCTGACATAACACATTCACTCTGGGGCAAGATTGCGTACCACACACAACTCCAGGTCTGTCTCACCTAAGTACATATTCTACCCAAGACCTGACATAACACATTCACTCTGGGGCAAGATTGCGTACCACACACAGGTCCAGGTCTGTCTCACCTAAGTACATGTTCTTCCCAAGACCTGACATAACACATTTATCTCTGGGGCAAGATTGCGTACCACACACAGCTCCAGGTCTGTCTCACCTAAGTACATGTTCATCCCAAGACCTGACATAACACATTCATCTCTGGGGCAAGATTGCGTACCACACACAGCTCCAGGTCTGTCTCACCTAAGTACATGTTCTTCCCAAGACCTGACATAACACATTCATCTCTGGGGCAAGATTGTGTACCACACACAGCTCGAGGTTGGTATCACCTAAGTACATGTTCATCCCAAGACCTGACATAACACATTCATCTCTGGGGCAAGATTGTGTACCACACACAGCTCGAGGTTGGTATCACCTAAGTACATGTTCTTCCCAAGACCTGACATAACACATTCATCTCTGGGGCAAGATTGTGTACCACACACAGCTCGTGGTTGGTATCACCTAAGTACATGTTCATCCCAAGACCTGACATAACACATTCATCTCTGGGGCAAGATTGCATACCACACACAACTCCAGGTTGGTATCACCTAAGTACATGTTCATCCCAAGACCTGACATAACACATTCATCTCTTGGGCAAGATTGCGTACCACACACAGCTCCAGGCTGGTATCACCTAAGTACATGTTCTTCCCAAGACCTGACATAACACATTTATCTCTGGGGCAAGATTGCGTACCACACACAACTCCAGGTTGGTATCACCTAAGTACATGTTCATCCCAAGACCTGACATAACACATTCATCTCTGGGGCAAGACTGTGTTCCACACACAGGTCCAGGTCTGTATCACCTAAGTACATGTTCTTCCCAAGACCTGACATAACACATTGGTCTCTGCGGCAAGACTGCGTACCACACACAGCTCCAGGTCTGTATCACCTAAGTACACATTCTACCCAAGACCTGACATAACACATTCATCTCTGGGGCAAGATTGCGTACCACACACAGCTCCAGGAAGTGTACAAGGAAGTTTAATATATGTACAAACTAGAAGTAAATATTTTGAACTATGAATACAAGTAATTCATATATTCTAATTTATTCTAATACTTTGTTATTGAAGAGTGTCGCCATTAGCATAAAACATAAAAATATAAGTCAAATTTATTTAAACATTAAAACAGGCAGTTAATTTGAAGAAAACTTCCTTTTTCTTCTACATCAAAACCAGTACATGTACCATCAATTATACTGATAATATAACAAACCAAACAATAATCACAGGTTGAAAAATGAATGAAAAACTAAAACAGACATTTAAAAAAATCATACATACACAAAGATCAATCATAGTGGATATGAGAGATGTGTCTTGCGGAAATCCTTGCAATGTAAATGTACACACATGCACTGAATCTATTACAGATAATAACAATGTATAGAAGTGTGTTTATAACTTTCCTGGTCTACCATTCTTTTGCTATCAAAAGCATTGCATTACCATCACACACGCCATACACAATACAAAGTACAAGGATGTAATCACTGGTTGCTTGCCCTGATAGGTCCAATGTTTACATTGCTGTTGAAGGTGGTTTGTATTTGTATTTTGGGTTTTACGTCACACCAACACTTAACAGATCATACAGCGCTGAATACAATGAAGTTAAACTTTAATAGGGTATAAACTGGTTAATATTCAAATAGGTGAGTAGAAATATAAAAATCTATCAGGTTAAAATAATATTAAATATAATGTGAATGTAAGTTAAGAAGGTGGTTTGTAAATGGGTCCAACACTGCCTAACTGACCATGCTGCAGTGCTGTTTTTACTATGATTTCATGACGGAATTTATCCCTATCCACATGATAATGTCAATGTCCACATGATAATGTCAATGCTCAAATGACATTGATACAGTACAGCTTTTAATCTTTTTTATGCTAATATTTCCACTAAGCAATATGAACTTGTGGATATTTGCTAAGAAACTATATAGAATATTGCTAAAGATTTGATAGAAACTCACTAGAATGATGCTAAAGATTCACTAGAGATTAACTAAGGATAAAAACATTGCTAAGGACCCGCTAGAGACTTACAAGAGACTTACTAGAGATTCGCTAGAGACTTACTAGAGGCTTACTAGTGACTCCAAAATACTCACTACAGACTCACAGAGACTCACTAGAGATGCACAAGAGACTTACAAAAGACTTGCTAGAGACTTGCAAGACTCACTAGAGTCTCACAAGTGACTCTCTAGAAAACTCATAAGACTCATTAGAGATACACAAGAGACTAACTAGAGACTCATTAGAAACTCACAGGAGACCTACTAGAGACTCATTAGAGACTCTCAAGAGACTTTCTAGAGACTCACAAAAGACTAGCAAGAGACACATCAACAAAGGGTATTGGGCCAATTTATACAATCTTGCTTAATTTAAACTTTAATATTTATTTTCTGCAAAAAATGTACTATTTATGTCATAACAATTGTAAATAACAAGGCCTTTAATTAATTTATTTGATGGCCTAAAGCATAAGGGTCTCATAACTTTTCCAAATTTCTACCTGGCCTGTTCTCTAGGCTATTATCAATACATGTATAGGCAATAGTAAGTGTCAAATATGTCCCTTGTAGGTTTCAATATGCAGCTAGCTGTCCTCAATAAAGAAACATGGAACTTCAAGTGACTTTTATTTTTAGAGGGTAGTATGTTATAAACAACACTTCAGAGGAAGACACCAAGACAATATGTAGGTGGTAGAGTGTCAGCTCTAAATATGGTAGGCCCATGGCTCGATCTACCAAAGTCATTAAAAATGATTGTGGTATAGCGCCCTTGCTAGTGCTCAAGCAAACATGAGGATAGTTCCTGGAACCAGTCTGGTGACAGGATAATGTGATTGGGTTTGGTAACATACTAGGAGTTCAGGGCATGCCATGCAGTTAATGTAGCACTAAATATAATTCAAGTGAAAAATATTTAGGTAAAGTTCAACATTCTATTTAGATAAAATGAAAAATAAAAATGAAACTTTTTCGAATAAAATTTTTTTACTAAATATCACTCTATAAGTTTGTACATTTGTATTGAATAATTAAAAGAGAAGCCCATACATGAATCTAATATAATGCTGCACTCAAGGTAATACTATGGCATTATTATGTGCACAATTTCATTGCATGATACCATGTTAACAGTCAAACTATCCTGACACCAGGCCAATCAGTGCAGCAAACACCCATTTATAACCAAGCAGTGCACATGGAACCTGACCAGTGTTCACAACCAAGCAGTACACATGGAACCTGAGCAGTGTTCACAACCAAGCAGTACACATGGAACCTGACCAGTGTTCACAACCAAGCAATACACATGGAACATGACCAGTGTTCACAACCAAGCAGTACACATGGAACCTGACCAGTGTTCACAACCAAGCAGTACACATGGAACCTGACCAGTGTTCACAACCAAGCAGTACACATGAAGCCTGACCAGTGTTCACAACCAAGCAATACACATGGAACCTGACCAGTGTTCACAACCAAGCAATACACATGGAACCTGACCAGTGTTCACAACCAAGCAGTACACATGGAACCTGACCAGTGTTCACAACCAAGCAGTACACATGGAACCTGAGCAGTGTTCACAACCAAGCAGTACACATGGAACCTGACCAGTGTTCACAACCAAGCAGTACACATGGAACCTGACCAGTGTTCACAACCAAGCAGTACACATGGAACCTGACCAGTGTTCACAACCAAGCAGTACACATGGAACCTGACCAGTGTTCACAACCAAGCAGTACACATGAAGCCTGACCAGTGTTCACAACCAAGCAATACACATGGAACCTGACCAGTGTTCACAACCAAGCAATACACATGGAACCTGAGCAGTGTTCACAACCAAGCAGTACACATGGAACATGACCAGTGTTCACAAACAAGCAGTACACATAGAACCTGAGCAGTGTTCACAACCAAGCAGTACACATGGAACCTGACCAGTGTTCACAACCAAGCAATACACATGGAACCTGAGCAGTGTTCACAACCAAGCAATACACATGGAACCTGACCAGTGTTCACAACCAAGCAGTACACATGGAACCTGAGCAGTGTTCACAACCAAGCAGTACACATGGAACCTGACCAGTGTTCACAACCAAGCAGTACACATGGAACCTGAGCAGTGTTCACAACCAAGCAGTACACATGGAACCTGACCAGTGTTCACAACCAAGCAATACACATGGAACATGACCAGTGTTCACAACCAAGCAGTACACATGGAACCTGACCAGTGTTCACAACCAAGCAGTACACATGGAACCTGACCAGTGTTCACAACCAAGCAGTACACATGAAGCCTGACCAGTGTTCACAACCAAGCAATACACATGGAACCTGACCAGTGTTCACAACCAAGCAATACACATGGAACCTGAGCAGTGTTCACAACCAAGCAGTACACATGGAACATGACCAGTGTTCACAAACAAGCAGTACACATAGAACCTGAGCAGTGTTCACAACCAAGCAGTACACATGGAACCTGACCAGTGTTCACAACCAAGCAGTACACATGGAATCTGACCAGTGTTCACAACCAAGCAATACATATGGAACCTGACCAGTGTTCACAACCAAGCAATACACATGGAACCTGACCAGTGTTCACAACCAAGCAATACACATGGAACCTGACCAGTGTTCACAACCAAGCAATACACATGGAACCTGACCAGTGTTCACAACCAAGCAGTACACATGGAACCTGACCAGTTTTCACAACCAAGCAATACACATGGAACCTGACCAGTGTTCACAACCAAGCAATACACATGGAACCTGACCAGTGTTCACAACCAAGCAATACACACGGAACCTGACCAGTGTTCACAACCAAGCAGTACACATGGAACCTGACCAGTGTTCACAACCAAGCAATACACATGGAACCTGACCAGTGTTCACAACCAAGCAGTACACATGGAACATGACCAGTGTTCACAACCAAGCAGTTCACATGGAACCTGACCAGTGTTCACAACCAAGCAGTACACATGGAACCTGAGCAGTGTTCACAACCAAGCAGTACACATGGAACCTGAGCAGTGTTCACAACCAAGCAGTACACATGGAACCTGACCAGTGTTCACAACCAGGGTATGTTGCAGCAGAATCAAAGTTGCAACTGTGTTTGTCCACTGTAGACCAACCAACAGCACACCACCAGCTTTTTCTATCAAACCCTTTAAATACTGGGAACACAATTCACCCTATTTACTTAATACATATCACACCATAGTGGTATTTCCAGCAAGTAAAGGTCTAAGACACTCTGGTCAAATCCATTGTGGACTATAATGAGGTAAAGGTATTTTAGAAAGAAAAAACAACAGCTGCTGAGCATATTGTCAAGATAGGACTGCATCAGCATTGTTTAAAAAAACTGAGCTTAAAGGTTGTCCTTATTACAGATACAAAACTTGCAGATGTTAGGAACATTTATGTGCCACTCAGATGTGTATATATATATAAGAAACATTAACTACCATGCTGATAACATTCTGATTTATCATGATTACAATCAGGGTTGTTATTGGAACTGTGTATACCTGGGCACAGACTGTAAGCAACTAGTTCAGAAGCTAGATATAAATGGAAGTTAGCCTCTGGCGAATCTTTATAGAGTAATCCCTTGCAAGAAGACAAAGATTACAGTAAGATCTGACTGCCTTTAATAGAAAGCTATCATTAATTTCTGTTTACAGTTTACTTTCAAGCTAACAGCAAATGATTTAAGTTCAAACAATCAGCATACAACATAAAAGATTAGGATATGTCTAAGCTGAATGTGGCCACTATAAAAACACCAATAACAAATTTAAACATCTCTGTTGTGATTGTGTGCAGAACTGGTTCTAAATCTGCTTCAAGTCACTGTCAAATCTATGTATGTGTAAAATTAACTTCAGCTTGAAGAATATACACAAATTATCTAATAAACTAATACATAAAGGTAAGGTAAGGTTTTTGTCTTCTAAACATTAACTATTAACCATGTGTGAGCACCACTTGATCAGAAAAGGAACAGAAATGAGGTGAGCCCGCTCCAACATGGAGTTGTCTGATCAGGGACTTCTCTAATTTGCTCATGCATCTCTGTCATGTCAAGGCTCCTTTGAATATAGATTTAAGAAAATTAGTATTGGTTATGTTCAAATTCAGCATAATAAAGGCTAAAACTTGCATTCCTATACTTACAATAGGCTGGCCAATCTCCTCTTCAAAGTCCTCATCAATAAGTCCATCTGGTGTGATGGATCCTCCACGGAATGGGGCACTGGCCTCCGAACTATTCCTAGACAACTCTGAAAACAAATCATATTTTTTGTATACTTAGAATTGCTAGGTTGAAGGATTTGGGAACTTGTACTTATTGTTAATTATTTTATAACACCCTTATGATATATTAACAAACATGCTGGTAGATCCTGATCTGATGGCTCCCAGGAGAGAGCTAGCTGGTCTAGGTCTATACTAAAGATCCTGACCTGATGGCTCCCAGCAGAGAGCTAGCTGGTCTAGGTCTATACTATAGATCCTGACCTGATGGCTCCCAGCAGAGAGCTAGCTGGTCTTGGTCTATACTATAGATCCTGATCTGATGGCTTTCAGCAGAGAGCTAGCTGGTCTTGGTCTATACTATAGATCCTGATCGGATGGCTCCCAGCAGAGAGCTAATTGGTCTTGGTCTATACTAATTGCTTGATCTTAATCAAGTTCCATTTAACAAGATAAGAGTTAAAATTGATTTTAATATTCTTTGATTAAGTCTGACTTACACTTAAACTATAATAAAAACTATAACATATGACTTGGAATATATTTAGAAGGTGAATCATTCATCAATTTTCTAAAGCTTCAAAAAATTAGGTATTTTTAAATACACTAAAATTGAAATTTATTATAACCAAAACCAAAAGGCAAAACACACAAAAGAGAAGTTAGGTAATGTATTAAGTGATTTACTAAGGGGCTGTTTCCTTCTTATTCATTCAGAGTTCAGAACAATTGTTGTACTGCACTTAATTCTAGTCATGACAAGTTTTATATGGCTACTTCCTTCCACTCACGGGTCACAACACAGCCAGCTGTCATATATGGCAGTCTATTTATACAGCTGACCATAGATTACAAACATCACAGTACTGAAATACACTTCAATCTGGCATTTACATTTTTCAATTAATGATCATGACAGAAATATTTTTAAGAATAGTGAATTAGAAGAAACAAATTTATGTATTAACATTTTATTCAGTTTGAGAAATAAATTGTGGATGAAGCCAAGCCACATTTCTTTTAGTTTAATAAAAGTTATGAAATAAAAACTTTATTTCTAAAAATACAAACAAACCAAAGGAAAACACACAAAAAACACACTACACAAATACTCAAAATAGCTTAACAGAAAGAAATGTGACATTTTTACATATTATAGTGAAAACAATATTTATCATAGTATAACTATGTTGATAAAAATATACATTTTTTTCTTTTCTTTAGCCAACTTTGTGGCTTTTGCAAATACATGCATGTACTTTCATTGGGTACATAACAAATACACAGAGTGGAGCAATTGTTTATGGTACCAGGGGTCGACATGGTGCCTCTTGATGGTGCCTGATATTAAACATTCACATTGAACAGCAAAGCACAAAGAAATAATATGACAGCTTAAAGTGTAGGCCCTGATAAACCAACTTGAGCTAGGAGCTGTGTGATCAGGGTCTACACTATTTGCTGTGGGATCCCTAGAAGACGGTCTAGTTACAGTGGCATGTAAATGTCAGGACAAAAAAAAAACTCACTCAAGGTAGTATGGATTTTTCTTAAACAAGACAGGAGTAAGATTAAGATCAGGTAGATCAGGAAAATTGTAGGTATGGAGGTAGTTTCAAGAATCAATAGCCGCAAGTCCTAATTTTTAACCTGCTAAGAATGAAGAGATCAGGCTTACCCAAGTACTGTATATCCAGATCAGCTCTTTCCCACAAGGTGCTGACTGATAGGGATCTACAATATTTGCTGCTAAGTACTTTTCAAAACAACTTGCTACCTATGTTCTTTAGATAAGCAAGCTAACTAACTAATTGGTTTTGATAACACCACCTTAAACATAGAATTCAATGTAGGCAATTAGCAAAAGCAGGGTGAGATGAGTTAACCAGCATCAGTTCAAATGGACACGCCCTCAGACAGGCTGTAGCCAGACCCCCACACATCAGTCCAAAAGGACACCCCCTCAGACAGGCTAAAGCCACACCCACCAGCATCTGTCCAAAAGGACACTCCCTCAGACAGGCTATAGCCATACCCACCAGCATATGTCCAAATGGACACTCCCTCAGACAGGTTGTACTCATGCCCACCAACATCAGTCCTAATGGACACTCCCTCAGACAGGCTGTAACCAACATCATTCCTAATGGATACTCCCTTAGACAGGTTGTACTCATGCCCACCACCATCAGTCCTAATGGACACTCCCTCAGACAGGCTGTAACCAACATCAGTGATAATGGACACTCCCTCAGACAGGCTGTGGCCAACATCATTCCTAATGGATACTCCCTCAGACAGGCTGTACTCATGCCCACCAACATCAGTCCTAATGGACACTTCCTCAGACAGGCTGTAACCAACATCAGTCCTAATGGATACTCCCTTAGACAGACTGTACTCAAGCCCACCAACGTCAGTCCAAATGGACACTCCCTCAGACAGGCTATACTCATGCCCAACAACATCATTCCTAATGGATACTCCCTTAGACAGGCTGTACTCAAGCCCACCAACATCAGTCCTAATGGATACTCCCTCAGACAGGCTGTAACCAACAACATTCCTAATGGATACTCCCTCAGACAGGCTGTACTCATGCCCACCAGCGACAGTTCAAATGAACACTCCCTCAGACAGGCTGTACTCATGCCCACCAGCGACAGTCCAAATGAACACTCCCGCAGACAGGCTGTAACCAACATCATTCCCAATGGATACTCCTTAGACAGGCTGTACTCATGCCCACCAGCGACAGTCCAATTGAACACTCCCTCAGACAGGCTGTACTCATGCCCACCAGCAACAGTCCAAATGAACACTCCCTCAGACAGGCTGTAACCAACATCATTCCTAATGGATACTCCCTCAGACAGGCTGTACTCATGCCCACCAGCGACAGTCCAAATGAACACTCCCTCAGACAGGCTGTACTCATGCCCACCAGCGACAGTCCAAATGAACACTCCCTCAGACAGGCTGTAACCAACATCATTCTCAATAGATACTCCCTTAGACAGGCTGTACTCAAGCCCACCAACATCAGTCCTAATGGATACTCCCTTAGACAGGCTGTAACCAACATCATTCCTAATGGATACTCCCTTAGACAGGCTGTACTCATGCCCACCAACATCAGTCCAAATGAACACTCTCTCAGACAGGCTGTAACCAACATCATTCCCAATGGATACTCCCTCAGACAGGCTGTACTCATGCCCACCAGCGACAGTCCAAATGAACACTTGCTCAGACAGACTGTAGCGACACCCACCAGCATCAGTCCTTATGAACTCTCCCTCAGAAGACTGTGGCAACACCCACCAGCATCATTCTTTATGAACCTTCTCTTAGACAGGCTGTAGTCATAGCCAGCAGCATCGATTATAATGGAGACTTTTTTTTCAGCTGGTGTGTAGCCCCGCCCTCCGGCATCAGTTCTATAAATGACCCTCCCTCAGACAGGCTGTAGTCATGACTCCCAACATCAATCCTTATGAACCCTTCCTCAGCTAGACTATAGCCACACCCAGTTATCGGACAGTAGAGACTCAAACATAATGCCATGTACACTAGATTGTATACTTTATAGCTATACTGCTGGGACAATATTCTGTTCAACAGCAACATTTCAGTAGATGCTTATAATATGACATATTATTAATCAATATTAAACCTTCATGACCAGCATTCTTTTAGATACCAGGTTTCAAATAGGCAAATATATACATTTTTATTTAAAATAGACAATCTTGTAGACACTAAGTCTAAATATTTTTTTGAAGAAAAAAAAAATTAACAAATGTCTTTCTTTTTATAGATTAACACTATCAAGCACAATTCCTATTAAATATAACACACTTACAATTTTCATCAACCATTAAAAGATATTTCTTGTTTGGGTACTAAATAAAGTGTGTGTGTTTTTATTAAATAGAATCCAAGCTCAAACAACCTCACTAATGACAAGCAGATGTCTAGATGTATTTGAAGACAACATCAAAGGGCTGCAGTCATGTTATGTAGATGGCAACCATAGAGCCAATGAATGATAAATATTTGATGAAAGACAGTGTACCATAAAATACAGCACCAGCTGTCACAGGGTATGAGGCATACACTACTATATACATAGCAGTGAGAACTGGTGAGTAAAGCTGTCCCAATATATACAAGATGCAGAGGATATGTCAATATCAGCGGGTTGTACCAAACTGTCAGTATCATACAAGGATTGGCCTTAGGCTAAAAAAGCAAACATTTGTTAAGCATGCTCGGCTGCATTCATTTTTTTTTTTCTGGAAAGATTAGGCTTTTTTATGCTGAAAGTCTTGAAATATAAATGGTATATTATTTGAAGATTGTGCACGATATTCTTAATAAGCATTATTATGACTAGACAACAAATTTAAATGCAATTAGTAATTATTACAGATCTGATTTCAAAGAAAATAGCCCACTTAACAAAGCTATATTTTTTTTAGCCAAAATATGGACAATTTTGGCAAAGGAAGACTATTGTCTGCAGACATACAGGCATCATTATCAATTATATATTTACAAATGTGTGGTGCATTGCTTATTTAGCCCAGATTACATCAAGCTTACATAGATATTTTATGACAGTGGGCTCCATTTTCTGCTTGCATTCTGAAGTCATCATTTCAATACAATTGATTCAATCAATAATGTTGATTTGAAAAATATTTTTAAGATTGATATTCTTGCAAATAGATGATAAAATTGTACTTACAAGTAACTGGATACATCAATAATGACCCTGTTATTTTACCTTGAATTATAGTATTGACCTGGTCATACGGGATTGGGCCAATACAGCATCATCCACTTATTAACATTCTTATTCAACACATTCACATATCAGCATAAAAAGACTAAACAGTCATTTAAATAACAGAAATTACAAAACAAACTATTGTCATAAAAACATTATTTTTGGTATGCACAATTTCAACGGGACAAGACTTGGGAATATTCACACTTACAAAACAATCTCATAAATAATAATAAATCATTACTCAGTCTACCTCAGTTTAAACTTCAGAATGCTACCCTTTTTTTAATAAGAATTACAAAATCTCCTTGATTTGATTATAACTACAAACAAAAATGACAAAAACTATAACTAGATTCCCTGCAGCAAATAGTGTAGATCCTGATCCGACAGTTCTCATCAGGGAAGTGGCTGATCTGGATCTACACTATTTGTCTAAGCCTAAAAACTATGATGTAAATAGGCTAAGAGCAAGTGTATAAACATTTACATGGGGAGATGACAGAAGGTTAAGGAAGTTAGGAACATAGACACTCAATGCCAATCATTAGCATGTTATTTTTAGTATGGGTATTCCACACATTATGTAAATTGTTCTTTTAACTGCATTATATTATTCCTTTTTATAAATCATCTACTGGACAAAATATTATTAAAACCAACATCTGCATTAAGTAACATAATATTTTCTTTAAAGGTTTGTCAGAGTTAGGTTTGTTTACATTTATGTCTATGCTGAGATTTATATAATCAAGAGTTGTATGTGGATGTTTTATGTATGATGTTGCATATAGAAAATGTTGACCTGAGATAAGATAAACAACATACAAAAATAATCTATTAATCAGTAATATCTAAAGTCTTGAAGGTTTTTTTTTAAGTTTATCAGTTTAAGAGATTAATTTTCTCCAGAAAGAACAACAAATATGACTAGAATTGTGGTTATCAAAACATTGCAATTAACAGTGTTAGCCATTCATGGGGGAAATAGTATTAATGGGCATCAGGTAAAATATGTTAACAAGAATGTGAGAAATAAAATGAACAGAACATGATAAATCAGTACTAATGTGTGATGAAATATCAGTTATGGTACACCCATATATTAATGGACACATCTAAAGATTTAATTAAAACTTTCACAAATTGTTTATCTGTTATATGGGATAGTATGAAATATTACATGATTTAATAAAACTATTTTTGGTAATTCTAATCTGAAATTGTACAACCCCAAGCAGAAAAATAGTTGCAAATACCATTGTCCAAGGCTTATAACAATCACATATTTGTAAGAACATAAAAATCAGACATTAAATTATTTCAATGATATTAACAATATTATATATTAAAAATATTAACATCATGTGCCATTGTCACAATGTTGTAAGTTATTACTTATTACTTGAAGCATAAACAATATTAATCCACTTTAGGTGAATTCTAACTGTATATAAAGGCATGGAAAACAAAGATAAAAAATTGTTGGTCTCAGATTGAATCCTATGGCCCCCACTCCTCAAATCTTCATACAAGTGGCAGTCTAGCCATGCACCAAAGTAAGCTCAATTTTGTCTCTGTTAGTTACTTGTATATATGAGTGTTCAGCACAGAATCTAAGGTAACAGCTTATAATGTTTTATTCAAATCTTTACACATTATGCATGCTTCATATACAGATGTATAGAATTTAAATACCTTCTGTTAATATGTAAATGTTGTCAATATTTTCTGATATCACAGAGCTATATATAGGCATATGCCAACATTCACTGATATCAATAGCTATATATAGTCATGTCAACATTTACTGGCATCATGGCGCTATATGTAGCCATATGCCAACATTCACTGATATCAATAGCTATATATAGTCATGTCAACATTTACTGGCATCATGGCGCTATATGTTGCCATATGTCAACATTCACTGACATCATGCACTATATGTTGCCATATGTCAACATTCACTGACATCATGCACTATATGTAGCCATATGTCAACATTTACTGACATCATGGCACTATATGCAGCCATATGTCAACATTCACTGACATCATGGCGCTATATGTAGCCATATGTCAACATTTACTGACATCATGGCACTATATGTAGCCATATGTCAACATTCACTGACATCATGCACTATATGTAGCCATATGTCAACATTTACTGACATCATGGCACTATATGTAGCCATATGTCAACATTCACTGACATCATGGCGCTATATGTAGCCATATGTCAACATTCACTGACATCATGGCGCTATATGTAGCCATATGTCAACATTTACTGACATCATGGCGCTATATGTTGCCATATGTCAACATTCACTGACATCATGGCACTATATGTAGCCATATGTCAACATTCACCTATACCACAGAGCTATATGTAGCTTTTCATTAGTGTGAGTAAAAGCTTATGAGCCTTCTGCTTGAATAAACACCAGTATAATTATATACTATACATGTATAATATATGAACACCAGTATAATTATATACAATACATGTATAATATATAAATACCAGTATAATTATATACTCTACATGGATATATAATATATGAACAAAAAGATGAAGTACTGACTATGATTCTATGCATCTATTATAAAGTATGATATAAATACACTGTTTATGTTGTGTGAGCTTTAGATTATCATACAGGATATGAACTGAACACTGTGACTGCTATAATTATACAATACCTACAATTATACACATAAATGCACACATATGCACTTACAAAAGTCTAGTCTTATGAAATAAAATGTAAAACAAAGCCACTGACTAATAAATTCAGCACAAACCAAGGTCCTACAACTACCATTCCCAATAAAGGGAGACATGCAACCTTGATCTAAGACACAGCATCATCATGCTGAAGAAAAGTTGTAAAATTTGTCATTTAAGAAATGAATAACACAGACAGCTCTGTAAAGTTTATAGATTCATATATTATCTTCTATCTCTATATACATTGTTGTCATCAAAGTGCACATGCACAAATAAAGCATGTAGTTAAGACTTAGTTTACAAAATGGGATAAAGCTGCTTCTCTTTAGAATTCCAGACTTATGAAATAGAAACACCATTTATGAGTACCATTGTTAACTTCATACATAGACTGATACTGTGTCTACTATCAAGATATGATTGTTAAGACGTGAGGATGAGTAAACCAGTCCAAGAGCAGCATGATTGAGCACCATTACAGAATTACCTTTACACAGGTCCCAGTCTAATACAGGATGCTCCCCTGAAGGGAGATAGTCAAGCACATCGCCTTGATAGGACACAGAAAACAAATAATGCAATAAAAACACAAAAAGCATGCACAACATCAAAATAAATAGTTAACAAACAGCAAAACAATAAAAATCTATTTAATCTTTTTAATGTAATAATGACAACAAAAAAGGCAGACTTATGTAAACATATATGTATTACATATATTTTACATAAAAGAAAAGAATAATTCAACAATAATACAGGATACACAACAGATAATATCCCCAACCTCATTATGATGTTTTGACCAATAAATAACCAATAGATTGGAGCTAGAGATGGTGAAACTTTATGTTTGTTATGTTTCAAGGTACAGACTGTCAAGCTTGTTCAGAATAACCTCAGAAACAGAATATACTTATGGTCTGATCAATTTTTATAATCACTAGTTATAGGATAATGGGAACAAGCATCACCACAAACAAATCAAAATAATGTGGTTACATGTTGAAAATGATCATAATGATTGTGACATACAAGATAGTGACAACCCCCCAGAGAAACCAAATATTTATGGAGAGTTTAAAAATACCCCATTTCAAACATGCAATACTAAAGACATTGCAGTGGCCAAAAAAACCCAATGTACTATAGCTTTACCTTCTACGTAGTTCGGAGAATCACACTCTATATGCTCCTTAGTCTCCCTGCATACCCAAACTAAGCTTACAAGGCGAAACAACAACTCCTAGACATCAAAGAAATTTTTTCAGCAACACAATATCAGACACAAAGAAACTAGATAGACCTCTCCCGCTATACAAATTCAAGAAAATACCGCTAGCTACTAACCGATATTCTTCTGCCAAAAGTAATGATACACATTAAACAATGCACCTCCAAAAGCAGTTAAATTACAAATCAAAATATAATGCCATACATGTAGATATACCACAAATCTAAAATGCTTACAGAAGGAACAACAAAACAAATTACAATCAGATAACAGCATGCATGATGTGTTTCCATATTCTGACCAGTGGTGTTAAGTATTTTTGTAGAACATTCATCTTAGATTTCTTATTACTGGGTATACAGAATTTAAATAGACAAGAACAAACTTAAACCTAGTGGGATAGTAGGAGGAGGAAGGGCAGATCAAGCCTCCTATGTTCCTATATACCATTGCCTCTTTTCATGTTAAATATAACACCCGAGCTGTTTGAGGATTCACAAATATTGATTTAGGTCATAAGTCATAAGGCATTTATAAATTCTTTACTTCATATCAAACAGATAACAAAGGATAAAACTGTGTTCTTGATTTCAAGCTGTAGTTATAAACATTACATACCTTCTTTAGCTGCCAGCTCCAAACCATCTTCATCAAATTCCATATCTGGATCTTGAAAGTCTGATGAAGGAGTACCTGGTGTTACTGTAATAAAGGTTACAAAAAGTTAATAAATCTAGCAGGAAATATGATTATTATTTTATTAGAAACATCACACCAACCACACTATGGGCATATTAGCAACATACCTCTATTATTAGTGATGGAAGACCCTGGAGACAAATGTCTGGGTATAACAAGTGGCCCGTCACACGTCAGACCTCCCCACATGAAAGTTCTTGTACCAACTATGACAATAGGTAAATAGGTAAACATATATTATAATGCCTGATTGAGACAGAAAATTGGGTATGTCCGCATGCGAAATGATTTACTGAGACAGATAAGTAAAGATTAATTAATTAGCTTTTGACTATAAACATAACTCGGGGAACAGGATACAAATTTTCTGAGTAATGTCCATCATGTACCTGTGTCATCAGCAGCATGTGCCCCATTGTATTATATGTGCTTTTTATGTGTTTTTCTTTTATGTATTGAATATATATGTTTATGCAATGTTGATGTTTGTTATCACTTTTGGGGGTTATATACACAACATATAAATAAATGTGAACACTTTTATTCTCACTTTTTATTTTCCTTCATAACAGTTGTATAAATAATTACCAAAATGCACTGAAGTTCAAATATTTAAAATATAAACAGCTAAATAGGTTGAGGAAAAAATATAGTTCAACAAATGCAGGAAATAACAACAATATTACATAAATATACACCACTATATTAAGCATTACAGTTAAGATTGATTATACATAAATAAATGATTAAATTATCTGTCTCGGGCTGAGGTATGAAAATATTTTCACACGTAGACAAGCCCGCTGAGGTATGAAAATATTTTCACACGTGGACAAGCTCAATTCTCTGTCTCAATCAGGCATTATACTCTATGTTTACCTATTTACATAAGATCAATTTACCGAAATGGTCATTTACCGAAGTGACCGGTAACCTGAATAATTAGACTTAACTTCTTTTATCTAGTTAAGTCAGGTCATACATTTCCAGCATTGTCCTTATGCTCTACAAACCTTGTAAGTTACTGCAAAGATGCACACTTATTACCGTTTAATTGGTTGAATAGGGTAATCTTAACACAGTATGTAAATCAAGCAAATATGTAGAAAAAAGAACATAAATGCACTTGAACACTTTCAACTAACATGATAGTCAAAACATTTACCAATTGACCTTCTGAGTCTGTCTTATCACTTGCATACCAGTGGAGTACAATACTCTCCACTATATAAAGGAATCATTTGTGGATGGTGTGGAATAAATGACAGAGTGAATCATTATAATAAATACTTACCAGCTGGAGTAACAACATCAAAGCTCTCAGAAAATTCTAAATTGTGAGGCCTTGCACTGCTGTTTTGATCTTCCGGGGATTCAGCCATTGTGTTTTTCTCAAAAATCCTTCTGATATTATACTAAGATGATAAGGTTTATCTTAGACGTTACACCACATGACACAGAAGTTGAACGCTTCTTGTTTAGATGTAAACATGCAAGCATTAGCAGAAAGCAATATATCCTGACAAATTTGCAGTGATCATTCCACAACTACGCTTACTTTTTCAATGTTCACTAAGAATAAATACAAACGCATTTCCTTTTAAAACAACGTCCAACGACTACTGCCATTTAACACCTCACTTGTCTTTGACAATTTTTTGACAGATTTTGTTCACCGGAAGTGGTCGTATCCTAAACGGTGTCAGACCGTTTACACAAGAATACAACTAAAAAGCATACAAATCGTGTACGGCTGGCTTGTTTCTTATTGCTGGATAGCTTAGCACTTATATCTCTTATTCTGATGGCTTACGAACTGGATTTAGCCTATCTCTGTTGAAAATTTTTGTAAAATAAATGGCTTGATGTAGTTTTTTTATGGTTTTAATTCACTTTAACATGGATTGTTGAGTTACTTGGCGTATAAAGCTGAGTGTCATACCTACATGTATTATTATTTGTCTGCTCCTTAGAACATTGTAAACTGAAAAGTTTAAATTCTTTTAATGTTTGCTCTTTAGTGCAAAACTATATTTTGATAGGATTGGGATTTGCCGATTCGCAAGCCGACGCTCTACCAATTGAGCTATTGCGGCCGGTTATTTTGATAGTTTAAAAGATAAAAAAAAATACAACCAAAAAAGATACACTGTTCATTTTGATTAAGGATGAGCCAATAATTTTATTTATTTATGTGTATTTCTTCTTTGCGCATTTATCAATTTTAAAAATATTGTATTATAAAAATATGAATATCAAGCGCTTTCTAATGGTGTACAGCTTTTAATTTTTGGACTGAAAATGAAGAAATTACAGGAAAATAAAATTTACGCTTCTATACAATTCATCTGAAAATCCCTTGAAGTTACCATCAAAGATGGCTGCCAAGATAAGGGGTCTTCGCTGATGTGGAAAAGAGCAAAAGAAAACTCTTTATCACCCGGTTTGTTTGCTTTTTAGAGCCTTTTAAATAATAAATTTTCAAGTCTTTTAATTTATAATAATATGATACTCTAGTTAAGTATTGTTATGCACAAGATTAGGTTTGTCTGCGTTTTAGTGTGTGTTTTTAATGATGATATTAAAGTCTTTTAATGCATTAAGTCATGTGTGTCAGCTTTTTGTGGCTGGTGAGCTTATGAAAGAGCCAGAATGGAAATAAAACAAGGGTAAACGAAGTGAAATATTTTGTAATCCAGATTGTCTCAAAATGAACATCCCCAAGTATTCTTAATATCCCAATACAAAACACAATACAGGGGCATAGCTTGCCTAAAATGAATATGTTTGCACCGTTTTAGGGGGTTCGGGGGCATGCTCTCCCAGAAAGAAAAAACAACAAAAAACATTTAGATCGCAGGAGGCGCATTTTGGCATTTTCGGGCACACATTAGTCACTTTTATGTGTAAGACATAGTTACAGAAAATACATTACCGACTAACAAACGAAAATTGTCAGTCTTTTAAAAAATTTAAACAACATTGAGTTAATAATACTTACTTATATATTAATTTTATGTCATAAAATATAATTGGAAAACCCTCAATATTTCAGTGGCATAATTCGAACTAGATGCCCACACACTATATGTGGAACACGTTACAGTTGCATCAAGACGAATATTTGTACCAATTGTATTTTATCTGTTTTAATTCGAAACATCAAATAAACGTAATTTTAAATCGGCTCGTTTGTAATTTTAAATCGGCGCAAAAAATCAACTGTTTATCGCTAATGTTATGAGTAATTTGGCTTTCTTGAATGATAGTAAAAATAAAATAATACAGGCCCGGACTAACCAAAACAAAAACAAAACATTTTTCAGTCTAAGCTTTGATGATTTTCAGTATTTTAGTATCTTAATTTTAGGGCAATAAAACTCGTTAACTATTACTTAAATGTTCTTTTTTTTCAAATCTTTAAATAAGAACAATTGGGATTCCTTCTAATAATAGACATCGACGTCACAGCGTATGACGTGGATGAGCTGAAACATACGAGTAAGAAGTCACGTAGGTTTCTTTTAAATAGCTAACTGTGCAGCGTGACTCAGATATGAAATACATGTTTGAAATGACGATTGTGGTGTTATGGTTCACTTGTCAGATAATTGTAGGACATCAATAAACAGCATTTTGCGAGATGTTGCTGTTTCCAACATTTAAACACAGCTACAATATGCTTTGGCAATTGTAATAATTATTTGTTATTGTTTTTCTAAAATCCAAATAAGCAGTGTACTGGAGCACGACGTTAGTTTGACGATGTGTGCTTAATCTATTATATTTTGGTTCAAGTTTTAACAAACGCTTTGCTAGTTTGATGTGTCGAATATTCGTTAAGTGTATTCGAATCATATTCGATTATTCGGAACGAATTTATATCATAGTGGCACATAACACAGGAATTTTTCATTACGTTCAATGTGTTTATTCATTGTAGAATGATTATTTCTGGCCATAATTTACATTGCTAGGCTTACTTATTGCAGAAGCGGCGGTAGATTTATGATTTTAGCATAGCATTTAATTTTAAAACGACGATTTCTTCTTTTTGAAATACAAACGGCAATATTATCAATCCGCCATTATCCTGTTTATAGTGAGTGACCTGACGGGGTGTTTCTTTACTCGGTTAGCAGTAATTTACTGTCAATGTAGCCAGGTGACATTTCGTCTTTACGAGGTTATTTTTGCGTCTCTTTCCGGTCTTTCATTCTCATTGGTTGCCTTTGCTGTTTTATGACGCAGAGCGGGAAAAGAATCACATGCTGGTCAGACATATTGGTTTGTTTGAAGAAAATTAAAGTATTCTGTTTGTTTTAGAAGCCCAGCACACGGGCGAGAGAACGGTGAGAGAGGAGGCGAGTTTTGTCTGTGGTTTTAGTTCTATGAACTGAATCTAACTACTAGAAGACGAATTTCCATCTTTGTGGATTAAAGTTGTAGCTTCGACATATGGTTGAATCTTTCCTACAAGCCCCATACCACTATAATAAAGAACCCATAAGTCCAGAACCGGTAACATTGGCGCCCAACGTGATTGTTATAGTGCACTTGGACTCACCTCATTTTCATCGCTGGATCGGCATCTACAGTTTCTTCATGTGATTCATCCGACAGTGACGTTTGTGTATTTGTGGATTGACAACAATTCTTTACCATTGCCATTATAAGCAGCACAACTTTTTATATTTTGTATATTGCAGTGAGTATGTAACTGTGTAACTGATACTGGAATTTGCAGCCATTTAAGTAATTAATTTTGTGTAAATATTTTTTCTTTCTATAATATTGGTATATCTGAATATTCACAGTATTTTTTTTCATTTGAAATTGTACCTGTTTGAAATTTTCATTATCATTGAAAGAGAGAGAGAGAGTGAAGACTTACATAAAAGATCACTACTGCATGTTTTCTTGATTAATTTGGTGGAGGTGAAGGTTTTAATTTCACATCCATTCATTCTATTCACAGCTAATTTAATTCTCTTTTGATTCTACCAGTGTCATTTCAATACATTTGTAACTACTTGTTAAAAAAAATTCTACCTCAGTATAGTTCATTCTATTTTTTTTCCTGTGATCTTCATTAATTGTCTTCTGTGTTATTCAGGACTGATTGATAATTATTTCATTTGGTAAATAACTGGTCTATTTGTTTAACTGGTCATATTGGCTGAGTTTTATTCTGAGTTTGTTCACTGACCTTTAATATTCTCATTTTGTGCTAATTCTCTTTATAGCTTATTTCAGCTCCTGGTTTGGACAGACTTGACAGTTCCTGTTGACCACCCGTACTTGATAGTTGCAACAGTAGTGAAGTAGACCATAGTAGACAGTATAGTATTATAACCATTATTTGAAGTCCAACCATTTTAAAAAAAAAATAATATAAACAACATAATCAAATTATTTTTTTTTTTAAAAAAGAGGGGGAGAAATCAGATATTCATAGCTGAATTTTGCATTATTGTATTTTATAAATTCAGAAATTTAAAACTAAAAAATTTCCTTGTTTACATAGGATATACAGTATTCTTTTGTCCCAATTTTCAAGACATTTTTGTTTTGCATCTTTTGCATTAATTATTTTATTTAAATATTTGTATATACTTGTAGTTAATTTTACCATACACTTGTAAATAATCTGAAAATTGGCTTGCAAAAAAAGTTTCACTGTACTACATGACACTGTAGTATAAAGTCTTGTTGACTACTGTTTAATTGTTTGAACATTTTTGTTACTTGTTTGTACACATCATGGCTACAGGAGGTAAAGCAATGGATGAAGATGAGTTTGAAGAAGCTTCATTTGAGGAACCAGCTGGCATTTCACCTGAGGAAATGGAGATAGTCAAAGCATTAAGGATATTAGGTATTAAGCACAAGAAGGAGTCTCCAGGTGAGTTGATTCAGAGGTTGTTTAACGGACCAGAAATGGATAAGAAGCCATTTGCCAGTGGATCGGAATCGCCACCAAAAGCACTCTCCCACCAGTATCCGAAGCTATCAATTTTTTACGGTGAAGATGGCAAAGGGGAGGTAACCTGGGAGTCATTTAAGTATGAAGTAGCAGCAACGCTAGCTCAGGGAATTTTCAAGTCGGACCAGATTTTAGCTGGAATAAGGAGGTCCGTCAAGGGGAGCGCAAGTGACAAGCTCCGTAGATTGGGAACTTCTGCATCCCTTCATGAGGTCATGGGCAGATTGGAGACAGAATATGGCATTGTGGAAACAGATGAGACCATCATGAAGAAGTTTTATGGATGCGAGCAGAAGTCCAACGAGTCTGTTGAGAAGTTTGCAACCCGATTAGAAGACATCCATGAGAAGGCAATTGAGCTTGGTGCTATATCGCAGACCAACCAAAAGATATTAAGATCTAGGCTACATGGAGGACTACGGAAAGAACTAAGGCAGATGAGCTCATATCAGTTTGACAAGGCAACTAGTTATGACGAGTTTAAGAAAGAACTTAGGAGGATAGAGGCTGGAGTTAACACAGATTCAGCCATCCCAGCAAAGCCAGTTGTTACTTCGGAGAAAGAAAAAGAGAGCGAACTGACAACGTTGATCAAGCAGCTACATGAGAGAATAGACAAGTTAGAGAAGGGACAAAGGTCACATAAACTAGAAGATAAAGGACAAGACACCAGATATGCCCAACAACCGAAATGGACCAACAAAGACAGAAAATATAATGGAGGAAATAGAAGTGTAGGACGTGGCAATAACCGACCAGTATCAGAAAGCCTTTTTGCTCCTACTTGTTTTATTTGTGGACTAAAAGGACACATGCAGAGACATTGCCCAACAATCCTTGCACACATGCATTGCTCAGCATGTAAACAGAAAGGCCACATCCGAAAGGATTGCCCAAACTTGTAAGTGCTCCAGTCATGGGATCGCATGAGAGCACTTGTCGACAGAAAGATCCCATACCAAGTCTTGTCGGTGAAGTTAATGAAGTTGCTGTCCGTTTAGGTGATTGCAACACCACTGCCCTACTCGACACCGGCAGTTATGTCAGTCTTATTTCTGAAACTTTCTTTCTGAATCATCTAGCTTCATGTCCCCTGAAATCTGTTGGTGATTTTCTTAACATTGAGTGTGCCGATGGAGAACAACTTCCTTACAAAGGGTATATCGAGACAGATCTTCTTCTCGAAAAAGGTGTTGGTTCTGCCTAGACCTTACCTTGCCTGTTCCTAGTCACTCCAGATACGCAGTATTCTCAAAGAACTCCTGTGATTATTGGTACAAACATTCTTAGAGAGGTGATGTCTCTTTGTAAACATCAGTTTGGCGATCAGTACCTACAGAAGGCTTTATTTTTTACTCCTTGGTTTTTTAGCTTCAGGGCCTTGAGTGTTCGTGACAGAGAGCTTCGTCGCAACAAAAACAGATTAGCTTTGGTCAAAAGCGCATCTCCCACGAAAATTACTATTAACCCTAATCAGTCTGTTGACATGTTTGGTTACTACGACCATGCCCTAGATCATCCTCCAACTGTTGCTCTTGTACAGGAGAGTGAACTCAGTCAGATCTCTAGTAATCTTGACCTCACTCCTGCTGTTGTTAGATATAGCAAAGGTTCTCAGACCAAGGTTACTCTGTCAAATATTACTTCTAGTCCTGTTACCATTCAGCCTAATGCCATCATTGGTGAGATTAAGCCAGTTACTCTTGCAGATGACGTGTTTGACAAGCAAGCACATTACCATGACAAGGATTTGATATCCGAGCTGAACATTGATGAAAACAACATTCTAGACTCCAAACAAAAAAGCGAACTTCTTTCTATCCTGAAAAAACACAAGAACATATTTTCCACCTGTGATACCGATATCGGCATCTGCAACCGCATCAAACACCGGATAGACCTAATAACCGACACCCCATTCAAACAGAGACACCGTAGAATTCCGCCTGCTATGATAGAAGAGGTTAGAAACCACATTGAGGATTTGTTAGCTGCAGGTGTGATACGTCCCTCGAAATCTCCATACACTTCCAACATCGTATTAGTCAGAAAGAAGAATTGAAAACTTCGGTTATGCGTCGACTATAGACAACTGAACAGCATCACTGTAAAAGATTCTTTTGCTCTTCCACGGATGGAGGAAATGTTTGACTGCCTCCATAGCGCTAAATACTTCTCCACAATGGATATGAAGAGTGGGTATCACCAGATTGAGGTCGAAGAGGTACACAAAGAACGTACTGCTTTTGCTGTTGGTTCCATTGGATTTTTTGAATATAATAAGATGCCATTCGGACTTACAAATAGTCCCGCTACATATCAGAGGGCTATGCAAGATATTCTCGGCGACCTCAATATGAAAATTTGCCTCATCTATCTTGACGATCTTATAATCTTCAGTGAGACCATTGAACAACACCTGGAACGCTTAGATCTTATTTTGTCCAAACTACAAGAATCACAACTTAAACTTGCACCAGAAAAGTGCATCTTCTTCAAGTCTAAAGTAAACTTCCTTGGCCATGTAGTTAGCGAAAACGGCATAGAAACAAATCCTTCAAAAGTTGAGAAAGTCAAGAATTGGCCTGTGCCTCAGAACTCTGATGAGCTTCGTTCCTTTCTTGCCTTTGCTGGATATTACCGCCGTTTTGTAAAGGATTTTAGCCGCATCACAAGACCGCTTTCTGAGCTTTTGCCACCAACCTCTACAAGAAAAGGCTCAAAGAAACCAACTGTACCCTGGAAATGGACAGAGAAAGAACAAAATTTATTCGACCAGATCAAGTCCGTCTTGTCTTCTCCACCGGTTTTGGCGTATCCTGACTTTACACAATCGTTTGAGCTTCATACAGACGCGTCATCCAAAGCTTTAGGCGCGGTGCTTTACCAAGTTCAAACTGGCCAAAAACGTGTGATTGCGTACGCCAGTAGAGCCCTAAACAAAACTGAGCAGAATTATAGTGCCTTCCGTTTGGAGTTTCTCGCGTTGAAGTGGGCTATAACGGAGAAGTTCAGTGACTACTTGATATCCGGTCATTTCAAGGTTTTCACAGACAATAATCCGCTCACATATGCATTGTCAACAGCAAAACTTGATGCCACAGGTCAACGATGGGCTGCTGCTTTAGCATCATACAACTTTGACATTTACTACCGTGCAGGATTGAAAAATGCTGACGCAGACGGAATGAGTCGCTACCCATACGAACAGGTCAAAGATGATGCTAATAGCGAGTGCATTCACATTGACCACAACACCGTGAAAGCCATCTGTACAGTTGTTGTCCCGGCCTACATTATTACTCTACCCGTAGGTGAAATACAGCTAACAGAATTAATCGAGGAACCTGGTCAAACTATTGCCGCTAAAGATCTTAGAGAGATCAGACAGGCACAACGTCAAGACCCACTCATAGACAAATGGTGTATTGCGACTATTGATCAGAGACTGCCCAGAGTTTCAAACTTCAAGCATGATTTGACAATGAGAAAACAGTACAAAAACCTCAGGATCAAGCGTGGTGTATTGTACAGGGTCCTCCACGAGAATGAAAAGGAAATTGAACAACTCATTGTTCCACTCTGTTACAGAAAGGAAATCCTCAAAGCGCTTCATAATGATGTCGGTCATCCAGGACAGGAACGTACCATGCGTCTGATCAGAGACAGGTTTTACTGGCCCGGAATCACTAACGACGTCGCTGACTGGGTTCAGAAGTGTGAGCGTTGTATCAGGAGGAAGTCTCCAGTTGATCGTGCTCCACTAGTCAATGTCCAAAACTTCTACCCTCTTGAACTCTTATGTGTAGATTTCCTGTCGTTAGAACCATCTTTGGGTAATATTGGCAACATCTTGGTCATGACAGATCACTATACGAAGTTTGCCAAGGCTGTACCAACAAAAAACCAGACGACGAAGACGACAGCAGAGGTTATATTCAACGAGTTCATCGTCCATTTTGGTATTCCTACACGTCTTCACTCCGACCAAGGAACCAATTTTGAGAGTGAAATAATTAGTCAGCTTTGTAGGATCATGGGCATGAAGAAGAGCCATACAACACCATACCACCCCCAAGGCAACGCCGGACCAGAACGCTTTAATAGGACACTCCTGAATATGCTTGGAACCTTGGAAGACGACCAGAAGAGAGATTGGAAGAAATATGTAAACTCATTAGTGTATTTCTACAACTGCACACCCCATGAGACAACCAGAATTTTTTCTCCGTTTGAACTCCTTTTTGGTCGCCCACCTAGATTACCAATAGATGTAGTGTTTCAGAGTGTCCAAAGCGAACCAATAAATCAAAGTGCCCAGGAATACCTTGATGATCTCCAGTTGAAACTTTCAATGACTCACGAGATTGTCAAGATGCACACCTCAAAGGCTCAGAACAAGCAGAAAGAATTTTATGACAAAAGAGCAAAAGCAGTGAAGATTTGCCCAGGAGACAAAGTGCTTGTCAAACGTCTCGCCTTTGATGGTAAACACAAACTTGAAGATAAGTTTGAACCAGACATACACATCGTATTGGAACAAGCAAGACCTGATATACCTGTGTTTAAGGTGAAATCTGTGGAAACAGATCGTGAACGGACCTTACACCGTAACCATCTTCTGGTTGTAAATCAGAAGTTAGACGTTGAGGAGGATATGGTTGATGATCCTATAGGCATGAATGCAGAGGATCATATAATGTCCGTAGAAAAACCTGAAAAGAGTGACGTCACTAACGAAGAAGAGTCAGATGATGAGGAGCAAGGATATACAAAGGTCATATATTCAGATGGGGACGCCCATAGCTCAGATGTCATCAAGGACTTGCACGATGAAACAGAAGTAGATGCACAGGTGAACACTGGTCACGAATCGGGAATTGTTCCTACAAAGATTCACGCAGAACAGCACAGTGAAGAACCAGAAGCTCATGTAACTGTGGAAACCAGGAATTGTATTCCAGGAAATCATGAAGGTGCAGATGAAGGTGATGTGGCTCAAAGACCAGACACAGAGAATGATGCCAAGGATGCAGATTTAGCTGTAACTAAGGACAGTTCTCAGGCACATCCAACTGCTGAGACACGACCTATTCCGCTACCAAGAAGATCAACAAGGGAAAGACACATGCCAGAACGTTACGGAGACTTCGTGATGTATCGAGCGAGCCCTGGACCATTTGATAGTGGTTTGCGTGCTCTTGATGCCTTATTTCGTTCTGGAGTGTTGAATCAGATAGACAGTGAGACTGCCTACAAACTTATAAATACATTGACTAGATGAACATTTAATGTATTTGTTTTATGCTATATATTAAACCATTTTATGTTCCACTTATTAACCTCTACTTTTATGTTGTGTACATAATTTGCTTATTACTAGTCCCAAACAATTTTTTTCTTGTTCATGAAGTCTATGCTAACCTGTAGGGACACAGTTGTTTAACCTGGGGGGAGAACACGTTGGATCTCAAATATTGAGGTTGTATTTGATGCAGTGTGAGACTTGTATTTAGATAGATGTAGCTAGTAGTATATATTAGACAGTTGGTGAGTTATGTTTTAGTGACTTGTAACAGTAGTATATGTGACGGTTAGCAGGAATGACAGACATTTGCGACTTGTTTGTGTATATACAGTTTTATTGTTTGTTGTCTTTCTTTGATTACTTGTATAATACTTGGTCATTGCAGTTCACACTCCATGTTACTATTGCCTTTAATGTTATCGATTTGATATGGTTATATTTAGTCTGAAAATGACGGGACGTCATTTTGGTCGGAGGGGGAGTGTGTAGCCAGGTGACATTTCGTCTTTACGAGGTTGTTTTTGCGTCTCTTTCCGGTCTTTCATTCTCATTGGTTGCCTTTGCTGTTTTATGACGCAGAGCGGGAAAAGAATCACATGCTGGTCAGACATATTGGTTTGTTTGAAGAAAATTAAAGTATTCTGTTTGTTTTAGAAGCCCAGCACACGGGCGAGAGAACGGTGAGAGAGGAGGCGAGTTTTGTCTGTGGTTTTAGTTCTATGAACTGAATCTAACTACTAGAAGACGAATTTCCATCTTTGTGGATTAAAGTTGTAGCTTCGACATATGGTTGAATTTTTCCTACAAGCCCCATACCACTATAATAAAGAACCCATAAGTCCAGAACCGGTAACATCAATGAAGAATGCCAGTAAATGCATCAACAATGTCATTGTTACTTAATAATTATTATTATTATTATTATTATCATTATTATTATTATTATTATTAACACTGAAACTCTTACAAAATATATAAGTAACCAATCAATGTTAAGATGACATGCAAAGTCGCGTATAATATATACATTATTAATTAGTAACCTTAAACTTGGGTGTCTTTTTGTTACGTTACGTGTTGTACTCCGTGCAAAAACCTTTACAATTTAAAGACATTTTGCGTACTGATTACCTATTTGTATTAACATATGGCGCATTAAAAGAGCTACTTAAGCTCTTTTTTAATGTTAACATATCGATTTAATAAGACCATATCATAATTTTATTAGATGAAACTGTACAACACATGCATAATAGCTTACAATTTTAATTTTAATATTTTACTATACTAACCGCAAACAATGTATAACAAAAACAGACAATTATGTTTTGTGAATTAATCTTATAAAATACATTAATGTTTAAAGGAGGCATTTTAAAAAAAGGACAAAATGCGGGTGATACTGAATCGACTGTAAGACAAGTAGGCCAAAACCACGAAGGTTTTATGAAGGGAAATCGTTTAAGTGTAAGGCCAATTAACGATCTTGATTGGTTGGTGGTCGGATTGATGTTAAATTGTGATTAGCTGATATCGCTAAGGGTGTTAATCTGAAGCCATAACATGCCTATTAGGGACATTTTGTTACCAATACACAAGTCACAATTACGAACCTGCTAGCCATATGCCTATGGGTGAAAGGCGAGGGTAAAAAATAAACATTTTATGACGACAATTACTGTGATTGGCTAGTGTCAAGATTACCTGACTGTTGATAAGCTAATGAAGTACCAACCAATATATAAATAAAGAATGATTAAAAATTGTAAGCTCGTGAGTTTTAAGTGTGTTAAGTAAACCTATGCAAACAATTAAAAAGTATGTAGATTTACATTTTTGTTATTCGGAGAGAACGTAGCAAAAACAGAGAACAGAAAAACGCGGTGACCAAAAATAACAGATGTCGCGGTATTGTATAGAAATAAAATTACAAGTATGAAGTAGAGTGACAAAAACAGAAACTGATTGCAATCAAAGTTTGTCAGTGATCTAGTTGTGCTATCCAAAATAAAAGAAGTTCTGGTGGACTGTTATCAATAAGTATAGCGTTATATAATGTATTTATTGCTCACTATCCCGACCTAAAGCTTGGTAGAGTCAATGTTACGTAATTGCTGTAGCATTGAACTGACATGTGTATTTATTGTACTTTAGCAACTGTTTCCACAGCTGTATGGTGATGTCACTGGGTCTAGGTGGGAGAGGGGGCAGAGAAGGGGCTGTGCGCGGTGAGGTGATTTCATGCTGTTAACTAGATGGCAATTCGTTATCAGGAGACATGACCCTACCCCTCTATCTTAGAGCCAGCGCAATCACATATAGCCAGCGTTGGGAGACAATAAGATCAACTAAAGAAATGTCTTTTCAATTTTCCTTCAAACTTAACAAATGTGAAATAGAAAGGATAAATAATCGAATCCTAAAATCTCTATTCGAATAGCGACTTGATATTCGAATATTCGTTTACATCCCTAGTCGAAACTCCAAACTGCTTTGTTATTTTGTTTGATCTAACGTATGTCATATTCGGTCTTCATCCTCCCGCCCCCACCCACACACACACTCAGAGCTGAAAACTTCTGGATTCGGGCCTGTAAATTTAGGGGCGGATCTAGAAATATTTGGCGGGGGCGTGTGGGTATGAATCAAGATTCATTTAACTTTATCGCAGTAAATACTGAATGTACATACACAGTTAGGAACCCTAACATCGACCTAAGCAGTCAATAAGACAATATTTACTTTAAAAGCTTAATTGTTTATTTTCACAATTGGACTTATGGTCCACAAAATATGTATACGATATAATTATATTTAAACATAGATGTATTTAACGATTGACTTACAATTATGGGTAACGGCCCTATGTTAGACCATTGTAGTAAATTGATACTATTGTTCCGATAGAAGCGACATCAGTCCGAAAAACATATGCTTGCTGGGTAGTATTTTTTAAGTTTACATGTACGTGTTTTCACAACTGTTCACTTTTACATGGTTGGTTTGTGTGTATGGGGGGGGGGGGTGTGCATCCCCACCCCCTCCTGAATCCATCCCTGCTTAAATTATTGACTCCGCGCTGTCTACTGTGATCACGTTTACTGATTGCCTCTGAAGAGTCATGTGACCAGGATGTTTGCCGATAGGATTCATCATCAAGCAATAATCTAAACAAAATATCTCAAAAATCCAATGTCACGTCAAAAACTGTCGTGATTGTACATTCAAATGAAGCCGCGTATGTTTACTGTTGAACTATATATAAGGGAGGTAATTGTTGTGTACTTCCTTTCCACGTGTTATGTTAACACTGGTCTACATGGTCAACGAATTTCTCTTAAATTTGAAGCTGTAAGTAGAGAAAAACTTATTAAATACGCGGAGTTTCTGATTTGGATTGATTGTGCAAATTATTAATTATTTTAATTCTGATCGATGTTATCCTAAACGGAAGCTTTTCGCATGTTTCGTTTTTTAAGAAAAAAACACTTGTCTAAATGTCCGTATCCAGTGTTAGCATTTGTTTTTATCAAAGAAGACTTCAATAAGGCATTGTTGTCATTTCTATTTACGGAGGGTATTTTATTGGCGCCGCTCTTCTTGAGAGCGGTGCCTCTTATGAAATGCATTTTTATGGGCACGATAGTGTAGCAGTCGCTGTGTTCTTTGATGTTCTTTTCAGAGAACAGAATCGAGTGTTCCGGCTTGCACAGTAAATCTTAGCTTGCAATTATAAAAAGTAGCTGGCATTAATTCGAAGCCGTTTGGCGAGGTCTTTATGCCGATGTAGACAATGCAGCTTGAAATTACAGATGTAGCAGACAACAAAGAAGTATACAAATAGATAGTTTCCATGTGATGTCATAGGCACTGAAAAGACAGTTTAAGGCAGCCATCTTTGAAGGCAAAAGCTAATGCAGGCCGAAATCTGGGAATATGTGCTGTATTAAACTTATCACTGTGTTTTTATTTTCCAGTCTATTTTACTGAATTTTATATCAAAGTTAACAGCTTTTATGAAATATGTTAAATATCAAAACTATATTTTAATAGTTTAACAGGTAGAAAAAATACAACCCAGAAAGATACACTGTTCATTTTGTTTAAGGATGAGCCAATAATTTTATTTATTTCTGTGTATTAATTCTTTGTGCATTTATTAATATGAATTTCAAGAGGTTTCCAATGGTGTATAGCTTTTAATTTTTGGACAACAAATGAAAAAATCACAAGAAAATAAAATTTACGTTTCTATACAATTGATATGAAAATCCCTTGAAGTTAAGATGGCTGCCAAGATGAGGGATCTTCACTAATGTGGAAACTATCTATTAGTGTGGCAGAAATGGTTTTCACTTCAACTCCTTCATATGTGTTGATAGCATTATAAGTGACCACTAGCCCATGTTCATTCAAGCAGAACTTTATCAATAGATATAATATGCAAGCGACCAGTTGACACTTGGGTTATATATAGCCCTGCTTTATTTAATGCTGTAAATATACTGTCTTACATATGGTGCTTTATTATCCACTTAGTATTTTACCTTCAATTGTGTCCATGTTGTGCACGAGTTTTTCATGCTATTTGACTCTAGATGGGTATATAAAGTAGAGAAATCCCTTCTCTGTGCGCTTCGCCTCAGGGACATTCACATGTTTTTAACCTTTTGTCAGAGATAGAGCCACCCTCTCTCTTTAGGCCTTTCATTAGGATATTTTATATTTTGGCCGGGGATTTTAAAATTAAACCCTAAATTTATACAGTATCTCTAAAATCAAATAGATTTGGATCCTTATTAGTTGTATGTATTAAAATCTATATGCTCTACTGTGTGTAACAATCTTTGTAACCACATACCAATAGATTGATATTAGTTCATTAAAACAATTGAAACTTACTGGTACTTACGTCATGTGTTTTCACCTATGTTGATAACTCATACTAAACCAAATGTGAGTCAACACTAACATCAAATCAACCAGTCCTGCTACATTAGCAGATAGTTACTCAAAAATATTTATGTAATAAATCGACGGTTTAATTAGAGGTTGTAGAAGATAGTCATCTTCTTGTTTACAGAGCATGCTCTCTACGGCGCCTTGGATGTCTCACATCCGTGCTCTTTCCTGTTATCTTTTGTAACAGCGAGTCGGTTAATTGTTCATGGCTCGCCATAAGAACCATAAATTGGTGGTAAACTTAAATGTCCACCGGAAGTAGAACGCCTGAAATAAAGTCTTTTTTATATGTAAAGTAGATTCTTTTGCTTTGTGACTGTATTTGCTACTTCTAAGTTAATCTCACGCAATTTGGTGCAAAACAAAGGTGAAACATTGTAGATTTATGGAAATGCAAAATAACGACACACCTAGGCTCATTAATGGACAGATCCGTTTAAAACGGAACTGATCATTGAAAATGTGCGGGTACATTATGCAAAAATTACGAGGTATGTTTTCAGGGGAAGATAACCATCTTCGCGACATATAACTATCCTTCGCAGAGGTCCTGTTAATTAGATAATGCATTGGTCTTTCTCACAACATATAGTTTTGGGGTTCCCAAAGAAACGGTTTGCTTTTAAATTGCTTCCAAATTTGTTACGTTTACTAGAGAGTAAAGAACAAATTCATTTAGTGTCGTGTAACCTCAACCGGAAGTAGTGATTTGTTTACAAATGGCGGTGAGGGTCCCTACCAAAAGATATTCTTCGTTAAGTTAGGTAATCTGACCGTTAATTCAATTACTTTTTTTTCGAACGGTTGTTTTATGTCTAAATTTGTATGAGGAATATGTGTATGACCTTTTTCTGCGCATTGTTTACCTTTGTACAAATGGAATATTCAATTTAAAAAAAATGTTTAGGATGGACCACTGTATTATCGCCGTACTTGTTTGACTTATCTTTAATATGTATGCATTACAATATCAACTTGTAAACGTTGAATTTGTAAAGGACAACTAACCTCTAAACCAAAAATTTACCATAAAATCAACTAATTTTTAGAAATCTAGGTCAAAGCCATTCTGTGTTGATATGCATGTGGAAATATTCGGAATACGTTGGTAATAAAGATGCATCGATAATACAGAGTTCGAGTTATAACTATTCTGCCTCCACACTTTACAGTGCTATTATTGGCAGTGTGGCATCAGAGTAAGTAAATTTATGCAAGATTCTTAGTGATTAACTTCAGTCATAAAATCAATGCTACTTAATGATTTTTTATCGTCTACATTTTAGCATAGACATGTGATTTGTAAGAGTTTAAATATCAGTTTGTATAGTAGGAATTTAAAATCTGGTTACCAACTGAGATATAAAGGTTCTAAGAATGAACTACTAGTGAAACTGCTGCACACCTCCCTTTTTATGGAATGAGATTCATCCTGAATCTCATCCCTGGTTCTACTTTATGTTAAAAGAGCTGAAAACGTGAGCTGCCACCTGGTTTCAAACCACAGACCTCCCCAATACTAGTCTGTTGCTCTACCAACAGAGCTATAGAGGCTCTATGAACAAACGGCCAGTGAAACTGCTACACAACTGCTGACCTGGAGATGTCAGGATCAAGCAGTGAGGGGTTTTGGTGGGATAGGCTGTTCCAGAGTTTGATGCTATGAGGGAAAAATGAGTTTTGTAGTAATTATGGCTTGTGAAGCATTTTGAAAGGAAAAGGGACGCATGTGTCGGCTTAGTCTGTTGTTTGGTTTTTAGATATGGTGGTAGTTGTACTGCTACAAGATTGTAATAAATTTTGTGGAACATTAGGATCCATGCTTCTACACATCTAGTTTCTAGGGATTTCCCGTTCAGACTTTAAAGAATAGATGTTACACTTGAATGGTAGGAATAGTTAGACTTGACATACCTAGCTGCATGTCTCTGAATTATTTCTATTTTGTCAATGTTTGTTTTCATGTGTTGACTCCAAACTGCTGAAGCATACTCAAGCTGTGGTCTGATGAGAGTTTTATAAGGCATTTCCTGTACTTTTGTATTTTGGGTTATAATATAGTGTTTGAAAACCAAAGACTTTTGTTTGCATTTGTAGTAATTCGAAAAATAAGAATGTTGACGTTCACATCATGGGAAAGGTCAACTCAAAGATAGCAGAGGAGGTCACAGGTTCTAGGGCTTGGCCATAGAGGAAATTTGTGTTTTTGAGCTGTGGATGATGGTTCTGTAACCTCACTCTTTTCACTTAATAGGTGGTTGAATGTATAAAATTAAAAAGTGAACAGTTTTTTTACTTGTTTTTTGTTTATTTCCACTATAATCTGTTGGTAGGTTTTATGTTTAATTTGTGATATACCAATTAAAGATACCAAACAAATCATTTACGATGGCACATGCTTGACTCATACATGTCAAGTGAACTTTTTCTGAGGCCGAAGTGTGAGAATTTGTTATTTTCATATAAACAAAGAAGGAAGTTATCTGTTTCCAAGTAGGGAGATTTCTGAAAATATGTAAAACACTCCTCATTTTCAAATAGTTTTTTCAAAGAAAAAAGTTACATATTAATCCCTCTCGATGGCCCACTTTCTGGTTAGAACCTCTGCTCAGCTACTGAGTACCTGGAGCAATGTGCAGTAAATTGTCCTGTTCAAGAACAAACATTATGTGGTCATTTTGGGAGTTTGAACCCAAAATCCCTCGATCCAGAGTCCTAACATCATAATCACTAGAGCAAAGATAGCTCTTGAGTATTGCAGGCACTTATAAGGTAAAATCTTATTATTTTGTTAACCACAGACCATATCAGTAAAATAAAAGTGTAATTACATGAATATTTAAAAATATTTTTAAAAATACAGTTAAATTTAGTGAATGATACAAGTTTCAGGCCATGTTATTCATGTTATGTTTAAGGTAAGAAGTATGTATCATATGAATATGTCAGTCATACCTGCTGCATAGCTTAGTGAACATCGGCTTACAAATCAGGAGGCCCCAGGTTCAAACCCAGGCTGGATCAAAATAATGATATTAAAAATGGATAGCAATGCCTTCTGTCCTTGTGTTTTTAATGGTTAGCATTTTGACTGCTCTGTAAGTGTCAGGATAATGTGATTGGCCCAGTTTTGTCCCTGGTGCACCTCATAAGTGCCCCTGCCTGTAATGTTGGTAAGATCAAGGTGTTAGCGGTATGGGAGGATAGATTGTCCTAACGATACACTGATTAGATCAATGTGTAACAATAATTTAAGTACAAATGTACATTTTGATTAATGTGTTGTTGTTTTTAAATCAATGCGAAATAAAGCGATACCAGTATACTTTCATCATTAAAACATTGTATAATGATAACCCCCATTATAATCATCTGTGTTTAACATCTGTTTTGAAGCAATAACACAACTTTTACTTGATTGTTGACATGATTCTGCTATGTATACAACATTACTTAAAGGGAAAATGGTGTCTTATTCTTGGAGTTAATCATCCAAAGACAAAAAAATGAATAAATAATCAGCATTATTAAATATCTTATAGTCTGTGTGTCTTTCTGTAAGGTCCGGACTTGTCAAACCTGTTTTGTCATGTCTGTCTAGGTATATGTTCTCGTGAGAGAGAGATTTTGTACGAGAGTTGGAAGTTTTCTTTTTTCCACAATCCTTACTATAAAACATTGCATCCGTCACAAACGTACCGACAACAGCTCATTTACTTTTACGTTAACGTTTAGATAATTCTCGAAAGAGAATTAAGTAAAATAATGTAGAACTCGCTGTACAGCATAACTTTAGTTTTACCTATACTATAGCTGTATCTACACTATTGATAGATGACCAGTTTTGTTTGGTAAGTTATTGTAGTATTTATAATGCAATTGGTGTATTTCTGTACTTTACTTGTATTGTTTGAATTGGTTCATGTCTGTTTGGTAACCGTGAATATTTGTATTGCTAAATTCTAAAATGTAATAGCTCCACCAATTGATAATGTGGCAGTATTTAACTATTGTGTTATTTATTATTCGCAGGTTTTCCTCGTAGAGCATTAACAAATTAAAAGTCTCTAAACCTTGTACGGACGGGTTTTCTAATAAACTCCCACCACGACAGGTCACATTACTATGCTTTTTTGATGATAAATGACTTCAACATTTCAGGGCATTTTTCAGTTGTTCCAGCTATGTTTAGACTGTAAGTTGCAGGTTTATAAAGCTGTGTGCTGTTTGGCTCATGTCCCATCTTAGTGTTCACACTTAATTGCTAGTTAGATAAAAACCTACAGATCCATTTCACTCTCAATCCAGTCTTAACTGCATAATGTTGCCAAGATTGTGTGCCGATATCATATCCAGGCCTGATAAGCTTTTAATTAGGTTACGCATGTGTAAACTGCTTGTGAAGATTTCCTTTTTTTTTCAAAATGCATCCAATTCTTCTATTGTCATAACAAATTTTAAGAATATTTAAGCAAAACTATAACATTTAATGTTCATGTGTACTATTGTTTCAGAAAGAAAAGTATTTTAAGTTCTGATTATGACTATTATATCGAAGGAAAAAAGTGTTGTTAGAATAGATGTGGCTAGATGCTGATTGAAGACTTGCACAGATAAAAAGTAATACGAAATAAATATCATGTTGACAGTAGTTCAAAGCTTATGTAAATGTTTATTGTCAATAAAGACAAACTTTGATCACTTTAATACATCTTGATCAAGTACCTCTAGGCATAAATATATATTTGTAAGGCAATATTATAAATGTAGACCAGACCTGGTAGCGCAATCAGTAGAGCATTGGCTCCAAGTACGGGAGGCCCCGGGTTTGATCCTGGGCCGTGACATACCTAAGTCATTAAAAATGGTAGTGGTATAGCTCCCTTGCTAACCCTCAAGCAAATATAAGGGTAGTTCCCTGACTGGTTTGCCTGGTGTCAGGATACTGTGACTGGGTGTGGTAACATGCCAGGTGTTCATGACATGCTATACACAGTGAAGGCAGCACTATCGTCTCCATATATCTGAAATACCGTTGGTGGGATGATAAACCCAATAAACAACAAACATAAATGTACATGCCAACGTACATGTGTTTATCGCTAGTCAGAGAGTGTTGATGATTTCTAAGAAAATAAAGATATTCAGTTTTATAAATATCATATTATTTATAATAACCAGAAGACATAATTTTTTATGCACCACAAATAATGCATACTAAATTTATCACAACTCTACATTTCATTCCCAACTTTGTCTTCATGTCTAAAATTTGATTGGTTAAATTAAGTATAATAATGTAGTCACTCATAGCTATTATGAATTGTATATTTCATAATTGCATTGTTTTTAGTCTGTTTATTTTAGGACATTATATTGAGACTTTTCCTTGTTATTAAACAATATAAATATTGATCTTACATGTATTTTTTAGTTCTTCTGTTTTAATTGACTCATATTCTTGAAGCCCTTATAACCTATGCAATTGTGTTTTTACCTTCTTCCTTTCAGTTTTAAATGTCACATTAAAACACTGGAAGATGTTTTAGTAAATAAATTTAGAAGCCAGAAATAGCTAGCCAGTGAATTATAAATAATTTAGATTTTGATATGCCTTGACTGGCGCTGTTCAGTTTTTTTAAGAATATCCTTCAAAGAGTAAAATATGGCCTATAATATTGTCAAAGACGATGGTATGTATATTGTCAATTAGTATCAGTGGTGTGGAAGCTATAGTATAACATCGATTGGTTGCAGACGACGCAGCATGTCGGAGCCGGTTGGGTGTAAGAATGCGGGGGAGCTGGTGATGGACCCGACCCATAAAAAAAGCCTGGAGATGCAAGAAAAGAGTATGGGGCCACTGCGTGAGGACCTGGCTGAGTGGATAGCTAAAACTCTAGGTCAGACATCATTTAGGCTGTCAAACATTTTTGATTCAATCTGACACTGGAAATGAACTATTTTCAACAAATGACATCAATCATGACATTTTTCATAACAAACTAGGTTCCATACATCTGACCCATATTTAAAAAACACACACCTGTAGAATGTCATTTTTGGAAAATTATTAGGAGAATTGTTTATGATTGCCGCCTGTGCAAAGTGTCAAGATTAACTGACTTATAACTCCTTAGCACAGTACCACTTTGGTTCGAGTCCCAGTTAGGACGTAATTATCCTGTGAGGAGTTCTTCCGGCTAACCTACTGGGCATCAGTGGTTTATTCCAGACAATTGTCTGGACTTATCTACAAAAATAATTGCTAAAAATGCTGTGCTTACAATTTGTGTTGCTGCAGCAATGAATTTAAAAAAGAAATAATATTTGTGATTTTGTACAGAGATTGACATATCGGCTGACAACTTCATGGATGTGTTGGACACTGGTGTGTACATCTGTGACCTGGCCGACATAATCCACAAAAAGGCAGAACAGTGTGTTCAAGAGGGCAAGTGTAATGATGTAAGTTACTGACACTGTTGAGTTAAATTTATAAGATGGTGGAATCTAAAACATATTAATCCTTTAGTTAGTGGACAATTTTTTTTATTAATTACATATATAATTAAAAATGCAAGTATCTTGATGATAAGATGTCTTACTTATATAATTAAGAATGCAGTCAACTTGATGAGAAGGAATTTATGATCCTAGTTTAAACACCATCAGTTTTATTTGAAAGTCATGCTGATCTTGTGTTTTATAACTACGAAGATATTTCCTATTAACAGCTCTGAAATGAATGACTTTTTAAAATTAAAAGCCCATTAACTGCACTGTTGTGAGTGGTGCTCAGTGTGGGAAGTGGTTCCAATATGCCTATAGTCCTAGGGATTAGGAGTTTACACTCCTCGGGTTTACTAGGTAGTTATTGTAAATGTAAGTCTTGTAATCTTTATAAAGAAACTCTAGTAATCTTTATCAATCCATTTTGTTGTGTATATTTTTTTACATTTTAGTCACATGGAAAAATTATCACTTGATTTTATGTGGTCAACACATTATGTGCGTGGTCCTAGCATGCTATAGAACTGTAACCCAATAATCACTGAAGGATCTGCACTCAGAGCATCATGATGACTAGAAGTGGTCATTAACAGGTATTTTAGAGCTCAGACTGTGAAAATTAACACCCGTTATTATAAGTGATACGTAGCAAAATAATAAATCGAAAAATGGGATGGGAAACAATGTCAAAGATAATATAAACTTAATTTTTAAAACTCTTCTTTTGCAAAAGTTATCATTTGTAAACTTTATAGACACATGAAGTAGTACTTGGTTTCTTTATATTGCATATATATATATTTATTTTAGGATATCCCCAAAGCACACATTAAATCGCGCAAGAATGCTCAACCTGGAAGCTGGTTTGCTCGTGATAATGCCGCTAATTTCTGTAGATGGGGGCGCTCTTTTGGCATGACTGACGACTGCCTCTTTGAATCAGAAGATTTAGGTAACTGTTTTTCATGATTGGAGGTAACTTTGTTCTCTGAACTGAGATGGCATAAACATTAAAATCACACAAATAGATAACTGACAGATTTAGTTAACTTACCTTTCATCTTACATACTTTACATGTTTATAAGGTTGTTGATAACTGCAATTGATTCTTCCATTTTTCAATTAAAATTGATATTTTTAAATAAAGTATTAAAGTGTAGTTGCTTCTTCCATTTTTCAATTGTTCTGGTTTTAGAAAATGATATTTTTAAATAAAGTACTTTTTTTCTTCACTTTTATGTGAGGCAATTACCGTTAACAGGGTTGTAAATGTAACAAAAGGTTTTTTTCTTGTCATTCTATCTACATTGTCATTATTATATGTTAGTACATGTATTAATCTTTTGATATTTGATTAGTAGTTTGTCTCACATCACAACCATTTGTATTAATTCACAGTCATCTTAGGTCTTGTCAAGTAGAAGTGTACATCTGATATAAGGTATGTCAAGACATTGGTAGAGGCATGGGTTTGAATGTTGTCTTTGAGAGATGCTGTTTTCTTAATCACACATTGTAGTTGTCACATATAATACTTGTGAAGTCTTAACATGTAGTGATTAGTTAGTAGGTACACAAGGTGATGCTGTTGCAACATATACACCTGCACACAACTATGCCAAGTACACAATAATATTGGTCTCCCGCAAGATGTGGCTGACTTTGTTACATGAAGCCCATAGTACACTGTTTGCACAAGAACAATATTAAAATCAGTACACAACATCATTTGCACCATCTTTGGACCCTTTCCGTACACGTAATTATAATAACCTTGAAGGTAATTGTATAAATACACTGGGATTCTCAGTATGTGCTTCGGTCTTCCTACATAATTAACCAGGATGGCAGAAGTATTCCGAATGACACACTATATTATAATACTGTAAGTGTACTTGCATCTTGTGGCTAAACCTGTGGCTAAACCATTAGAGTTGCAAACTTTAGCCCTTCACTTTGTGGGTTTGAGTCCCTCACATGTGTAAACATTCATATGTGGAGGTCTTTCTAACTTACCTGCGGTGGGCTTATCGTTCAACCTTAATGTTTGTCCACTTCTTTCCTCCATGTCTTATAGCTGGATGCAGACAATTTAAACATAACTGTGGCATGTTCTGTATGTAAGACAAAGCATTTTTCACATTCTTATACAGCGAGTGGTCCTTGTATGTTTAATACCATGTCTTTTTACTGTAGTATTTGTATTGAGTTGCTTAGTTATGGATTGTCGTCAGTAATACTTGGCTTTACCAGATGTTTCATGGCTATAGTCATGCTGGTTATAAATGTGAAGGGGAACATTTTATCATATACAACAAATATGTAACAGTTTGTGAAAGTGAGCATGTCTTCTATAAACTATGATTTACTTTTGCATTTCTTTTAAATTGTGTTCAAAGTTGCTTCAGTTGCACAGATAAAATATTGCATGGGAATGTATTGAACTCTAACACAATCAGCATAGAAAGTTTGCACTTTGCATTATTTCCCAATAAATCCTATTTTGTATTATTACTATATTTTAGTCAGAAAGGTTTCATGCTAACACATTAAAACTCCAGTAATTTCATCCTAAAACTTATAACAATAAAAACAAGTGACATCATCTATGGTTAGATGACAGCTTGAACACAAGAGAAGAAGTCTAGTACAATAGACACATTGTATTCATTTAAAAAAATTACAGTCAATTGAACTTGTTTCAATAGAAATCTAAACCTTTCCTTTATGTTTGAAGTTATTATCTTATATTTCCACACAATTTGTATGTAAATTTAATCGATTATGTTGTTTTGGTCGTTGATTAGGAATAATGCTGTGTTTGCTCTGTTTAGTTTCACTTTTTTCCTCTTAAACTCAGATACAGTATTATTGTCCTACTAAATGACAACACCAGTTTAATTCAAAATAAAAGATAAATCTACACTACAAGCATGTTTGTATTGCTTTGCTACTTTTAGTTTGTTAATTATTGTACTTCTTCAGTATTGTCTTTTATTAATTGATTATGCATAAAAAATAAGATAGCTTGATAATCATCTTTTTTCTAAAAGTAAGTTTTTAAGACCAGTTTGTAGCATTTTTGTCATATGTAAACAGCATAAAAATATGAAAATCTTTTAATATAAATGGATAAAGAAACTAACAACAAGATTAAAAAATGTCAGTATCTCAAACAAAACAAATATGTGACTAACAATATATAATTGTTTTTGGATATTATAAGAAATAAAATTGTCTACTAGATAATGCATCTATTATCTACAACTTTGACACGGGATTGTTACATTTGCAGTTGAGTAAGTAACGTCTTGATGACCAATTAAAATTTGATTTGATCTCATGTGATGGTGTATTGTAAGCCAGAACATATCTGGCAATTAATCTCTGTGGTGCGGAAATTGGATGAAACCTGGCATTGAGTGCTTGTGTCTTATCAATAAACAAAACTGTCCACCTCTCACAGAAAAGTGTTTGACTTTAAAATATGTTTGAACAGATATGATTTCACATTTTTTTGGTAAAATAGCTTGATGTGTCAGATCTTAAGACTCTATAGCATAACTCATAACATCATGTATGGCCCTGTTTTCTATGTGTCATGTCTTGGGATTGGCCCAAATTTGTTGATTGGGAAACTGGTACTGATAGATGACTTGGAAATAATGGTTTTACATTTTAATAGATTTGGTTATCAGTTGTTACCTCGGAACCAGCCACCAATGCTTTGTGTAGCAAGGTGAACGTTATTTTTCACATCATCATTGACATCATTTTGTGCTGATAACTTGGCTGATAACTTGTATATTGTCTGTCAAGGTGTATCACTTATTATTAAGGTAAAAAATCAAACTTGACACAATTGTTAGAAATAGAATAAGTGACACGCATGTATATTTTTATAATTACATGATTTCTTGCACAAACATGCAGCGATTTGTGAACATTTCTTAAAGATTATCCCTTGTGATTGCACAGAATATTGACAAATCCATAGACAGGCTTTTTTCATGTTTTGGACCATTCAAACCAACATATGACAATGTTATGTGTGTCATAATCAATCAAATAAATTATTGCAAAAGATAAATCTAGTTCACTCCTTAATATTTCATCCAAATCATAGTTTCCTACACTTTGAGTAGGAATCAGGTACATTTTTTCATGTGCATGTACCTGATTGGTCTGGTTAAATCTGTCAATCAAATCTAACCAGTCATCTGCTGTAGATTGTCTCAACACTCCTGGTGATCAAATCGTTAATAACCACTTATCCTTATCATTGTATATTGTCCAGTATCCCACAAGTCTGAGCGCCAGGTGATTATCTGCCTCCTGGAGCTGGCTCGGATTGGTTACAGGTATGGCTTGGATCCACCCAACCTCATCCGGCTGGAGCGAGAAATAGAGGAAGAGCCAGAACCTGAGCCTGTCCCAGTGATAGAAGCCCCACCCCCGCCACAGAAACCCAAGGCCCCAGTTTCTGCAAGAAACAGACCCCTCAACTTGGATGAGGAAGTGGGTGTTCTACTGTTGTCACATTGTTCTACCTTTTATGTTTGTCCATATTGTCATTGTTATTCCTTAACAGTAACATGGACTTTGTTATAAACCTGAACATTATTCTTAACATAAAATGAGCTGTGTCATTTATAAATTGTAGAAAATGATTGGCCTATATGCATAAAGCAAAGATGAGCATGCATAGTTTGAGGAACTAATTCTGTTTATAACTAAAATGGCTTGAAAGTCATTATAACACCTGATTCTTCAAACTAAAATACATCAAAATGTTTTAAATGAAAACATGGTCACATATGTTTACAAGTTATAAGTAGTAATATCCTAATCTAAATTGTGTGTTGGTATTGCAAAATTCCTCATTTCTGTAAAACAAATGCAAACCAGACCAACTGTTTTTTGTTTATTATGTCAGCAATGTGTCCAGTGAATTTGGGTTTACCTGTATTACTGCATTGGTTGTTGTACAAAATCTGAGCATGAGCCATCATGAGACCATTCTCAGGCTTCTGTTTGAGATTTAAACAAAAAGGGAAAGATTGAAAAATCATATACTAGGCTATGGTTCAACAATGGAAGTTTTAACTATTCCTTAAATTCAAAGATCTTTTGTCAAGCATACTTCAGAGAGCTTGTTATCTCACAATGGATGTTCAGTGTATGTAGATGTGTGAATGCGTCTACATTTCCTTGCACTTGTTCAGGTCTGTCACACAAAGGTCAACTCAGATTTAATGTAAAAAAAATAAGAACAAATAATACATTTTCTCCTGTCTGGGCTGTTACTGAACTATGGATCAAGAGACTTAAAAAAAAAATTGGCACAAGTGTTTGATATGATTGACATGCATGAACTACACCCCAAGCCCAAAGTACTTTGGAGCTGGTCAGGGCTGTAACATCGCCTTTTGGCCAAACTGTTGCTAAAACACGAGTCAAGGGATTTTCAAATTACTTGGCACATATGTTTGCCTTAAGGAGACTGTGTGTATAGGGTTTTTTCCAGCTCTTATGGGTTAAGGAATTTTAAAAATAATTATATTGCTCTATGATCAGACAGTGTGTTGTGTGCAAAAACCACAATTCTGGCTCCAAGGTCCAAGTGGCACTTAGAAAGGTAAAAAAAAAGTGCTTCTGAGTTTACATGGCGGGATCCACATGTTTTCCTCGGGCATCTTTCAATTTCCTTAGATTTTTTTCAACCTTATAGCGAACCTTAAAATAAAATGCAGAAATAATGGAAAGACATTTAAATTTACATACAAATATGCAGACACAATGCTTTTTTTTTAGGTGAGAAAAATGGCAGCCAAGTGTAACTGTTCTGACCAGGTGAACAGGATACGTGAAGGGACCTACATGGTGTTTGGAAAGGCTGTCATTATAAGGGTAGGCATCAGAAATCTTCTTCATCAACAGACATTACATTTTTTTATCCTCAGTTATTTTGTAATACCACTGAATGCAAGTTCACTTTTTGATATTCTTCTCATGCTTCAGTAACATTGATACATATTCTTGTATACTATTTGATATACTTTTTTCATAGCTTAACAACAGATTGTTGTTGTTTTCTTAATTGACAATTAATTAGCATTCATATCCATAATAAGGTTGCTTTCTGATAATTGAACAAAGATATTATTTGTAATTGTTTATAGATGTTGCACAAAACTGAAAGATACCAAGTAAGAACACTTGTTCAAGCTTTGATTATGTTATATTGTTTAATTCTTAAACTGTTTATGTTTTATGTTAGTTGAAATTCACTTGCAGTTTCTTCATGTTGACCTTTCAGAAAAAATGGCTTTTAAAACCTACAAGTACTCAGTGCAATTTATAAAATTGTAAAAGGGCAATATTTCTTTCTTAACATAAACTGATCACATAAAAAGCCACATTGATAGTACAAGCACAATCAATTTGGTATTAAGTTGCTTGTCATAACCCTTCAGTGAATAAATTCATTCCACCTACTCCATTTCAGTTGTTGAAGAATCGTCACCTGATGGTGCGTGTAGGTGGTGGTTGGGAGACCCTGGAACATTACCTTACTACCCACAATCCCATCTCTGCCGTTGAGCATCGGCGCCGTGGCAGTGTGGACTTTCTTGATGGCGATGATGTTCTTACAGGGAAGTTTCTACACATCAAAAGCCAGTACAAACCCAAATAGCCCAGTCTGTGATGTGTGCATGACAACAGTTGGAGGGTATGAAGAGGGCACTCCAGTCCAGTAGGAGGTGCCCATAATTGTTTTGATTGTTACTATATTAAAATATATTTTGTTAGGTTTTAATTTAAACTAATTTATATATTTTATTTTTTTGTCAAATGGTTTTATCTAGCTTATTTGGTCATTACTATCAGAACTGATAATTAAGAAGTTCTTAATTAAATCAGCATAAGTTAATAATTGTGTGTTATTATGTTATTTGCAAAATTAGTGATATTTATTTAATATTAGATCTGGTGCTAGATACTGAATACATATGTATTCATTTGTGAAACATGTTATTGTGAACTTGCTTAGGGTTTTCAAAAAAATATATGTGGACTTTTTTACAGGGTAATATATTTTTTTAATATTAATGAATATTAAATTTAATGTTGTGGAACATGTATTCGACTTACACAGAATATTTTGTTCATGTCTTTATGAACCAGACAATTACAGGTTTTTTCATAAACACACTACAGCGATCCTGGCATAGCCTCTAACATTTCCTGTTATAACAGGTTAGCATCCCTGTAGGGTTAATGGGTCAATGTCATGTGTGTTACTTACTATTAAAAGAATTTATCAACGGCCTGACCACTGTGGTAGAATCAGTGTTCAGTTACACTTTTAGATGTGCTCTTTGGCAAAAAAAGAGGCAGCGCTTGAGGTGTAAGGGTAAAAGGCAGACTTACAACATCTCTGACTATTTGGCCTCGCACAGTGACCTTGTGGGTCCGTCTAGGCATAGGACCTATTGTGAGGTCTTCCAGCTGACTTGCGGTGCTCCAGTGGTTCTAACCGGACATTTGACTTCCTCTACGAAAGTATTTGGCTAAAATGACCATAATTGTGTCATTCAGTTGTATTTCTAAAATAGAAAAAAACGTAATTAGGGTCCATTTTTTTTCAACAAGTAATTTCAGCAGCATTTTATTGCCAACCTTTTTTCGTACTAGTATGTGGCTTGTAGCATTAAACAGGTGTGTCTTTGGGTCATTTCTGCTTGTATTTGCACCCAAACCATGTAACTACATGTTTATGTAAAACCATTGTCATATGTAACTAATAAGACATGGAAACAAATTTTTCAGGGTTGTTTCCTAACAACTTTGAAAAATGTTATAGCACAATATTAGGCTGGTACTTTAAAAGTTTCATTCTGTGAAGAGAGTTCAAATATTTTTGGACAACCCCTCATCCTTACAGTGGTTAATATAACTCTTGACTGGAATTTGATTTTTTTTTTTTAAATCAACATACTTTGTTTAATATAAAATCAGTGAAAATTAAAAAAAATATTTCCTTATCATTTTTCATTATACATTCTTCTACTGGCAAAGTTTTCAGCTTAATAGAGTGTGCATTTCTCTATTTAATGTGTTATGTTGATTGTTAACCACATCAGCTAAGATTTCATCTTCATTTTTTTCCCTTAGCCTTTAGATGCAGTATTGAACATAGTTAATTATTCATGATTCCTGTATTCTGATGCCAAGATATAATCAGTAGTAAGAAAACCTTATAAATACTCATAAATTATTTTGTGTCCTTTTTAGTTGGATTTGAGTTGAGGTTTAATCATTCATGCATGGAAATCTATTTTTCACTAAAGTATCTCCTTTCCAACATAATTTAATTGAGTGTTTTCTTTTTTCATTCTTTTATTAGGAAAATATGCATGTGGTAAATATATGAAATGTAATACATTAATATTCATATTTGGTCATTTAGACTTTATTTATTGAGGCACACATTTGGATAAACCAAAGTTTCTCTTTGAGCCTCAAAACAATACATGTATAAACATTATATAATATGCAAAGTGGTAAATCTTTACACTTCATGAGACTATAACACTAGCAGTTATTGCAATAACAATTGAATCATGCGCATATAAAAGTAACAAAAATAAAGTTAGACAATCTAGCTACTTTTATCAGTATATGTGTTGCTTTAAACGAACATTTAAACATCGAAAAATAGTGCTACTGATTTAACAGTTAAAATTAACAATATGAGTTTTTTTAATTAAAAACCGTATTTATACATGTTATTTATTATGTTATAAAAGCACACAAATATAATTAAACACTGAGCTATTATAACAACACACTGAATGTATAATATAAAAACAGGTCCATACTAGTAGTAACATTTGTTAGCCACAACCCTTTAACAGGGTCTTCCACCTCAAATATTGTTTCCTAAATTGGGCTGTAGGCTCTGCTGAACACTTAAGGGAACTAAATTCCAAATTTTTGCTCCAGAATATGATGTATGTTTTTTTTTTCGAAAAAATTCTGTGTTGAAACCGTAAGTGTGTCAGTAGTAAACTGATAAACATTAGAATATATATGTACTGTGATACCTCCTTGTCTCATTTAGTAGATGGTGCTAAGTATATCTAGATATAATAGTTGTGTAGAAAAAATGTGTTCAAAGGGTTCTTCTTCAGTATTTTATATTATTTTAGTTATTTAGGGGAAATGTATTGTTGTCTAATGTTAAATGTTCCTTCTATGGTTATGGCAAAATACTGTGTCAACGGTTAACATTTAAACTTCAAACTAACTTTGTTCTTTTTTAGCTTAGTCAATTTTTTTTTTAGTTTAATATTGTATTTTGAGAATTCCACATAAATGCAGGGTAAGGTTAGTTTTATTACTTAAATACTGGACTCAACAATATTTATTCAAGGGATGATTCCTAAATTAATTTTGTATGATTGTCCAGACTTAAAAGTGAAGATGGCCTCATTCAGAAGTACATCTACTTCTTGTCACCTGTTATATATGAAATTCAGTTTGAAAACAGCGATTGACATTTGCAGACATTTCAGTGTGGTCCACACAGCCTGTTACTAATTGTTATGTTGTGCGATTTGGGATTTTTGTTCTGTGATTAGAGTAATATGGTTGAATTTTACTAAATGTAAACAGTATAGACAAGATGTTGGTTTCATGACATACATTACATTATGCTCATTGCATTGTCATTCCACATTTGTATCGACTCTTCATGCTCATTTCAGTTTTTAATAACAATACTGAATGTTAATCAGGGATCTGATAATTGTATCAAAAATATGTTTATCATCTAATTGGTGCAAAATTAAAACAACAATCCTGCCAGCAAGATGTCTGTAACTGTTGCCTGATAAACCCTTCTGAATATATAGCACATCAGCAATAAAGTTATGTATCTCTTTCCTGGAATCGGTATACTTAAAAAAGCTATGATGAGACTGAAAGCCGTCTCATTTATAACTCAGGTTTAATTTATTATTCATGTGTTCATTCCGTCCACAATATCTCGTGATATAATTTTGATGTCATCATTTATACTTTGGTTGTTGCATGTAGACTACAGTTATTTCAGTTTATTGTTACACCTGATGGCAGACTTGTGGTTAGAGGGTTGTCCCATAACTGGGGGATAAAAACAACACTCAAAAGCAAGAAACCTTATATTATTTTTATTTTCCTGAATGGAATTTTAAAAGAATTATAAAAAGTGAAGCCATGGATAATAAACTGTGTCGAGTATAAATATACTTTCTTCTTTGCTTGCACTTTTAAAAAAATTGCCAGGTATAATTCCAATCTAGGATTATCTAGTTTTATAATGGCAAGATGAGATTATACAATCCAATCTTTTTTGCTTGTACACAAAACTTTATGTAAAGAATATACATGTATTAATCAGGTTTGTTTTATTGCATATGTATTCATCCAAGAAGTTAATACATAATGTGTATATATATATATATATATATATATATATATATATATATATATATATATATATATATATATATATATATGAAAATTGGTATGTGTTCTCTTATTTAAGAAAATCTGTGTTGCCCAGGGGATATTGTGATTGTTATTTATAGAAATGAGTTTCAAGCTTGACACTGTTTTAAATGAATCTCTAAACATTCCATTCAGTCTACAGGTTGTGTTTCATGCTGAACCATGACCATGCCTTGCTCACCCTATTAATGTCTAATGTCTAGTTCAGTTGCATGGCTAGGACACCATTTGTACATATTGCTCACTGTTGTTTGTTAGTAGTCTGAAAAACTCAATGTTATTTTTAAATCAAAATAAATAGTGTATTCTTTATTTGTTTCTCTGTTCATTTGACCTCCCGGCCATAAAATATAATTATATTAAATCCAAACCCAGCTGCGAGTAGCAGTCGACCACATTCAGTACATAAGTGAAGCCTTTACACATAGGCATCTCAGGTTGATTTTCTAACAACTGTTTGGATTTATCTCCGGGATAGGTTATGTGTTGTCTCTGACAACTGTTTGGATTTATCTCCGAGATAGGTTATGTGTTGTCTCTAACAACTGTTTGGATTTATCTCCGAGATAGGTATGTGTTGTCTCTAACAACTGTTTGGATTTATCTCCGGGATAGGTTATGTGTTGTCTCTGACAACTGTTTGGATTTCATCTCCAGTATAAGTATGTGTTGTCTCTGACAACTGTTGGATTTATCTCGGGATAGGTATGTGTTGTCTCTGACAACTGTTTGGATTTATCTCTGGGATAGGTATGTGTTGTCTCTAACAACTGTTTGGATTTATCTCCGGGATAGGTATGTGTTGTCTCTGACAACTGTTTGGATTTATCTCTGGGATAGGTATGTGTTGTCTCTAACAACTGTTTGGATTTATCTCCGGGATAGGTATGTGTTGTCTCTAACAACTGTTTGGATTTATCTCCGGGATAGGTATGTGTTGTCTCTGAACAACTGTTTGGATTATCTCCGAGATAGGTATGTGTTGTCTCTGACAACTGTTTGGATTTATCTCCGAGATAGGTATGTGTTGTCTCTGACAACTGTTTGGATTTATCTCCGGGATAGGTATGTGTTGTCTCTGACAACTGTTTGGATTTATCTCCGGGATAGGTATGTGTTGTCTCTGACAACTGTTTGGATTTATCTCCGGGATAGGTATGTGTTGTCTCTGACAACTGTTTGGATTTATCTCCGGGATAGGTATGTGTTGTCTCTAACAACTGTTTGGATTTATCTCCGGGATAGGTATGTGTTGTCTCTAACAACTGTTTGGATTTATCTCTGGGATAGGTATGTGTTGTCTCTGACAACTGTTTGGATTTATCTCCGGGATAGGTATGTGTTGTCTCTGACAACTGTTTGGATTTATCTCCGGGATAGGTATGTGTTGTCTCTGACAACTGTTTGGATTTATCTCCGGGATAGGTATGTGTTGTCTCTGACAACTGTTTGGATTTATCTCCGGGATAGGTATGTGTTGTCTCTAACAACTGTTTGGATTTATCTCTGGGATAGGTATGTGTTGTCTCTGACAACTGTTTGGATTTATCTCCAGTATAAGTATGTGTTGTCTCTGACAACTGTTTGGATTTATCTCCGGGATAGGTATGTGTTGTCTCTGACAACTGTTTGGATTTATCTCCGGGATAGGTATGTGTTGTCTCTGACAACTGTTTGGATTTATCTCCGGGATAGGTATGTGTTGTCTCTAACAACTGTTTGGATTTATCTCCGGGATAGGTATGTGTTGTCTCTAACAACTGTTTGGATTTATCTCCGGGATAGGTATGTGTTGTCTCTAACAACTGTTTGGATTTATCTCCGGGATAGGTATGTGTTGTCTCTGACAACTGTTTGGATTTATCTCCGGGATAGGTATGTGTTGTCTCTAACAACTGTTTGGATTTATCTCCGGGATAGGTATGTGTTGTCTCTGACAACTGTTTGGATTTATCTCTGGGATAGGTATGTGTTGTCTCTGACAACTGTTTGGATTTATCTCCAGTATAAGTATGTGTTGTCTCTGACAACTGTTTGGATTTATCTCCGGGATAGGTATGTGTTGTCTCTAACAACTGTTTGGATTTATCTCCGGGATAGGTATGTGTTGTCTCTGACAACTGTTTGGATTTATCTCTGGGATAGGTATGTGTTGTCTCTAACAACTGTTTGGATTTATCTCCGGGATATATATGTGTTTTCTCTGACAACTGGATTTATCTCCGGGATAGGTATGTGTTGTCTCTGACAACTGTTTGGATTTATCTCCGGGATAGGTGTGTGTTGTCTCTGACAACTGTTTGGATTTATCTCTGGGATAGGTATGTGTTGTCTCTGACAACTGTGTAGCTCATATGCATTTCTCACACATAATCAGCAGTAATCAAAAAGCATGTACCACTATCACAGGCCAAGGAAACGCTGTGAATTAAGGTTAAATTCAGGTACAGGCCACTCCATCAAAATATATAAATATTGAAAACTGCAATGACTACGAGAGATATATATGTTGATTTTATACACCAAATGTATTAAATATTCATTTTTTGTGGATTCTATTCAATATTTACATTGTATAGTTTCAAAAATGGTTATATACAATATTTATCCACAATGCATGTAAGCAGATTGAATTCATGGTTAAAATCATGCAAGTGGACCTTTATTAGGCTTTAAAATGTATTCATGATTAATTCTTTTCGTTTCTGAATTTGTCATTTAATAAAGAAAAACTGTTGTAAATTGTTGACATTTTAATTGAAGTATAATAACTCATTTCTGGAACACTTTAGCCCTCATACATATTTTGAAAAAAAAATCATAGTAGTTTTAAAGTTTTTTGGGTTTTTTTTTTTTACATATTTTAAATGAGGCTTTAACATCCATGCAGACAGCCACTTTAAATATTACGTCTGGCATTATCATGATCTTATAAAAAAAGTCTTACATCATTTTAGTGTAGCCAGGGTATCTCTAATTATTAGAAAATATGACCTCCTCCATGACTTGTAGGTGTCAACTTTTTGATGATCAAGCATGACTCTTGTTGTTTTGTTCTGTTGAAGCTCTTGCCTTCTCTAACTTCAGGGCTTCTTCGATACAATGTCTATTTCAGTATTGCATAATTTTCTACTGTTTTGCATCTTTTCTCTTTGGTCCTGATTGGGGATTTGTTGATTTCAATTTTTCCTCAGCAGTAGGTCTAACTGTATTTATCTCAGCCCAGAACCACTTGGGGCTTGGGTCGTTGGACAGCATTTCTTTTCTTCCGTTTGGGACTTGTTTGATGCCAATAACAATAAGTTTGGACATTTTTTCAACAATTACCCTTGTGAATGACCTCAGCTACACGCAAAATCAATGTTTACCCACCAAAACTGATCTCATGACATTTTGCATTATTTTCTTTGAAGTTTTTAATAGTTTTTCTCTTTGCCCAACACTTACATGATATTATTATATATCTGTTTTTTAAGAACCGCATCAATTCAGTTGTATTTTTTTTTTTAAATACTGTTCACATGTTATACACAAGTTACATGGTAGAAAAATCGTTCAACTTTCTAGGAAGAAACCGGCCCACAATTTTCAAACTGATCAATTATTTTTATATCTGCCCACAATCATCTTGGAATCTTAGTCTTCTAAATTTAACAACATCACTGTTGTATACGCCTTGCACAGAGATGTCATAAGTCTCAACTATGTGCTCTTAGTGTTGCCATGATTAGTGTCGCAGTTTATTGTACTATATTTATCAATAATGAACTTTAATTCTTTATTATCTATGCACAATCTTAGTAACTGGTAAGACATTGTAGCAAATTTTGAAGATTCTTAACATACAACACCCAGCAGGAGTTGGCTGATCTGGAATTACACTATTTCCCTTAGCAATTCCTGCTTGGAGTCTAGGAGTTAAAATTTCCAAAACAGATAAACGTGACTTATGGACAACAACAGTCATTATATATACATGTGTGCAGTACATTGAGTATAAAATCTCTCCCTAATGTAAAACAACCCAAAACAACAATACTATGGTTATTGTGTGCTGAACTTCTATCTATCCCCAAGTTTGAAGCCAATTTATCCACCATCCAGTAGTTTTCCAGTAATATGAATTATTCAGGAAAAAGGCAAAGAAAGAAAGAATTCAATTTAACATACATGTAGGTGGAGATTTTGTCCTTCAGCAGTGGAACTGTATACTTTTCAGATTCTATCCCACCTCCTAGTTTGAAGTCAAGATGGCAAATGGTTTTGGAGATTATGTTCCAGACAAGACTACAACAAAGAGCATGGATGTCAGACATTCAAGTTGCTGTAGAGAACATGTGCTTCAAACAAGCATATCCTTGGAAGTAAACACTGACTAACATTGTCAATGCACTATATTAAGATGTAAGATTAACAAACTGTAACACTGACAGGAAGTAGACAATCTGCTACTTTGCTTTCTTCTTTGCTGTCTGCTATATCTGTAATTACAAGCTGCATTGTTAACATCGACATTCTTGTGGGTTTTTTTGTTAAGCAACTGCAAATTTCTATTATTGCCTACAACCTTTTCATCACATAGGCCACACTTTATTGTTGCAAGCTACACTGTTAAAAACCAGAGTACACAGTTCTTTTCTCTGTAAAATGTCTCACAGAACAGCTGAAAATTACTCTTATTGCCTGCTTATTGCGTCCCCATAAAATGTATTCATAAGAAGCACCTGCTCTCTAGAGTGGCACCAATATAGGACTGACAAAGTGATTATTTTATGCCCCACAACTCTTCAAGGAGCATTTATAACAGGACAAAGCTTATCTGTACGCTGGGATCTTACATAAGAAAGACAGGAACTAATTCTGAACTTGGACATCTTAACTTATACTGAATAAGGAAAAAATATCTTCTTTTAATTTCCATATTTTATTAACTTTTATATCATTAACATTTGAACTGTAAAAAGGTTTACAACGATTAACAACAAAGTTAAAAAGGTGGGGTGCGGGGGGTGGGGGGGGGGGGGGGGGGGGGGGTACAAAGGCAATATAACAGTTGCATGCTGTATGATAATAAATAAATAAAATATATACATGACAACAATTATTATCATTAGTCAGCTAATAAATTAATAATATATGAATATATAAGCCTCTTACATTTCTCATGATATTTATACAAATGTAAAAAACAAGCATTAGATGATGTCAGTACCAAGTTCTTAAGCAAAAAAGAACTGGATTTCAGAATAAATTAATGTCATGTTTAATAAGCTCTGTATGTATACACAGAGAGGGGTATGTACAGTTGTATACACCCACATATGCTTTGTATGGTGTCTTTTAGTCCTAGCTAAACTGTAAGTAACTGATAACTGACAGTAATTGATTATGCATATAAATGCTGCTGAATATTTTAATGCTAGGTATTTTATGCATCCAATGAAAGCAAATGCAAGCATTAACAAACTAAAGACTAAACACTCAAGTTGTTGTCATTGCCCTAAACTTTCATTGCTGATTGTTCCTGGTTTCCAACTTGGAGCTGGCATCTATGTATTTCTGGAAAAGAAATTTGTATTAAGATCAGCTATGTTTATATTTCAAACTTAAGTGTACACTAATCTGGGTGGCCACACAACATATTTATAATATATATTTAAAAATCAGTCATACTATTAATAAATATATTTTTGTATCATGTTATAAGCAGATCCAATTAGTGCATGCACTGTGAGCTAATGCTTTGATTTTTATAATAAAATGTTTTCATCAACATTTCTTCATTTATAACTTATTTGTCAGTCTTCATTAAGCAATAGATTTTCATAAGGGCCCATTTAATTACATTACCAAATCCACATTTTTGTTCTTAAAGTGTTTAATAAATACAGCCATGAAACTGTGTTAAAAAAAATTTGAAAAGTAAACACACAAGTGTTGAGTTATAAATGAAGCTTACATCTAAAGTACATGTACTGGTATGTGCAGGACTTATCCAACCAATAACTTTTAAACAATCTGCTCGGGTTTTTTACCACAATATACCACTTGCATTTTCAGGCTGATCAGTGACCTTCCTCGAAAAAGTAGTGCAAAATTAGGGCTCAATTTCTTTAAAGTAGGGCAAAATTAGAGATTTTGCAGCTGAAATGAAGGGTTAGTGAGGCTACTTTCTTACTGTTGCTCAAAAAAATCGGGTAAAGAACACCACTCACTGAACAGCAAAAAGACCACAGTACTTCAGGCTATTGTTCTTGTGCTTTGGTGAAATTTATAAAATGTCTGCAGTAGTAGCCATCTATCCACCTCAGTCACACAAGAACAATGTCCATGAAGTGATCTGTGAGACTCCATCAATGATACAAATAAATATACATACAATGAAAAAGCAGATAGATGTTATGATTTTGTTGACAATCATGACAAAGACTTGTTTAAAATGTTCTTTTTCCGATTTGACAGCATGATATACAAAAAAGTAGGAATTTTAGGGCTGTTTTTTTTTAAAAAGTAGGAAAAGTAGGGCCCGCTGGTCAGCCTGCATTTTCTATCAATCCCACTTAGCACTGACCTCCTCACCATTTTTTCACCAGTGATTTATTGACAAACATCTGAGAATAATTTTCTATAATATACTTTTACTTATCACTTAATTTTTGGAGCCAGAATAAGAACCTGCTACGATTTTGCATTGCTGTAAAAGCTTAAAATGTCAAGTGTCAGCCGAGAGGATCACGTTATATGCTTTAATGAAATTGTCTTCTAAATTTTATGAACATCTAATCATTCTAATGTCAAAAGATATAGATTCTTGTTTTTTACTCTTTTACATTTCCTGCTTGTTCTTTCTTCATGCTGTTTTTGTCTTTCTTTGTCCTCCACCGACTGACTTCACCACTTTTAATAGGACATATTCTATTCCACCCATTATCTGCTATTGTAAACCTGTCTAAATAGTGATATTATCCAGATTTGCCTAAGACGTATGAATATATTCTAGCAGGCTAAGAGTTAATGAAATAAATTGTTAATTATGTAAATACAAGACACACTCACCATGAGGTTTTTACTCATGTAGTATGGTTTAGACTGGCCATCATTCCTCTCCATGTCCTCACAGAAACACAGAAAGATGGTGTCAATGGTGATCTGGTAAACAGGAACAGAAAAGAATTCTATTTTAAGTGAGATTCCAGGTAGCTGACAACTTATATATTTTTCCACGATTAACACTGACTTTACTAACTATACTTTTTTCTTCTCTGAAAAAAACATATGGCTCACTATTGGAAAACATACAAACTTTATTTACTGACCAGCTCTGAATGTCATGTTACATTTAATAGACGGTAAAGTGAAGCACTGACCGTCTTCCAGAAAGGACAGTTCCAGAATTTCTATGTAACTCTTCACCCTATTAATATTCTGACAGATTAGATTTATACCAAAAGTGCTTATAGTTGATGAACTAAAAGCATGTGTTCTTGTATGAAAAGTATGTCAACCAGTTATCATGGCCTTTACTCTTACAGATTGGTGGAACTGGTTTAGTTAAACAGGTTGACAGGTTAGGAACTATCTATTGTATTTGGAAAAGGAAATTAACATGGAAGGTTATTGCCATTTAACCTCCTCGGGCAGTTTTACTAAGATAATAATTTTAATCACTATTTCAGAAGCATTTATAAATTTAACAATTCTTCCATAGATGATTGTTGTAATTATCAAATGTAAAGAATATAAAGGAACCAGTAGTTGATACCTCGTAGACCAGCAGGAAGCAGTGAGCAACACAAAAGGAGAACAAACAGGCCACAGAGATAGGCACCCATTGGAAGTTGATGTCATCTCGACCCTGACAGGAAAACAAAAGCTTTACATATAGATTTTAAAACTGTTACATACTAAACAGTTACCATCAACCGTTGTTATTTAGATCTATTTACAATTTTGGAGTTTAGTGTTTTAAAATTCAGTTTCACAAAGAATCAATTTAAGACTAATTAATTAAAATCCATGTGTTTTCTAGCATAAATGTTCACTCCAATGTTTATGTTCACTCCATTGTGTTAGTTGCTGTGACACCTTAGACATTACTTAAAAATAAATCCATGTCACATAGTCATAAAACTTTACTAGATACATATTGCTATTATAAATTTTAATCTAATCCCCTCTATGGAGATGCAATACCCTAGGCTTGAACTCAATATTCAGATGCTAACTGATAAATTCTGGCAGTTATACACACCTTAAAAAAGACCTGGTGTCCAATTACCATAACAATGGCCACAGTGCATAACTTGCCCAGGAACAAGACAAAGTCTCCTATGGAGTTGATAGCCGCCACACGGAGACAGTTGGATACAATTAGAATGAAGGCCTTCTTGGCAGAGGTGAAGAAACTGAATCCATAGATAGCTGTCAACAAAATAAAACATTAATTTAAGACGCCTGATATCAAATGAAAAAGTTTTTTTTTTGAGAACATATTTCATAATTGTAGCTTTTGAGTTAATACGAAATGATTTTCATAAGTTTGAAACTAGAATTTAGTAAAATAAAAAATCTACTTATGCGGAGAAATACACACATAAAGGAAAATGAAAATTATATTAAATACATGTAGTTCAAAATTTCTTTTAAGTTCTATTGTTTCTCTGCACATGGCTCATCCAAGTCAGACTATTACCTATTTCTATGTAGGCATTCCTGTTCATGTACTTGAGGAATTTCTCAAAGCACATGAGACAGCACTGGAAACATTTCATGATAAAGGATGCCACAGGTCCTATCCGGCCTTGAAGTCTGGTGAGATAAATGAACAATTAGACCATAAAATGACAGGTTACGACAGAAAAGTAAGGTAAACATGGTACGACGCCATATCATATACCACACAACATCAATTATTGATGTTTCTAACATTTACACATGTAAAACTCAAATAAAGCCATCTTGATCACAACCACATTTGTAAGAAACATATACATGTCTATGACTGTAGCACTTATCTTAAGAAAAGAACCAGCAATTGATTTTTTTTTTCTCCAAAAAAAAAACCAGTCCTTTTGCCTTTTTCATTAGTGCCTGCAACTGTCTAGATGCATTGTGTAATAGTTATTTATATGAAGAGTGTATTTAAAAACATGTATTGCATACTTATTCTGGACATATGCTAAGATGAGGCGAGCCAGTCGAACTAGTGCAATCAGAAGGGACCCAAAGGCCACAGATCCAATGTGGTACCTGAAGTAACAATTATAGAAGAGAGTAAAACTGTTCAGTTCATTTCATAGTTCAGTTCATTTCATAGTCAATCAGTGTGTGTTAATTCAAGCAATTTTCAACAATGTTTCCAAACATTCAAAAATAACACTTCTGGAAATAATCATTTCATTTTTTAATTCTTTAATCATAGTTCCAAACTACACTATCAAATATTAATATACTCATTACAGTAATAAAATTGAAACTAACTACAATTTTAAAATATAACAAGACTATCATTGAAGATGTTGAATACTCCCCCAATCCCCTTCAAATACTGCTTTGCTACAGTTGATGTAACCCTAACTTAAACAAAGGGTCAGAACTCATAAATTCAAGCCAGTTATGATGTGCCCTTGATAAACACAACTGAGCTTAGTACTTACAAGTCCTGTTAAGGCTCATTGACATCCAACCAGCAGAATCAGAAAAATAGTGCAGACAAATCAAATCAAAAGACAGACAAATCGACAGATGTGTCTCCAGTATAGTATGATTCAATTAGAAAATGGTACATAAAATATTACTTTTGGCAAAACCCCAACATTCCCTAATTTATAGAACTGCTACAATCAGAAAGCATGGATCGCAACTGTCACAAGGGACCTTGCAAACATAAACATCAATATTGACATTACACACATGACCGAACTAGCCAATGATAGGGCAGCATGGATAGGACTAGTTAGAGAATGAAAAATGTCCAAACATGGACAGAAAGCATTATAGATGATGATATACAATCAGAAAATGAAGATATCTTAAAAGAAATTGTCACATTATTTGTTGTAAAGCTTTTGAACTTAGAAACGAGTTGGTATAACAGGGTTCCCCACCTTATTGGCTCACATAAGTACCAACCTAAATGTTTTAGTTATCAAACATCATTTATTAAAATTGCTTGTGATTTTTTATAAAATGTAAACATATACAAACTTGACGTGTTGAGTATCATTCATTAGAAACTATATAGCAGCAATCTACCATTTAATCCTGGCATTTCCCTTCTTATCTGCTGGGTTATTGACAAAAATGACACTGTATATTTTCCTAATGAAAACTGAATTTCCACTAGAATAATAATGACATTTTTTATATGTATTATTATTTCAATGTGAAACTTATATATCTGAGTTATATGACACAAATCTAGATCGGATCATGCTGTATTATTGTTGCATGTTTTGCCAGCTGCATGTCAGTGATGAATCATATACTTATTTGTTGTTATATGTGACCTCAAAGTATTTAAATACATCTATCTATCTATATACTTTGTATATGGGGGTATAAAGAATTATTTGTTTTTGAATTCTTATACATCTGTTACCTGAGAAGTCTTTTAATTGATTGAAGAATAGGCCATCCAAAGTTCTTCTTTTCCCTGAAAAATAAACAGGAACTATCTATATATAAGAGAATCACTAAGCTTTTTTTATTACAAATATTAAAACATGTATAATAAAAATACATCAAAATAAAGACTTCTCTAATTTTGGCAATACTTAAATATGTTGTTTGTGTAAGTCATTGTAGTATCACCATTCTTTTTCATCAAAGCAACAATATCTTTGCTTGGCAGGAACAGAAGTCAGCTAATAGGCCTCCCCACATAAAAGATTTTAACCCAATTAGGACTCAAGCTTAACATTTTCGCACAAAGGAGTTTGAGATGTTACAAGTCAATGACCTCTTAGTAATCAAAATGGTTACTAACTCAACAAACAAAAGCATGTCTCACCTTTTGAAGTACCATGTGGCCACTGCTCCAGCAATGACCAGGTCCTGGCAGGCCACGACAAAGGCAGAGATCCACAGGATAGCAAACAAGTTGTACCATCGCATGTACTGAAACAGTGATTTTTATTTGTACTGAATCCGCAATTATTATATGCATTGTACTGAATAAGTTATTGTCATAAGTCAAAGGCATCATTCTAAATCAGTGATTGTCATAGGCATTGTATTGAATCAGTGATTACCATAGATATCGTACAGAAGCAATACTTTTCCTACGCATTGTACAATTTACTGAAACAACATATCTTGTTAGAAAAAGTGATAAGAATTCTATTAAAAATTCTTATAAGTTACACATAAAAAAATAATTATTGCACAAATGAGATTAAAAAGCTATTTCAAAATAATTAATACTGCAATTAATACTGTGATAAGTATATGAACTTTACTGAAGTAGAGATTAGAACTTGAAAAAAACACAACTGTGACATGTAATTAACTCAATTAGTCTTGATTATGACATGTATGGTACTGAAATACAGGTTTATGAATATTTATGGTAGTGAATTAGTAATAAAAACTATGAATGGTACTAGATTAGTGATTATGATATAATTGGCACTAAAACTTCCATTGTGACATGCTTTGTTCTGAAAGAGTGTAGTGAATTGCCAGTTTTTTTTACAGTATATAGAAGGGACCATTTAAAGGCCCCCTTCCCCAAGGAAAATAAGCCTAGTTTTTCCTCTAAAAATGAAAATTCCTCTCTGATAAAACTCAACATTTCATTGACAACATGCACAAATTAGATGCTTCGATGCTGATCAGTGACTACAGTGGTAGCTTGAGTTAACTGGACTATGGATATATAGATGAGGAGTTCAAAAACAAGAAAACAGAGAGATGTATAATAAGAAATACAAAGTTTAACATGAACATTTTTCCCCTTTTTTAATAAAGTGTTGTAAAATTTTCCATTTCCCAAAAGCCCCAGGCCTTGTTCCCTTTCTCAGAAAAAACCCAGATTGCACTGAATGGACTGTCCCAGGAGGACATTGAATGATCCATAAATATAAACTGTATATTTACACTAAGGTCATACATAATATCTCTACTTACCCACCAAAACTTCTCCATCTCATACTTGACATATCCACTGGCCTTGATCACAGGAACACCTGTAAATATATTTAGCATGTACAATACACAGTAACTTAGCATGACAATGAAAGATTTATACATTGAATTTCATCTATATTTCAAAAGTGATTTTTTTTTTAATTTTTAAAACACACACTAAATTTACAAAAAAAGGCAACACATGGACATCAAAAAGTACCAAGCAACATCCTGCAATTATATCCATCTATATAGCACCCATGTAATATTTAGAGGTTAGACATTATTTGTTGTACACTAGGTCAAATTAAGAAGCCAAAAATTTAAGGGACACTTGCAACCATGAGTAGCGACCCAGTGTAGAGACCAGGTGTAGCAACATAGTAAAGACCTTGTAAAACAAACTAGTTTAGGAATGGTTGAAGGAACCAGTTATAGGAACCTAGTATAGGGACCAGGTATAGTGACCAAGTTTGGCCATCTAGTGTAGTGACTGCTAAAGCAACCAAGAGTAGCGACCAAATGTAGAGAGTAAAGAGGCAGTGTGTAGAGAACGAGTGTTGCAACTAAATGTTAAAACCAAGTGTATAAGATGAGTGAAATGACGGAATGTAGCAACCTGGTATAGCAACAGCATGTAGCAACCAAGTAAAGTGACTTAGTGTTGCTGGTAAGGGAAGTAACCAAGTGTAGCGACCGAATGTAGTAATGGAGTGAAGCATCCAAGTGTAACAGGTGAGTGAAGCAACCAAGTGTTGAGGTGAGTGAAGCAACCAAGTGTAATACTAAATAGGTGAGTGAAGCAACCAAGTGTTGAGGTGAGTGAAGCAACCAAGTGTAATACTAAAAAGGTGAGTGAAGCAACCAAGTGTTGAGGTGAGTGAAGCAACCAAGTGTAATACTAAATAGGTGAGTGAAGCAACCAAGTGTTGAGGTGAGTAAAGCAACTATATGTAGTGACCGGGCATAGTGACCAGGTGTAGAGCGCAACTTAAGCAACCGAGTGGAGAGATGAAGTGTAGCCACTGATCTTAGGCGGATTGTTAAGTGACTGGGTGTAGCAATTGAGTGTAGCAAGCAAATGTAGCAACAGAGTTAAGCAACTAAGTTAAGCAACTGAGTGTAGCTACTTAGTGCAGTTACTTAATTAGACACCAAAATAACAAGTTAAGTTTGTTTTTATTGTGCAATTGCATTTACTTGCAGTGTCAGGTTGTTAAGTGTACACCAGTCCCCATTTTGTAACCAACCAGCAAGTATTTTAAGTTCTTACAACTTAACATACACAAAGTAAACAGTGTGGTGACATATTGAAGAACCATATTTTTAATTGGTGCAAGTGTCTCTAGTAAGGAAATATGACATAAGTTCTTAGCATTGCAACATATACTCAATCTTGAAAAAGCACAGGACAAAGGTGATCACATGCCAGCCAATATAAAGTGGGAATAAATCTGTGATGAGACATTTAACAAAATTAAACAAAACCAACAAGCCTTGGAGTGGTCAGTCGGCAAGATGAGGTGCTTAAACTGGTTTTACAGATTAGCATTTATTCAAACCCCTACACAGACACCTATTCAACAATAGAAAAACCCGCCTGCAGTGATTTTATTAAAATCCACAGGCTCCTGATATAAGTATCTTTTAGAAACCAGGGCAGACTGAGGTTTTCTGAATATTTATTTGTACACCTACCAACACAGGGACATCCCCCATTGCATTTTCTTTTTAAAAGTTCATAAGTGCCATGTCAATACGTCTACTGTAAACAAATTTGGTAGATACCTAACTAGTTTCACCCAGTACTATTGATGATGTCGCAGGTACGGATGTTTATGGAAACCAGTAACAAGCCCTGCGAAATATCTGCTACTGAATAGTCATGTTTTCATGAAAAGTTGTGATCGAACATTTTTTAATGCTGTGGGAGTTTTAGAAAAAGTCAAATGGGATATTTAAGGACATAGAAGTAAAGAAAAAATATTCACACAAGGTTCCTTTTAAGCAAGTGAGTGTAGCAACTGAGTGTAGCAACTGAGTGTAGCAACTGGGTGCAACAACCGAGCATAACACTCGAGTGTAGAAGTGGGAGTAGAGACAGAGTGTAGAGTAACCTAGGAGAGTAACATCTGAGTGTAGAGCCAGTAAAACAACCTAGTGTCACAACCGAGTGTAGCACCTGAGTATAGCACTAAAGTGTATCAGCGGAGTGTATCAGCTGAGTGTAGCTTCTAAATGGTGTTCAGGACAAAGACATAGTAATGGGCCCTCTTTTTTTTATTCCAATCAAATCTCAGTATTATATGTCTGCTTGTAGAATCTGTATTATATTATGTCATAATTTATGAAGATCTCAAATTCTAGACTTTCTTGGAAATAGACAGCCAGTAAACAGACTGAACTTGCATTTGATTGAGCCAAAAGTAGGATAAACACAAAAGAGGGCTGACAACTGATCACTAGGAGAAAATTGATTGAAATGGTTTTCTTAGAATTGTTTTTGAAAGGGTGATTAAAAAAATATATTGGATATAATAACTTAAGCTGCTTTACCTGAGGTTTCTATGAATGCTGCCAGGAAACACAACAGTGCCACACTTACAACCAGCACCAGCAGGGTCTGCATATACGACAGTGGAAACATTGGAAATAGTAAGAATGTACCATATTGCAAACACATGCTAGAAACTATAAAAACTGGTTTAAAATGTAAATTCATATTCTGTAAAGAAAGCAAAGATTTACTTTTAGCTTATGATACATTTGTAACTGCTAAATAGTGACTTTATATGACAGCAACTGAAAATTCATTGTTCAATTATGTTCTGAAAATGCTTTGGTAGAATACAGACTTCCCGCAAAGCGTAAGTAAAGCCTTTTTTAAAATCTACCTTATCAAGACAAAGGAATTTTGTCTAAAATGCAGAAACATTGAAATAAAAGATGTGAAAAGATGTAGAATTATAAATTATATTATAACTAGATGAAAAATTAGTAAAGGTATTTAACCAAATGTAGTACAGATACCCACCCAGACAGGCTGTAGCAGCAAGAAGGGGAGGCAAGCAATGGCGCGACCAGCCTCCACATACAGTTGGACCACCTGTGTAGTATACAGAACTTGGCTTTTCCAAAACATGTCATGATACTCTCTTCCTTTTACCATCTTTACTTATCATCATCAAATTCTTACTGGTAAGATTTGGTTAAAGAAGAATTAATGGTGTTTAAAACAACTGACTTCAAAATAAATTATATTAAAAAAAAAGTAGAAAAACTATCATATTTGAGAATTGAGGAATTATGTTAATCTTGATTTGAGTTCACAGTAACTGCAGCTGTATAAATGCTTTGCAAGCAAACAAGTCACTAAAGTGAGAAACATTTTTGTGCACTTACTTTTTTATTTGCAAGTTAACATACATATAGAAAATTAAAACTACACTTTTATCTCAAGATTTTTTATGAACATTGGTACCAAGGTGACAAAAAAGGAGCCCGTACAAGAGTAAAGCAGAAACACACTTACCAGAGCAATTCTACTTCTTAAGACTAGCAACACAAGTAGCACAATGATCTGAAATAAAACAAGAATTATCATTAAAGATGATGAATACACCTGGAATCTGCTTTGCTGCAGTTATTGTAATCAGTAAATATTACAAAGTGCTGAAACATAAAATCAAGCCAGCTTTATGTGCAACTAGGCTAGATACAAAACAGTCCTCTAAAAGTGTCAACAAAAATTTGACCAAGGGAAGCCAAGAAGTAGCTCGACAAATCTCTCCTACAGAAAGAAACTATGTAGGTGACTCCAATATAGCTCCTATACTCTGTTTCTGTGAAAATTTAAATCATTTTTTATCATTATTACACCATGTGCAGCTAATATTCAACTCATTCTAAGGTTGTTAACCAATCCTGACCAACAAAAGATATTTAAGAATGCTGTAAGACTCATCAATTGTATGAGAAGCATCTCAGACAAGAAACCTAATGTTTTATTACTTCCAGCCAGAGCTAGGTTGAGGCTTACTGTGATCAAGGAGGATATACCACTGTAGATGAGCCAGGTATGAAAACTCTGATGCTTACCGTGATCAAGGAGGATATACCACTGTAGATAAGCCAGGTATGAACACTCTGAGACTTACCATGATCAAGGAGGCTATACCACTGTCGATGAGCCAGGTGTGAACACTCTGATGCTTACCATGATCAAGGAGGATATACCACTGTAGATAGGCCAGGTGTGAACACTCTGATGCTTACCGTGATCAAGGAGGATATACCACTGTAGATAAGCCAGGTGTGAACACTCTGATGCTTACCGTGATCAAGGAGGATATACCATTGTAGATAAGCCAGGTATGAACACTCTGAGGCTTACCGTGATCAAGGAGGATATACCACTGTAGATAGGCCAGGTATGAACACTCTGATGCTTACCGTGATTAAGGAGGCTATATCACTGTAGATAGGCCAGGTATGAACACTCTGAGGCTTACCGTGATCAAGGAGGCTATATCACTGTAGATAGGCCAGGTATGAACACTCTGAGGCTTACCGTGATCAAGGAGGATATACCACTGTAGATAAGCCAGGTATGAACACTCTGAGGCTTACCGTGATCAAGGAGGATATACCACTGTAGATAGGCCAGGTGTGAACACCCTGATGCTTACCGTGATCAAGGAGGATATACCACTGTAGATAGGCCAGGTATGAACACTCTGAGGCTTACCGTGATCAAGGAGGATATACCACTGTAGATAGGCCAGGTGTGAACACTCATGCTTACCGTGATCAAGGAGGATATACCACTGTAGATAGGCCAGGTGTGAACACTCTGATGCTTACCGTGATCAAGGAGGATATACCACTGTAGATAGGCCAGGTATGAACACTCTGATGCTTATCGTGATCAAGGAGGATATATCACTGTAGATAGGCCAGTTATGAACACTCTGATGCTTACCGTGATCAAGGAGGCTATACCACTGTAGATAAGCCAGGTATGAACACTCTGATGCTTACCGTGATCAAGGAGGATATACCACCGTAGATAAGCCAGGTATGAACACTCTGATGCTTACCGTGATCAAGGAGGATATACCACTGTAGATAAGCTAGGTATGAACACTCTGAGGCTTACAGTGATCAAGGAGGATATACCACTGTAGATAAGCCAGGTATGAACACTCTGATGCTTACCATGATCAAGGAGGATATTCCAATGTAGATAAGCCAGGTATGAACACTCTGATGCTTACCTTGATCATGGAGGATATACCACTGTAGATAAGCCAGGTGTGAACACTCTGATGCTTACCGTGATCAAGGAGGATATACCACTGTAGATAAGCCAGGTGTGAACACTCTGATGCTTACCGTGATCAAGGAGGCTATACCACTGTAGATAAGCCAGGTATGAACACTCTGATGCTTACCATGATCAAGGAGGATATACCACTGTAGATAAGCCAGGTATGAACACTCTGAGACTTACCGTGATCAAGGAGGCTATACCACTGTAGATAAGCCAGGTATGAACACTCTGTTGGTTACTGTGATCAAGGAGGATATACCACTGTAGATAGGCCAGGTATGAACACTCTGATGCTTACCGTGATAAAGGAGGCTATATCACTGTAGATAGGCTAGGTATGAACACTCTGAGGCTTACCGTGATCAAGGAGGCTATACCACTGTAGATAGGCCAGGTATGAACACCCTGATGCTTACCGTGATCAAGGAGGCTATATCACTGTAGATAAGCCAGGTATGAACACTCTGTTGCTTACTGTGATCAAGGAGGATATACCACTGTAGATAGGCCAGGTATGAACACTCTGAGGCTTACCGTGATAAAGGAGGATATACCACTGTAGATAGGCCAGTTATGAACACTCTGATGCTTACCGTGATCAAGGAGGATATATCACTGTAGATAGGCCAGTTATGAACACTCTGATGCTTACCGTGATCAAGGAGGCTATATCACTGTAGATAGGCCAGTTATGAACACTCTGATGCTTACCGTGATCAAGGAGGATATACCACTGTAGATAGGCCAGTTATGAACACTCTGAGGCTTACCGTGATCAAGGAGGCTATATCACTGTAGATAGGCCAGTTATGAACACTCTGATGCTTACCGTGATCAAGGAGGCTATATCACTGTAGATAGGCCAGTTATGAACACTCTGATGCTTACCGTGATCAAGGAGGATATACCACTGTAAATAGGCCAGGTATGAACAATCTGATGCTTACCGTGATCAAGGAGGATATACCACTGTAAATAGGCCAGTTATGAACATTCTGATGCTTACCGTGATCAAGGAGGATATACCACTGTAAATAGGCCAGGTATGAACACTCTGATGCTTATCGTGATCAAGGAGGCTATACCACTGTAGATAGGCCAGGTATGAACACTCTGATGCTTACCGTGATCAAGGAGGCTATACCACTGTAGATAGGCCAGGTATGAACACTCTGATGCTTACCTTGATCATGGAGGCTATATCACTGTAGATAGGCCAGGTGTGAACACTGATGCTTACCGTGATCAAGGAGGAAATACCACTGTAAATAGGCCAGTTATGAACACTCTGATGCTTACTGTGATCAAGGAGGCTATACCACTGTAGATAGGCCAGGTATGAACACTCTGATGCTTACCGTGATCAAGGAGGATATATCACTGTAGATAGGCCAGTTATGACCACTCTGATGCTTACTGTGATCAAGGAGGCTATACCACTGTAGATAAGCCAGGTATGAACACTCTGATGCTTACCGTGATCAAGGAGGATATACCACTGTAGATAAGCCAGGTATGAACACTCTGATGCTTACCGTGATCAAGGAGGATATACCACTGTAGATAAGCTAGGTATGAACACTCTGATGCTTACCGTGATCAAGGAGGATATACCACTGTAGATAAGCCAGGTATGAACACTCTGATGCTTACCGTGATCAAGGAGGATATTCCAATGTAGATAAGCCAGGTATGAACACTCTGATGCTTACCTTGATCATGGAGGCTATACCACTGTAGATAAGCCAGGTATGAACACTCTGAGGCTTACCGTGATCATGGAGGATATACCACTGTAGATAAGCCAGGTGTGAACACTCTGATGCTTACCGTGATCAAGGAGGATATACCACTGTAGATGGGCCAGGTGTGAACACTCTGAGGCTTACCGTGATCAAGGAGGCTATACCACTATAGATAAGCCAGGTGTGAACACTCTGATGCTTACCGTGATCATGGAGGATATACCACTGTAGATGGGCCAGGTGTGAACACTCTGATGCTTACCGTGATCAAGGAGGCTATACCACTGTAGATGGGCCAGGTGTGAACACTCTGAGGCTTACCGTGATCAAGGAGGCTATACCACTATAGATAAGCCAGGTGTGAACACTCTGCTCAGCCTCTGACGTCTTCTGGTCAGCTGGCAGCTCCTGGTAAGCCAAGTTCAACAGATGCCATGAGTACCTGGGAGAAATGGATGGTAACCTTAGGTTTAACCCACTTCCATTTATTTGGTTATTTGGTAATTACTCATATTGAACAATACCCATACTAAATTCTTAGCCATTTGCAAACAATCTCATGCATATGTAACACAGTATAATGATATAACCTTGCAGCAAATACTGTAAGAGCCTTATGAGCCAGGCAGGAGATGGCTGATCTGGGTCTACTCGTTCTACATATGCCTAATTTGTGCCTTGCAAGCACTGGCTGATCTGGATCTACACTATTTGCCTTTCCCTGATTGATTTATGCTAATCAGGCTATAGTTCAACCTATTTTGGCTTTTAGACAATTTGAAAAACCAAGGTGTAAATTCATGTTAATACTCTAATTTCTTTACTTCCTCTGTAAAACTGCAGTTTATGTACTTTGGAAAATGTGTCAACATTAAGCAATCATTGAAGGAAATGCAACTTCGGACCATATAAGGCATTGTGAATATAGGAGTATTCAACACAACAAAATCAAGTATGCTTGCATTACTATATATGCAAAAGATTTTATTTAGATAATAATGATAGATCGGAAAGAAGAGGGCGAAGCCAAAAGGTTTAAATACCTCAGTTTCTATTAAAGCCACAATAAGTTGGGCAGAGCAGCAAAATGAGATGGATCATTTATATAAAGCATGACATTCACCTATCCTTGACCAACACGAAGGTCAATCAGAAAAGCATCAAGGTAACCAAGGTGACTCCTTAAATGTATGGAAAGCTGCTATAGTTGGAGCCTTGGCCAAGACAACCTAGACTACAGTCTTTAATGTCACTTACTGGTAATGATGATAGTAGACAAACTCATTGTCTATCGAATGAATAGTTCCCACACACTTTGATTTGTTGTTCTATCATCGCTTTGACTAATTCATTTGGAAAAAAAACTTACCTAAGAATGGTGAACTGTTTTACCAACCCATAGTCTCTAGCATAATGGAAAGAGATTCATCTCTAAACTTAAAAAGCTTGTGAATTACACAGCTTTTATACCCATTGTAACTTGCTTTATTACATACATTCATAAATGTATACAAAGATTCCCTTACCAAGCATAGGCCGTAGCTCCGAGACTGAAGATGACTACAGCCATGACCAGAGTCCACACGATGGCACCGGCCAGAAATCTCATCAGGATGACAATAATCAGTGCCACCACCACAGAAATGGCTGCCAAGTAGCCAATCTCCCGCCAGGTGTTCTTCAAGTCTGACAGGATTTTCTTAAAAGACAATAAAGTATTAATCAATTACCTGATATATTTTAATCTAAGTTATTGGCAAACAACTGTATGAAAAGGTCACAACAGATTTTGCTAGAGAATTCACATGAAATAGTGTCTGATCCTCTTCAGTCAGCTACCAACAAGAGCTGGTGGCTGATCTAGATCTACACTATTTGCCAAAGCATGATCAATTTGGTTTAGAATATTTAAATATATTGTAGATTGTAAATAATTGATTGAGTAAAGAATAACATTGAATTCAGTTTTATGACAGATACATAACAATACTGATGAATGTTTAAAGCAGCTTAGTCAGTTTTGTTTTGATACAATACATATAGAACCACATGATACATCATTTGTATTTAAATGATTGCCTCACTATGAACTATTCCATTTGGTATTGTAGTTCAACAAAATTTTGCTTTCTTGTTAAAAATTCAAAAGATTTGCAAATTTGGCAAAATATGGCAATGCAGCTTTTATTTTTAACATACAAGATCATAAAACTTTGTTAGCGAAAATGTAAAATGCAAGAATTAAGGAAGATAACAAATAATGAAAGAAATTACTTTCTTATATAATTTGAAGGATTTCTTTTGCTTTTTTGTTGTTGCTTTAACATGTTTTTGGCTATTCTTAAGGGAGTTAAATTTAAAGTAAATCTATATTTCATTGAATAACTCAAGTTTGCAATGATCATTCTGCAGTACAAAAAAGTTTTGCAGACCTGAGTGAGGTTGCTGCCCATATACACATTGCCCAGCATGGATGTAAAGGATGTGGCTGTGGACTTAGCCTGCTCAAGGATGCTCTCTGGTATACAACGGTTGAACATGCTCACACTGGAATATATCAAATTATGTCAAGAACATAGCAAAAAGCATGCCGGTCCACTATGTGTTTTCTAATAGGGCATCCATGTACTTTTGCAAATATGTAAAAAGATTGTGTTTAACTGTTAAAAAAGGCAATTTGCTAAAGATTTGAGTGTGAGTGTTATTAGAAAAAAAGATTATAAAAGATGTATGTTCCTGATGTTGTTAGAATTCACCTTATACAATTACAAGATGCTACAATCTGTAGAATTCAAACTTTCTAAAATATAAACTTACCAGAAAAAAGTTTTGAAATAGGTTGTCATTGATTTTAAATCTTCTTTTAAACAAATTAACATGATTACAAACAAAAACTTATTCATCGTTAATGAGTTAATATGCCCTTTCTACATGTATAATCCATATCTTTTATATGATAATTCTTTATTTAATAGTAACTGACTGTATGTTAAGATTTTAATATACAATAAGAATATAGGTGATATTAGTAGTATTCTATTGACTATTTTTATATTTATGAATTTACTCATTATTATGGGAATATACTATATAAAAACCCAAAATCGATAATCCCTCACTGTTTTGGAACAGGAGTTGGTGGACATTCCTTCCTGTCGTTGGAGTAAGGAATGATATCATAGCGACAGAGATTTATGCCTGTATCTGTGTAATGTTGAGCTACATCCACCTCAGCATTTGGACACTCCTTGATACAGATGATAGCTGTCTCATCCTCTGTCAGCTGAGGAAATGGGTTGTTGGGCAGGAAGGATGTGAAGTAGGATGGTTCGAAGAAGAAAACCTTCCTGGAAGAGAAGAATAGTAGGTAAGATACTTTAAATAACATATTCCTAGATGAAAAAATGTAATATTAGGTATCTCTTTGTCCGCTTCATTTGTTAATAAGTTTGCAAATTTCTTATTTGGTTTGCACAGTTAAGTCTTGCAAAGAGAATCATAATAACACAGGGTATTTTCTTATCTAAAATCCAACTTTGAGAGATATTTTAGTTTTATAAGTGTATGGGACAAATTTTGCCTGCCTTGGAAAATTTACTGAAGGAATTTTGTCTGCCTTTGCTTAAATGAACAAAAGGGATTTTCTCCAGAAGTTATGTTGTCCTACACTCGGCTCTGATAGGCTAAAGGCCATCATAGACTCATTGACTGGTTTGATTTGCTCATTGTGTCCTAGGACTTCATTATGTGTAGAATCTGAGGCTTGTAGATACTGCCCCGCTTCCTCCTTGCTACAACACAATTTTCCTGATTTTCTGCACTTATCAGTCTTAATGCTGTCTAGTACAAGTTTGTGAAAAAGGGCACTAGAATCCTGGCTTTCTTCTTTCTACCTTTTTTCAGCCTTTCAGCTTTTTGGAGCTCACAAAGTCTTGTTCTGGCCTGGTCTTGATGGTTGCTATTGACTTCCTTTTCTCCTTCAGTGCTGGTCTTTAACCTTTTTCTCACTGACCTAACATCAGCTCATAGTTGCTTAATCTCAACCTTTTGTCCATTTAGCAGCAGGTGGTGCCATTTACTTTCTCAAATTGCTTCCACTCCAAATCATTCCCTTCCAAATGTGTATGTGATAGCAAAATATCAATTTCTTGTCCCTGTTGCCTTTCAAAGTCAATAACAGATATCAAAGTATTCCTAAGCCTTTATGTCAATTTGCTTTGGCCACTTCACTATCTCTTTTTTCTGTCAAAGAGGGATGCTGCTGCTGTCTATCACTAACATGAATGCTTTCCTCTGTTTGTCTACTTTGTGTAGAACCTGCAACTTCTGTCTCTAATGGATCAAGACCAAGACCTCAATCAAACTAGATCTTAAGTAATCATAAGAATACCCCAGCTATTCTCATGTTCCACCTATACAAACAAAAGTTGGAGGGTGGGCTCATCACATTTGCAGGTTTTGCAAGGAAAAAAACTTCTCTAACTTTGGGAAATTTTCAAAATATTACTGTATTGAAAATTATTATTGTATTTTTGATACTTCTAACTATGCATTTGCATAAAATAACAAAGTAACAATTATAACAGAATTTCTTAGTAAAATTGTGTATTTTGGATTTAGATTAGGACTATTAAAAGTCATTGCATCCAAATTGGAATGTTTCCCCTTTATTTTGGAAAAACTACATTTTTTCCAATTGTGAATAAAACCCAGTAACAGGAACCAAAAATGACCTAAAAATTTGTGGTTTAGCTCATTAGCTCATTTGTCTTATCAGGACTTAGACAACAGAGATATGGCCATGTATAGACATTCAAGTTCTTTTTTTTTTTTACCAAGAGAACTTACGTTTTGTCTGTATTATCCTGTGCTGACAAGTCAACCATGTCAATCTTCTTATTATCCTGACCACATACATTGCCCCAGCTGTCAACACCATTCACTAGCCTATAGGGGTTACCTTTATCTACTGCCAGGTATGCGACTGGTGCCTGAAAAAATACAAACAGTGGCATTAACCATTTTTACAAGCAGAGACAATGACATGAATCTTTTTTGATTACCAAGTTAGTTCATACATCGTGATTTGATGACTCAAGTACGATTGCATATGCATAATGTGACATTTATGTATAATTAATGGTTTAAATTTGGAAAAAGAAGACCTGCGAGGATTCCAGTGATACTAGAAAATGTATTAGTAGAAGGCAAAGACAGATAGAAATGGATATTTACTTACAAAATTTTAGGTTAGACAAACACTGATTCAACTTAAAAAGTCAAAGTTAGAAGAAATTAGGAAGAAAAATGTACGAAATTTGTCTATATATATTTAATATAAATAAAACCTAACACAGGGTACATACCAACCCAGCAACAAAGACAAGGAAAATGAGTAGACATATGACATCTCTACAAGACCGTTTCTTCAAGGGTCCCTCAAAATCTTCAGAGTTCTCTTTGTTATCCTATATCCAAGCAAATATTCATTATCATTAATCCAAATGAAATTAACTAACATAATAACTTAAATTTGAGAAAAACAACAACAGGTGGATCTAGCACAATTTTTGAAGATTTTTTGAGGATTATTTATTATTAAATCAAACTACAAAGTCAGTGTAAATGACAAAGTACTAACCAGTTACTCCTGTTAAAACTCCTGAAACATTTATGACATTTTATACAAGATAAACTCGTGAATTGTGGCAATTTTTATAGAGTCAAACAGACCCTCTATTTTGACAGGACCACCAAAGATCTTTTGATTAAATGGAGGTAACTTATCACACTTTTTACTCATAAAAATATCATGTGAGAAAACTGAGTCCATTTAAGGGTTACCTGCATAACAATACCGAAGTACAATGTCAGAGTAAACTACAAATCATGTATAGATAAAAAATAATAAATAAGACTAAGAAAAAAAAACTCTCTTAACTCTCGTCACTAGTTCTAACCTGGTGTCAAAAGACAACTCAGTGATTGATAGGAAACAACTCTGCCACCTTGGGTCATTTGACTAAATGCTAAATGGAATGAATTGAAAAAAACATTATTGTTCAATAATATAAAATTATTGTGGTAGAAAAAATAGCTTACTCTTAGTCTTAGAATGAATGGCAGATATGGGAAAATTCAGTTGGTAGAGGACCTGACTCTGGGGCAAGAGGTCATCGATTCAATCTAAGCCCTAGGTCATGAGATATCTAGTTGATGCCTGGCTTCAAATGGTTAGAGTAGTAGGAAAGAAGTGGACATGCTCCCCTCTGAGCTGTCTGCCCAGATAGCTAAGTTGGCAGGGCACATAAAACAGGGAAATAAGGTTGTGGATTTGACCACAGCCCTTTGTAATGGGATTTCGTTTAAACTCGCATTTTTTGAGTTTAGCATGGACCACTGTATTATCGTCGTACTAGTTTGACTTATCTATGATGTGTATGCTTTACAATATCAACTTATAAACTTTGAATTTGTAAAGGACAACTAACCTCTAAACCTAAAATTTACCATAAAATCAACTAATTTTTAGAAATCTATGTCAACGCCATTCTATGTTGATTTGCATGTTGAAATATTCGGAATACGTCGGTAATAGAGATGCGTCGATAATACATAGCTCAAATTGCAAAATATTGTGTCACCCAAGAAACAAAAAGGTGACTGATGGAGTTAACTCTGGGTAAATTACGAATACATGTGCAAGAGAACCGTTTGAGTAGAGATATCCACTTTGAATCTGTCAATGTGCGTGGCACCTGTGACTAGTGTGAGCCGAGACGTGCAGGAGGGACCAAACGTCCTTGCCAGACTGAGAGTTATTCAGAGTTTTAAGCTACTTTGGATTTATGAGTCCGTGTGGTGTTATGGCAACTGTTGCCGGAATGTGTTCTATGTCAATTGGCCATACCTGGAATGGCCGTACCTTAGTTTCGTTTCTACTACACGGCAAGCAACTCATTGTGGTTTTTGGTCACTACACTTTTCAGACATCTGCTTTTGAAGTCCCGCGCATTAAAACAATTATGACGTAGAAACTATTTCCGGTTCTGCCGGATCTCTTCGAAGCAATCGGAACACCTCGGACAATTCACGAATCATCTCTCGGATCAATCGGAACTCCTCGTGTCATTCCGTCCTCGGGACAATCGTCCGTCAATGATTCGTGAATTGTCCGAGGTGTTCCGATTGATCCGATGTCAAGATCTGGTCGTAGGTGTGAGAAAGCTGCAGGCCCCGTCCCTGTTCATTGCTGGTGACTGAGTCCTTATGTATCCACATACACTTCTCTCCACTTGCGGCGCCAATCGTTGCCAAAAGCCTGCAGCTTTCTCACACCTACGACCAGATCTTGACATCACGATTCCCGCGTAAGTCATTTATATTATATTTTATGGTATTTCGGTCTGATATTGAATGACGTGCTACCATTTACTTGACAGCAACTTTTTTAAGTTTCTAACGTCAGGTTAATGTGTAATTATTAACCACATTAGCACATAATTATGTAATAGTTTTGCTTTGTAACAACATTATTTTCATCAGGATCAATGCCATGCCAGGTCGTTCTGTTAACTGTTTCTCTCAGTTTTTGTCTTCATATATTCCACTGTAAAATGATTGAAGTAGGTTAATTTTAGGAAAGATTTAACTTTGTTCTGTGTATAGGCTACATAACCCAGATACACAAATGTTTCCATGCTAACGAATTTGAAAAAAAAAAAAAACTTAAAGATACTGAGACAGAAAATAACACACTTAGTTCCTGAAAAATACTACATGAACAACAATGAATTGTGTAATATAAGGCTGCTGCACACGTCCATTTTCCGCTTGTACACTTAAGTTTTATAATTATTTTCGTATTTTAATTTTGTCGTTGTTTTAAACCATTCTATGGTCTCAGAATTGTACATTATACGCATTTTTCATGTGATTTATTGTGACTAAAAACTTTCAAATAAAAACAATAACTTTTCGAATAGATTTTTTACATGCTCACATATTGTTTGACCCTGTTTACATGTTCCACTGGTTTGTGTCGCCTTTGATGCTTGCATCAATGACATTTCTGGCTCTGGTCTGCTCAAAATCTATAACTTTAAATCAATCTCTACGGCACTCATGTGAGCGATATAGGCCTAGCATGGCCCTCTTGTTATTGGTGTTGTTGTTGTTTTGTTAATGTTGCTTTCAGTTTAATAAATATCGATCTAGACATTGGAAACATCATAGTCCAAGTCTTATTGATATAATTATCAGGTTCACCTGAACGCAAAATACAGGTTGTTGGAATTTGCATGTACTAGATTTATGCACGTACACCTGTAATACAGTATTGTAAGTGGCAAGCTTAGTGCATGGCTACAATTTTAAGTTCCATTTCTAGATTTAGGTTCTTATCTTCTTATCTGTCGCCAAGGTTGCAATTACCAATAGCAAAATGTCATATTAGTTTAACATATGACTTCCTTACAGAGGGCTGTCAAAGATACGTTCGATTTCCATTCGCGACAGTATTCATTCCGACCCTAAGTCTGGTTGGTCGCTCTGCCAACCGTTAATAGCCGGATTCAAGCAGATCCTGAGGTTCGTTTCTCAATATGTACTGTTTGGATATTAAGATCTGTAATTCTAGATATTTTCTGTAAGATCTTAAGCACGAAATATGTATAAAGATCAAGACATATTGATATTATAATATGACATTGGTCAATTTGTAAGAAAGAATCGAAAGACCGAAGATCAATATGTTCTCTCATTTTCTGATGTCGCTTGCTGTGTTTAGCTATTTCAACATTTAGTTATATTAATTTTTAGAGAACATGTTTTACTTGGAATTGATGTGAGTTTTATAATTTATAACATACATTGATACCATCTTCACTGTGTGTGAAATTATTGGTTGGAATGCCTGTTATGCAGGATAATTAGTTTAGTCAAGTATCGGAGTATTTTTTATGTTGTTCTACTGCAGATAAGCCTGCCAAGATGTTGGGGACACTATTTCTCGCCGTACTTGTAGGAAACGTGGACGGTAATGAAAATATCGTACTTTGCATTTTGTCGAAATTAAAACTGACAAAACGAACGATGGCACGGATTCATTATTGCAATAATTTGGCAATATGTTCTAAGAATAGTAAAGATGCTGATAATGGTGACAAATATAAGACGAAAATAAACTATGTGGCTGTTAATGATTGCGTTAACGATAATCAACTTGTGGTAGTGGAGGTGTTGTTGATGATGTTGATGTTGATGATGCTAACGATCTTTTAAAAACGCGTGGTACATTGCAAAATATACACGTGGGTGATATGGATTTCGGCTTTCGTTGCGTGTTGTTAATTGGTTACTTTAACCACATTTGTACAAATCGTCTTGTATCTTTGGATAAACTTCATGTCATGCCTCTGGGAATGTCTTGTTACCGGTGTGAATAGTTGTTATCACATTACTAAGAACTGGCATGCGCTCTAGTACTAACAAATGTGGCAGGATATGGGCTAAATTATTCTAATTTGCTTCATTTTTACAAATACATTGCAGCAACAAAATTATGGTCATTATAGAGCATTCTATTTTTGGTGGAGGAAGACCCCAGAGAAATGCCAGGGTAGTACCATCGGCGCACTGTAGGTCAGCTGGAAGAGGTATAATTAATTACAGGTGATGTGTGACCTGAACAAATGTTATAAAAGGTAAATAAGAAAATGTCCAATAAAAATTTCCACAGATATTTAAATTTAATCTACCTCTAGACAAAGGCAAACAGGTTAAATTTAAATGTGACAAAAACACAGAGACGAATCATAACACACATAAAGAAAAAACATCAGTTACCGCCTTGGAACGGTCAGTCGGCAAAAGGACCGACTTGGGTGCTTAAACCTGGTTTGTGGAGCGCTCCAACCTCGCACTTCCTGAAGGTTTTTCTATCAAACAGTGTAAATAAAAATATCCCGTCAAAGTGAAACAACTAACAGTAAGCACTTGCATCTGGAGTTAAAGCAGATACAATGAACTTATATACATACATAATTTCTAGGAATAAAGTAATCTAGTAATAAAATAAACTATCAACATATGTACAGTAGATAAAAGCCCCGGCAACCTAAAAATTCTCAAACTATGAACAGCATGCCAAGATCACCATGGAGTGATCATTTGGCCAGATTTCAAATTTAACATTAATTTTAATCCAGCAGATCCATGAGAATGGTTTTAGTTTTTTAGTTTAAAACTTCGGCTTCAAAAGTCACAAATCCGGAGCATGATCAACGATTGGTTAGTTTTCAAATTTAACTGAAAATTCAACCATTCAGATGATTGAAAATGATCACAGACTCAACTTAAAGCTTTATAACATTTAGGAGCCACAATCTGGAGCTGGAGTCACGAGACGAGCAGAAAGGACATCCACTCGGTGCTTCACTCCGCCTTTGATTACTCAGACACTCACGGCCAGTTTGGTATCGGCAGTGATGACTCGCTGTCCATTGAAGAAGACCCTAAACACGCGGGACAATATGTACTACGGGTAAAATATAAGAAAGGTAATTGGATTCATTATATTTGTATAGTTTTTGCAATACATTAATGAACATAAATAGATGACAGATCAGACAAGGCGCATTAAAACGGCACGATTTTTGACAAACTGCAATATTCAATACACTAATATTCAATATACACATATAGTCCCGAAAAAAGCAATCGACGTTTTGCTTTAATACTTTTAGTTTAAATGTATATAGTGTATGAATAATTGAAGTGATGACAACTGTTCTAAAAGTTTGAAACGTATTTATTTGCAATATCGTTGGCTTCATAATTGACCGCATTAACCTGCTTTATACGCATTAATGACACATGAAAGGCCGAGGTTTGATAAAAGTAAAACAACAGAAACAACAACAACAACTTTGCTGCAGGGACGTTTTCTAGCCACAACAGCGCCGGGCATTCCTGTGACAGCGCCCATGGAGAGAAGTGCCAGCGTGGCGCCCAATTCTACTCCATACCCCACGCCATGTCGTCAGGATACACCACCATGACGCTGGAATATGAGGTGAGGCAAAAATATCATAGATCCAAGTGCCTTAGGTAACAAACATTTGCTGTATTATGAAGTTTATAAATGAAAACATATCGCTGAACAATTACGGCACACAGTAGCGTAATTTGAGGTTAAAATCACTCCAGCACTGGAAAGCATTATTTGTGCTAAAACGTCATGCACATTAGTTTGTTACAATCCGTCAATCGGTTATGTGCATTTTGCAATTATTTTCATATGTCCATCTGACTAGCAGTACGTTTTGCCAGTGATAAGCTTTGTGCAATAATTTAACAACTGACAGAATTTCATACATGGTCTGTTTATAAACAAAATGGTCTGGCAAGACGACGTAAATTTTTGTTACAAAAGTTATCTTTAAAATAATTAAACTATGCCGAATGTATAATCTAGGTTCTGTTCGACTCGAGCTTTATGTGGAATAGAGGCGGGAAGTTACCTGGACTCTTTGGCGGAACCCGGGATTGTTCGGGAGGCCGGATTAGCAATACGTGTTTCTCCACGCGAATGATGTGGCGCCCTCTAGGAGACGGTGAGGTGTACGTGTATACGACCCATGACCAGCAGCCGTCGTTCACAAGCTGGTGCGACAAATACGAGCCCGACACCGTCCCGATCTACCAACGTCTCATCTGCGGCAGCAAGGGTCTGGAGTTCGGTCGAGGAGCTTTCCGGTTCCACCATAATACATGGCATCGCGTCAAACAGGAAGTCCACTTGAACTCTATTGGCGGGAAGGGCTACATCAAGGTCTGGATAGACGACCATGCAGAGATCTACGTCACTGACATCGTAATGAGAGACAATACGGGCTTCGATATTGATGGGATCTTCTTCTCGACCTTCTATGGCGGGAATGACCACACGTGGGCCTGTCCCCAGGATACATACACCTACTTCCGAAACTTTAGGCTGTCTACCGGAACAGCCACTGCCAGTCATTCAGAGCTGGTCGTGGGATAAGTACACAGGCCAAATTCTAGGTGTACGTGCACACGCTGAAGTCAGCATGACTTGATTTTGTGTGTACATTTATAATGAATGCAATAAAGTCCTTTCAGTGTTTTTAAATCCTGTCTTTATAAACAGATCTTAAATGAACTCATATCCACCAAATTAATTTTTATGGCACCATTCTAACCATCGTGGACAACCCTCGTTTACTCATACCGTTTTGTTTCATTGGCACCGCTTTGACGCTATTTCATCGGGACGATAGTATAGCGGACAATAACAGGAAATCGCAGCTGTTCTGTAAGACCGTTTACAGAGAAAAGAACCAGATATTCCGTCTTTTAACTGTGTAACTTGCAACAATTATGTGTTGCTTGCAGTTATGAAAAGGTAACAGACATTGATATGAATTGTTAGCTGTTTGGCCAAGTCCTGTTTAACATAAGAACTCGAGTATGCCGATGTTGACAATGCAGCTTGTAATTATATCTATAATAGACAGCAAATCAGAAAGTAAAGTAGCAGATTGTCTAGTTCCCATCAGAATAACGGGTTGTTACTTTCAAATATTTATGTAATGAATCCACAGTTTACGAGAGTGTACTCAAACGAACAGACATCTACTTGTTTTCCACAGTTTACGAGAGTGTACTCAAATGAACAGCCATCTACTTGTTTAAAGCACATGCTCTCATCAGCGCCTTGGATGTCTCGCATCCGTGCCTTTCCTTGTGTATGTGTAGTAATCACGGAACGTGTACGTGGGTTCCTGTGGTGCATTCTAACCAATCTACCGCAATCATAAATAAAAAAATACATCTGCACTAGTAGAGTTTCAAAGCATTGTAAGAATTACTAATGCCATTATAATACAAAATTTTAGTTGAACCTTTTAACGTTTATATGTATAAATATCATTTAACTGCACAGTTCCTGGGTAGAAACAGTACTTGGGTTATAACTGGTGCAATGTGCAATAGAAAGGTATTGGCCAAGGACTAACATTTTGTACAAATTGGTGCAATACAGTAGTCATTCTTGAATACAATTACATCAGGACAAAAACTAAAGAAACCAAACAGCATATTAATTTTTAATCTGATGAGCATTTATTATTTTAATACAATAAAATGGTTAATATGCATATTGATAACATTAACAGTTAAATACATTTTACATATAATCAGCACTGGACTGTTAACAAACCATTGGTCCCAGTTGTTATGCAAGTATGAAAGAGTAAAACCTTAAAATACATTTAAAAACACATTTAAAACTAACTCTGACAACATTCATGTGGCATCCACACATTTCTTTTTATATAAATGTAATTAAACATGTCAATTCACCAGAGATATCAGAGAATATTTGAATTGCTTCTAAATACATACAATTATCACTATCCCATGAAATAAAGCTTACATCTATTACAATATATTACGTTAAGATACGCCAGCAGTTTAAAATTTTTGACAAATACATCAAAAGATCAAATTTGTGTCTTTGAGGCAATGTGAAACACAGGCTTCAAACATCACTTAATAAAGTATTGAATGGGCTTTTCCCGTATTATTCCCATAAAATTCATCTTAACAGATAACCAATGACAACTTCTTGCATTTTATAAATGCTTACACCTAGTTTATATGACAATATACATATGTATGTATTAATGGAATGTAAACCATATTAAACCTGATACAAAATACATCGGGAGTGCACAGCATCTTGCCAAATACTAGTATTCTACAAAATACATTAGAAGAGCACAGTTTCTTGCCAGTATTCCACTTAATACATTGGGAGTGCTCAGTTTCTTGCCAGATATTCTACAAAACAAAACTAAAGCTTATTATCGATAAAAATCATTCAAACAGAAGTTCATACATCAGGTACAGACAATAGAATAAATTATGAGATGAACAAATGTATTCAAAATCACAATTCACTGACTATTACACGTTACTATATGCCTCACCATTATAATGCTGTATTATTTTTCTTATCAGTGTGTCAATGTTGCACATCTGTGACAATGATTTAATAGAATTTTACATTATTACATTATGTAAGAATTAACAATATATGTTTAATTGCCTCTTGGTGAATTAGGTTCGAGTACATGAAGGGACATGCATCTACCAGGTGTAAATAATATATAATTTAGTGGTCACTTAAAGTTAACCATCTTTGTGTTTGGGTGATATTAATAAGAATATTTCTTATATAAAGTATAAAATACTTAATCAAAATGGAGCTAACTAATACATTACTTTTTTTTTAAAAATGGATTATTATTTTGGATTTATTGGTAATTTCAAATGGCAACAAAACAACAACATGTATATATGGAATGAATGTGTAACAACAATTTCAACAGAGTCGGTATAAGTAAAATGTACAGCAATAGTAGATGAAATCCCAATATACTACTTCCAAAACACAGGGTCTCCAAAGCCAAAGAATAATGTAGTACCATTTAATGTAATCAAGTGGGCACTACCTTGGCTGCTTAACATTGTGTAACCGACCATAAATCAATGATGGGCATATGGCAAAATGAACAACTCGCGAGTTTGGATATTTCTGTTGACAATAAGTGTTTGTTTAAGCAATAAGCATTTGTTTAAGCAATTATTAAGTGACCCAGAAACCAAAGAGAACGAATTTTACTATTAACTGAGCAGTTGACATGATTGTGTACTACTTTATGTAATGAAGCTTAGCTACATACCTTGCCTCCAACATCAATAAGGGCAGTACATTGATATGTTACAATATGATACAAAACACAGCAGGCAATAAATACAACTTGAATCCAACATTAAACAATTACCAACACAACAAAAGAGTAAAACAAGAATATTCTAGAAGGGGGGTGTATTTTCATAAACTACATATAATACCACAGTTCTGTTTGAAAAAAAGGAAGATTATATAAACCTTATCATTATAAGTTATTTGCATTCTTTAATATGCTTGTGAGACCCCTTGAAGGAGTAAATGAATGGCTGCTCTCTAATTAGTTCAGATTAGCTGGTTAAACACACATGCACACCTAAATATATATATATACATTTTTAAATATATTGCATAAACCAATTATGATCATTAAAGCAACATCTAGCTAATTTGGTGAAGGAAGACCCCAAACAAATGTCTGGGTAGAACCAATGGCTTACTGCAAGTCAACTAGATGGCCATTCTGCATCAAGTCCTTCACCCGAATGAGACTTGAACCCATGTGGTAAGAGGCAAAACAGTTGGAGCAGTTACTAGTCAGAAACTCTACCATTAGGCCATGGGCGCCCCAACTCTACCATTAGGCCATGGGCGCCCCAACTCTACCATTAGGCCATGGGTGCCCCCAACTCTACCATTATGTTATGTGCGACCCCAAACTCTACCATTAGGCCATGGGTGCCCCCAACTCTACCATTATGTTATGTGCACCCCCAAACTCTACCATTAGGCCATCAGCGCCCCCAACTCTACCATTATGTCATGGGCGCAATCAACTCTACCATTAGGCCATGGGTGCCCCCAAACTCTACCATGATGTCATGGGTGCCCCCAACTCTACCAGTATGCTATGGGGGCTACCCAACTCAACTATTATGCCATGGGTGCCCCAATGTCTACCAGTATGCTATGGGTGCTACCCAACTCAACTATTATGCCATGAGTGCCCCCAAACTCTACCATGATGCCATGGGTGCCCCCAATGTCTACCAGTATGCTATGGGTGCTACCCAACTCAACTATCATGCCATGGGTGCCCCCAAACTCTACCATGATGCCATGGGCGCCCCCAAACTCTACCATGTGCCATGGGTGCCCCCAAACTCTACCAGTATGCTATGGGTGCTACCCAACTCAACTATTATGTCATGGGCGCCCCCAACTTTAAGCATCGCCATGAGAAGATTGCGAGGACGGTAACTTAGGATGTGAATTGGTGAAGTAATACACACAATAATGAGTAAAAGGAGTGTAGAATCAATTGACAATACATCATAACCATGTGATGTAATACTGAGACTTCCATACATCAGACCATTTAATGATTGGGGTTTCAACTTCATGCTAAGTTTGAGTTATCAACTGATTAATTACAAAACAATACAAAAACATAAAGGGAAATAGACAAGAGTATAATACTACTTCCCTCAATAAATTAGTATGGACTCATTTTCTGAGCCGATTTATGATGAAATGGCAATAACTAAAATGATTTTAAGCTAAAATATTTTTTGCAATTATCATTAAATTAATGCATACAGTGTAATTAATTAACATTAAAAAGATCAAGTAAAAAAATATATATTTAAAATAATGAAGGATGGCAACAGTTACAAAATCAGCAACTGGTTAACCAAACGTTTGACCCAGTTAACCTTTTTAAACATTTGACAAAAACATAACCAGTATATTTCATTACTTAGAATAAGATACCACTGTTAGCATAGATCGGTATTCACCAACCATTCTTAAGCCTATGTCATGACTTAAGCCCATGTCACAATTTTCATACCAACACAAATAAGTTTATTTATGAAGTTTCAATGCGATTTTAAGCTCAAAGTAGCAAAGTTAAAGTGAATGTAATAATACAGACATGTAGCTAAATACATAAGGAATATATTTTGGCTTAAAATCCATGACTTGAGCAATTCTTACTTAAGAATGATTGGTGAACATTGGCCTTAGGCCATCATTTTTTGCACTTCCAATTAAGTTTTATTATGCCATTAATGCCTGCTACAACTTAAAGGAATTAAGTAAAGTAGATATTCTTACATTATTTGACAGTAAATGAATGTAAACAAGGAATGATGACGATCACACTGTCAAATAATAAATGCTGAAAATGTACATGGTATTCTATAGAACTGAATGCATGATCACAATTTCACATCTGCATTTCTTTAATAAAATTGCTTACTAGATCACTATGTTTCACCATTCACTCATAAGCATCCCTGACATCAAGAATGTTAGATGGGGAAGGAGAGGGGTTGAACCCGCATGTGGCAACGATGGACTCTGTTTTCATGGTTTATTAAATCTGTGGACTGTGTGTGTCACTTCAAGTAAAATGATTTTGGAAAATACATATTAAAAGTGTTTGTAAATATAAACGTTACCCAACATATTCCATATATAATAATAATAAGGTGCGGTTTACTGAATAACCTCAACTGTAAAACAGGAACAGCATAACTGGTCTCAAACTGGTAAACTGCTGCCATCCCTTAAACAAGCAAATCTATTTATCACATGGACATAACTAGTGAAGGATTTCTGTGATGGATGTAACATTTAAAGTACATCTTGAAACGTCATCTCTTCTATTTCCACAATAACTTTTCCATTTTATCTTCCACTTCAACCTCGTTCAAATTGAACACTCACATATGGCACATGGCTGCCTTTTTTTAAAGACATCTTTAAAGTCCTGTCCATCAGTTTAACACAATTGTTTATAAAATAAAACAATAATCTTTTGTGATTTAAATTAAATAAAATCTCTAGCAAAACCTCTTTGACAAATTATGTTTCCCTAAAAAAAAACAATTGACAGCTTCAAGCTCGATTATTCTGTTAAAATATCTGTGAAAATGTTATTTTTTTTAAACTCTACATCGTCACTTATGCACTTAATTTAGTTGTTGCAAAGATAAATTGAAAAAATACAAAAATTAAAGACCAATGATTTGGAAGTTATATATTTAACTGAACTAAGGCAGCATTTACAGTTTACAAAGTTTCCTCTCAATTTTCTTTTTTTCGGGCATTTGAACTGGTGGACAGTACCATTAATTCTGCTACATCTACTGCAATAATCACCGTCACCCAAAGCTCTTAACCCATCATTTAACATTAAGTTATTTTAAGCAAAGTTTCTTTAAGAAATGATATTATTTGTTCATCATAATCAGAATTCATCATCATCATCTTCTTCATCACTCTGTAGCAGATGGTGTTCGGGGGACCTAAGGGAGATTACTCCAGAGCTTCTGAAAGAGTTGCTTCCCCTGTTTGGTAGCAGCAGTCGATGCTTCCTGGCATTGTGGCAGGCACATATGGTGTAGAGACCTGCCACACAGACTGTCAACCCTACCAGGATCAAAACTGAAACAGATTATCAAGTCATAGAAGTGAAAAATTTCCTTTCTTTTGCAGTACATCATGGACATATTTGCTTCTACTGTTCTACTGTAGTGATTATTGCCATATTTGTGATACACGCATGCACTTTTTATTACCATGTTTGTTTTTAGATTTAACATCCTGCCAAAAATACTTAATTCAAGGACAGATTATGTTCCCTTAAAAGTGTTACTGGCAAAGAGCTGCCTACATTGTGATGGTAAATATCTGTATACGGTAGATCACAAACCTAGTCATACTATTCTGACACCGAGCCACCCAAAAGTCACACTACCATGATAAGATGAGAGTAACAAAGACAGCACCCATCCGGCATGGTTAGTGTCACTAACTTGTAATTCCTCAGCCCCTCATCCCATGGGGTCATGAAGGGAGGTTTTCCGGCAACCTGCAGTACACCAGTGTTTTTACGCTGGCTTAAGTGTGATGTAACAAAAAAAGAAAAAAAGTAAGCTAAACTAAAACTTTTTTGTAGGACCAAAATAGTCTTTACACAAGATTGAAATGAAGGCCTTACTTAAATATGGCTGACACTACTTTATGAGCTACCATGGATTGTATAGTAATACTTGTATATTTGCATTCAAACAATACTTTAAACTGAGTAGGAGTGATAGAAAGTGAGGTGAGAGTGAGATAGAAATTTCAAATAGAAATACAGAGATGGAGATAGATAGATAGAGAGAGAAAGAGAGAGAGAGAGAGAGAGTAAGAGAAAGAGAGAGAGAGAGTAAGAGAAAGAGAGAGTGAAAGAGATAGGCAGGCAGACAGACAGAGAAAGAGAGACACAGAAGGAAAGACTGACAGAGAAGTGTGTTAAGTAAGCAGTTTCACTCACATGAGATGCCAGTGATAGTGTAGGTGATCTCTACAAAGCTGTCTTCCACCAACATATCTAGGACATGGTTCAAGGAGCCATTGTTAGGTGCAGGCTGCAGCTTCAAGATGTGACACATCATCTCATAGATGTCCACAGAGTCAATTGAATCAACAACATACTCCTTCTTGAAAGCTGGACCCACAGCCAGGAAAAAAGGGTGCATATTTTCGTACATGTTTGGGTTGTAACCATGTGCTCCCTCTGTAAGATAAAGTTACAAGTGTGTTTAAAATAAATTATTATAACATTCAGGTCAACCAAGTGTCATTTGATTGATAACTTTTAACATATACTGTAAATTTGTTATGCATTGTCATATCATTTTTTTATATAAAATAACCCACAGGGATAAGTAGATATATATGTTCAAAAACTCTACTCATCCCTGTGAAATAACCAGGAACTGCCTTAGGTGTAATTAGGATATAGTGCACCTACCTGCACTGACAATATTGTACAAGTGAATGTCCATACCTGTCATGACACTTCACAAGAGTCAGGAATTAACTTTTAAGAAGATTACTATGATGATGAAATATTTTATATAATAATTATAGAGTTCCAAAATAAAAATAAGATTTCAGTAGATATCAATGCTTCTAAACAGAGCTATAGCTGACCAGTACATATTCATTGTTTACATTTGTTTTTTCTTACACCAAACCAACACAATTATGGTCATACTGGTGATGTCCAGCTAATTATTGGTGGATGCCAAAGACTTGTGCCTGGGTTCCCCACATGAAGTTCTTGCCTCAATCAGGATTCGAACCCACATGGTGAGGGGCCTAGTTCACTGTTTACAAATTTACTTTAATACAAGCCATCTTGGAATGCAATGATAATTTCACTGTTGACATTTTTTCAACGTTTGATCAATGTTCAACATACTTATTTCATATTTTATAACTGAATCCTTATACATCAATGCATAAACCATGATCATAAATTTAACTTTAGAACCTCAATAGGAATTCCCAATCTGAAAAACGGGATACACACTAGTAAGAAATTTAAAAAAAATTGTCAAGATAAAGGGTTTGAAATTGATAAAACTAATATTGAGAAAGAAGCATGTAACCACTAGAACATCCAGATGATCCTATGTTGCTGCAGTTGCCATTCATAAATATTCTTCCTTAAAATCTTCTTGTCAAGTCTGATACTATGATACATGCTAGCTAACTCATCATGCTACTGTAGTGAATAACTACACTAAACTGTCACATGCAAAGGTTATTTATTAGACCTAATTCATACAACATAGCAGCAAATAGTGAAGATCCTGATCATTTTTTGATAAGCACTATTTGCCTGGGCTTGATTAATAATTAGCAAGCCAAGAGTTGTGGAACTGGTCCATATTTTTTGCTATTTTTGAACCCTTTCACAGGGATGGACATACTTTTTTTGATTATTGAAGCGTTATTTTTTGCTATCATTGTGCCTTCAGCTGCTGCTACTATGATGGGAGCTATCCGGTCGTTGTTGTCATAGTGAAGATCTTGCAGCTCTCTATGTCCCTTCATATATACTTGGATGCTAGGCACTTTATTCAGCTGCTCATGAACCTTTTCTGTCATACCTGGAGTCATAAATTACTAACAATTTTAATACAAGTAGTCAAAAATACCACTTCACAGACACATAAAGTAGGTTGTTTCTTAAAGTTAACTTAAATATAAATGTTTGAAAGAATAATATTGAATAATCCTTGTGTACATTTTCAAGTTTTACTATCAGTGTCGAATCACAGTTGTTATTTCTCATCATATAATTATATGTACCTGCATCCAAATCTAAACTCAATAAAAAAATTCTAATTGGTCATTCTAAAAAGTGGCTTTGAAAAGAAATTTTGTATGAATTCTTCTTTTTACATGTCTCATTAATTGCCATTTTTAATTGCTATTTTTGCATTCAGAATCACTCAACTGTTGCCAAGTATTTATTTCAACTTTTTCACAAGTTAAAGCTGTGAAAGTAAGTTACAAACAGCATTATGCACATGTTTGTTTTTATAACGTTTTGATATAACTTTGATATTTCCCTAGAATTGATTTCAACTGTCAGGAAAGTTGTATAAAACATTGAGTATTTTATGAAATTATGATTACCCGTTATTTCTTTTTTAAACATATTTTCTGAAATCTGTCAATTGGAGTACAGCAACTACATATGTAATTAGCACTTTTGCTCAATGTATAAAGAGCTGTAAATGTTATTTGTATACCTCCACAATGTATGTGGTGGAGAAAATAAGTGGTCTAAAAGCTAACTGTTTTGTTTTTTTTTCATAATGAAAATACTTAATTCCTATTTCTTAACCCACTTAAGCGTTAGTAACAAACTCACCTTCATTAGGATAGATGTGAAGAACTACGGAATTTTGAAAATTTGAACCGGTGTTAAAATAACTCAAGTTGACATGTTCGTCCAAAGCAATATAATTGGTGACTTTTGCGAATCCATGATCTGCTGTTAAGATGATGTTCATACTCTCCTGTAGTCCATGAGCCTTCAATTCCTGCATCAGATAGCCGAGGACACTGTTGAGCTCTCCTTTGATAAAGTTTCTCACTTCATCTGAATCGGGGCCATATTCATGAGCAATTTCATCCGGTTCATTAAAGTATAACAGTCCTAAATTTATAGGTTCCTTTTCCTCTGTGAACCACTTAATAAGATAGTCAACTCTTTCTGTAAAGTTCATTACAGTAAAGGCGTTTGCATTAGGAACAACTTTGTCTGGCCCGATACACTTAACACGACCAATTCCACTAGGCCAAAGTACTGATCCTGATCTACGACCTTGACCTGCTTTGTTATTGGTCACATAGATGGGCTCCGCTCCAACATCATACCACAGAGGATCTAGATTGTCTCTCACAGTGTCATAGAAAAAATTTGTTTTTAAATTAGGGTCATAGAATCTGTTGTGAACAACACCATGGGACTCTGGATACAACCCTGTTATCAAACTATAGTGATTTGGATAAGTAACAGATGGGAAAACATTCTTCACAGACTTAACACGCACTCCATTTTTCTTGAAATAGTTAAAGTTTGGTACCTCTTTTTCTGGTATTTGTTCCAAATAGTTGTGCCTGAATCCATCCATTGAAATAAGAATCAATTTTGGCAATCCAGTACAACTGACTACTTCCATGAATACATACATCACTAGTAGTGACATAAAAACTACAGAACCAGTCCACGGTTTGCTGAGGCCCCTCATGGTAAAAGGTGCTCTTGTGTTCGGTATTTATATCTCTTTTAATTAGATGACAGTGGTGCTTGCTTTAAATGGTTTCTCCTGTAAAAAAGTAATAAATAAAAAGTTATGTCTATGATAACCAGAAAATTGTCAAACAGTATTGCACATATAAAGTAATAAGATGACCCTGGTTTCTATCAATAAAAAAAATATTAATTAATTTACTCACATACCCATAATTAGGTTCTTAGTATTGCACGTACTGTAATGCTTTAAAGGTATAAAAAGATTAACTATCTTTTAATTGATCCCTTTATCTTAATGTTGCATTCCAGGATGACCCACCAATTTAGACACTAAAACCATAACATGGTAAAACTTTACACAGCAGTCACAGTTTAAGAAAGATCAATACTAGAGTAGGTTTTATGAGTACACCTGAACACATCAGTTTCAACAAATGCTGTAGTCTGCTGACAAAATGGCGCTATGACGTCACACATACAATTAGCACTAGTTTGTTTTTTGTTTGTAAGGCAGGTACGCAGGTCATTTGGTAAATGTTTTTGAATTATTCTGTCATGTTAATTGCCTGCATTCAAATGCATGCATGTCCATTTTTCTACAGATTTATGCAGTGTGTTAAGAGTACTGAAGTAAACGGAAGTCAATGTACCTTTTTGCAGTAAGGAGGTTTGTCAAATGTAATAATAATAATGAAAATTAGAACCTTGACTCAATTAGGAAGATATTGATGAAGTTCAGTCTAATTATCCTGAGCTTGCATTTGGGTAAATACATAATAGTTCTCATAGCACCCTATTTACAGGTTATTAAACATTTAAATTTTTCGAAGCTCAGTTAAAATGCCTTCATCCGCACGTGCATTAAGCATTGCTTCCATTTTCAACATAGTGTTGTTTGAAAATAGAACATGTCACTGATTGGGCATGATCCCCGCCATTCATTAAATGGGTGTGGCTTTATTGTCAATCAAGGGATTACAGTTTGTGACAGTTGCTTTCTTACACCAGTAGGATTGGGCAGGAAATTATCGACGTGACCAATGAACACTCGGTACGCTCAATTGATGGGCAGTGATCTGTTCTGATTAGCTGCACACACGCACTCACAGGTGATGGTCGCTTGCAGTAGGTTATATTGCAGTAATCGAATGATGAGCTGGTAGCCACTGGGGCAGTCTTTAGGAGTGAGATTAAGTCTGTTGGGAACATCAAAGCAGGAGAATTGATGTGCTCAACGTGAGACAGACCCCGGATATCCGGGTCCCCTGGGAAAGATCACAAGTCTGAATGCAAAGCTGATAATGACCTGTATGCACAATGAGTGGACATTCTCACTTACAAGACAGAACAGTCCCAAAATATTACTATATACAATTAAGCTGCAGTGTCCCAGTGGATCTACCCAGACATTTTTTTTCTCTACCAAAAATAGCTGAACTTTGCCATTATTACTATATATTGATATGGTGTGGTGTAACAAAAAACAAACTGGAACAAGCAGTGGTGTATAATTTTAACTCAGATGACAGGTTATCTAATGAAGCACTTGAATATTGTAATCCTACTTGCTTATGTTATTATAAAAATTAAACATAAGAAAATGTTCAGAAATATTTTCCCCGTGAAATTCAAATATATCTGCTTAAGCAAAATATTGTTTCAAAATATTTTTAAATGATACAAGTATGCTTGAATAAAAGTGCATAAAAGTGACAAATTGTCACATTCTACCCAATCCGATTTTTATAAGTGCTTCTTAATAGTGTGATCTTCTTAATAGTGTGATCATAAATCTAAGTCTCAGGATGAAAAACAACAACAGAATACACACACACACACACACCCACACACATGTGTGCGTGTGTGAGTTTTATATGTTGGGTTAAGACAATAAATAAGAATCATTTAATTTGTTAGTATGCTTATACAGTTATAAAATGGTATACTTTATGCAAATGACAATTTCAGGTAATATGAGCATCATAATACATCTTCAAGTAATTATCTTTGCTCAGTTTTAATTAAATATTGCAGTGCAGATAGGCACTTCCAACACCCTTGCTGTTGGGTTAACCCTTTAGCGACGTGGTTGAGTGTCTGCCTACAGATCTGAAGGTCTCGGGTTCAAATCCCATTCAGGGACAGGATTATTTTCTCATCTCAGGTTTACTTTAATGGTGTCAGAAGTAAACGGAAGCCTGGTGTGGCTGTCCTGAGATAGGCTTAGGTCCAGAAAAAGTAAAGAGGGAGGAGTGTAGTGCAGATAGGCACTTCGAACAGCCTTGCTGTTTGGTTAACCCTTCAGCGACGTGGTTGAGTGTCAGCCTACTGATCTGAAGGTCCTGGGTTCGAATCCCTGTTTAGGACGGGATTATTTTCTCCCCTCAGATTTACTTTAATATTTAAATGGCAATAGGTTGGCTGTGATTTAAAAAAAATCAACTCTAAATGCTGAACAGTAGATTTATTTGGCATGTCAAGTCAAATACGAGTACTACTGTTCACCATAGCAGTGTGCCACTGTGTACCATAGAAGTATGCCCTTGAGTTTAACAATGTCTGTATCTGTTTATTTACGTAGGAAGGGCCACTGCTGGCACATGTACACCTTAGTAAACAGTTCACTTAACATATTTTGCCCATTTATGTCACAAAAGCATAAAACCTCTGTCTCTATATCGTCTATATAGAAGAAAAGGACTCAGTCACAGTCGACTGTTTGTTTAATGTGCATTTTTTATTATTTACGAGACACTATTATTTGGCCATTGAAAAAAAACACAATTGTTACGGTACGAAGTTTACTTGTCCGAAGCGAAAGCACACACACGCAACATAGAAACAGTATTTTTCTTAACAATCGATGACAAACCCACGACAACATTATCTTGTTGTTGATCTCTTGCGTTATTATAAAGACTCGATAATGTATTATCATAAAAAAAATCGTCTAATTTAAATTAATCAGGAGTTTTCGTTTAGAAACCAAGCTTACTGTGTTGACAAATATGACGTCATCGGACTTTTTATTGAATTGCTTAGTAGATAGTCGAAAAGTATGTGTTTAATGCTGGGAAAAGATCTTTATTAGATCTGATGCATTGCTTATCTTAACAATCTCTTACATCCGTAAAGGTGATTAGGAAAATAAAAATAAAAATCTGTACACTCTGTTACAATCGGAAAGCTTCAATAATTTACAAAGGTTTACTTACTTCCAAGCTTTTGCGATTAACTCCAACGACACGGAAAATGTCGGAATTACCCGACTCAATAACGGACGTTAACGAGATTGGCCGAGCTTCCTTAGCTACCAAACAAATATGGCTGACACAAGCCAAACTGTAAGTATAAATCGAGATTTTTTTATTAATTTATTGTCGTACATTTTTACAGTAATATTATTTTAAGGTTGATACAAGCATTTATCATTTAGGCTACACGATTATGTATTAATAATGAATAAAAGACATGTTTTAAATATAAAGCTAACGTTGAAATCCATTGCAGGTGGTTGTTCATATTTTTCAACAGTTTGAGTTAAGAAGTCTTTTAGATTCTCGCCTTGTTTATTTGTATTTAGGACACAGCCCCAGTGGCTGAGTCAGGGCTTCCCCAAGAACGCAGCATAACAGAGGCGGTTAGTGTAACCGATCTGTCCAAAGGATCAGCAGATATGGAACGCCTGTTTAAGAAGATTGATTATGATCCCTACAATGAAGATGAGGTATTTTAACATTTTCAGAGTAAAAATTATAATTCTCTGTTAAATAATTTAATGTGTTATTTTGCTGCCTTCTGTTTTCAGAAGGAACCTGCACTTTTTGTATTTAACTTGTAATTATAGTAGTGTCTCCTTATTTTAAATAAGATTTATTTTCCCATAGAAGCCCACTAGAATTGATATAACTTAACTGCCCTGTGTGCTAAGGTGCATGTTACAATGGCAATTTTTTTACTTGCTGGTGTGTGTATGTAAAAATAAAATGGGAGGTCGTATGTGTGTTGGAACTACCAGTATGAAACTATAAAGAGAAACATTCTTGTTGCCGATCTATTCCAGCAATAGATATGGACCAGATATACAGATACTGACTGATATTGACTGTTTTTGTTCACTTTTATTTTGTTTTAAATTTAGGAGTTATAAGTCAGTTGAGGTTTACAACTTAATGTACAACATATGTTTATTCAGCTTTGCATACACATGTGCTAAAAATATATATTTTTTTATTTAAGTAAATGTAAATAAAATTCATCACTCTGTGTTTATTTACAGTTAAGAAAACTTATTCTAATTTATATTTTGGCATTAAGAACATGATTTTGATGATTGTTTTGTTAGCAATGATTTATGTGTTCTTGTTTTCCAATTAAGAACTGTTTGACTAGTTTACCTATGTCTTAAGATTCGTATTTAAAATAGTTTGAGATTATTTATCAATGTGTCTTATTTCAGACTGAGCTCCGTTTCATGTTGTCTAAACCAACCTGCTTTATTGTAATTGGAAAACCAGGCTCTGGAAAAACAACTCTTGCAAAAAGACTTGCCCAAGAATGGCATTGTGAACTTCTTCATCGTAAGTATTTGTTGAAAATGTATGAGAGGAAAGGTTGTAAAAATGTTAACTCTGGATAAGAGTATTATATTTAAAATGTAAGTTTATAACTATAAAACATACACATATAAAACATTATAACAGTTCTGTGTATCTTTTACAAAGGGACCTAAGTGTAATACATATTAATATTATTTTTTTAAAATTATTCAACAACAAAATGCCAGTATCATTTTGAAATTAAACACATATAACATATCATATAGATTAACATATTGTACTTTAGACTTCATATAATATGTTACTTGTATGTTTGTGTAAATTTAATTTCAGCCACTGCACTACTGCAGCAGAATATTGACATGCAGACAGAGTTTGGTATTAAGTGTACAGAGATACTTTTAAAAGGAGAGGCAATATCTGAGGAGATGGTGATTAATATGATCGAAAAGAAGATCAATTCTCCGGAAGTTGCTCACCATGGTGAGCATATATTTCATATTTAGTCAGTTGTTCTAAACCAAGAGGACTGTCTTAACAAGAATTTTAAGTGTTATTCAAGTATTATTATAAGCTACTGCTATTGAGTACTGATTGCAATATATACCCTTTCTTTCACAAATTGTTATCTATTTATAGTCCATGTTCTATTTAATGGAGGGCATTTTTTCCTGTAGTTTCTCTCCAAGCTTTCCTGTCTATAGCATAAGCTGCTGTGTGGTTTAGTCTTAGTTATGAAATTTTGGAAGAAGTCAATATAGTATACTAATACATTGCAATATAACAAGTGCTTTTTATGTGATGTGTAGGTTATGTACTGGATGATTTCCCTACATTGTCTGAGGAGAACCTGACTGTCACTGATCAGTTGGAGCTGATCAGAAACTGGAAACTTAAACCTGACTTCATCATCAACCTAAAGGTAGGTTCACATTCTAGACTTGAAATATATTTTCTACACCAACTATTTTATGTTTGCTATGTTTTGTAGGATATAGTTATTATGAAAAGTGCTTTTTTTTCTAGACATATCCCCCTGTGTTATTGGTAGGATATAATTATTACAAAAAAGTGTCCCTGTTTCTGGAGATGTTGCTTGTAATGTCAATACAATCCATTTGTGATACTTTAAATCACCACCATACAGGCAGAATCGTTCGTTAAAATAATAAAATTTGTAATATCATTACTAGCATGACTGTTCGATCATTGATATGCTGTATATAATTCTTTCATTGTCCTAATGTTGAAACTTGCTGCTAATATTGAGTTATAATGGAATTTAAAGACAGATTAAAATGTGCAGTGTAGATTCTATCTGGCTTATACTCAATTTTTACACAATATCTCGTCAATAACAAGCAGTGAACATTGCATGTTAGCTGTTTGTCACTATTTTTATTGGAGTTTCTTTCAACACAAAAGAAGGTAGCTGTTTTCACTTGCCGAGGTAAGAAAACCTGTGATGTGCACCTGTTATCATTAAACTGCAGCCATTTTATAAATTAAATGTTTTTAGAGGCTGTGATTGTCATTGGATCAAGCCTGAAAATCTGATGCATGGTGATTTGAATGATTGTAACAATTATGCGTTCAGATACTGGTAGATAGAAAAAAATGATGGTACCTGCCTCAGCATTCATAATGGCTAGTACATTTGTAATATGATGATTAAAAGTTATTCACTTGGACTATAGCAAAATTGCATTCATTGCACTGTTATCATCTTTTGTGTAGGGTGGTAGTGTCCTGGTCTACAGAATATTTCCACTTGTATTCAGTAAACAGAAGTTTTATTCCTGCATGATTACTTACGTCCTTTTTCATCAAAGTATCTCAGCAATCAATTTATTCTCTCTTCCTTTTACTATCTGATTCATCAGGACTTATTTATTTATCTTCTTACAAATTATTCATTTAAAATGTTGATTCAAAGTATTACAATTGGACTAGAGCAAATTTGCATTCACTGCCATGTTAAAGCATAGCTAGAACAATGTATGAATTGGTCTGCCAGATACAAAAACCCCAATGCTGTGAACACTGAGCCAAACACCGGTGTTAGGTATTTGTTAAAGCACAGAATTATTGTGTTTTAAAGGATCTGAATGGCCTTTAACAGTATTTGTTTCCCATTGTTTTTTATTTTTACTGTTTTCCCTTTATTGGCAGATCCCAGACAAGGACCTAGAGAGAAGACGTGTGGGACAGAAAGTTGATCCAGTCACTGGGGACATATACACAGAGGATGTTTATAACCCAGAAAAACCTGTCAAAGAGGTAGGAACTATATGTTCTAGTATTTTTGTTGTAGTCAGTTGAATTTGCCTTCAGTAAGTGGCAATAGAGCACAGAAGAAATATAGCCATGTACATGCACTTAGAAATTTGCTTCACAACTCAATCATTTTTGAGCATTAATAAATTTTAAAGACCTTTTGAATATCTCAGGTTAAAAAGTTGAAGATTTGTTCAGCAAACAATTTTCCTTAAAAAATCAGATGCAGTCATAGAGAAGTTCTTTATTTTCTTTTTTATTTGACTAGATGCTTATACAATCTCTCGAATAACCAAATATATACAGCTTTGTTATTATTTGGCATTTAAATATGTTTCACTAACATGAAATAATGCTTTTGCAAAAATATGCCGCACAATCCTCAAATGTTTTCTATAATTTTAATTGTTTTTGCCTTTTTCAATATAACATGGAGCCAAAGTAAATTGATGCATCGAGGCCTACTAAACAGATATTCCGTTTGCTCCTCCTTATTGACTCTTATTCTTTTAAGAAAGAATCTGCCCTGCGTAAGTCCTGTAGCTGTGTATCAGCATTAAGCTGACATGCTGAAATATTTTGGGAATACTAGGCCTATATATGTACAGTGAAAACAATTTATTAATTGTCTAGGAATTGTCATGTTTCTGTTCTGATTACAGTCTGACAAGGATGGAGAGGAGGAAGGAGAAGAGGAAGAAGAGGAGGCAGAGGAAGAAGAGACTCCAAATGAGGTAGGTGTTATCACAGATAAATTAAAAGCATTCTGAATATATGATGTTAAATACAATAAACATAGCCACATTTATTTATGCACATGAAAATTTAACTTATTAGTGTCCAAATCAATATTTTTGCCCATTAGTGGTATGGCCATGCTTCTCGTAACAATTGTACCAACACCATTATAAACATGGATATTCCAAGCGCCCTGTGGGCGTGGAAGACCTAGAAAATCATGGTCTGATTGCATCAAGACCGATTTAAGTGTATGTGGTATGGGCAATACCAGTCCACACAAGAGGAACGAATGGAAAGCTGGTGTTAGACGTTCAAGCCGCCTGCTGCCTACCTCAGTATCTGGGACACCGGAAGCAGATGACAAATAAACTCAGGATATGATGATGATGATTATAGTTATATTGTCAAGCATCTCCAAACTAATTATTGATCTTTCCAAAATTAATCAATGAATTAAGTTCTCTCATAAGATTGCAGTTGACCACTTATCAGCTACAACACCAACAGATCAACATGTACATTGTTTACTTATTCTGGCTCTCAATAAATTCAACAGTTGTTCAGGGCTCATTTTGATGTGCAACAGGGCTAGATCTTGTACTTGGTTAGCATGCTATGTGTGCTTTGGTTGTTTTAGGAATTTGTTCAAGCTATAGCCCACAAATGCAAATCTGACCTATGATTACTAAAACTTTAAACATTGTTAAATTGCACCAGAATTTAACTTGATCACTTCCTCACGAGTGAGTCTTAAGGTAGAAAGTACCTCCCTTATACTATTTGCTTAGGCTTTCTTAGAACTGCAAAGTCTTATTTTGTCTAAGAAATGTATCACTTTCTTTATCAATCCAATGTGTTATGGAGGTGTCTCACAATTTTGTATTTAAGTCACATGGAAATATGGCCTAATCACTTGGCTTCTTTTGGTAAACACATGTTATGTGTTGCTTTTCTTCTTGATTTCATCAGTTGATGCTATCATGCCATAGAAATGCACCTTGACTTTTATTGTATGATGTGCTCACATAGTTTCATAATGACTAAGTGGGGAAATGATATTTAAGGTCAGACAGTGAGAGAGATGTAACGTGACAAGTTTACACCTTATGTTATCAGTGGTGCATTACAAAATAACACCACCGACAGTGTGAGGGGAAATGCTGTCAGAGACATTAAAAACTAGGGATGTCAAAGGATACTATATTTGGTATCCGGATATCCGTCAAACGATCCGAACGGATATCCGGATATAAATCTTAGTTAATTCTGATGTTGCAGTCGGATGTGTGGAGGGTTACTAACGTTTCCATTGACATAATTAAATCATCATTTTAATGGAAATAATTAAATCAAATTTTCCATAGGCATAGGCACTTCATCATTTTAATAATTAATGAAATACGAACAATAAACGTTTAGTAATTTTAATTCACAATAAAATGAATACATCAAACATATATCTGATCAAAGAAAACATGCGTACATGCGTCACATCAACTTGCAGATCACTGTGATCGAATGAAAACATAATAAATTCATCAATTCATTTATACAATCCAAACGGACTTAATTAAACATGAGTAACTGATTTTTGCCGACAAACCTGTTAATTGTCTACATAATTGTAGCTCTATCTCTTCTTAATAAAGCCGAACTAACAAAATTAAAGATAATAATCCTTAATCAAAAAGAATAAATAAGTAATAGCTTCAAACAATGGCTGTTAATTGGCAAATTATTATACATAAGCTTTAGCACATTTCTAAAACTGTGATGTTTATTAAGAAAATTAAAGATAGTATTCGCTAAACAAAATGGATCAGTAGAAGCTTCGAACGTTGGCGGCTAATTAGCATGTTATTATACATACCATCATGCTTTAGCACATTTCTAAAACTGTGAAGCCAAATATACAATACTGCGTGTCACCTGTCACCACCTGTCGATAATCCGTTACGCCTGCGTATGTGTGAATGCACACTAACACGACAGCAAAAAGATAACTTAGCAAAATGGCCAAAACATTTAATTAAATGTTTAAAATATTTCATTTTTAAGCGAATATCCGGATACCAAAGTCGATTCGGATATCCGACGATTCGGACGGATATCCGGATATCCGTTGACATCCCTATTAAAAACTATACATACTTTACAGTTTTTAACTTTTTTTTTCAAAGCTTTCATTATGAAATCTTCAGGATACATATAAATAGTTTAGGCCTTTAAATTTTGTTATCTACTAGGGCCGGAACTGGATAAAAAGAACCTACAAGGCAGTAAGCTGACAGTTTTTATTTTCCTGCATATAAGAGACACTTATACAAGGCAGTGAAAGGTTTTAGTCAACAACTTCTATTAAAAATTTAATATACCTAAATTTGATGGTAAAACACACTGAAAAGCTAGTATGGCTTTATTGTTTGGAAATTGAACTTGACAGTTGCATATTGTGTTTTGCAAGGATGAGGAAATGGTGCCTGAACTGCCGCAAGATGTTTTGGAGAGGATAATTGTGCGACCAGAAGATCTGCCAGACCAGGTGGAGAAAAACATACGCAAATATAAAGTGAACATTCTCCGAATCTTAGAGGTGAGTTGTGAGGCAGTATTACTAGTTGTCATAGGCTGTTGTACAGTAGTACTAGGTGTCGTGGGTCATGGGACAGTAGTACAAGTTGTTATGGGTCATGGGACAGTAGTACTAGTTGTCATGGGTCAAGGGACAGTAGTACAAGTTGTTATGGGTCATAGGACAGTAGTACTAGTTGTCATGGGTCAAGGGACAGTAGTACTAGTTGTCATGGGTCAAGGGACAGTAGTACTAGTTGTCATGGGTCATGAGACAGTAGTACTAGTTGTTATTGGTCATGGGACAAAAGTACTAGTTGTTATGGGTCATAGGACAGTAGTACTAGTTGTCATGGGTCAAGGGACAGTAGTACTAGTTGTCATGGGTCATGAGACAGTAGTACTAGTTGTCATGGGTCATGAGACAGTAGTACTAATTGTTATTGGTCATGGGACAAAAGTACTAGTTGTTATGGGTCATGGGACAGTAGTACTAGTTGTTATGGGTCATGGGACAGTAGTACTAGTTGTTATTGGTCATGAGACAGTAGTACTAGTTGTTATTGGTCATGGGACAAAAGTACTAGTTGTTATGGGTCATGGGACAGTAGTACTAGTTGTTATTGGTCATGAGACAGTAGTACTAGTTGTTATTGTTCATAGGACAGTAGTACTAGTTGTTATTGGTCATGAGACAAAAGTACTAGTTGTTATGGGTCATGGGACAGTAGTACTAGTTGTCATGGGTCATGAGACAGTAGTACTAATTGTTATTGGTCATGGGACAAAAGTACTAGTTGTTATGGGTCATGGGACAGTAGTACTAGTTGTTATGGGTCATGGGACAGTAGTACTAGTTGTTATGGGTCATGGGACAGTAGTACTAGTTGTTATTGGTCATGGGACAAAAATACTAGTTGTTATTGGTCATGGGACAGTAGTACTAGTTGTTATGGGTCATGGGACAGTAGTACTAGTTGTTATTGGTCATGGGACAGTAGTACTAGTTGTTATGGGTCATGGGACAGTAGTACTAGTTGTTATTGGTCATGGGACAGTAGTACTAGGTGTTATTGGTCATGGGACAGTAGTACTAGTTGTTATGGGTCATGGGACAGTAGTACTAGTTGTTATTGGTCATGGGACAGTAGTACTAGTTGTTATTGGTCATGGGACAGTAGTACTAGTTGTTATGGGTCATGGGACAGTAGTACTAGTTGTTATGGGTCATGGGACAGTAGTACTAGTTGTTATTGGTCATGGGACAGTAGTACTAGTTGTTATTGGTCATGGGACAGTAGTACTAGTTGTTATGGGTCATGGGACAGTAGTACTAGTTGTTATTGGTCATGGGACAGTAGTACTAGTTGTTATGGGTCATGGGACAGTTGTACTAGTTGTTATGGGTCATGGGACAGTAGTACTAGTTGTTATGGGTCATGGGACAGTAGTACTAGTTGTTATGGGTCATGGGACAGTAGTACTAGTTGTTATTGGTCATGGGACAGTAGTACTAGTTGTTATGGGTCATGGGACAGTAGTACTAGTTGTTATGGGTCATGGGACAGTAGTACTAGTTGTTATTGGTCATGGGACAGTAGTACTAGTTGTTATGGGTCATGGGACAGTTGTACTAGTTGTTATTGGTCATGGGACAGTAGTACTAGTTGTTATGGGTCATGGGACAGTAGTACTAGTTGTTATTGGTCATGGGACAGTAGTACTAGGTGTTATTGGTCATGGGACAGTAGTACTAGTTGTTATTGGTCATGGGACAGTAGTACTAGTTGTTATGGGTCATGGGACAGTAGTACTAGTTGTTATTGGTCATGGGACAGTAGTACTAGTTGTTATGGGTCATGGGACAGTAGTACTAGGTGTCGTGGGTCAAGGGACAGTAGTGCTAGGTGTCGTGGGTCAAGGGACAGTAGTACTAGTTGTTATTGGTCATGGGACAAAAGTACTAGTTGTTATGGGTCATGGGACAGTAGTACTGGTTGTTATGGGTCATGGGACAGTAGTACTAGTTGTTATGGGTCATGGGACAGTAGTACTAGGTGTCATGGGTCATGGGACAGTAGTACTAGGTGTCGTGGGTCAAGAGACAGTAGTGCTAGGTGTTGTGGGTCATGGGACAGTAGTACTAGTTGTTATGGGTCATGGGACAGTAGTACTAGGTGTCGTGGGTCAAGGGACAGTAGTGCTAGTTGTTGTGGGTCATATATAAGCAAATATCAAAATAATATTTAGTCTTGTAGTCAGCATTTTTTTATTTGAATTCAAGTAAAAATAGTTCAAGAAAATACTTACAGCAGCCTTGTTCACTATGTGTGGTTTGTATCCCTGTAGGAATACATGGCTGACCATGACCAGCAGTACCTGATAGAGATGGATGCCAACCAGACACCACCAACACTTTTCAAGGTGAGCTGACAGTCCTGTATTGGGCCAGGTCATGCTTTGGATATAAACACGAAGTAGTATTTACATTTCTGATTTTTCCATAATTAAATAGTATCATTTTAAAAGTAGAACAATATAGTATAAACAGTATGATTATCATTTTCATTATAATACACTGGTGGAGTTGTGATGTTATTTCTTTGTTAAGAAACAATGCTTTTAGAATCAAAATGTTGTAAGCATAAACATTACCTTGTAGTTTGTTTGTCTTTCTATAAATAGAAACATAAAAATATAATGTTAAGACAAATCAAACATTCTTCCCTTCTATTTCTAATGTAATCCATCTGCCTATCTGTTACTGTCTGTGTAGCAACTGATGCAGCGGTTAAACTGCTTTGTGCTGCGACCTGCAGCTGTGCCATCACGGATCCATGACCCAGAGGAGGAAGAGATTCCTGATGAAATTGAGACAGAGGAGTTGATGAGGATGTTGGCACCCAAACAGATGGTGGCACCCAGGTTTAGGTGGCGTCGAAGCAAGTTTCTCCGTAACTGTCCAGTGGCTCTGCAAGAAGGCAACATCATCCCCGGCAAACCTGACTTGGCAGTGAGGTGAGTGTGGTATAAGTAGTCGGGGAATATTGTATAATCAGTTGCATTAGTGAGTTATGGGCAGTTAGCTGAGGTGAGTATAAATAGTAAAGTGATTTTGTATAGGTTAGGTGAGTGAGATATGGACAGTAAGGTGAGGGAGGTATGGGCAGTTAGCTGAGGGAGGTATGTGCAGTTAGGTGAGGGAGGTATGGGCAGTAAGGTGAGGGAGGTATGGGCAGTTAGCTGAGGAAGGTATGTGCAGTTAGGTGAGTGTGGTATAGGCTGTTATGTGAGTGAGGTATGGGCAGTTAGGTAAGTGTGGAAAGGGCAGTTAGGTGAGTGTGGTATGGGCAGTTAGGTGAGTGTGGTATGGGCAGTTAGGTGAGTGTGGTATGGGCAGTTAGGTGAGTGAGGTATGGGCAGTTAGGTGAGTATGGTATGGGCAGTTAGGTGAGTGTGGTATGGGCAGTTAGGTGAGTGAGGTATGGGCAGTTAGGTAAGTGAGGTATGGGCAGTTAGGTGAGTGTGGTATGGGCAGTTAGGTGAGTGTGGTATGGGCAGTTAGGTGAGTGAGGTATGGGCAGTTAGGTGAATGAGGTATGGGTTATTATTTTATAAGGACATTTAGAACTGTATATCATTGATTGGAAATCATGTGATATTGACTGCAGAAAAAAACAACAGTATGTTTTTGTCAACTTTATCAGAGATCTATTTTTGTAGAAGGAAGTTCTACAATTCACTTTATTTACAGTATAGGTAGCAGTTTACTTTATTTACTATATAGGTAAGTGTTAAAGTTGATTTCCTTCACAGCATGATAAATAAGATAAGATTGAGATGAGGAAGGACAACATTATTTTGTAACATTTAATATCTATTCATTAGAAAATATAATCATTGTACAGGATGTTTAAAATACTTTTTCAGCTTTCTGGACAAGATGTATTGCCTGTCGAGCCCTGAAGCCATGGAGAAATTCCTGAAGAATCCCCGACCCTATCTCCTGCCCCCTCAGCCTAGGCCTCCCTGTAAAATCTCGGTGCTTGGGGCACCCTTCTCAGGCAAAACCTCCTTCTGCCATCTTCTGGCACAGAAATATGGAGCAAAGGTAATCCTTTTATGGTTTCCATTTTGATCAACAGTAGCTGAACCCAGTCTTCATTGTCATAGCCAGAACAGACAATTAAGACTGAATTTATAAGATCTGGGGTGGGTGGACTGAACTAGGTCCAAATGTACTTGGCCGACCTGCAGTAGTTGAGGATCCTGCCTGACTTACCCTCTCGGCAGCTGATACTATGGATGGGAAAGCTTGGAGAGTAGCAAAGCAAAAAAGTTTCATCCACTTAATGTATCATGGACTATAACTGCTGCTGCTGCAGACAATAAACATAATGATGATGATGATGATGATGATGATGATGATGATTACCATGGCTATTTTTGCTAAGCTTTTGAGATATCAATTGATGAATCCTATGAATTAAGTGTATTATTTGTTTATCTATCATGTCTTGGCCTTTTCTCCTATTTGCTGCATTTGTTTTCTTCTCGTAGACTTCAGCTGGAACAAAACAAGCTGGAAACTTGTGCTTTCTGTGGCTGTTCATGAGTTTGGAATTGCTATGCTTGACGATATGGCTGCTTTCCTTATATTGTGCTGGCTCAACTTGACCTTATTTGACTTTAACTTTGCTTTACATGATCTTGTCTTTTGCTCATACTAGATTATGTACATTACATTTGACCATGTGAATGATTTATATGACCTTGCTTAATCTTTTGATCAATGAAACTGACCTTGACCAAATTGTTTGACCTTGTATAGGTGTTGGAAATGGACAAGCTAATCCAGCCACGACTTGAAGTGGAGAGAAAGAAGACAATGGAGACAACTCGTAAAGATGCCACTGAGGTAGCCATTAATCAGGTCAAGGCTAAAATCAAGGAGCAGCTTGAAGCTGAGCAGGCAGCCAGGGAGGCCGCTGAAGGTGAGAGGTCAGGGTCAGCTGGGGATTGTGGGTGGTGGTAATGAAGGTTAATGGTCATTGAAGGGTAAGCTGGTCATTGTGGCTGGTTGTTGGGGTGAGAGAGGTCAATGCTGGGTCAGCTTGGGATTGTTGGGGGGTTGGTGGGGTGGTGGTGGTGGGGGTGGTGGTTATACTGAATGTCCTATTCACCTGCCATTGTTAAAGTTAAAGTTTAAACATTTTTTTTTTCATTGTTTTTTCTAACCAGAATGATTATTTTATTGAAGTACAATAAACTGTGAGAGAATTTTCAACCTTTCTTAGAAGTAAACGTACTGAATTTTTACATATTTGTCATACGTTTATCATGAATGAATTTCTCGTTTGTAACCTGTGCAACCATTATTTCACATATAATGGAATGTAACGATGCAGAAACAATCTATGGAAATGAACAATTTGTTTGCATGACTATTAATGAGGTTGCCAGTATGTGATCTGAAGGTGCAGCTTCATTTAAAGGAATTAAAATTGTTTAGAAAATAAAACAAGTCAAGAAAAATACTTCAATTTTTAAATCTTTGCATTAATTTTTCATGTATTGTATTTTACTTCATAAAACATGTTTTATCTGAACTTTGCAGTATATTATGATAAAATGACTGTAGACATCTTCCTTGTTTTGTTGTTCTGTGTTTGTGTAATGTTTAATAATTCTTACATCTTGTTTTGTAACAAGTTTTTGTCTTGTTAAAAAGAATCTCAGAATTGAAGTGTGCTAATAAATAGAATAATTGCCAATGTCAAGACACAGCATGGCACTACATTCTGGTTAGCCCTTCCAAGAGCTAGAAACATCAGTTTGTTGTTAATTTCATTCCAGGTTGTTTATGTTGTTCTCAAGTCATCTGCCTAGTGCTTAATTTACCCAAATAAGTTTATATAGATTCCATACTTTCTTATGTTTTATGTTTTTATAGAGCAAAAACTTTTGTATGTGTTAAGCTATTGTAAATCCCAAACTTTGATATATGTTTTGTTGTTGTAGATCCCAAACTTGTGTATATGTTATGGTATTGTAGATCCTAAATTTCTGTATGTTTTATGTTGTTGTAGATCTAAACTACTGTATGTGTTAAGTAATAATAGATATGAAACATTTGGAAGACAGAAAATTAAAGGGTATAGACTGTTGATCCATTATACTGACTGTTGATTGTTCCTGTTGTAGGGTATAAACTGTTGAACTGTTTTATTGACTGTTGATTGTTCCTGTTTTAGGGTATAGACTGTTGAACTGTTTTATTGACTGTTGATTGTTCCTGTTGTAGGGTATAGACTGTTGAACTGTTTTATTGACTGTTGATTGTTCCTGTTTTAGGGTATAGACTGTTGAACTGTTTTATTGACTGTTGATTGTTCCTGTTTTAGGGTATAAACTGTTGAACTGTTTTATTGACTGTTGATTGTTCCTGTTGTTGGGTATAGACTGTTGAACTGTTTTATTGACTGTTGATTGTTCCTGTTGTTGGGTATAGACTGTTGAACTGTTTATTGACTGTTGATTGTTCCTGTTGTTAGGTATAGACTGTTGAACTGTTTTATTGACTGTTGATTGTTCCTATTGACTTTAGCTGCTGCACGAGAACAGGCTGAGAGGGAAGCCGAGGAGAGGGAAGGTACAGTACTTTTGTGACACCCTGTAGTATCTTTTCACTCTAGAGTAGAATGTATAGATGATTGACTTCCCAGCTATACAATAAATGCACCAAACTACCTGACTGTGTCCAATATCACTGCTTTTGGATTGTTTTCATAGACCTGAACAGAGATGATGCACATGTTTTTAAACAGAGTATCCCTTGATGTTAAATGTTACTGTCTAGCATGTAATAGTGAAAACAGAATTTTATTTAATTTCTTACTACAGTAGATGTTTTTATATGTGATTACTTAGCATTTAAGAATTGATTACTTTTGAGCTGCTTGACTCTTCATTTTTCTGTAAAACATTACTGTTCCTTATTGTTAATTCTAAGCTTACACTAACTTAAACTTCTGCTAGAGTCTTAATCATAAACTATTTATCAATGATGTTTGTTGTTAAAGAAATTCATTAAAATAAAAAAAAAAAAACTGATATTTTTGTCGTACCAGTAAAGCAATGTATGAATGGATAAAAATTTGCATTTACTATTTTCTATCACCTTTTCATGTAATTGGTTACCAGTAAAAAAGAAAAACAGTGTAAAGTTATGTAAAAATGCTTCAAAATGCCTGTAGTTTTCATCATTTATAAATGAAGTAAATTCTCAATACTAAATGCTTTATGTGACATTAACAAGTACATCACAAGTTTCAAAAACTGTACTTGATTTCTTTGTAAATAGTAGTTTTATATGTCAACAACTTTTTACCAGAGCTGTAATCAGATTGTTTTACTTAACAGTAGATGTGTTATTCATGATATTATTCATATTTGCTAGAAATAATCAGTATAATATTTTGTAGGAAACATTTTAATATTGATTATGTCTTTACTTTATGTTTGAAACATAGTTGTGTTGTTTTAAATGTTAGGCTTCTTTTTAGAATAGAACATATTTATATTGGTGTTCATGTCACTGTGACCAAAGTAACACAATCATTGCTATAATAGTACATGCCAAAAACAATTTCCTATATACATTACCCACTTAAAGCTGCTAAAGATGATGAGGAGGGTGAGGAGGATGAGGAAGAGAAGGATGATGAAGGCAAGGATGCTGATACAACTGTTGATGATGGTAAAGGTAGGGGAGGCAACTCTAGCCTGCTAGTTGCCTGCACAATGCACAGTTCTCCTCCCTGGCAGCACAACTCTTCTTGACTCTGTGCCTGAAGCCACTTGTTCTGCTCATATATACAGCCACCTCTGTTGTCTATCATTATTATATTCAGGGTGCCAGGACTAATTCAGTTATATCTTTATTTCTTCCCTCACGAAATAGTTTTCTTTTTTCTTAATATATTAATTTTATATTCTACAGCATGCAACTACCACAGTTATGCTATATTCATACATACCTTGTTATAGCACCTTTCTAACCTCTTTTGATGGGAAAACACCTTTCTTTGTTATAAATACACTATAAATATTTGTGATGTTAAACTCTATGTTATCATATCTAACAACAATTGTGTACTAGGGATACCTGTTGTCCAGGTGTACAGTCAAGGACATGTAATTCCTTATTCTGTAATCACATGGTATGGGTGAAGAACCTTAGTACGAGAAGGTCGTCACACATTCTACTTATACATTTGTATAGGCTCACATGCTACCTAATGGGTTTGATGCTGCTATAATGCAGTGCATTTCTAAAAACAAAAAACAAAACAATTATGTATAATTATTCTCTCTCTTAAAGTCATTACCTTATGCACAAATGTTGTTACTAGTACACTAGTACATGCATTTATAACGAAACTACTTAGATTAAGATGCGCCAAGTCTTTATTCTCAAGTGAATATGAGAAGTTTTTTTATGTTCGAGGGGTGGCATGTAGCAGCTGCACTGTCCACGTATTCATCAGTACTTCTGTCCATCTGTCTGACTGTCCATTGCATTTTCTGTGTATCAGCTTCAACATCTATATAAATTACAGTACTTAAATCACTGTCTTACAGACTTATACTTAAAGGTGTGTAATGTGTAACAGTTACAAAGTCAGCCATTAAAGTCAAGGTCAAATAAAAATTGACCCCCACAAGTGGCTACTGATGATATACATTAGTATGTTTGCTATAATATTGCCATTTATACAGTATTCAATCAGAATTCACCATTTTACTGACACACCATTTGCAAAAGCAACCTTCTAGGTCAAAGGTCATTTAAAGGCATTCTCTATAAAAAGCTATTGACTCGATGCATTTATTGGGACATATTACAGTATTTCACTGACATTTTTTGTTAGTTTTACTTATTCTTTATGTATATATCTAGTAAACTTTACTTCTTTAAGCTTAAAAATATCTTTAAGAAATCTGTTTGGTAATCATTTACATGTATATAAAATATGTAATATAGCTGGAAAATCAGTTTAGGAGTACATAGAGTTGTAACACCATCATCACAGCTTCTCGGCTTTATTATAAGCTTCTTGTAGCCTACAATGTACAGTGTAGATTGTGTCCTAGATGTATTCACCAGGCTTGGTTGGCTAGATTCTATGTAGGGGATATCTGTTTGCATGGGGAAGAGTCAAAAGGGAACCTGAACTTATACACATTTCCCCTTTTGAAATTAATAATATTGCAAATATTACAGCTTTAGGTTATATTTAACTTTTAATTATTGTTTTGAGATGTCACAAAAAAGTGTTCTAAAGAGGTTACATTAAGGATACTTTTCTAATCCAAGACCTTTTCATACTTTTGTAAACTGGTTTGGAAAACTTTTTTCTTTAAAGTGATACAGTTTTTAAGAAAGCAAATTTCAGGTATTTGACTTTACAGCAAAAATGTATTCTTTATTTTTCATAAAATGACATAATAACAAAATGTCTCCTTTAACATTCCATCTAGTCCAGCATCTGTTTGTAGTCCTGGATAAATCATCTGGAGAGAAACTTGCTCAGACATTACAAACAGGAATGTAGTACTGTAGTAATATTTCACTATGTTTTGATTTTTATATATTTTACACACACAGTCATCTTGAGTATGAATTAGTTTGAACTTTCACAGAAGCTTGTTGGTAGTTTTGATATATTTAATGTGCAATAAATGCTCAACTCAAAATTTTAAACATGTTTTATCCTCTCAATAGATATTGATGGTAGATACTGCAGCAAATTGTTGTCCTTTTGTTAGACATGAGCAAGTTTCTACAGATAACTTTTTGTCAACTCAATGCCATACACTTCATACAAGTTTATGTATACTTCAACATTATGCTGTTATACTCCACCTTGGACATATACATAAAATAAGATAATCATAAAGTTAAAAAATTCTTGATCTTGATGTTGACAAAGTTTCAAAGGCATCCTTTTTTATTCTTTATAAATTTAAATTTTAATTGAGCAACATTTATTTTTACATGAAAAAATATATTGAAGGACTTGATAAAAAAGTATGGATGCAACATTCTCATCCAGTTGTTATGTTATTGGATTAATGCAGGAGCAGATCTAGGATGCTACTGTAACAGAGTGGGGTGGGGGTGGGTGGGGGAGGGTACATAATATCTTTGTCAAATGCTTGCCATGTTGAAGTAGTGTTTCATGAAGGAACACTATTTTGCTAACTTGCATTTACTTAAATTTAAATCACACATGTATATGTATCTTTCTTATGGTAATGTAAATTTAAGGCGGTGGAAGTGGGGCACTTGCATGGCCACTCATTAGAAGGTGGGAGTGGGGCACTTGCATGGCCACTCATTAGAAGGTGGGAGTGGGGCACTTGCATGGCCACTCATTAGAAGGTGGGAGTGGGGCACTTGCATGGCCAATCATTAGAAGGTTTGAGTGGTGCACTTACATTACCACTAATTAGAAAGTGGGAGTGGGGCACTTGCAGGGCCACTCCCTAGAAGGTGGGACTGGGGCACTTGCATGGCCACTCATTAGAAGGTGGGAGTGGGGCACTTGCATGGCCACCCATTAGAAGGTGGGAGTGGGGCACTTGCATGGCCACTCATTAGAAGGTGGGAGTGGGGCACTTGCATGGCCACCCATTAGAAGGTGGGAGTGGGGCACTTGCATGACCACCCATTAGAAGGTGGGAGTGGGGCACTTGCATGGCCACCCATTAGAAGGTGGGAGTGGGGCACTTGCATGGCCACTCATTAGAAGGTGGGAGTGGGGCACTTGCATGGCCACTCATTAGAAGGTGGGAGTGGGGCACTTGCATGGCCACCCATTAGAAGGTGGGAGTGGGGCACTTGCATGGCCACTCATTAGAAGGTGGGAGTGGGGCACTTGCATGGCCACTGATTAGAAGGTGGGAGTGGGGCACTTGCATGGCCAATCATTAGAAGGTTTGAGTGGTGCACTTACATTACCACTAATTAGAAAGTGGGAGTGGGGCACTTGCAGGGCCACTCCCTAGAAGGTGGGAGTAGGGCACTGGCATGGCCACTCATTAGAAGGTGGGAGTAGGGCACTTGCATGGCCACCCATTAGAAGGTGGGAGTGGGGCACTTGCATGGCCAATCATTAGAAGGTTTGGGTGGTGCACTTACATTACCACTAATTAGAAAGTGGGAGTGGGGCACTTGCAGGGCCACTCATTAGAAGGTGGGAGTGGGGCACTTGCATGGCCACTCATTAGAAGGTGGGAGTAGGGCACTTGCATGGCCACCCATTAGAAGGTGGGAGTGGGGGCACTTGCATGGCCACTGATTAGAAGGTGGGAGTGGGGCACTTGCATGGCCAATCATTAGAAGGTTTGAGTGGTGCACTTGCATGGCCACTGATTAGAAGGTGGGAGTGGGGCACTTGCATGGCCAATCATTAGAAGGTTTGAGTGGTGCACTTACATTACCACTAATTAGAAAGTGGGAGTGGGGCACTTGCATGGCCACTCCCTAGAAAGTGGGAGTAGGGCACTGGCATGGCCACTCATAAGAAGGTGGAAGTAGGGCACTTGCATGGCCACTCATTAGAAGGTGGGAGTTGGGCACTTGCATGGCCACTTATTAGAATGTGGGAGTGGGAGTGGGGCACATGCATGGTCACTCATTAGAAGGTGGGAGTGAGGCACTTACATGGCCACTCATTAGAAGGTGGGAGTTGGGCACTTGCATGGCCGCTCATTAGAAGGTGGGAGTGGGGCAGTTGCATGGTCACTCATTAGAAGGTGGGAGTGGGGCACTTGCATGGCCACTGATTAGAAGGTTGGAGTGGGGCACTTGCATGGTCACTCATTAGAAGGTGGGAGTGGGGCACTTGCATGGCCACTGACTAGAAGGTAGGAATGGGGCACTTGCATGGTCACTCATTAGAAGGTGGGAGTGGGGCACTTGCATGGCCACTCATTAGAAGGTGGGAATGGGGCACTTGCATGGTCATTCATTAGAATGTGGGAATGGGGCACTTGCATGGTCACTCATTTGAAGGTGGGAATGGGGCACTTACATGGTCACTCATAAGAAGGTGGGAATGGGGCACTTGCATGGTCACTCATTAGAAGGTGGGAGTGGGGCACATGCATGGTCACTCATTAGAAGGTGGGAATGGGGCACTTACATGGCCACTGATTAGAAGGTGGGAATGGGGCACTTGTATGGTCACTCATTAGAAGGTGGGAATGGGGCACTTGCATGGTCACTCATTAGAAGGTGGGAATGGGGCACTTGTATGGTCACTCATTAGAAGGTGGGAGTGGGGCACATGCATGGTCACTCATTAGAAGGTGGGAGTGGGGCACTTGCATGGTCACTCATTAGAAGGTGGGAGTGGGGCACTTGCATGGTCACTCATTAGAAGGTGGGAATGGGGCACTTGCATGGTCACTCATTAGAAGGTGGGAGTGGGGCACTTGCATGGTCACTCATTAGAATGTGGGAATGGGGCACTTGTATGGTCACTCATTAGAAGGTGGGAATGGGGCACTTGTATGGTCACTCATTAGAAGGTGGGAGTGGGGCACATGCATGGTCACTCATTAGAAGGTGGGAGTGAGGCACTTACATGGACATTCACTAGAAGGTGGGAGTGGGGCAGTTGCATGGCCACTGATTAGAAGGTGGGAGTTGGGCACTTGCATGGCCACTGATTAGAAGGTGGGAGTAGGGCACTTGGATGGCCACTCATTAGAAGGTGGGAGTGGGGCACTTGCATGGCCACTCCTATCTAAATCTGCTCCTGATCATTATTTCTTTCTTTTATTTATAACCTTAATCAAGGCAACCATGAATATTTAACTTATTACTGCTACAATAAAAATAAGGAAAAGTTAAAAGACAACTGAAAGGAAGAATAGACTACTGTTATTCATTTGTTTTAAGTGTAAGATTTTGTTTCCTCTTTACTTTGGAATATTGTTTTGCTTTTTGCTTATATTTGATTGCCTCACAAACTATTGCCCTGTGCAATTTCTTCAATTGTCATGTTTAGATAGTGTTTATCTTGCATCTAAATATTTATTTTACCATCACTGGGTGTGTTATATTTTAAAACAAAAACACATAGATGTTTTGGTTTCTAGTTATTTATTTTAAAAATATATAAAATAGCCGTTTTCTATGGTATTAAATCTATTTTGTTTCAAATACCATTATAAGTCTTAATTTAGTTTTCAATAAAAATGCTCTTCAGTTGTCTGTAATTGGTCTCCAAACCAAATACTTTTCTGTAACCTTTCATAAGTGTTCAGTATTAGTTTCTTATTTATTATAGCATTATGTTTTATAAGAAAAGCAAGAGGGGGCAAAATACTTGATCATGCAAGTGGATCCCACCACATTTATGCATAGATGATGTATGTTGAGATGTTATCTATTTGCCAACTGTCTGTAGATGGGGCAGACAAGCAACCAGAAGCTGACAAGTCCGAGGCTGATGACGTTGCTAAGGAGACGGAGGTAGAGAAGGAGCCTGCTGATGCACTCTCTGGTGAGGAAGGGGCAGCCACAGATGACAAATCACTCACGTCTGCACAAGGTGCCGTGCCTCACTGCACTCACTTCACCAATCATGTACTGCCTCTTCTGAGGCTCACACCTTAAAATGTCCAATTGTAATCAATATGCTTATGAGTTTTCTGATTTCATGTGATAACCAGTCTTGCCCCAGATCTTGTTTTAATTTATTAAAATTATCTCCTTGTTTGAAGGATGTAAGTACAACCACCCTTTGGCTGAAGGAGATAAAAGTTTGACAGGTGTTCAGTGTATTATTTATGTTTTTTGTGTGTATTGTTTTAGATGTGGCATAAGAATTCCTTTTTTACCTTCTATACTTTTATTTAGAGAGAAAACAGAAGCCATTGTTTTTTCTGTGGTTATTATTTCATGTGTCCTTTTTTCTACAATCAGTAACTTATTGATAAGAATAGATTATATTTAATTGAATTCACTGAAAGTTACAGGATACATAACATTGAAGTAAAATTGATTTTCAGCTCCTACTAGTTCTTAACAGGTTATGTTCACTTTTTACCTGTTCTCCTTGTTTGTTCATGGCTTTGGTGTATGTTTTGTTTGAGTGTAAGAATTTGTTTGGAAGTGTTTATAATAACCCTGAGTATACTTACCACAGATAGTGTGGTCTAAAAGTATGACGTGGAATACCCCTTGATAGATTTGTGCTTAGAAAGTCACAAATATTACCTGAAGATATTTTAATGATGATTGAAATAGTTTAACATATATTTTCATAGTTCTTTATATCAGTTAAATGTTATTTAAATTATTTTATATCATGAAGTACTTCTTTGTTGTTCTCCATTGCCCATTACTGAACCCTTGGTAAAATACATAAAATTATTTACACAATAATTGTTACTAAAAAAAAACATCCTTTCATCACCTTGTTGAAATTTCTGTTAAGCAAAATAGCCTTTAGATCCAAAGAAAGAATACAAAAAAGAACAATAAAGCACATTCATTGCTTTGATTAAACCTTTTAATTAATGACAAAGCTTTATCAATGATTCATACTAACCAGATAAAAATAGCCATTTTGTATTGTGCATGGGTTATTTAACATGGGCAAAGCACTTGAATATTTTATTCCCACATAGGGAACTCTCTATTTTATTATCAAAATCAAACAAATATTAATGATGTATAAGTATTTTTCCATTGAAACTTTTCTTTTAAGCACAAAATGTCACTAAATGCTCGAATAAATGATACAAATTACCTATATATATATAATACAACTGTATAAAAATGGCACCAAGATATGTGACGTCTGCAAGTACATGTATTAAAATATAGACCAAATTTTTCTTTGACCATTATTAAATTCTTTTGGACAGTAGTAGATGTACATCTTTTATTGTCATTATCTACTATCACTTCAATTTGTTCAATATGATAAACATATTCTTCTTTAATTGCATGAACTACATTCAGTTTAGTGCTGTAGATAGGTTATATTATAACGTGATAACACAAAACAAATCCCTACTAATTTAGATATTTCACAGGTGAGAAAAAATCAATAATGAAAAGAGATTGGAATATCCCATACCTCACATGACCTATTTCAGTGGAAACATGCAAAGGCATATTTCTTTTCAAAATATTTGCCCTTCTGTTGGGATCTCCTCATCTTACATCCAATCCTCAGATCGATTCTATAATACTATATTATGTGGAGTTCTTACCTTTAACAGAACTGTAAGGGAACCCCTATCTTGACCACATATTACCTTTAATATCTTTTACATCTTGACCTAGTTTGACAACAATGTCCCCTCCACCTTTCCAGGCCAGGACTTCTATTGCGTCTGCTGACCAATTGTCTGCCAAGGACCAGCCTATCGTTGTGCCTGAGGTCGATGCCACCCATCCTGAGGTACTGGCCATTGTGGAGCAGGCAGTGAAGGATGCCGAGAAGACAGTTGTGACCTTGACCCCTGAGATCTACCTAGAGATACTTGAGGAGGCCATCAGGGATGCCGAGAAACATATGAGGGAGGAGAAACCTGATGGACCACTGTGAGGCTCTGGCTTAATTTATTCATTAGATTATTTTTCCTGATTGCACAATATATACTGCAGTGTTTAATGTGGTTTGTTGGACTACCATGCACTATGGGTCACTGAAAGAAAAAAAGTAGAAATTTTATTTTTGTGTGTGAGTTTTTTCCACTTACAACATCGTTTTAAGATTTTTCTGATGAAAAGATTTCTGTTTTTACTTATTAGTTCAAATAATCACAAAATGGTGAATTTTGTGTGTGATTTTGCACAAATAGATGAACTATTGCATGAAAGGCAACCTCTCATCATCGATGTCATGTACTGCTAAAAAAATATCTTGAAGACACATTGTTTAAATATAAGAAGTATTTGATTTGTCTTAAAATAATGAAAGTTTTCAACTTGCACATTTTCTTTTCAATTTAGAATAATCACACTGCTTTTGATCAGACAAATTTTATTGTATATATGATGAAAATCGTCCTGGCATTAGCAATAGTATGAAATTATTCCAAGTAATCTGTTGTTTTTTTAGGCATGGTGGATGGATATTGGACAACTTTCCCAGCACAAGAGATCAGTGGAATGTTTGCATTGAAAGGAATTTTATCCCTGATGATGTCATTGTGCTGAAGGATGCAGGAGACCAGTCCAAATACTTGATGAAGCGCTGGTACCATGCCAATAAACAGGACATTGATAGTAGGATAAAGCTGAGGCAGGAAGAGGAGGAGATGAGGCGGAGACAACTGGAGGAGGCCAACAGGTGGGCATGACTTGGGCTTGGTTTGTAATGGGTGGAGTTAGTGATATAAAAGGTTTATTTATAAATACATGAAGTTAAGTTATAGATCATAGTATAGAGTTATAGTTAATACATCAGCATGAGTTATTGATACATGGGATTGTTATATAAAGACATAAGTGGGATTATATAATCATGAGGTTGGTTCATAAATTCTTAGAGTTTGGTTTATAAATGCATGAGTGGAGTTATAGATACAAGAGATTGGTTTATAAACACATGAGTGGAGTAAGATACATTAATTTGGGGTCTGGAAACAAGAAAATGGTTTAAATATACACAGATTGGGGTCATATTTAGTTGGAAAAGTTACATATATGAATGGAACTACAGATACATTGGGGAAGCTCTAGTATGAGGGCTGGGCTGTAGATGCATGGGTATGGTATTTGAGCAATAATTTCAAGACGTTGGATATAGAAACATTTCATGAAATTGTACACAAGAGGTTTGTGCTACAGATGTGAAGGTTTTGATCATAATCTTCCAGTCAGGGCCAATTATTTAAACAGTCTAAATGCAAAGACACCATTTGCTAACATATTGGAAACCATTCTGGACTAGACTTGCAACACTAATTAAAAATGGCTGTACTTTCATGTTCCTCAAATAGATGTGCCCTTAAATGTTAATAAATGGTGGATTACATTTTGATAAAGTGTAGGCAAGACTGCCTTATTAAGTTGTAAATGCATATTCAACTTTATCAAAAGTGACATAAAAAGGTCTTTAGCTGTTCAGTTGAGAATCAATGGCTACACTTCAATTCTTTTTTTGTGACCCATATGCATGGTACACCTGCTTTTATTTCAACAAACACCTGTTAGCCATATACTGTACTCATTATCAACATTTTCAAGCTGACATGCATAACAAACCATTGTATCATCAAATCATTGTTTTCCTTATATGGTAATAGCAGTGTTTATCATACCCCAGATAAAAAGTAAATAGGCACTATCATACCCCCAGATGCACTGCAAATAGGCACTATCATACCCCCAGATGCACAATAAATAGGCTCTATCATACCCCCAGATGCACAGTAAATAGGCACTATCATACCCCCAGATGCACTGCAAATAGGCACTATCATACCCCCAGATACACTGTAAATAGGCACTATCATACCCCCAGATGCACTGTATATAGGCACTATCATACCCCCAGATGCACTGCAAATAGGCACTATCATACCCCCAGATGCACTGCAAATAGGCACTATCATACCCCCAGATGCACTGCAAATAGGCACTATCATACCCCCAGATGCACTGCAAATAGGCACTATCATACCCCCAGATGCACTGCAAATAGGCACTATCATACCCCCAGATGCACTGCAAATAGGCACTATCATACCCCCAGATGCACTGCAAATAGGCACTATCATACCCTCAGATACACTGTAAATAGGCACTATCATACCCCCAGATGCACTGTATATAGGCACTATCATACCCCCAGATGCACTGCAAATAGGCACTATCATACCCCCAGATGCACTGCAAATAGGCACTATCATACCCCCAGATGCACTGCAAATAGGCACTATCATACCCCCAGATGCACTGCAAATAGGCACTATCATACCCCCAGATGCACTGTATATAGGCACTATCATACCCCCAGATGCACTGCAAATAGGCACTATCATACCCCCAGATGCACAGTAAATAGGCACTATCATACCCCCAGATGCACTGTAAATAGGCACTATCATACCCCCAGATGCACTGCAAATAGGCACTATCATACCCCCAGATGCACTGCAAATAGGCACTATCATACCCCCAGATGCACTGTATATAGGCACTATCATACCCCCAGATGCACTGCAAAAAGGCACTATCATACCCCCAGATGCACTGCAAATAGGCACTATCATACCCCCAGATGCACTGCAAATAGGCACTATCATACCCCCAGATGCACTGCAAATAGGCACTATCATACCCCCAGATGCACTGCAAATAGGCACTATCATACCCCCAGATGCACTGTATATAGGCACTATCATACCCCCAGATGCACTGTATATAGGCACTATCATACCCCCAGATGCACTGCAAATAGGCACTATCATACCCCCAGATGCACTGCAAATAGGCACTATCATACCCCCAGATGCACTGCAAATAGGCACTATCATACCCCCAGATGCACTGCAAATAGGCACTATCATACCCCCAGATGCACTGTATATAGGCACTATCATACCCCCAGATGCACTGCAAATAGGCACTATATAGAGTCATGTCCAGCAGTCAGTCTGTTATTATGTTGGTTGGTCGGTATGTAGATATGCTATTTCTCAGATAAAGTTTGTCAGATATTGGTAAAACTTTACAGGATTAGTACATACCCAACCTAGTTGGGCATGTTGCTTGCATGTCATGACTGGCTTCATTTTGCATGAATTATGGCCCTTTGTATAACCTTTATCTGTGGCCAAGCCATAGCTGAGTGTTTTCATCAATCTTAAATGGTTATAGCTCGTGTTCAAAGATTGATTGATATTCATTTATTTTCCAGAAGACCTGAGCGGTAGGCTATTTAGTGCTGAGTTGATATGTTTGTACTGTTTATCATTATTTTGTTTTGGTAGATAGTTAATCTTACAGTTTGTTGATAATAATATGTGTTGGAATTTGTTGATGCATTTCATTCCATGGATAGCTTTCATAGCTTGTGTGAATGTTCCTAATGTTTGTTACATTGTTAGTGCTTTTATGTTTCCAAAAATACCAATGATATTATCATCATATAAAACATTCAAGCATACATAAAAAATATTAATTGAAACATTGTCATGTGTGGTTGTCAATATATGTTCATTAAACAATACATTTTCATTAAAAATGTTCTTTTTCAAAAGATATAAATGTAAGAAAATAAAAAAAAAGATGGCCATTATTTCTCTACATTTTTGTTCATGTTTCTCTTGTTATTTTCAGATGTTAGCACTGATGATGCTTATAAATAATTATGCCTTTGATAGTTAAATGCTTTTAACTAAATTAAAAAACAACACTACTGTACTAAAAATGCTTAACTTTTAGCCTGCTTATCACATATTTACATGGCTGGGAACTTTGTTAAGCATGGTCTACACTGTTTGCTGCATAATCTCTAACATAAGAGACATAAGAATGTCAACCTTTAAATGCAGTATATAAGTAAATAAAAAAAATGGGTATTTAACATTGCATGATAAGGGATAATGTTTATTAAAAAACAAAGTTCTTATAGAGGTTTTTAGTTTATTGAACAGAAATAATGTGATGCAGTGGATTTAATTATCATAAAGGTAGTTCTGATTGCATATAAATATTTTGTGTTGTTATTTTAGCCATATGGACAATGTCCACACCAAGTCTGTGTTAGTAGATGTCAAAATGAACAATAACCAAACTGAGTATGTTAGTACATTTAGATATACAGTGGTTTCCTGTGTCTAGCTGAGTTTTGAGTGCATTAAACCATTCAGTCATGGGGTTCATCTGTCACTACAGGACAATTTTGTTAAAAAGACTGTCCAGTAGTTCTTAGTATGTAGCCATTGATCCATTTTTATTTCTTCATTTTTTAATACTTATGGTCGCTCATTTTATTTCTTTTATTTCATAAGAATGTTCACATTCATGATTAATTTGTTTTAAATTGGCCAATCTACCCTTACTACTATGTACAGTGTTTGTAACAGCATATTTGTTAAACAGTTTTAATATCAAACATTACTTTTTACTTTTACGCATCATTCTTCAGCAGTTACTTGTGTAAATGCCAAAAGATATAAAACAGTTCTATGATGATAAATTATATCAAGATATGAAATGATGCACACTTACATTCTGTTCAGACTTTTTAAAAAATGTCACCAGAAAGGCTTACTGATAATAAATGTGCTTTCAGACACAATAATTTTCAAAATAACAAAGTGATTTTATAAATTAGAAAAAGAAAGAGCCTTGTCTTCCATCCAATTACCTAACACTTCTAGGGGTGAAGAACTCCTCTTTTATTATTAGTGGATACACCTGAGAGAAGGAGAAAGAAACTGAGATGCTATAGTTATACATTGACTGACATTTGCTGTTACTTCATTGTAGGAGAAAGGCAGAGGAGGAGAAGAAAAGAGCTGAGGAGGAGGCCAAACGTAAAGCCGAGGAGGAACGTCTACGTAAAGAGGCTGAGGCTGCAGAAGGAGGAGGTGAGGGAGGTGAGGAGGAAGGTAAGTCATGTGACACATTTAGGCTGTATGATTGACTGTTATTGTTGGTGTTTAAATATAGGATATTTTTTTTTTTTTTTTAATCATCCACAAATGATAAAAAATTCGAGCTTTTTCATAAAGACTTTACCATCATGAAGCACCATTTGATGGGCTTCTGGGAATATGTGTTTCTAAGATTGTACTTTAATTAACTGACATACAAATTGTGCCATTAAGCAACTAGTCTTTTTTAAGCTACATGGTTGTAGCTGTCCAAATTAGAATTTTGTTTAAACGTCAAAAGTTTTATCTACCACAATGAATAATGGCTTAAAATAAAACCTCTAATCACTAGACTTATGTTTATTCCCCCAAATACTGGGTTGTTATCAGTTTGGAAATATAAAAAATGTTGTGACATTTTTCAAATATTTAAGCCATCTTAAGCCCACAACATAGTAAATGTTTAAACTGTGCATGCAAGTTAAGAATATTGTGTTGTCAGCCATAAATAATACACTGATTGGACTGATAGTGATGCAATATTTTTTAATACACTTAAAGTACAGATCACATGGTTCTTTGTGTCATGTACATGCTTTAAGCAGTCATTTGACATCTGTACACAGTGTGGTTGCTTATTACAAGTTTATTTCTGTGTTTAAAATGTTAATGTTGGTATATTTTTTTTAAGTGAATCCATGTCTTATGTGGTTGATTAAAAAACAAACAAACTTTGTGTGTCATTGTTTTAACAAAGTTAACATTCTGATGTGTGAGCTTTATGACAATTGCATGTATGACTAGGATGTTACAGTTTGTGTTCTAATGATCTTTTATACTTTACATAGTTTTTTGGCATGAATAATAAGTCATATGATATGTTGCAAAAACAAACCAGCTTGTTCTGCCATTTAGGTGCTATAAAAAATGCTATTTATAAATCAATATACAACCAGGACCTAGTGGGATGCGTCCCTGACTCCTCTGACTCCAAGGCAGGTCTTCCAGCTGACCACGGCCTCGGAGGTTCTACCTAGATATTTGTCTGGGGTCTTCTTCTACCAGTAATTGCTGGACATTACTTAAACGACATCGGTTGTGTCACTGTGTAATTAACAAAACGTAAAATGACTATAGAAATTTTAGCAGTACTGCATATGATTGCAATTTGAAACTTTCATTTTTTCTTAATTTTTGTTAATTTAAGGTTGTTCCTAGCTTTGATACAAAAAACAACATGCTGTTATGATATGATACAATAACAATGTTTGTGTGTGTATATATTTAGAGTTTAAAATGGATTGCTTCTGCAACATAATCATTTTTACAGTTTTAAGCATGTAATACTTTCTAGTTATTTATTTTCTTGCCAAACATATTCTCTTATTTCCTTCTCTCGCTGTAGTCATGTATGGCTATATATGCATGGTTCCCAATGATAATGCTTCCAGCCATTTACTCCCAGAGTCTCAAGCAACCTGAAACAATAACATGTATCATGTCTGACATTTTATAATACACTTGTAAAGGTGAAACTAAAGAGGAAGCAGAAGGTGATGAGGAACAGAAGGATGAAGAGGTAGAGGAGGAGGAGGAGAAGGAGGAAGCTGCAGAGGAGGAGACTGAAGAAGCTCAGAAGCCAGGTAGAGAACATGCACCAGTGACACCATTATCATCAGCACCATAATGCTCACCATTATAATGCACCACAATGGCACCAGTAGCTGTTGTATCCCTCAGAGCACTGCTGGCCTTTTGCACATTGTCATTTAGATTGCTTTTGTTAATAGCGCCAATAGGATGTGTAGGTATATTGGCTGGAATGTTGTCACTATCATCATCATCAGTGTATGATTATCATGTGCAGATACAGCACTGGTAACTGTAGTAACATCCAGAGCATCAGCTTTCTCTTCTTCTTGTGCATTATCTGGCCATGATGTAACCCCCAGAGCACTATCTTTCTCTTCTTGCACATTATCTGTCATGATATAACCCCCAGAGCACTTTCTTTCTCTTCTTGCACATTATCTGTCATGATGTAACCCATCAGAGCACTATCTTTCTCTTCTTGCACATTGTCTGTCATGATGTAATCCCCAGAGCACTATCTTTCTCTTCTTGCTTATTATCTGTCATGATGTAACCCTCAGTGCACTATCTTTCTCTTCTTGCACATTATCTTTCCTGATGTAACCCTCAGAGCACCAGCTTTCTTTTCTTGCACATTATCTGTCATGATGTAACCCTCAGAGCACTATCTTTCTCTTCTTGCACATTATCTGTCCTGATGTAACCCTCAGAGCACCAGCTTTCTTTTCTTGCACATTATCTGTCATGATGTAACCCATCAGAGTACTATCTTCTCTTCTTGTACATTATCTGTCCTGATGTAACCCACAGAGCACCAGCTTTCTCTTCTTGCACATTATCTGTCATGATGTAACCCTCAGAGCACCAGCTTTCTCTTCTTGCACATTATCTGTCATGATGTAACCCATCAGAGTACTATCTTCTCTTCTTGCACATTATCTGTCATGATGTAACCCATCAGAGTACTATCTTTCTCTTCTTGCACATTGTCTGTCATGATGTAACCCATCAGAGCACTATCTTTCTCTTCTTGCATATTATCTGTCATGATGTAACCATCAGAGTACTATCTTTCTCTTCTTGCACATTATCTGTCATGATGTAACCCATCAGAGTACTATCTTTCTCTTCTTGCACATTATCTGTCATGATGTAACCCATCAGAGTACTATCTTCTCTTCTTGCACATTATCTGTCATGATGTAACCCATCAGAGTACTATCTTCTCTTCTTGCACATTATCTGTCATGATGTAACCCATCAGAGTACTATCTTCTCTTCTTGCACATTATCTGTCATGATGTAACCCATCAGAGTACTATCTTTCTCTTCTTGCACATTGTCTGTCATGATGTAACCCTCAGAGCACCAGCTTTCTCTTTTTGCACATTATCTGTCATGATGTAACCCTCAGAGAACTATCTTTCTCTTCTTGCACATTGTCTGTCATGATGTAACCCTCAGAGCCCTATCTTTCTCTTCTTGCACATTATCTGTCATGATGTTACCCATCAGAGCACTATCTTTCTCTTCTTGCACATTATCTGTCATGATGTAACCCATCAGAGTACTATCTTTCTCTTCTTGCACATTGTCTGTCATGATGTAACCCTCAGAGCCCTATCTTTCTCTTCTTGCACATTATCTGTCATGATGTAACCCATCAGAGCACTATCTTTCTCTTCTTGCACATTATCTGTCATGATGTAACCCATCAGAGCACTATCTTTCTCTTCTTGCACATTATCTGTCATGATGTAACCCACAGAGCACCAGCTTTCTCTTTTTGCACATTATCTATCATGATGTAACCCATCAGAGTACTATCTTCTCTTCTTGCACATTATCTGTCATGATGTAACCCATCAGAGTACTATCTTCTCTTCTTGCACATTATCTGTCATGATGTAACCCATCAGAGTACTATCTTCTCTTCTTGCACATTATCTGTCTTGATGTAACCCCCAGAGCACCAGCTTTCTCTTTTTGCACATTATCTGTCATGATGTAACCCATCAGAGTACTATCTTCTCTTCTTGCACATTGTCTGTCATGATGTAACCCATCAGAGCACTATCTTTCTCTTTTTGCACATTATCTGTCATGATGTAACCCATCAGAGTACTATCTTCTCTTCTTGCACATTGTCTGTCATGATGTAACCCATCAGAGCACTATCTTTCTCTTCTTGCACATTATCTGTCATGATGTAACCCATCAGAGTACTATCTTCTCTTCTTGCACATTATCTGTCAGGATGTAACCCATCAGAGTACTATCTTCTCTTCTTGCACATTATCTGTCATGATGTAACCCATCAGAGTTCTATCTTTCTCTTCTTGCACATTATCTGTCATGATGTAACCCATCAGAGTACTATCTTTCTCTTCTTGCACATTATCTGTCATGATGTAACCCATCAGAGTACTATCTTTCTCTTCTTGCACATTATCTGGCCATGATGTAACCCATCAGAGCACTATCTTTCTCTTCTTGCACATTATCTGTCATGATGTAACCCATCAGAGTACTATCTTTCTCTTCTTGCACATTATCTGTCATGATGTAACCCATCAGAGTACTATCTTCTCTTCTTGCACATTATCTGTCATGATGTAACCCATCAGAGTACTATCTTTCTCTTCTTGCACATTATCTGATATGATGTAACCCATCAGAGTACTATCTTTCTCTTCTTGCACATTATCTGTCATGATGTAACCCCCAGAGCACCAGCTTTCTCTTCTTGCACATTATCTGTCATGATGTAACCCATCAGAGTACTATCTTCTCTTCTTGCACATTGTTATGGTGTCACAAAGATTATTCAGTGAACCTATCACATCATTTTGCAATATTTTCAATTTTGTTGCTATAATAAAACAGAAAATTACTGTCACATTTTGTATTGTCTCCCCTCTTTATGAACTCATTTGCTCAAATACTGTTGTTATCACCACAGTCCTTTGATGCATGTGATAGACATAGAACCAATAGCTTACCTAATTGTTGTCCACATGATTGTCACCATTATATGGCACCAGACTCTTCAGTTACTGCTGCACTTAGAACACCCACTGAACCTATCCCAGGAGTATTTTGCAATATCATCAGTTATGTTGCTATCATAAAATACCTACAGCTGATTTTATGTCTGTTCTGTTTCTTCTCTCAGTGACATACTTTCTGTGATACTGGTAAACATTATAATGAAAGAGCTTCAATCACTGGGGTTTTCATTGTTTCAAAACAGAAGTCAAAGAAATCTTGACAATTGCCGTACATAATGGCATTCTTTAAAGTTAGATGACTCATCCCTTCTCAAACTATAAAAGTCTGCTTTCAATGTAGAAGACATGAATAGAAGACAAAGTGTCGAGAACCATGGCTGCTTTTATGCTTTACCAAGAGAGAACAATCGCTATTACCTTTTGCATGTTAACTTAGCATGGAAGCTGTATTCAGTGGATAGTTATAAATTCATAGATTAAACATAAGTTATCTTCAGTTGTTAGATCTTCAGCTTTTTGTTTCAATAAACTCTGTAGTCACAGGCTTACACAGTTAATACCTATATGCATCAGTTTTCTAATGGAGGATGCCCGTGCCAATGGTGATTCTGACATACTTTTCAGGTTAGCTTTCAGATTGGTCTAGCTCATCATTGGTGCAGCTCTGGAGGGAGGTGCTTATCATGGAATAACAATGTTAATGGAAGCATTAATACAGGCAGTAATGGAATAGGAATTCTCAACTGTTTGGCGCCATATATTTCAAAGAGATCAACCGAGTATGCAGTGCACATCTGTTACCTTTCTTATTTGTAAATTCCATAAATCAGCTAACATTGAGGTGATGTCTGCACCACATGCCAGGGGTACATTGAAAGCCAAAAGCTTATTTTTCTGACCATCCTACTGATCAAATTAAATAAATCACCTGATCTTGTTGTTAACTGTATTGTTATTCAGTAGCATAAAGCTTGTGTTTGCTACCTGTCATTAAAACTGTGTAGTATAGGAGTCTGCTTGTGGTATATGTTATTTAAACATTTATTTATGTTAAATGTGTTTTGTTTGACTTTAACAAAAATATTTATGTCTAAAAGATTTAGTTGCTCTGCATGTTACTAATTTCGTATGGTATTTGCATGTTCTTTTTGCATTTTTTTTCATGTTTGGTCAATGTTTATCATATGCATGCTAAAGATTTAATCATAATATTATTATTATGTTACTTTTAAATTGATTATTGGATCATGTTATGTACACACAGATTAAAATGACCATGTGACATATGTACTTTTGTAATTACTTTCATCAGTAATTGCAACATTTTATTGCTTTAAAATAATCAATCACTTTTAGACTTGTGGGTTTTATGACAACAAGTTTATAGAACCAATATAAAGTAAAATTATTTTCCTTAAATAATGAACACAACTGAATTGTCTATTACAGTGCTACTTTCAAGTTGTAAACATACATCATCTGATTATAAATATTTGTTAAGTCTCAGTTTATCAATAAGAGTAATTGCTACTTCACATAGTTGTGTAAATGTGTTGTTTTATTGAAATTTATAATTAAGACTGAGATCTGAATTTGGCATTTATTTACCAGTAATATGCCCTTATATTCTTAATTATTATTTTGTTTATATAAATTCTTTATCCATCTAAGTTGACAATATTGCTTGTGTCACTATTGCCCTCATGTGTATGTGTTGTTCTGTAGATGATGATGACTCGGATCAGAAAACAGTGGCCACCAGTGAACCAGGTATATGTCCGTCTTATTGCAGGGTGGTTCATAGAAATATATCTATCTTAGTAGGAATATCTAATTAAAACAGTCACAGTCAACATATTTCCAAGGATTAATATTAAATACCTGATTGTGACTTTGTTGCATGGCTGCTAGTGAACAAGATATGGGATCACCTCATGGAACACACAATAATTGTCGTTTTGGTATCTTCTTTAGTTGAAATGTTTTATTAAGACTGTTGTTAGTTCTGAGAACTTTTTTCAAACATCTAGTTGTATAGTTGATGCCACAAATGTTATGTTTAAAGTAACCATTAATAAACAACTGTCTGTTATAGGTGACACTTCAGAGGAGAATAGAGTGGAGTTCAAGGAAGTAGAGGAGGTGAGGACATTAACCATTCTTTATCAACAACAATAAGTTTCATGACTTTTTTTATCCCTTATATCAGTGATCACTAGTCATGTCCATATTGATACTGGCTCTTGTGTAGCTTAAATAAACATTCTTGGCTCAATTATCATTTATTGTTTTATTTACCTAAATAAGTTATGGGCAACCAAACCTTTGATAAAATAAGTGGATGATCCATGTTTTGTATGATTAATTGATTCATTAATTTGTCATAGTTTGTTGGCTGGTTTGTTTTCAGTGTAAAATGAAAATCCTAATACACTTAGCTAACATGTTATAAAGCCCTATATTTATAACAAAACTATTTAAATGTATTATATTACACCATTGTGGTTTTGAAGTAAAAATCATTGGATTAATAGAACACCTGTATGACCACTTACTTTTTCAAAGTCATAGCCCTGTCATTGTAGTATTTTATATAATACTTTGTGTGTTTCCAATACTGATAAAAAATTACATGATTCGGACTTTGATTTATCAGTCATTGCAGGATACCTTGCACTTAACATTTAGGTAATACAATATGACTCAAGTTTCCAATAACCCAACAATTACGTGACATTTACATGACAGAAACTCCCTGAGGGTCCTGAGATGGACGAATACAAGGACCGCCGTAAGGAGTTTGAACGAGACTTCCCTAACGTGATGGGCACCATCAGCGGAGGCTCAAACATTGAGGTGATACAGCTCGATGTGGAGACAGGGCCAATAGAGACACTCCTGGAGGAGGCTGTCACCAACATAGAAAGTAAGTAATCTGTAGTTACACATGGTAGGGAAATAGCATGATGTTTGTTGGGTTTATACAAATATTATTAGGGAACATATGATGTCTGTGGGGAGATGTCAGGTTACACATGGGGAATAAGAAGAGAATATGATGTTTGTAGGGGTTGCACATGGAAAATAAGGAAAGGAGATAATGTTTGTGGGGGGATAACATAGGATAAGTAAGTGAACATATGCTCTTTGTGTGGATAATAAATTGGGAAAGTAAGGGAAGTCTACCATATTTCTGATAGGAGTCTAATATGGAATAATATGTGATATTTTAGTGATTACACATGGGGAATAATGGGTGCATGTGATATTTCATTAATTACACATGGGGAATAATGGGTGCATGTGATATTTTAGTGATTACACATGGGGAATAAGGGGTGCATGTGATATTTTAGGGACTACACATGGGGAATAATGGGTGCATGGGATATTTTAGGGATTACACATGGGGAATAAGGGGTGCATGGGATATTTTAGGGATTACACATGGGGAATATGGGGTGCATGGGATATTTTAGGGATTACACATGGGGAATATGGGGTGCATGGGATATTTTAGGGATTACACATGGGGAATATGGGGTGCATGTGATATTTTAGGGATTACACATGGGGAATATGGGGTGCGTGGGATATTTTAGGGATTACACATGGGGAATATGGGGTGCATGGAATATTTTAGGGATTACACATGGGGAATATGGGGTGCATGGGATATTTTAGGGATTACACATGGGGAATATGGGGTGCATGTGATATTTTAGGGATTACACATGGGGAATAAGGGGTGCATGTGATATTTTAGGGATTACACATGGGGAATATGGGGTGCATGTGATATTTTAGGGATTACACATGGGGAATAAGGGGTGCATGTGATATTTTAGGGATTACACATGGGGAATATGGGGTGCATGTGATATTTTAGGGATTACACATGGGGAATATGGGGGTGCATGTTATATTTTAGGGATTACACATGGGGAATAATGGGTGCATGTGATATTTTAGGGATTACACATGGGGGATAATGGGTGCATGTGATATTTTAGGGATTACACATGGGGAATATGGGGTGCATGTGATATTTTAGGGATTACACATGGGGAATAAGGGGTGCATGGGATATTTTAGGGATTACACATGGGGAATATGGATTGCATGTGATATTTCATTAATTACACATGGGGAATAATGGGTGCATGTGATATTTTAGTGATTACACATGGGGAATAAGGGGTGCATGTGATATTTTAGGGATTACACATGGGGAATAATGGGTGCATGGGATATTTTAGGGATTACACATGGGGAATAAGGGGTGCATGGGATATTTTAGGGATTACACATGGGGAATATGGGGTGCATGTGATATTTTAGGGATTACACATGGGGAATAAGGGGTGCATGGGATATTTTAGGGATTACACATGGGGAATATGGTATGCATGTGATATTTTAGGGATTACACATGGGGAATAATGGGTGCATGTGATATTTCATTGATTACACATGGGGAATAAGGGGTGCATGTGATATTTTAGTGATTACACATAGGGAATAAGGGGTGCATGTGATATTTTAGGGATTACACATGGGGAATATGGGGTGCATGTTATATTTTAGTGATTACACATGGGGAATATGGGGTGCATGTGATGTTTTAGGGATTACACATGGGGAATATGGGGTGCATGTGATATTTTAGTGATTACACATGGGGAATATGGGGTGCATGTGATGTTTTAGGGATTACACATGGGGAATATGGGGTGCATGTGATATTTTAGTGATTACACATGGGGAATATGGGGTGCATGTGATGTTTTAGGGATTACACATGGGGAATATGGGGTGCATGTGATATTTTAGTGATTACACATGGGGAATATGGGGTGCATGTGATGTTTTAGGGATTACACATGGGGAATATGGGGTGCATGGGATGTTTTAGGGATTACACATGGGGAATATGGGGTGCATGTGATGTTTTAGTGATTACACATGGGGAATATGGGGTGCATGTGATGTTTTAGGGATTACACATGGGGAATATGGGGTGCATGGGATGTTTTAGAGATTACACATGGGGAATATGGGGTGCATGTGATATTTTAGGGATTACACATGGGGAATATGGGGTGCATGTGATATTTTAGGGATTACACATGGGGAATAATGGGTGCATGTGATATTTTAGGGATTACACATGGGGAATATGGGGTGCATGTGCTATTTTAGTGATTACACATTGGGAATATGGGGTGCATGTGATGTTTTAGGGATTACACATGGGGAATAAGGGGTGCATGGGATATTTTAGGGATTACACATGGGGAATATGGGGTGCATGTGATATTTTAGGGATTACACATGGGGAATATGGGGTGCATGTGATATTTTAGGGATTACACATGGGGAATATGGGGTGTATGTGATATTTTAGGGATTACACATGGGGAATAAGGGGTGCATGGGATATTTTAGGGATTACACATGGGGAATAAGGGGTGCCTATAAAGTTTGTATGGATTACACATGTGGAATAAAGTGCGTATATGATGTTTGTGGGGGTAACACATGGGGAAAAAAGGGGCACATATGATGCTTGTGTGCCACTCACCTCGTTGATTTAAGTCCTTGTCTGTGCAAAAACTTTTTTAGTATAGATCTTCATTCTGACATGCCTGGAATTTTGTTCCTCTTGGTTTATCATGTATTATATTCTCTATCCAGGACAGTACAAGTACCAGGGCTGGGAGTATGCTGGGATGGATGTAGATGAGGAAGAGGAAGATCTTGAGGCTGATGCAGCAGTTGGGGCTGAGGAGGAGGAGGAGGCTGAGCCTGAGGGAGAGGTAGGTGCAGATGTTAACTATACTCTCTGCAGCATTTGTGGCCATCTCAGGCAACATGCTTATTTAGATCATGATGGTAGCTTTAGATCACTGTCACTACCATTTATTAACTGATTTTTATAACACCAACAATGAAGTTCATGGGTGTATACTGGAATTGGGCTGTACATTTATCTGTTCATTTGTCTGTCTGTTTGCCCAGAATTGGGCTGTATGTTTATCTGTTCATTTGTCTGTCTGTTTGCCCAGAATTTGGCTGTATGTTTATCTGTTCATTGTCTGTCTGTTTGCCTAGAATTGGGCTGTATGTTTATCTGTTCATTTGTCTGTCTGTTTGTCCATCCTTGGACACAATTTTGTCAAGCTTCTATTTGTGACATTTTTGTATCAATTTTGATAAAACTTCACAATTATCTATGTATGACATGAATCTGTGCACCTCAGACTGCTATTTTCATTATGATCAGAAGAGAATTGTAGGAGTTTTTGCCGGTCCTTTTTCATGATATTTGAGATGATATAAGAAAAGTTTATAAATGAGAAGTGAAAGGGAGGTATTTGTAAATTATTGAATTACAACTCTAGTTTAACAAAATGCCCATGGGCATAAGATCCTGATTAAAGTAAGCTTATGTGTAATTTTTCAATGATCCATTAATTTTTATAACTGTTAATAAGCACTTGTGGAAAGGTTGTGTGTTGATCACCTTTTTATTAATGATATCATAAAAAGTGTTACATTTAAATATTTGATACTTATTTCATAACAAAGCTCCACATGGGTCTAATATTTCTTTAGTGCAGAGCCTCACCAGTTAGCTGCAATGGTCTAGGGTTTTTTTTCCACTAAAATAGCTTGAAAGTGTCAAAACCCTGTTGCTATTTGTGTGTCATTTAGAACATGCAAATAAAACCTATCCATTAACCCTTCTTGTCCAGGAGGAAGACCCCAACCGTAGCAAGAAGAAGCCCCTGGGAGATACAAACCACTACTGCCCAGTGGCTCTGAAAGAGACCAATATCCTGTACCCGGGCAACCCAGAGACTGCTGCCAAGTATAGAGAGAAGGTCTACTACTTCTCCACTACTGAGGCCCGAGAGAAATTCCTCGCCAATCCAGAGGACTTCCTGCCCAAGGATGCTCCAGCTAAGGTAAAATGTCACATAGTTAATTATACCCCCCAGATACCAAGTGTACGGTAGCTATAGTGACATCATGTCCATTGAACTGTCAGTAAGTCTATCTATAGTTGAGATTTTTTTTTTTCATATTTTCTCAGCAACAGTTTGTCAGATTTTGAAGAGGGGTGGTAAGGTCCTAAATTATAAGTTCTTTAATTTTATATCAGTTCCTAGTGACTGCCAACTTAAAGATAGAACCAGTACCCCAAAAGTACCTGGAGCCCTGTCCACTAGGCCAGGGTTGAGGCTGTAGATAGTTCTGTGTTCTACACTGATAAATAGATGATAATTCTCACTTAATGTAAGACGTATTCTAATCATGACAAACAAAAATTGTGAAGACCAAAGGAACATGACGTGTGGCCAATTCTAGGCTTTAGCTTTTCATGTATAACATAAATACCAGGCATAATGTGACATTAGTAGTATTTTAAGATATATTAAAGATTCTGCTAAAACTTAGGAATTTGGTTTTTACACATTTTTCAACCAATGCTTACTTCTATGTGTTTCTGAAGTTACAACCTGTGCGACTTGGATTGAGGGATGCAGGGTGTATGGGTAACCATTTATGGTATGAGGGTTGTCATGTATAAAAATATTTGGTCACCAAATACACATTTTATACTTTTTTCTTATTGTGTCTCTGCAGGCACCCCCAGTGCGCCTGTTGTTACTGGGACCACGTGGAGCAGGGAAGACCCTCCATGGACGGCAGGTGGCGAAAAAGCTTGGTCTGTTCCACATCTCATTCAAGGACCGGCTACAGGAGCTGATCATGCATAAGACTAAGAAGAAGATAGGTCCAGAGTTTGAAGAGGACAATGAAGAGGAACCAGCCGAGTATGTACATGTTCTTGTAACTGTCTAATAGTCAAATAATGGTTCTACATGTCTATATAAGAGTATATAGGAATGTTTTATGTAAGTTAATGAATTAGATGTAAACTATTTAAATTGCATATATATTAAAGAAGTAATATAAGTTAAATATAATTACACTACCTGTATTTATCTCAGTAACTGCTTTTGACATTAATCTGAATTTACAAATTATACTAGTTGTAATTGTTGCATAGTTGACATTGTTAGTTTAATACACATTTAAAAAAATGCATTTATGCATTATGGGATTGACAACAAGTTTCAAACTTATGGTGGCTGACAGCAAATGTAGGCTATAAACTAGTTTGTATCTTTTGTCCATTGTGAGGCTGTATGTCCCACCTTCAATGTATGGTGTTATAACAACATCAACAACAGCAACAACAACAACAACAACAATAACAATAACAACAATGAAAAAAATAAAATAAAAATAAGCTAATAATAATATCAATAATTGAAGTAATGATTATAATTAAAAAAATATTGATAATGATATATACATCTGTGTTATATTGTAGAGAGGAGGAAGAGGATGAGGCAGCCATCACTGACCCAGAGGGTAAACCAGTGGAGGACAAGACAGCTGATGTGTCAAAGACATCCAACCTCACCTCTGACAGTAAAGGCAGTCAGGTGAGTCAGCTTACTGTCTGGTGCCATCCTTCCCTCTTGGGAGAGCTAAAGTATGATGGTGCCCTCAGGGTGTACCATGGTTAATCTGCTTGCTTGGGGTCCAGCATTTATAATGCATCAATTTTACCCAAACAAGAATCAATCTTAATATCTGTATTGTTGATTTTGTTTTAGAGTCGGTTTCACTTTAAGATAATCTTTCAAAATGCTACAAAAAGGGGATATTCATACACAACTCTATTAATTAATTACAAGATTTTACATAATTTACTAATTTATTTGATGTCAGCATAGTTTTAAAAAAGCTCAATAAATCAATCAAGGGACAATCAACTCCGAATATCCATATTGGTCTTGTTTTATGTACGGTACTCCCATGGTTTTATCAGCCGATCAAATTGCTAATGTCCCTTTCTTTTTCTGTTGGTCTTGGTTTTTCTTGTATAGGTGTTGTTTACATAAAATATTGTATTTATAAACGTAAACAAGCAGGGCAGCCTGTGCAATATAGCACACAATATCAAACTATTAATTTATAATTTTCATGATTCAAGGAGGAGGAAGAGTTGGAGTATACTGAAGAGGAGGAGGCCATTAAGAACAACCTTGAAACTGAAGAGGCCCTTAGCAATGAGGTCCTTGACAACATCCTGCCCCAGTGGTGGAACAAAGAACCCTTCAAGTAGGTTCACTGGCTTAACACTTTTCATGCAATATTAAAACCAGAAATAGATTTGTGGTTGTCTGGTTGTATCTTCATGCCTATGAAAGAAGACAGTTTTCTACAAATGTAATCTATATATAGTGTAAATCCTGAACAACCAGATTCCAGCTTTATTATAAAAAATGTTGAGTAGAAATACAAATAACTAACAAATATGTTAGTTACATTTACTATTTAGTTTCTACTTCTTCTTTACCGAACCTGGTAGCGCAATCAGTAAAGTGTCGGCTCCAGGTACAGGGAGGTTCCAGGTTCGATCCCGGGCAGCAACATACCAAAGTTATTAAAAGTGGTAGTGGTATAGCTCCCTTGCTAATGTTCAAGCAAATATAAGGGTAGTTCCACGACTGGTTGGCCCGGTATCAGGATGATGTGACTGGGTGTGGTATCATGCCAGGTGTTCACGACATGCTATACACAATGAAGGCAGCACTATATCTGCTTCAAGTGGACACCGTCTCCAGATAACTGAAATAGTGTTGGTGGGGACGATAAACCCAATAAACAAACTACTTCTTCCTAAATATTGCTAAAAAAAGGTAGGAGTGAATAAAGAATTTCAAATCATACAAGCATGCTCTATTGGTAATAGAAAACAACATCTAATCCAAGTATCTGACAAACAAACTTTTTCTCTTTACTGAATACATGTACTAACAAAATAGGATTTTAAAATTTGTAATTATTTTACAAAGTATTAACTACCAATGGTTAAGATCTTAAAAAGATCATTAAATCAGATATTCTTTTTAGAGCAGTGTGGTAGATGAGATTATGTATTTATTTACTGGAAACAATACTCAGGTAACTTATTGTATGGTGTATATTTCCAGGTCCACAGGGTTCATCCTGGAAGGATTTCCTCGCACACCAGAGGAGGCTCGGTACCTGGCAGAAGCAGGTTTGTTCCCAGATGCAGCTGTCATTCTGGCAGTTGAGGACACAGATGTGATTGCTCGTTTGTTGCCTCCCTAAACTAGATAAGTGGAAGGTGAAAAGAGACCGCAGGCTGGAGAAGCGACGCAAGAAGAAGGAGAAGGAGCAAAAGAAACGAGTAAGGACAAATGATCAATTGTTTATTTGATTATGTTGCATTTAAATGTTTTGTTCTCTTCATATAACAGCCAGTTATATAAATTAAACTTTTTCTTTCATCACACTATTTACTTTAATTCTTTTTATTTCAAGAAGATGTTGAACATTACAGTACATAATAAAATAAACAATTTATTAAGATAGAAATAAATATTTTATCATAAAATTATACAAGAGTAATGAACTTTCAAAGCAAATGATGGAAAATATTTTTTCTAGCATTATTTATGTCTAAAACAAGTACACCTCATATGACTAACAAATTCTCTTTATAATAATTATTGATGTTTTTCTACAAAATGAACTCATTGTCTGCAGGAAGCGGCCATCCAGAAGCGCCGCGAGGAGTTACAGAAGGAGGCCGATGAGAGGAAGAAAGAGAGAGCAGCTCAGAAAGCTGCGGAGAAAGCTGAAGCTGAGGAGGAAGAGGAGGCCGAGGAAGAAGAAGAGGAGGAAGAAGAGGAGGAAGATGACATTGAGGCTCAGCTGACTGAAGAGTTTGGGGTTAGTAGAATTCATATTGTGTGTGTTAAATTGTACCATAATTAAAGCTTATTTCATAGTTTTCTCCCTTGAGATACTGTTTGCCTTATTTTTATATTTTTGAAATGCAAACTTTGTATCATAGAGTCCTTGTTAACATCCATTTCAAGATTTTGTAAAGACTTTTATAGTACTTTCCATGTTATAAAATACACCATCAGTACTAGAATAATTGTCATTGGAAAAAAAGTTTTTAATTAATTTAAGAAAGTTGACTGAACAATACACTCTATATCACTATAAACACCCATAAAAATAGACTCAGAAAGTAATTAAATATGGTTTGTAATGTTCTTTAACAACAAAAAAGTAAGAGAACCACGACTCATGGTATTTTGTTTTGTATATACAGGAGGAGGAAGAGGAGGAGGAGGAAGAAGAAGAGTTGGAAGAGGATGCTACTGATAGAATGAGAAATGAACTCAATGATGTGTTTGATAATGACACCAACAAGCTGGCAGCTGTCACAGTGAGTATTGGCATTCCCATACCTTCTGGCCATTGTTTACATAACTTGCTAGGTCATAAAAGGTTATTGAATGACATTTTGTTATGTAAGCCTAAAAATGTTTATCATAATGTTGAATGTCCTGGTCAGCAAAGTACTGATTTTACACAAGAACATGTATTATTTGGTTTACAAATAAATCAAATCTAAGGAAACATTAGTTAGTGCTGCAAGTTTCTGTTGTAATTCCTTTAAATTAAGTTGACACGGCAACATTTTCTATAAGCATTCTTATGTAAGCATAACCTTTTTTGCAGAAGTTTCTTCAATATCTTCTCAAACCTTGTTTAATACAGTAATTAATGCACAAGAAGTATAAGTTTGAAAATAAAAATATACAATATCTTCACATTTATTGGTTGTTTTGTTTTCATCATTGTGATTTATCGTTATCAATGTAATTGAAGGTTATAGGATGTCAATTTGTTCTGTAAGAGTAGCATCTTTAGAAGCTTTGTACAAAGATTCAGATACACAGTTTAACATAGAAATTATTCTTTAATTATGTATGTATCCTGGATCTGAAAATACCTCATATAACTGGAAACGCTTATGCTTTTTTTTCTTTTATTTATATTGTTTGGTTTGTTTTAAAATTTAATATCAACATGGTGACAGAAGGTTATAGATTCACAGTTTTGCTTTATCTTAATGTCTTAAAATCTGGTCATTTGTCTCAGTGATTGACTTTTACTTTATTCGAAGACAGTAAATACAACCTGTACTTCAGAGCTTGTACCACAAGAGAAAGCCAGGTAAACAGTCAGAGGTCTTATCTAAGTGTGTCATATCTTGGTGTGATTCACCTTGGAGTTTGAGTTTAAAATAACTACTACATTGTAATATATTAAGGGGCCCTCATATACTACGTAATGTTGTTGTCATTTCAAGTTACTGGTGCAATTTACTACAGAGTAATTCCGAAATCATAATATCAAAAATATTCTGGAACATCCTGTAGACAAACAGTGACCTGTATTAACCCTTTTCCGTCATGTCCTGGCTTGTTATCTGGTTATACAGTATTTTTTATCTCTGGGGATGGTTTACATCCTTGCTGTTTGTATGTTTGGGTGGTAGGGTCATCATGAAGTCATACCATGCCCCAGATCTGTGCTGACTCTTTTGTCAGTTTTTTCATGTCAACAACAGGCTTATTGTATGCTATGGGAATCTAGAGGCCATTTAATACATGTCTTGACACTTTAAACTTATTATCAGTCCTTGGTTAGATAGACAATGCTGTTGATTTTCTCTGTGATTGTTTTCCTATGATGTTTTTATTTAAGAATTATGAAAGGGGTAAATAGAGTTATTCCTCCTGTCTGCCCATGTTTTTTTTTCCGTTTCTAACCAAAACAACTTTTGGAGGACTAAATTTAATTAAATTTGATTTAAAAGTGTATAATATCAATGTACAGGTCTTGTTTGAGTTTGCTGTTCTTTCTATATAACATAATTGGCATCATAGCTTTTTCTTATGATATTTTAAATAAAATACATGTATTATCATGACTTTTGGACATTCCTGTCATGCATGTATTTCTAGTTTTTAACAGTACCTTTTCTAGTTTAAAATGAACTAAAATTTCTTATTCTTCTAAACAGATCCTATGGCTTTTGAAAAATGCCTCTTATATCTTAGACAAGTTGTCAAGGTTCTGGCATGAAAGTGCATTTACATGTACATCTAAGTTGAACTAATTTAAAATCATTGTTCACACTCCTAGTATTTTCTAGTACACCCATGATTTTGATTTAATGAGCTTCACTATAATTCATTAGACATTCTGGATGCTTTTTTATATATCAACAACATGGCCGAAAATTGGAACAGGTTACTATCTCTCTAGGGCATTGTGCAAAATCCAGATATGACAATTGGTAAACACAGCTCACCCCCATCTTCTTTGCAATATGTCGGTCAGTGGTCGTAATCTGTGGTAAAACTGGCTGATAGTGCAACCCAACAGTGTCAACATTGCGTAGTATCTGTGTTTGAATTTCATCATTCACATCATGCCCTTTTATAATTCATACTCACATGCTGTTGGCAAAATCTTTCCCGCCATTGGCAGCATGCCAAGTGCTAGTGATAACATTCACTGCTGGGATTGGTTTTAAAGGGACAATTAAGATAATATGATGAACTTCCTACAATATATAGATATCATGTAGTGTACCACTGACTTGAATTAACAGCTTACATAAAACATTGATAATGTAGCCAAACTTATAATGACTATTATGAAATATCCTGTTGTCCAGTATATATATCAGTTAATATCAGTAATATATAATAACAGTCATTATTCTTTTTCTTCTTATTTTTCTTTTCTTCTTTTCTTCTTTGTCTTCTTCTTTGTATTCTTTATCTTCATTTTTTTTCTTTGTCATCTTTTCTTGCACAACAACAAGCAACAGTGTTATCATCACTCTAATTAAGCATTGTTTATGAATAACTAATGAAACTGACCATTAAAGGTGGTATCTGACAGTTTAACCTATATCTAATACATGTACTTGTCATATAAACCTAGCGGGACTACCCACTATTATAATTTGACCAAGAACCTGTGCACCTGCTGTTTTTGTTATGTGAATATTAAAGAGTTAACGCCCCTTTTATTGATATTTAAGTCATTGATATAAGTGAAATATTGTCGAACATTCAGCAGGGAGAGGAATAAATGGCAGCCATTGGCTAAGTGTTCTTGTTCAAATTATAAAAGTGGGCAGTCCTGATATGTTTGTATGACTTATATATAATCATACCTGCCACAAAATTAATCATATGAGTAACTGATGAAGTATTTTTACCACTTATATAAAATAATAGAATAATTATAACTCATGTCATTTCCCAGGACACGTTTGATGAGCTGCTGATCCCAAAGGTAGATGTGGACAGTACAAGGAAGCCCCATATTGTGCGCTATGTACTTAATAAGAAGCTGAAGTCCATTGTTGAGGCAAGACAGAGCATCTTTGAGCGTGTGTACCCCATCAGTGAGAAACTTGCACGTAAAATGTTACTGACAGGCTACAAGCAACCCAGTCGCTTTGGCAGATGGTGTCCAGTCAAGGTGAGGTTTGCCTGCCTGTACTGAAAGGTTAACTCTAACAGAAAAACTGCCTGTACTGAAAGGTTAACTCTAACAGAAAAAAACTGCCTGTACTGAAAAGTTAACACTAACAGAAAAACTGCCTGTACTGAAAAGTTAACTCTAACAGAAAAACTGCCTGTACTGACAGGTTATACCTAACAGAAAAACTGCCTGTACTGACGGTTATGCCTAACAGAAAAACTGCCTGTACATACAGGTTATACCTAACAGAAAAACTGCCTGTACTGACTGGTTATACCTAACAGAAAAACTGCCTGTACTGACAGGTTATACCTAACAGAAAACTGCCTGTACTGACAGGTTATACCTAACAGAAAAACTGCCTGTACTGACAGGTTATACCTAACAGAAAACTAGTGACTTTACTAAAACTTCAGTCTAAGAATTCTTTCATTGATTAATGTTTGATAGAAAACACATTTTTTAATATATATATAAAAGTATGAGAAAAAAGCCCTGGAATAGTATATATAATGTAATTAACTGATTAACTGAATTAACTGAAACAGAGCAGTAGCAAGGTTCTGTAAAGAAATTGTCCTGATTGTCATTTGGTTAAATTGCCAAAATTTGAGAAAATAGTACTGGAGAAATGTTTAAAGTTACTTGTCCATTTCTTTTAACAGTCAATGTTTTCAGAATAAGTTTAGTTTAATAAACAATATTTATGAATGGCAATTATAAATCTACTTGGAGGGATGAATAGTTTGTTTGCTAGGCTGTCATAGAGCCCTTTGCTGCATTTGGTTTTGTTTTGATTTTTGTTCAAGATTATGGAAATGTAAGTAAGAGTTTGTTTTATTCCATTTATTTAAATATATTAAAGATTGATTAAAGATAAACAAGCTGGTGGACAGGACCTTTTTAGAATTGATTTAACCAATATGCAAAAAGCAGTATTGTGTATTAACTCTGGCAATAGTTTATTTCAGATTTGTATGTTATAATGCTGTCTGTAATGTCATTTATGTGCATGATGGTTGTTATAGGTCAAGGAAGGAGACTGCATCCAGACCATGAGTGGACCAGGTTATACCACGTTCCCAGTTGTGTATCGGTCCAACATATACTTCCTGTCCTCCATCCATGCCCGGGAAGAGTTTATCAATGACCCTGTTAAATTCACCAGCCAGCCAACTCCCAAACCTGTTGTTCCCATTAAGATTGCAGTCCTAGGCCCACCAAAGTCTGGCAAAACCACATGTAAGTGCTGGTTCTATTATCATTGTGAGTGTTCAATTCATTTTATATATAAAACAATTGGATAGTGTTTTCGAAAACTTAAAAAAGCTTTGTCTGTTTCTTTTTGCTGTAAAACAATTAGTTCAGATTAAATAAGAAACCAAAACAACTGTAACAAAGTTCTACAATAAGTAGAAAATATCTTGATTGATGTCATGATTGGCATTAGTTAGTATGATCATTAACAGAACAGACAGATGGTTTATTTGTAGAATAATGCCCACTGTCCAACAACAGTGAATCATTACAATCTACTCTAAGTCATGCATGTATTGTCCATGGTCCTTACAGTGGCCAACAGGTTTGCTGAGGAATATGGGCTGCTGCGCCTGTCTATTGGGGAGGCGATGAGGATGGTAATGACATCACAGCCCAAGAGTTTCCTCACAAAGGAGATGCAGCGCCACCTGGTGAAGGGTCTGACAGTTCCAGATGAGCTTGCAGTACAGGCCCTCGAGATGTGTTTGCTGGACATGAGATGTCAGACAAGAGGGTATCTATTATGTCTCACATTAATTTTCTTCCATCCCTGTTATTATTTATACATTGTTGTATCTTTTAAAATAATTTTTTCTTAACATTTCACCACCAATTTTTTTCACTTAGCTGTTAATGCTCTGTAGTATATTAAGTGTAAGTTGAATAGAAAATGGTTGTGACTATGTTTTGTCCCTTTGTTGTGTAATGTCTCTTGTTCATATTTACATTAGTCTGAAAAGCTATTCACATAGGGCAATTTACAACAAATTTCAATGCACCTGTTCTTAAATTATTCATTAGGTATATTGAGTATGTGTTTTTTAACAGCTGCAGCTACATGTATATTCTCACCTGTTTACCATTTACAGGTATGTTTTGGATGGTTTCCCCCTGACAAAGCGGCAGGTGGAACTGATGACTGAGAGATGCTTGATTCCAGTCCGTGTTATCGAGCTGGATGTCAAGAACAAGGAGATTATGATGAGAGGAACTAGGGACAGGATTGGTGCTGCTAGGTAAAGAGGGTTTGCTAATATAATGATTTGTCATTCTTTTTTATTGTCATGTTTTGATAGTAAAACTGTAAATAAATACTGGAGTTTGAGTCATATTTTTTGTTTTAAGTGCAGACACTTTGTTTGTAACAAAAAAGGGTAATATTGGTATGTTCAAATTTAGGCATTTTTCGTAGGAAGTTCGAATCATGAAAACTCTTTACATTTAATAAAGACTGACAAGGTATAGCTGGAACAAATGATCAAGACACAGCAGGATTCGAATAAAGGCTGAGAAGCCAGTAATGCTTAAGCTAAAGGGGAACTCCCTTAATAGACATTTGTTAGGTATTGGTTATATATACAGAAATATGGAAAACTATACAATCATTGGTTGAGTGATGAAGGTAACAGACACTGTTATACCTGTTTACGTTTCCATTAGTTGTTTTCAACTGTCTTCTCTACATAAGGATGAACATAATTTTGTTGGTGCAATGAATAAATCTAATACAATTACACATAAAGGTGATACATGTTACAGGACTCAGCCAGTACATGACAGTCCTCAGATCTTGGCCATCAAGCTGGGAGCCTATACAAAGAACATTGAGGCAGTTCGCACCTGGTACCAAAAGGAACACATGAACTATCGCTTGGTGGATGGTGAGAGATCCAAGTGGTGGGTGTGGAACACCACCCTGACCATGGCCCGCGACAGTGTTCGCCAGATACAGACCTATCTCCAGAGGATCAGCGATGGTAGGATAGCCTACATTATACTTTATTTACAAAATCTAATTCATTTACTTACAACTACATACAAAAGTAACAATAAATAATGCCACAGACTTTGCAGCAAATAGTGCAGATCATGATTAGACAGCTCCAATCATTATTGTCTGTCATTGTGTATAATGATATTGTTTCAGGTAAAGCCGCATCTATCGCTGACATGTGTATCACACCATCAGAGTTTCTGCAGCGTATGGGTGACTACGACCAGTACTGTCCAGTAAGCTTGGCCCTTCGAGGGGAATTGGTAGATTGCTCCACTGACCCCACACTTCAGAATGCTGTTGAGTTCAGAGGTGAGTCTCACATCAGCTAGTCAGGGTTGCTTTTACATACCATGTTTCCTAATTGTAGTATAGCCTTTAAATTGCCACAGTCAGACCATTTGTTGAATACCATCATATATGATGGCTATCTGACAATTCAGATAAATGAAGGGTTTTTTGTAGAGAAATTAAAGATACATGGAACACACCCTTCTATGTTGTCTAGGGTTCTTCCTCAGCATCTCTGTAGTTTTTGTGATGTGTTCCTTTAAGTAGACTTTGAAAGTCAGGAGTGTCACAAATATCAAGGTTGAAACTACATTCATGGTCACATTTTTTTTCCAATTGTTCATGACCAATTTTTGCTATCTGTCCTTTTGTGTGAAAGTACATCTTCTTCAGATCTAATTTGTAACATTTTTTTGTCATGTGACCCACTTCAAACCATCAACATTGACATTGCAGATATGTTTGGGAAGTTTGTCCGCTTATGTTTATTTATAACATTGAGAGGGGTCATGTTTTTTTCCTTCCTTTCCTTTTTTATCTCAATTTGTCCCTTCAATGTAAATCTTATCTTAAAAGGGCTAGAATGTGTAAACAGTTTAAATAAAAATGACAAGTGATTAATGTTTGTGGGCAGTTAATAAAAAAGGCTAAGAATTAATATGTCTATACATTCCACAATGTTTGTTGTAACTGACTTTCATTACACAAAGACATTGATCTATGAATAACATTGACCTACAAATGCCCTTGACCTTAAGTTGACCTTCTGTATTCTTGAAGGTCACTACTACAAGTGTGCTAACAAGAAAGAAGTTGAACAGTTCCTCAAGGAACCAGAGAGCTATGTACCACCCATGGCACCACGCAAGCTTCCAGAACCCTCTCGGTTACCACGACGACTAAAACCTGAGGAGGTCAAGGCCACCTCTTTAATAGAACTTAATGGCTACTGTCCAGTCACTTACCTGGATGGCAAGTGCAGGTAGGTCACTGAGGCTTGTGTTTAATGATTCTACAACTAGAAATTTAGTAAGGAAAACATGAAAACTTTTGTTATGAAAAAAGTATTATTTTGTATTTATTAAAATTGAAATGAAGCTTGATTTATCTTTTTATTGAGTTTGACAGTTATATGATGTAGGACCTATCTCTTTCTTAAGTAGCACAAAGTAAGCAAAGGATCATAACCTTTTCAAACTTGTTCATATCTGTTTAGATTATATTGGAGGTCACTAATTTAGTTTGCTGATATAGGTAGTCACATAGTACACTCATTATGCGGTATCTTAACCCAACATCATGTGATCTGTTACCAGATCAAGATTCTTTAAACTTGTTTTCATGGGTTTATTTTTCTTTGTTTTTGTTTTGCAGTTTCTTAAATTAAAATCTTTCAATGCAAGAAATATAGTTATTATCACTTACCAGTAAATAACAGATAACTTATTGTTATTGTAATAAGGGCATTACATCACTGTGTAGGCATTGACTTAACTTGTACACTTGCATTCATATTGTATAACTAAGGATTGATTTTTTTTTAAACTTAATCATAAATTATGTTGCAGGTATGAAGCCATTGTTCCAGGTAATCCAGCGTTTGTAGTGGAATACACAGGGCGTTATTGGTACTGCGAGACGGAGGAGAAGCTACTCAGGTTTATGAAGTAAGTACAGGCATGCCTGACCTTTATGGGCTAGCTTTACAAGATGTACTTTAATGTGGCCTGCTATACTGGATGTGATAATTTTGTAACATTGATAAGGTAAATCGGTTAGTAGACCTTCCATTAAGGCCTAAAATTAGCTAAAGCGTGTGTAGTCTCGCCATTCGTGGTTCGTTAACTAGGTCCTTGTCCCGGGCAGAAACCGCGTTCACTTGCACGCAAAGCTGTAATATCTGGAAATAGAAACACACTAGTTATTTTTTCTCTCCTTTTTTTGTAATTTTATCTTTATTGCCTTTTATTATCAGTAAAGAAAACACTGGAGCGGTTTCTAAATGCAGCATTGTATATATATTTGTGTGTTGTCACCCTCTAGATATTTATATGGGGGTGGGGGTGTTAAGGAAAATGACAATGTGCTTTTTTATTTTGATTAAACATGTAAAGTAGTTTCCAAGCTACTCTGTTGTGCTCAGGTGGTTCTACCCAGACTCTTGTCTGTTGTCTTTCTCCACAAAAACTGTGCACTGGTGGTTCTACACAGAATCCTGACTGTAGTCTTTCTCCCTAAATACTTTGCACTGGTGGTTCTACACAGAATCTTGTCTGTAGTTTTTCTCCACAAATACAAGCTGGATGTCATTATTATGATTTTAATTGTGCCACTGCAGTGTATCACAAAATCAAATTTAACTACAAAATTGTCATTTTTATGTTACTATTATTATTATTTCTATTGTTATTGTTATTATCTTTATTACTATAATTATTGCCATCAAAACCTTCATTGTTTTTTTCTCTGTAGACTCCCGGAGCAGTATGGTGAGTTGAAGCTGCCCCACAAGTTGCCCCCTGCAAAGGAAACCTTGCCTGTGACCAACCTACCAATGCTGGGCTACATGGAGCAGACCGTCTCCACTGCCATCATCAAGGCCCTCACAGCTGCTGGGAATGTAAAGCCCAAGTACCCCTTCCTTAGTGCAAGCAGGTCGGCCCTCTTCTACATAGCCTACCATCTCAAAGGTGAGTCATGACAGTTGATATGTAGCCATGGTTTATTCATTTTTTGCTCTGGCCGTTAATGCTCAATGTAAAAGAATGGATTTATTAACTTATTAGAAGTTGGATTACAAAATTACATTTTAAGTATTTGTGTTACCACCAATGTGAGAGTTTTATGTAGCAATACAATATTTGTCATATGGTAAAGTTTATTCATTACTTGTTGTTTTTTGTAATATTGTCATTTTGTTGCTTAATTTATATTTTCAGTTTTAATGAGGAGTACAATATTTTCTTTTAAGATTTTTGAGCTTTGTCACGAAATCTGACACGGTGTTAAATATTTTGTGCTTCTAAGCTTTCTGCTTGGATTATCAGTTTTGATTTTTTTTCTCTCCTTTGTGTTGTTGTATGCAGTTTCCAAGAAAAGAGTTCATTGTAATAACAAAAGATACAAATGTTAATTATTCTTCATAACACTTTGATACAAGTATCAGCTTTATCAATAAATTGTCTTCTCAACAGCATTTAACCCAAAAAGTTCCGAGTATGTGCGAAAGAAGTACAAGAAGAAGCTTGAGCGGTTTGAGCAGACATGTGACCTGATCAAATATCTCGGTAACACGATGACAGTCCGATACAAGGAGCCAACAGAGAGACCCCAGGACTTCGATTCCAAACTACAGACATTCTTCGCTCTCCGTGGGATAGAACCCACACCCACGTGGATTTCATAAACACTCTGTATAATGAATTATAAATAGAAGTGGTAAACTGTTCCTCATTAAAATAACCATAATTTAAAAATATCATTGCTCTTTGTTTCATTAAATATTTTATTTTTTTGTTCTTTAAATCAATATAATTAAGGATTAGAAATGAAATGCTGCGTGTGATTTATTTTTTTTTGTCATCTAAGTATGATGTTTTCTTTTAACAATACATATCATAAGAAATTTTTATAGGAATTTATATATTCCAGCTGTCTCCAAAGTAAACCTTCTGAACTGTTGTATTTATAGCACTTATTTTACTTCTGTATGATCAATTTTCTTACATAGCATATAGATCCAGTTTGGAGTAAATATAAAATAAAGACTAATTTCCGTCCAGTGATTTAATTGTGATGTTTGTGAAAATGCTTTTTGTATGTAATTTTTTGAATTATTTAATATGTATAATATTGTAAATTATCATATATTGTAACTTGTTTTTAATATATTGATATGTTTACAGTGAATCTGTGATAATTGTAGCTGTATGATGATTACAAATGTACCGACTCATATTTTAATACTGTTATCTTGTTCTAATGACATTAACAAATATTCTTATGTTCATGGAACACTATTTAGTGTGTGTTAGATTGGAACATCTATAATATTATAATATTCTTACCATTTGACAAAACCTTCAGGAGAGTAAGTTCTCTTTATATAGACAGGCCTTAAATCCATCTTTATGTGTGTCATTATATAAGTAAGACTTGTCCATGTGAATATGTGAAGACATAAATTATTCTGTTATCTGCATAATTGAATAAACATTTACATAAACTCTTGCAGATTTTTTGTTTTTCTTCAGTTACTTTTACATGAAATCATTGAATACTCAGTCATAAATCACTGATTATACCAAACAGTTTACAAAATTACCCTGTGCTGTGATTTACTAAAAAATTGTGACATGTCTGTATGTCAAGGAGCCCTTGACCGACATTGCCACAACATCTTATCAATCGGGGCCCTGTGGTGGAATGTTGAGACTGTCCTGGCTGTGTTTGTATACAATCCCCTATCACGCTGGGTCTAACTGGACAGGACTGGTATAAGGCAGCAGGCTTCACTGGTCCTCTACTCACACCAGTAACCTGATCAGGCCACTCAGAAATCGGAGACAATAACATCTTTTGAAATTTAATAAAAGTAATAAAACACATTAATAGCAACTTAATTGAATCTACAATATATTTTATTGATCCACCTTTTAAGGAAATTATTGTCTCTTACAAGATGGAGATTGTCTTGTTCAATTTTGTAGTTTTAATGTTCCTTTATTGTATTTTCTTTTCAAAGTAAAAGTAATTGCTGTTGTCAAGATTCTCTAGTTGGCATAGATGTTGGTTAACCATGTCAAGGTCTTGAATAAGGTCAAAGATATGCACTTTGAATAGTTGTTAACTGTCAATAGAGGAACTGATTTCAAAATGGTAGGTAACCCTTAAATTAATTTTGTCAGAGTTATGTCCCTTTTGAACTCGGTTCATTTCTCAAAAACCATTACATATAATCAATTCAAATTTCAATTCTTGTACGCAATCAATGGTGGAACCCATCTCAATAAAGCAGATAACCCTACAATTAATTCTGGGACAATTATGTCCATTTCTTTTACTTTAATTTTCTGTGCATTTTTATAGTAAGAAACAGCTAACGTTATACAATCCAACACCGAAAAAAGTAGAGCGCGCTTTGTACGGACAGCTCTTGTTTCTGTTTGTTAACATAATATTTTAGACAATGAGTTTTACCTTAACCTAATTTTTTAAATTTATATTATGAATTAACGCTTGTCCATTTTTTACTGCTCTTATGATGCATGTTTCTGTAATATTGTGTTTTATAGGCACATTGTAACATGTTTATCATTCCGAAAGGCTGTATAAACTTGGTATAATAACAGAAACAGGCCTGGGGATTATAAAATTTGCTTTGTGCAATCTGTTCATCAGACTATGTGTCCAGCCCATTTTGTGTCCAGTCCATAAGTTTGTTGTTGACTGACGTTTTCTATACTAGTTTGAACAATTGATAATCACACCAAGGTGCAAAAGTTCGGGTCTTTGCATTGAAGGTCAATGTCAAAAAGTGACATTTAAGAAAATCCGTGTACCGTCCTGCCCGCTGTTGTTCATAGATGGGTATTCTAATCATTTGGCGTAAGTCCTAATCTCATTAAGATGACCTCTTGCAAGATTTAGGTCGCTACCTTGAAGGCCACAGGACACATACCGGCATTTAAAGGTTCTATACGCTGCTACCATAAACTTTTAAGTTTTCATCACTTCGCATTCAAATAATATTTTCTACATTTCTTGTGGTCATTTTCACTAGACGCAGATAGAAGTCGTCATACCTGTACGTAAATTACCGAAAACGTGGAAATTGTCGATGCATAACAATAAATAAGAAGTAAAATAACAAATAAATAAAATGACAACACCCGATTATGACATCAAAAGCGACATGTTTTAAAAAAAAAAAAAACTTTTGCGAAACTTGATCACCAGGAAGGTTTTAATGTGTTTGTTATTACTGACTATTATTTTGTGCTGCAAATTGTGGATGTAAGTAAATTTATAAAGAATTGATAAAAAATCATCCGAGTCCATTGATTTTACGCAATTCTGAAAGTAAATAATAATAATAATAATAATAATAATAATAATAATAATAATAATAATTATTATTATTATTATAATAAAACAGACTGTCGTCGTGAAAGATAGTAGAAGTGCTTCTGCTATTCCTATTGATTCCATTAGATCTCACCGTGAATATATTATAAATACTGCCAATATGTAGACCAGTTTAGCGAAATCTGAATCTGGTCGTTACCTTTGTTGGCTTGTCTTCGTGTTGTTTAATTATGTGGCAAACAACAACAAGACAACAACTGCCATAAGTGATAATCTTATCAAGATGACGTTCCACGCGCAAAATAATTGCAAGATTGCAGTAAATCCGTTTTGATCTCTTTTACTTGATGTTTATTTTTGGGGTTTTAAAGAAGAGTTTAATATTCCCAACCAATTAACATTTCAAATGGGACATGGAGCATGCATAAATCTGGTTTGCAAACATTTCTGGTCAATGTCACCGTATATGACCAGTAATCAATTCCTATCCTCCATATAACTTTGTTGTTTGTGTTGAGGATGAAAATTCGACGGCAACATGTATATAAAATCATAGTTTGTGGAAATAAATAAGAAAAATATTATGCGTTAGCATTTAAAAATAAATAAAACAAACAAAGCAAATACTTTATTAATTATATTAATGTATTCATTTTTAATTTACTAAATAAGTTTAGGATTAAATGAAAATAAAGAAAACGTTGAAAATACACGTGCAGTGTTACGGTTTCTACTAAATGCATTGCTGCACATATGCGCATATACCCCTGAAACAGCGGTCAGATACTGCTATATATATCTGATATAGTCAAATTGTCGCATATTCCCTTTATTGTTATACATCGATGGACCAAATACTGGACATGACATATTCATTGGCGCCTGATTGCACGACAATGACGTCATAGACACACGTGGTTTGTATTGTCATTGAGTTAAAGAGTACAATCACCAGTTACTGGAATATACAGAAATGTCATAGACAGAAACAATGAAACACTGAACTTAAACCCCATGCAACTGATTATATGTATATGTAGAATGTTTACAATTTGAGGTACATGGACACAGTTCGATAGGGGCGACATTCTATGCGCCACCTTTGTGACCCTATACCACGATTGACGTTACAAAACATTTCGTACATATCATTGTAGATACGAGTTTCATATTTTCTTTTCATGCCATCTTTTGTTACTATTTAGGGTAATGTATTTCTTCAATTGTATCAGAAACATGTTCTCCAGATCTTCGCCAATAAACAAAACATCAACAATCGAAACTTATCCAAGTTCTTTTTATCAGACTTTTATTGTTAGATCTATTGAATTCTTACCACGATGGAAATAGCTTTCAAAAACCATATAAAATTTTAATAACGTGTTTAGCGATGCTACAAACCTTTCGCGATGCCTTTCAGCAATTTACCCATTTTCTCCTTTATTTTCTTGTAATTTTAATTACAGGACAGTTCTCTTTCCAGTTACTGTCTGTTAAAGCAGACCAATGAGACAATAGGTCCGGCAGTGGAGCAAGAATAACTGCAAGGGTTTGGACACAATGGAAGAGGTGCGAATAAAAACAGCTGACCAGAACATAATTTTATTTGTACATAGTACATCGTCGTAAAAAATGCAATCTAAATAAATAATTACATGCCTGTGGTAAATAATTTCAAGTGACTAGTAACAATATTACTACTTTTTTAAGTAAACATAAATTTATTTCTGGTATTCACCAGACAATAATACTAATATAACCGGAATTTCAAAGCTCGAAAGCGCCGCACTACACTTGTTTATAGAAAAACAATATGGCGATATCAAGAAAATTCTTCTAGGAACAATTGCATACAGACACGCGGCGACAATAATGCTTGCGTACACTGATGTCGATGTTCCACACGATTTAAATGTATTTAAAAAAAGTCACTCTGATCTAAAATAGTCGTCAACATTACATAGCCAAAAGTATTGTCAATATCTAAAGACTTGAAATATCGCGGCTGTGAGACATCCAAAGGCCACAGTTGTGAATCTTGGCATACTTAGTTTCTTTAGTCAAACAAGGCCTCGCAAAAACAGCGGCGAACTCATAATAATGCGCGCCGCCCTTTTATAATTGCAAGCTACACATCGTTGTTGCAAGACTAACTGTCAAATGCTGCATACTTGAATACAGAACATAAACTTGCGATTTCCTTGTGTTGCATGCCAATCGGAACTCCTCGATTAATTCTGTCCTCGGAACAATCATCCCTCGAATATATCTGGTGCAATGAAACTTGAAGAAATCATGATTGTTTTGTTCGCCGGAAGTCGGAAGAATGTACCTAAAGTGTAGTTCGCACAAAACATAAACAATGGCGTTGTTTGACAGCTTTTTTGTTTGTTTGCTGCTCTTTTGTAAATTATTGGGTGATTTAACTTAAAGCAGCCACAAATTGAAGTTTAACTGGCATCGAACTATAGTGAGCTGTCATCCGAGCTGCCATCTTTGTTTTGACGTCTGTCACAAAATAAGTCCCATTTAGGGAAATGGCCGAGGTGATCCGACTACCTACATACATCCGAGAGCTGATTTGTGAATTATTTGAAGTGTTCCGATTGGTTGCATGCATCACTATCATCCCAATAAAGCGCTCCACAAAAGGGCTCTTCTGAGAGCGGCGCCAAAGAAGTTATTTGTCGGTTTGTTACATAGCAACGCCATGATTATGTAGGCCTACAAGCGCGTAGCTGCCTGTACGGAGAATACGCAGCTGTGTACACATGGTGCAAAAAGAATGGAAACATAAAATATTAAAATAGTCTAACCCTAGTTGGGGTTAGGCGTGTATTTGTTGTGACCAACTAATATAGCATCGCTATTTGCATCATGAAAAAAAAAATGCTACGTCGATTTAGCTCCTGGTATGGGACAAGTCTTGTTCGTTGTTCTCTTATATTTCCAATCAAAACTTCTAAGATAATTACGTTCTCAGGACCATCGCACCTTAGTGATATCTGGTGGAGGGATAAGTACAGAAGCAACTTTTTGTTCGTCGTTTACCACTTTACTTTTCATGTTTCGTAAGATATACAATAGTTACTGAGTTTAATTGACAAATTGTGTTTTTAGATGACGTACTTGCCGCTTCGTCATAGACTCTAACATTTGTTACGGGACTATCTAAAATAAATCCGAGAGACGATTCGTGACTATATGGTCATAACCAGAAAGTTGGTGCTTATGTTTGAGTTGCTTCTCTGTTGGCAATAAAGAAGTATTAAGTTAAATACACTGTTTGTTGTAATGTGTAAATATCTGTAGCGTATTATTTTACTTAAAATTTTACATCTTGATACCGAAACCGGTATATTGGCGACGTCCAACTCATTAATGTCCTCGCCACTACGGGAATTTGAACGTTGAGGCTGAGATGTACCGTGTGCAAATATGGTTTGAAACTTTGAATGCTTATGATTCAACTGATAGGTAACCTTGTCCATATATTTGAGTTGCTGTAACCAGCCGTTTCGAGTTAAGTATAAACATTGGAGCGGTGTCTATTACTTAGGCAACTATCTGACCTACGGTCATTCTGACTTGTTATGTCTACAAACCTTCTGGCGGTTATCTGTGGTCACTAGACGTAATGGTCATCTTTGTTTACAGTTCTAGGTCATGTCCGAGATAGGTAGGTTGACCTTGCCATACCAAACGTGGTCACAACAAACACGACCAAACCCGTACCTGACCTAGCTAAATAAATATGCGCAGTCAAAACAGACTAACATATAGATCATTGGCTGCTATATTAAGACGGCGAAGCCATGACCATTGAATGTATATTTAAAATCCAAAAATCCGTGCTACGAAGGTCCCGGCGTGTAGGATCAGGGTCCAAATGTCTGTGCTACGAAGGTCCCAGGGTGTAGGAACAGGGTCCAAATGTCTGTGCTACGAAGGTCCCAGGGTTTTAGATCATGGTCCAAATGTCTGTGCTACGAAAGTCCCAGAGTAAAGGATCAGGGTCTAAATGTCTGTGCTACGAAGGTCCCAGGGTTTTAGATCATGGTCCAAATGTCCGTGCTACCAAGGTCCCAGGGTGTAGGATCAGGGTCCAAATGTACGTGCTACCAAGGTCCCATGGTGTAGGACGAGGGTCCAAATGTCTGTGGTACGAAGGTCCCGGCGTGTAGGACGAGGGTCCAAATGTCCGTGCTACGAAGGTCCCAGGGTGTAGGATCAGGGTCCAAATGTCTGCGCTACGAAGGTCCCAGGGTGTAGGATCAGGGTCCAAATGTCTGTGGTACGAAGGTCCCGGCGTGTAGGACGAGGGTCCAAATGTCTGTGCTACGAAGGTCCCAGGGTGTAGGATCAGGGTCCAAATGTCTATGCTACGAAGGTCCCAGGGTGTAGGACCAGGGTCCAAATGTCTATGCTACGAAGGTCCCATGGTGTAGGACCAGGGTCCAAATGTCTATGCTACGAAGGTCCCAGGGTGTAGGATCAGGGTCCAAATGTCTGTCCTACGAAGGTCTCAGGGTGTAGGACCAGGGTCCAAATGTCCGTGCTACGAAGGTCCCAGGGTGTAGGATCAGGGTCCAAATGTCCGTGCTACGAAGGTCCCAGGGTGTAGGATCAGGGTCCAAATGTCTATGCTACGAAGGTTCCATTGTGTAGGATCAGGGTCCAAATGTCCGTGCTACGAAGGTCCCATGGTGTAGGACGAGGGTCCAAATGTCTATGCTACGAAGTTCCCAGGGTGTAGGACCAGGGTCCAAATGTACGTGCTACGAAGGTCCCAGGGTGTAGGATCAGGGTCCAAATGTCCGTGCTACCAAAGTCCCAGGGTGTAGGACCAGGGTCCAAATGTCCGTGCTACCAAAGTCCCAGGGTGTAGGACCAGGGTCCAAATGTCTGTGCTATGAAGGTCCCAGGGTGTAGGATCAGGGTCCAAATGTCCGTGCTACGAAGGTCCCAGGGTGTAGGACGAGGGTCCAAATGTCTGTGCTACGAAGGTCCTAGTGTGTAGGACCAGGGTCCAAATGTACGTGCTACCAAGGTCTCAGGGTGTAGGATCAGGGTCCAAATGTCCGTGCTACGAAGGTCACAGGGTGTAGGATCAGGGTCCAAATGTCTGTGCTACGAAGGTCCCAGGGTGTAGGATCAGGGTCCAAATGTCTGTGCTACGAAGGTACCAGGGTGTAGGATCAGGGTCCAAATGTCCGTGCTACGAAGGTCCCAGGGTTTTAGATCATGGTCCAAATGTCTGTGGTACGAAGGTCCCGGCGTGTAGGATCAGGGTCCAAATGTCTGTGCTACGAAGGTCCCAGGGTGTAGGATCAGGGTCCAAATGTCTGTGGTACGAAGGTCCCAGGGTGTAGGACCAGGGTCCAAATGTCTGTGCTACGAAGGTCCCAGTGTGTAGGATCAGGGTCCAAATGTCTGTGCTAAGAAGGTCCCATGGTGTAGGATCAGGGTCCAAATATCAGTGTTACGAAGGTCCCAGGGTGTAGGATCAGGGTCCAAATGACTGTGCTAAGAAGGTCCCAGGGTGTAGGACCAGAGTCCAAATGTCTGTGCTACCAAGGTCCCAGGGTTTTAGATCATGGTCCAAATGTCTTTGGTACGAAGGTCCCATGGTGTAGGACCAGGTTCCAAATGTACGTGCTACTAAGGTCCCAGGGTGTAGGACCAGGGTCCAAATGTCCGTGCTACGAAGGTCCCAGGGTGTAGGACCATGGTCCAAATGTCTGTGCTACGAAGGTCCCAGGGTGTAGGATCAGGGTCCAAATGTCTGTGCTACGAAGGTCCCAGGATGTAGGACCAGGGTCCAAATGTCTATGCTACGAAGGTCCCAGGATGTAGGATCAGGGTCCAAATGTCTGTGCTACGAAGGTCCCAGGGTGTAGGATCAGGGTCCAAATGTCTGTCCTACGAAGGTCCCAGGGTGTAGGACCATGGTCCAAATGTCTGTGCTACGAAGGTCCCAGTGTGTAGGACCAGGGTCCAAATGTCTGTGCTACGAAGGTCCCAGGGTGTAGGATCAGAGTCCAAATATCCGTGCTAAGAAGGTCACAGGGTGTAGGACCAGGATTCAAATGTCTTTGCTACGAAGGTCCCAGGGTGTAGGACCAGGGTCCAAATGTCTATGCTACGAAGGTCCCAGGGTGTAGAATTAGGGTCCAAATGTCTGTGCTACGAAGGTCCCATGGTGTTCGATTCGATTGGCTTCGTCTGGTATTCGCTTCGACCAGGACTGTTCTATTTGGTATTCACTTCGACCAGGACTGCTGTGTCTGGCATTCACTTTGACCAGGGCTACTCTGTCTGGTGTTCACTTCGACCAGGACTGCTCTGTCTGGTATTTTTTTTTCGAACAGAACTGCTCTGTCTGGTATTCATTTTGACCAGGCATTCTCTGTCTGGGGAAATCACCTCGACCAGGACTGCTTTGTCTGGTATTCACGTCGACCAGGCCTACTCTGCCTGGTATTCACTTCGACCAGGATTGCTCTGTCTGGTATTCACTTCGACCAGGACTTATCTGTCTGGTATTCACTTCGACCAGGATTGCTCTGTTAGTTATTCACTTCGACCAGGACTGCTCTGTTAGTTATTCACTTCGACCAGGACTGCTCTGTCTGGTATTCACTTCGACCAGGATTGCTCTGTCTGGTATTCACTTCGACCAGGACTTATCTGTCTGGTATTCACTTCGACCAGGATTGCTCTGTTAGTTATTCACTTCGACCAGGACTGCTCTGTTAGTTATTCACTTCGACCAGGACTGCTCTGTCTGGTATTCACTTCGACCAGGACTGCTCTGTCTGGTATTCACTTCGACCAGGACTGCTCTGTCTGTTATTCATTTCGACCAGGACTGCTCTGTCTGGCATTCACTTCGACCAGGACTGCTCTGTCTGGCATTCACTTCGACCAGGACTGCTCTGTCTGGTATTCACTTCGACCAGGACTGCTCTGTCTGGTATTCATTTCGACCAGGCCTGCTCTGTCTGGTATTCACTGCGACCAGGACTGCTCTGTATGTTATTCACTTCGACCAGGCCTGCTCTGTCTGGTATTCACTTCGACCAGGACTGCTCTGTATGTTATTCACTTCGACCAGGACTGCTCTGTCTGGTATTCACTTCGACCAGGCCTGCTCTGTTAGTTATTCACTTCGACCAGGACTGCTCTGTCTGGTATTCACTTCGACTAGGACTGCTTTTCTGGTATTCACTTTGACAAGGACTGCTCTGTCTGGCATTCACTTCGAGTAGGCCTGCTCTGTCTGGTATTCACTTCGACCAGGACTGCTCTGCCTGGTATTCACTTCGACAAGGTTTGCTCTGTCTGGTATTCACTTCGACCAGGACTTATCTGTCTGGTATTCACTTCGACCAGGACTGTTCTGTCTGGTATTCACTTCGACCAGGACTGTTCTGTCTGGTATTCACTTCGACAAGGAGAGCTCTGTTTGGTATTCACTTCGATCAGGACTGCTCTGTCTGGTATTCATTTCGACCAGGACTGCTCTGTCTGGTATTAACTTCGACCAGGACTGCTCTGTCTGGTATTCACTTCGACCAGGACTGCTTTTTCTGGTATTCACTTCGACCAGGATTGCTTTTTCTGGTATTCACTTCTTCGACTAGGCCTGCTCTGTCTAGTATTCACTTTGACCAGGACTGCTCTGTCTGGTATTCACTTCGACCAGGACTGCTCTGTCTGGTATTCACTTCGACCAGGACTTATCTGTCTGGTATTCATTTCGACCAGGACTGCTTTGTCTGGTATTCATTTCTACCAGGACTGCTCTGTCTTTTATTCACTTCGACCAGGACTGCTCTGTCTGGTATTCACATCGACCAGGACTCCTTTGTCTGGTATTCACTTCGACCAGGATTGCTTTGTCTGGTATTCACTTCTTCGACTACGCCTGCTCTGTCTAGTATTCACTTAGACCAGGACTGCTCTGTCTGGTATTCACTTCGACCAGGATTGCTTTGTCTGGTATTCACTTCTTCGACTAGGCCTTCTCTGTCTGGTATTCACTTTGACCAGTACTGCTCTATCTGGTATTCACTTTGACTAGGACTGCTCTGTCTGTTATTCACTTCGACCAGGACTGCTTTGTCTGGTATTCACTTTGACCAGGCCTGCTCTGTCTGGTATTCACTTTGACCAGGACTGCTCTGTCTGGCATTCACTTCGACCAGGACTTATCTGTCTGGTATTCACTTCGACCAGGACTGCTCTGTCTGGTATTCACTTTGACTAGGACTGTTCTGTCTGGTATTCACTTCGACCAGGACTGCTCTGTCTGGTATTCACTTCGACCAGGACCTATCTGTCTGGTATTCACTTCGACCAGGACTGCTCTGTCTGTTATTCACTTCGACTGGGACTGCTCTGACTGTTATTCACTTCGACCAAAACTGTTCTGTCTGGTATTCACTTCGACCAGGACTGCTCTGTCTGGTATTCATTTCGACCAGGACTGCTTTGTCTGGTATTCACTTTGACTAGGACTGTTCTGTCTGGTATTCACTTCGACCAGGACTGTTCTGTTTGGTATTCACTTCGACCAGGACTGCTTTGTCTGGTATTCACTTCGACCAGACCTGCTCTGTCTGGTATTCACTTCGACCAGACCTGCTCTGTCTGGTATTCACTTTGACCAGGACTGCTTTGTCTTGTATTCACTTCGACCAGGACTGATTTGTCTTGTATTCACTTCGACTAGGCCTGCTCAGTCTGGTATTCACTTTGACCAGGACTGCTCTGTCTTGTATTCACTTCGACTAGGCCTGCTTTGCCTGGTATTCACTTCGACCAGGACTGTTCTGTTTGGTATTCACTTCGACCAGGACTGTTCTGTTTGGTATTCACTTCGACCAGGACTGCTTTGTCTGGTATTCACTTCGACCAGACCTGCTCTGTCTGGTATTCACTTTGACCAGGACTGTTCTGTTTGGTATTCACTTCGACTAGGCCTGCTCTGCATGGTATTCACTTCGACCAGGACTGTTCTGTTTGGTATTCACTTCGACCAGGACTGTTCTGTTTGGTATTCACTTCGACCAGGACTGTTCTGTCTGGTATTCACTTCGACCAGGACTGCTCTGTCTAGTATTCACTTCGACCAGGACTTCTCTGTCTGGTATTCACTTTGTCCAGGACTGCTTTGTCTGGTATTCACTTCGACCAGACATGCTCTGTCTGGTATTCACTTCGACCAGGACTGCTCTGTCTGGTATTTACTTCGACCAGGACTGCTCTGTCTTGTATTCACTTCGACCAGGACTGCTTTGTCTGGTCTTCACTTCGACCAGGACTGCTCTGTCTTTTATTCACTTCGACCAGGACTTCTCTGTCTGGTATTCACTTCGACCAGGACTGCTCTGTCTTTTATTCACTTCGACCAGGACTGCTCTGTCTGGTATTCACTTCGACCAGGACTGCTCTGTTTGGTATTCACTTCGACCAGGACTGCTCTGTCTAGTATTCACTTCGACCAGGACTTCTCTGTCTGGTATTCACTTCGACCAGGACTGCTCTGTCTGGTATTCATTTCGACCAGGACTACTTTGTCTGGTATTCACTTTGACCAGGACTGCTTTGTCTGGTATTCACTTCGACCAGACATGCTCTGTCTGGTATTCACTTCGACCAGGACTGCTCTGTCTGGTATTTACTTCGACCAGGACTGCTCTGTCTTGTATTCACTTCGACCAGGACTGCTTTGTCTTGTATTCACTTCGACCAGGACTGCTTTGTCTGGTCTTCACTTCGACCAGGACTGCTCTGTCTTTTATTCACTTCGACCAGGACTTCTCTGTCTGGTATTCACTTCGACCAGGACTGCTCTGTCTAGTATTCACTTCGACCAGGACTGCTCTGTTAGTTATTCACTTCGACCAGGCATGCTCTGTCTAGTATTCACTTCGACCAGGACTGCTCTGTCTGGTATTCACTTCGACCAGGCATGCTCTGTCTAGTATTCACTTCGACCAGGACTGCTCTGTCTGGTATTCACTTCGACCAGGATTGCTCTGTCTGGTATTCACTTCGACCAGGACTGCTCTGTCTGGTACTCACTTCGATCAGGCATGCTCTGTCTAGTATTCACTTCGACCAGGACTGCTCTGTCTGGTATTCACTTCGACCAGGATTGCTCTGTCTGGTATTCACTTCGACCAGGACTTCTCTGTCTGGTACTCACTTCGACCAGGACTGCTCTGTCTGGTATTCACTTCGACCAGGACTGCTCTGTCTAGTATTCACTTCGACCAGGACTGCTCTGTTAGTTATTCACTTCGACCAGGCATGCTCTGTCTAGTATTCACTTCGACAAGGACTGCTCTGTCTGGTATTCACTTCGACCAGGCATGCTCTGTCTAGTATTCACTTCGACCAGGACTGCTCTGTCTGGTATTCACTTCGACCAGGATTGCTCTGTCTGGTATTTACTTCGACCAGGACTGCTCTGTCTTGTATTTACTTCGACCAGGACTGCTTTGTCTGGTTTTCACTTCAACCAGGACGGCTCTGTTTGGTATTCACCTCAACCAGGACTGCTCTGTCTGTTATTCACTTCGATCAGGCTGGATCTGTCTGGTATTCACTTCGGCCAGCACTGCTTTGTTTGGTATTCACTTCGACCATGATTGCTCTGCCTGGTATTAACTGTTTCGACCAGGACTGCTCTGTCTGGTAATTACTTCGACCAGGACTGCTCGGTCTGGCATTCACTTCGACCAGGACTGCTTTGTCTTGTATTCACTTCGACTAGGACTGTTCTGTCTGGTATTCACTTCGACCAGGACCGTTCTGTCTGGTATTCACTTCGACCAGGACTGCTCTGTCTGGTATTTACTTCGACCAGGACTGCTTTGTCTTGTATTCACTTCGACCAGGACTACTTTGTCTGGTATTCACTTTGACCAGGACTGCTTTGTCTGGTATTCACTTCGACCAGACCTGCTCTGTCTGGTATTCACTTCGACCAGGACTGCTCTGTCTTGTATTCACTTCGACCAGTACTGCTTTGTCTGGTATTCACTTCGACCAGGCCTGCTCTGTCTGGTATTCACTTCGACCAGGACTGCTCTGTCTTGTATTCACTTCGACCAGGACTGCTTTGTCTGGTCTTCACTTCGACCAGGACTGCTCTGTCTTTTATTCACTTTGACCAGGACTTCTCTGTCTGGTATTCACTTCGACCAGGACTGCTCTGTCTTTAATTCACTTCGACCAGGACTGCTCTGTCTGGTATTCACTTCGACCAGGACTGCTCTGTCTAGTATTCACTTCGACCAGGACTGCTCTGTTAGTTATTCACTTCGACCAGGCATGCTCTATCTAGTATTCACTTCGACCAGGACTGCTCTGTCTGGTATTCACTTCGACCAGGCATGCTCTGTCTAGTATTCACTTCGACCAGGACTGCTCTGTCTGGTATTCACTTCGACCAGGATTGCTCTGTCTGGTATTCACTTCGACCAGGACTGCTCTGTCTGGTACTCACTTCGACCAGGCATGCTCTGTCTAGTATTCACTTCGACCAGGACTGCTCTGTCTGGTATTCACTTCGACCAGGATTGCTCTGTCTGGTATTCACTTCGACCAGGACTTCTCTGTCTGGTACTCACTTCGACCAGGACTGCTCTGTCTGGTATTCACTTCGACCAGGACTGCTCTGTCTAGTATTCACTTCGACCAGGACTGCTCTGTTAGTTATTCACTTCGACCAGGCATGCTCTGTCTAGTATTCACTTCGACCAGGACTGCTCTGTCTGGTATTCACTTCGACCAGGATTGCTCTGTCTGGTATTCACTTCGACCAGGACTGCTCTGTCTTGTATTTACTTCGACCAGGACTGCTTTGTCTGGTTTTCACTTCAACCAGGACGGCTCTGTTTGGTATTCACCTCAACCAGGACTGCTCTGTCTGTTATTCACTTCGATCAGGCTGGATCTGTCTGGTATTCACTTCGGCCAGCACTGCTTTGTTTGGTATTCACTTCGACCATGATTGCTCTGCCTGGTATTAACTGTTTCGACCAGGACTGCTCTGTCTGGTAATTACTTCGACCAGGACTGCTCTGTCTGGCATTCACTTCGACCAGGACTGCTTTGTCTTGTATTCACTTCGACTAGGACTGTTCTGTCTGGTATTCACTTCGACCAGGACAGTTCTGTCTGGTATTCACTTCGACCAGGACTGCTCTGTCTGGTATTTACTTCGACCAGGACTGCTTTGTCTTGTATTCACTTCGACCAGGACTACTTTGTCTGGTATTCACTTTGACCAGGACTGCTTTGTCTGGTATTCACTTCGACCAGACCTGCTCTGTCTGGTATTCACTTCGACCAGGACTGCTCTGTCTGGTATTCACTTCGACCAGGACTGCTCTGTCTTGTATTCACTTCGACCAGTACTGCTTTGTCTGGTATTCACTTCGACCAGGCCTGCTCTGTCTGGTATTCACTTCGACCAGGACTGCTCTGTGTTTTATTCACTTCGACCAGGACTTATCTGTCTGGTATTCAGTTCGACCAGGACTGCTCTGTCTGGTATTCACTTTGACTAGGACTGTTCTGTCTGGTATTCACTTCGACCAGGACTGCTCTGTCTGGCATTCACTTCGACCAGGACTGCTTTGTCTTGTATTCACTTCGACTAGGACTGTTCTGTCTGGTATTCACTTCGACCAGGACAGTTCTGTCTGGTATTCACTTCGACCAGGACTGCTCTGTCTGGTATTTACTTCGACCAGGACTGCTTTGTCTTGTATTCATTTCGACCAGGACTACTTTGTCTGGTATTCACTTTGACCAGGACTGCTTTGTCTGGTATTCACTTCGACCAGACCTGCTCTGTCTGGTATTCACTTCGACCAGGACTGCTCTGTCTGGTATTCACTTCGACCAGGACTGCTCTGTCTTGTATTCACTTCGACCAGTACTGCTTTGTCTGGTATTCACTTCGACCAGGCCTGCTCTGTCTGGTATTCACTTCGACCAGGACTGCTCTGTGTTTTATTCACTTCGACCAGGATTGCTCTGTCTGGTATTCACTTTGACTAGGACTGTTCTGTCTGGTATTCACTTCGACTAGGACTGTTCTGTCTGGTATTCACTTCGGCCAGCACTGCTTTGTTTGGTATTCACTTTGACCAGGACTGCTTTGTCTGGTATTCACTTCGACCCAGACCTGCTCTGTCAGGTATTCACTTCGACCAGGACTGCTCTGTCAGGTATTCAGTTCGACCAGGACTGCTCTGTCTGGTATTCACTTTGACTAGGACTGTTCTGTCTGGTATTCACTTCGGCCAGCACTGCTTTGTTTGGTATTCACTTTGACCAGGACTGCTTTGTCTGGTATTCACTTCGACCAGGACTTATCTGTCTGGTATTCAGTTCGACCAGGACTGCTCTGTCTGGTATTCACTTTGACTAGGACTGTTCTGTCTGGTATTCACTTCGACTAGGACTGCTCTGTCTGGTATTCACTTCGGCCAGCACTGCTTTGTTTGGTATTCACTTTGACCAGGACTGCTTTGTCTGGTATTCACTTCGACCCAGACCTGCTCTGTCTGGTATTCACTTCGACCAGGACTGCTCTGTCAGGTATTCACTTCGACCAGACCTGCTCTGTCTGGTATTCACTTCGACCAGGACTGCTCTGTCTGGTATTTACTTCGACCAAGACTGCTCTGTCTGGTATTCACTTCGACCAGGACTGATCTGTCTTTTATTCACTTCGACTAGGACTGCTTTGTCTAGTATTCACTTTGACCAGGACTGCTCTGTCTGGTATTCACTTCGATTAGGCCTGCTCTGTCTGGTATTCACTTCGACCAGACCTGCTCTGTTTGGTATTCACTTCGACCAGGATTGCTCTGTCTGGTATTCACTTCGACCAGGACTGCTCTGTCTTGTATTTACTTCGACCAGGATTGCTCTGTCTGGTATTCACTTCGACCAGGACTGCTCTGTCTGGTATTCACTTCGACCAGGACTGCTCTGCCTTGTATTTACTTCGACCAGGACTGCTTTGTCTGGTATTCACTTCAACCAGGACGGCTCTGTTTGGTATTCACCTCAACCAGGACTGCTCTGTCTGTTATTCACTTCGATCAGGCTGGATCTGTCTGGTATTCACTTCGGCCAGCACTGCTTTGTTTGGTATTCACTTCGACCATGATTGCTCTGCCTGGTATTAACTGTTTCGACCAAGATTGCTCTGTCTGGTAAATACTTCGACCAGGACTGCTTTGTCTGGCATTCACTTCGACCAGGACTGCTTTGTCTTGTATTCACTTCGACTAGGACTGTTCTGTCTGGTATTCACTTCGACCAGGACCGTTCTGTCTGGTATTCACTTCGACCAGGACTGCTCTGTCTGGTATTTACTTCGACCAGGACTGCTTTGTCTTGTATTCACTTCGACCAGGACTACTTTGTCTGGTATGCACTTTGATCAGGACTGCTTTGTCTGGTATTCACTTCGACCAGACCTGCTCTGTCTGGTATTCACTTCGACCAGGACTGCTCTGTCTGGTATTCACTTCGACCAGGACTGCTCTGTCTTGTATTCATTTCGACCAGGACTGCTTTGTCTGGTATTCACTTCGACCAAGCCTGCTCTGTCTGGTATTCACTTCGACCAGGACTGCTCTGTCTTTTATTCACTTCGACCAGGACTTATCTGTCTTTTATTCACTTCGACCAGGACTGCTCTGTCTGGTATTCACTTTGACTAGGACTGTTCTGTCTGGTATTCACTTCGACTAGGACTGCTCTGTCTGTTATTCACTTCGATCAGGCTTGATATGTCTGGTATTCACTTCGGCCAGCACTGCTTTGTTTGGTATTCACTTCGACCATGATTGCTCTGCCTGGTATTAACTGTTTCGACCAGGACTGCTCTGTCTGGTAATTACTTCGACCAGGACTGCTCTGTCTGGCATTCACTTCGACCAGGACTGCTTTGTCTGGTATTCACTTCGACCAGGACTGCTCTGTCTGGCATTCACTTCGACCAGGACTGCTCTGTCTGGTATTCACTTCGACCAGGACTGCTCTGTCTGGTATTCACTTCGACCAGGACTGCTCTGTCTGGTATTCACTTCGACCAGGACTGCTCTGTCTGGTATTCACTTCGACCAGGACTGCTCTGTCTGGTATTCACTTCGACCAGGACTGCTCTGTCTGGTATTCACTTCGACAAGGACCGTTCTGTCTGGTATTCACTTCGACCAGTACTGCTCTGTCTGGCATTCACTTCGACCAGGACTGCTCTGTTAGTTATTCACTTCGACAAGGACTGCTCTGTCTGGTATTCACTTCGACCAGGCCTGCTCTGTCTGGCATTCACTTCGACCAGGACTGCTCTGTCTGGTATTCACTTCGACAAGGACCGTTCTGTCTGGTATTCACTTCGACCAGGACTGCTCTGTCTGGTATTCACTTCGACCAGGACTGCTTTGTTAGTTATTCACTTCGACAAGGACTGCTCTGTCTGGTATTCACTTCGATCAGGACTGCTCTGTCTTGTATTCACTTCGACTAGGACTGTTCTGTCTGGTATTCACTTCGACCAGGACCGTTCTGTCTGGTATTCACTTCGACCAGGACTGCTCTGTCTGGTATTCACTTCGACAAGGACTGCTCTGTTAGTTATTCACTTCGACAAGGACTGCTCTGTCTTGTATTCACTTCGATCAGGACTGCTCTGTCTGGTATTCACTTCGACCAGGACTGCTCTGTCTGGTATTCACTTCGACAAGGACTGCTCTGTTAGTTATTCACTTCGACAAGGACTGCTCTGTCTTGTATTCACTTCGATCAGGACTGCTCTGTCTGGCATTCACTTCGACCAGGACTGCTCTGTCTGGCATTCACTTCGACCAGTACTGCTTTGTCTTGTATTCACTTCGACTAGGACTGTTCTGTCTGGTATTCACTTCGACCAGGACCGTTCTGTTTGGTATTTACTTCGACCAGGACTGCTTTGTCTTGTATTCACTTCGACTAGGACTGTTCTGTCTGGTATTCACTTCGACCAGGACCGTTCTGTTTGGTATTCACTTCGACCAGTACTGCTCTGTCTTGTATTCACTTCGATCAGGACTGCTCTGTCTGGTATTCACTTCGACCAGGACTGCTCTGTCTGGTATTCACTTCGACAAGGACTGCTCTGTTAGTTATTCACTTCGACAAGGACTGCTCTGTCTTGTATTCACTTCGATCAGGACTGCTCTGTCTGGTATTCACTTCGACCAGGACTGCTTTGTTTGGTATTCACTTCGACCAGGACTGTTCTGTCTGTTATTCACTTAGATTAGGCCTGCTCTGTCTGGTATTCACTTCGACCAGGACTTCTTTGTCTGGTATTCACTTCGACCAGGACTGCTTTGTCTGGTATTCACTTCGACCAGGACTGCTTTGTCTGGTATTCACTTCAACCAGGACTGCTTTGTCTGGTATTCACTTCGACCAGGACTGCTCTGTCTGGTATTCACTTCGACCAGGACTGCTCTGTCTTGTATTTACTTCGACCAGGACTGCTCTGTCTGGTATTCACTTCGACCAGGACTGCTCTGTCTTGTATTTACTTCGACCAGGACTGCTCTGTCTGGTATTCACTTCGACCAGGCCTGCTCTGTCTGGTATTCACTTTGACCAAGACTGCTTTGTCTGGTATTCACTTCGACCAGACCTGCTCTGTCTGGTATTCACTTCAACCAGGCCTGCTCTGTCTGGTATTCACTTCGACCAAGACTGCTTTGTCTGGTATTCACTTCGACCAGGACTGCTCTGTCTGGTATTCACTTCGACCAGGACTGCTCTGTCTGGTATTCACTTTGACCAGGACTGCTCTGTCTGATATTCTCTTCGACTAGGACTGCTCTGTCTGTTATTCACTTTGACCAAGACTGCTCTGTCTGGTATTCACTTCGACCAGACCTGCTCTGTCTGGTATTCACTTTGACCAGGACTGCTTTGTCTGGTATTCATTTCGACCAGACCTGCTCTGTCTGGTATTCACTTTGACCAGGACTGCTCTGTCTTGTATTCACTTCGACCACGACTGTTCTGTTTGGTATTCACTTAGACCAAGACTGCTTTGTCTGGTATTTACTAACGAATACATGACAATTTCAAGCAAAATTCAACTTCAACTTTATCAGGGGTACTCCCAACAATCAATTACTGATTATAATTGGGAGGTCGGGTTGTCATTTAATCTCAACTTTATCAAGGGTACTCTCAACAATCCATTACTGATTATAATTGGGAGGTCGGGTTGTCATTTAATCTCAACTTTATCAAGGGTACTCTCAACAATCAATTACTGATTATAATTGGGAGGTCGGGTTGTCATTCAATCTCAACTTTATCATCAAGGGTACTCCCAACAATCAATTTAAGTAATAAAGAAGTTGCGTTTTATGCTCAAATTACGTTGAAACAAACCAGAATTAGTAAAACCAGTGAAATTAAATTAAAAACAAGAACCGTGTGGACTAGTGCATGTAGTGAGCGAAGCTGGCGGTGAGCTCTCCCAGTATTTGGCTTGTGTTATGTCAATATGCGAGGCATTCCAGTATCTTTTAGTATGTTGAAACATGCGATATTGAGTTTTTGAGGATGGAATTACCTAGCTTTACCCAGTTTTAAATCTGTAGACACTTTAAGAAGCAATTCTGCACCTTCTTATAAGAAATAATGATATAGATAAACACCTTTTTATTTCGATAAACAAAGCGTGTACACACTTTGTCCGACCGTGGAACTTGAGTATGACTTACTAATATCAAAATAAATATAAAAAATATTTACACATTTGAACTGTTTTTAAAATTAATAGAGCAAGTCGAACAATGTGCGAATACAAATCTCTCTAGTCACAAAGTTTTTAATAAACTGATATAATTAAATTAAAATAATATAATTAATCCTTGTCTACCAGTAGGTTTACCTGTTTGATAAAAAAATTAAAGATCGAGTTGTATGTGTTTTGCAAAGTTATTTTCTTTAAATATTAATATCTTTTTTGTTGTTGATTAGTTTTAAGTAAAGTTTAAGTGCTCTTGTCGATTTTACACCGTTGATGAAGAAGAAACTTAAACTTAACAAACGAAGCTATATTCGAAGATTTCTTTTTGATTAGTGTACTTTTGTCAAATACTGTGTTGCTTTCGTTATGTGCACATATTGTATCAAGTGATTTTCGACGTTTGCATTTCACTGGCTTTCCGTTATTAAGCATTCATTCAAGAAATAAAATCTGTGATAGATGTGACATATAAACCAAATTATATACACATTAATGCGTTAGACATTTACAACTTGTTAAATAAACATTCACATTTTTCTTTAATAAGAATACAGGTCTCCGTCGTCGATTTAGAGGAAAATTGATGCGGTTATTATTTGACAAATAAGGTACTAATGGTAAGTACTTTCAAGCCAAACTTTTGTGTTCATAGATCTTTGGTACGAATTTCTTAGACAGTAGACTAAATTAGAATTTGCAGGAATGCGGGTAGAAAACTCCATATAAACAACTTTTAAAGTTTTCTCTTGAGTGTTTATTCAATGAAAAGTGTTCAATACAGCAAGATATACACACGATTCTTTCTTTGTTCAAGTATCAAACAAAGAAAGATATCAGTTAGCACAACATTGTAGCAAGATTTCGTATTATATAAACACCAATGTTTTTCACTGTTGCCGAGACAACTTCAATGGCATGTTAAAATACGATTAATCGCAATCATATAATGATATATACGGTAACAAGATAAATACAAGTATAATGATAAATGCGTTTACAAGATAAATACAGGACCTCCAAAATCGCAAATCTATAATATTATAAATGGAGTCATGAAAAATGACCAACTGTCTAGCGATTGACAGTACGCAGTTTATGAAACACAGCAGACAAATGTGAAAATTGATTTATGAACGTAAATGTAATTTATAAAAAAAAAACAGATTAAAATTGGGATATCTGTACAATGATCTATATACGAATATTTAAACAGTGAAACTAGCTGCCTTCTCCTATGGCTTATGAGAACTTTAAAAGTCAATAAATTGTTATGTTTGTGATTCTTTCATATATCTTTTTCATTTTATATTATATTTTTAAATCAAAATAAATTAACAGGCAAACATTATTTCTTGGAACAATGAACATTATCACCGATAAAAATTACTTTAACATTCTCATCACAGAAGCTTAGAACTAGATGCCCACGTACAAACATAAAATGTCTTAACAAATTACAGAACAATCGAAATAATTTAGAACTATGAGATTCTTATATATACACTATTTACAATACACAAGAATTGAGCAATACCTTGCTAAAGATGTTGTTATGATGATATAAAAGTACATGATCAAAAGTACCTGACATAGATTTAATGGCTTTAAACTCGTATATTTCTCGTGTCGATCGTTAACATAAAAAATACTAATTTATTTCTTACTGGTAGGGTCAGTCAATCATTATTACATGTAAACGATCTCAATAGCTGCCAATGGAAATTGTTAAATTCCCGAACGGACATACACATAATATATCTACAATATATCTACAATACATCAACAATATATCAACAATACATGAACAATTCAACAATACATCAACAATACATTAAATACAAAAATATGGCAAACAGTTACGACTGTCAAATGTTCAAATTTTGCGACAATAACAATACACGTCATTTGTGTCTATCGAATAATTTCAAGCACGCGACGTCCTCCAATCAGATTGCGCGGTATCTCCGGAGAGATAGTTAGTGACTCTTCCAACATCTTGATGAACTCCTCTGGACATACCTCGGTGTCATGGTGAATCTTCACCCACGTCCTCTCTGAAGTGGCAAGTAAAAACAAGGTTCATATCAGTTTACACTGTGAAAATTATAAATGTTCAAGAAAGAATAGCTACATGACCCGTTGTAAGGGATCGACGACATGATGTCCTAAGAAAACATGGCTTATTTTCGACGTTTGAATAAACCAGGTTAAGGATAACCTTAATTCATAAAATGAATGTAAACGTTTCAATGTGCACGTTTAGGTCGCAAAATGTGGGGAAAAATTTGCAGCACTGAAGTTGAAACGTCTCATTTTTGTGTAATTTCAAATTGATTTGAAATTATTTTAAGTTTAGAACTAATTGTTACCTCTAGTCATTACGTTACATTTCGAATTTGCCAATTACTATATGTTAGTTTTTTAACTTTATATCTAAATGTATCGTCCAACACTCTGCTTGACATATAAGTTCATACATACCTTCTTCCACTTGGTCTCCGATATCCACCTTCAGTTCCAGACCAACAGCGAAGTTGACAGCCTCCCCAGCCTTGGTCCGGCCGGCCCCCATCTTGGCTGTGACTACAGCACAGTTAAACGCCTCGATGTCGTGTACGTAGCCTGGAAAACATAATGGAACAGAAAGCTGATTACAGAAATTCATGAACTTTTCGTGCAAACCACGTTATTTTGGACTCGAAACGATGGCTTTAGATACCAAAAGTTGTTATATTGCTACTTTTAGTATTAACATAACTACTAATCATACATCATATTAATTAAAATATATAGTCCCAAAAAGATCTTAAGTTCACTCAAAATGCAACTTTAGTTTGCATATTTATAATCAAATATATTTATAATATTTGATGTAATAAAGATGTTGCACCAAATGTGTAGCACCAAGAATACAATGTTATTGAATAGTAGTTTAAAGCGCTTTGAATAATCAGTACACATACCCGCTTGTTTGCATTGCAGCTCTGTTGTGTATTTAGATTTAGGGAGAATATCAAACAGCTGGGAATTCTTCATGCAGAGTGCATCGGCTATCTCTGGCTTGACACCTTGGGCCGCCATCATCAGTCTGAACTTGTCAAGTGCCGAACCATCTTCCAGAGTGCCGCGGACCTGGATGGCGCCTTCATGGGCATCCTCCACCTTCCCTGCGGCATGCAGAAGGTTCCCTCCTGGAACACCAACCATAGATATTTAATTGTCATAAAGGCCATATCGAACAATGTCGTAATTAACAGTGTAGTAAAGGTCTATGCCTTTCGAAAATTCGCGCGAGGAAAATGGTGCTGTAATTAAATGCTAATGTCAGCAATATGTATTATTAGTATGGCCGTTGGTATATTTTGCTGTTTGCGCCTTTCTCTTTCTGTATGTCTCAGCAAATACTGCAATTTACAGCGGCGATTTAGAGAAAAGAGAAGCTTGCATTTTTATTATTTACGGTTATAAACTTACCCAGTTCAGCAACAAGGTCCACCAGATCTGCAGGACCTTTACCATGCATGGTTTGTATGGACTCGATCACCTCCAGTGCGTTCCCGATCATCCGACCAATGGGCGTGTCCATCTCCGATAGCAAGGCCACTGTCCGAACACCGGATCCTTTACCGGCCTTCACCTGAAAACATAAAATAGATATAACAATGTGAACAATAACTTGACATTTCAAAACAATAACAGCATTACTTCAGTATTGTTTAAGTGCATATAGAAGCATCTAAAACTGAAATAATTATTGTAATAAAGACAGCAACGGGACAAATGAGGTATTAGCCTCACAAACAGTTTGGCTTCGAGTTTTACATACATATTGCAGATTTCATTTTAAAATGACGTGAAAATAAGATCCTACCATTCTTTTCGCCAGTTCCCGAGCGTCGTTCTCGTTCTTCATAAAGGAGCCACGTCCAACTTTGACATCAAGTACAAGCGCATCTAAACACTCGGCGGCCTTCTTTGAGATGATAGAAGCTGCAAAAGATGGGTCATTCTTCCTTAAACAAAGTACATTACAACATCAAAAACGAACAGATAGAAAAGGCAATGTATGAATACTGATTTAACAATAGCTTCTACATCAAGGAAATGAGAAACGGTTGTGAACAAAACATGTCACTAACAAGAAAAAAAACAACAGCCTATAAAAAATTTAATTAACATATACAAAATTTAATGTATAATATTTGAGAATAAAGCGTCGTTTAAAGAAATGATTTGACGCATAACATAAAAAAGAAAATTATACTGCAATATTTAATAGGGCCGTGATGTTGACCAAATACTACATACATGTGATAAGGCCGATGTTCTCTGTGGTTCCAGTGACGTCACGGGTGGCGTACAGGATTTTGTCTGCGGGGACCAAGTTACTAGTCTGGCCCACAATGCAGCAGCCGACATCCTCCAGAATCCTGGTCATTTCTGCGTGGGACATGGACACCGTGAAGCCAGGGATGGCCTCTAGCTTGTCCAGGGTGCCGCCAGTGTGGCCCAGACCGCGACCAGACACCATCGGGACCTGGTTGTCATGGGGAGAACTTTAATGAGTTGGGTTAATTGTGAAATATATTAAGAGATATGATTAATATAAACTTACATTAATTTACAACTGATGCCAATTGGTGCAACTATTGCTAACAAAATACAAATGCATCTTTACCAGAGGTGATGCGCTTTGTTGATACAATGGAACCAAAATACAGATAAGCCAAACTAAGATGCTTGCTCAAACAGTTTTGATTCCAGTAAAGATATATTGATGTCCATAGCTATCATTTTATTTCAGAACAGAGGACGTTAAAATAGCATGAGAGCAGGTTCTCAGTCCTTACCTTGTATCCCAGGGCCGCTAGTGCTGGGGCGAGCACGAGGCTGACCTTATCTCCCACGCCACCGGTGCTGTGTTTGTCCAAGACCCGACCCTTCCACTCTTGGGGCCAAGACAGCTGTTCTCCACACTGAGTCATCGCCCGGGTCAGGTGGGTCGTCTCCTCGTTGTCAAGGTTACGGATAAACATCGCCATCAGCATGGCGCCTGAAATATGACAATAATTATTACTTAACTGAAAAAGACAGGATATGTTAAGACATATGGAAACGTCATAGCGTCTCAAATCAACAATACAAATAACAAAAGTGAAACAAATATTGACAGAAACTGACAAACGACAAAATAAGCTGTTCTAATGGTTAATGTATACGCCAGTATGAGCGCATAAGATATTAATATTGAAAACCTCAAACTGTATGAAAGCAACAGATGTACTCCCCGCCACGCGAAAAACAACAACACAAACAAACAACTTTATAATTGTATTTGAGTCCTGTCTTAGGTGATAATAAGCAGTATCAAAGGGGATAATTCTCGATACATTTTGTTTCTAACTGCTAAAAGCACTGATATCAACTTATGTACTAACTATCACATAATCATTTTTGTTGGAGTAGGTTTTTGTATGCCTTGAATGGTAACAGGATCTGGGTTACTGTGTTATCCTAGCTCCGACCCCCACTGTTTTACGTGCAAGACAAGGTCATACGCTGTTATCTTTGCCCGTTGGATGTTATATAAATACACGTCTTCTTAGAAAAATCAGCGTAGGATGTAGCTGGGATAGATAACAGTTGCAACTTTCATAGCCAAGACTTGTAGGAATGTGTCGATAAAATGTCATCTTTGTTGTCATAAAACATAGTGAAGGTCTACAGTTGATCTTGATCATGATTTGATATAGACAAATATTGACTCTCCTGGCATGTGACCTTGTATTGATACGGTTTGGGCGGTCGTTGGTAATGTTTGTTGACACGAGTGTCTACGACTTTACTACATAGCTGAATGGCGGACTAGCCTGATAACCTACTTTCGAGTCTCATTCAGATTCCAACGGAGTCAAAACAAGCCAGAGGTTTTGACGGGTTCTTTCTGAGGTCAGAATACGACGCAGTTGTCAACCTGATAACATTTTGTTTATAGACGTGTGTGACCATTCGCGCAAGGAAGCACCCCATTGATCTACTCCGATTGCGCATGCGCGTATATCTGTAAAATAATCTGGCAAGGTTCCCAATCAAATAATTTACATATTTAATAAATCTGCTGACCAAGACGCTCTTAACAAGTTAGATTTATAAATGAAATAAATATGTTCTGTGCCTGTTTGATTGATGAAAATGTACATTGATACAAATTATGGTTATAATCACGGTGTTTCGTTTGTGCCAACATAGTTGTCAAAGAACAGTTCTTATGTTAAAATACATGGCAACGTGAATTCAAAATTATCAGAAACACAAGATAATTAACTTGGACATAGGAATACATCAGCTAAATAACGCGAAATGTCAAACTTAGTGGAGTTCATGATACCAGCTTAAGATATTTTATTCATTTAAAAGTACATTCATTTAAAAGTACATGCGAGGCACCCGGATGTTCCTTATCTAATACAACGGCGTAACACTTGATGAAAGTGCTTAGTATGTGGTTCGAGTGCTTAGAAGGAAAAAAACGCCAACACAAATGATGTCTGCTCAAGTCACGAACATAAAAAGTGAACGTATAAATGAATAAACAAATCCCACTGTAATGTAACTCTTTACGTTGAGCGCGAATATTTATCAATGAAATAGACAAGTGCTGCTAGAAAATACCAACACTTGGGGCAGCCATTTAATGTGGGCTGCGTATAACACAGACAGCTGGAATTTATATCAAAATTGTGTACACAGAAAAGTAGTAAAAATACACAATATTTTCACAGAGACTTGCCAAGAAGACGCCTCCTAAGAATATGATCTACTTTAAATAACGCAAAAAAAAAACCCGCCACCAACTAATTATATTTAATAAAAGTGTGTTTCCTATATTTGCTATACCATGCTCGCTCTCTTCTGTTGGTTTCTGATTCCACTATGAATCATAAATTTTCAGTCTTATCTATTAGTAGAAAGATGAGATCAAACAACGAAATAAATGAAAATGTAAAACGATGAGAAATAGGGAGAGAAAGAAACATTATCGAATTATAATTTATATCAATATCTCTCTAAAAAATAAACTGAACTATTGATTAAACAAACGCATGATGCGAAGTGCAATAGTTATAGCATATACTTTTTGTCAGGCGACAAACACAAAAATTCAAATATTGATAGTATTCTTCCTTTTATAACAACACATTCTAATTGAAATATAATGAATTATAAAATATGTGTATCAAACACAGTAATAATCTAATAATGATATTTTTTTAAAAAGTTAAGTAAAAACAAACCCAACCAAACATGCCAAGCTACACCCTGGACGAAGTTTGAACAAAAACATAGTTCAGTAAAAAGAGAAAAAGTAAAAGCACGGATGTTTTAATAACGTTAAAAAACACTGGCAAGTATAAACATCAAATAAAGGTTGAAAATAGTGTCACACGAGAAACAGTAATCAAGACCTGCCCAAAGGACAAGGACTGCTACTCCTTGAAAACAATGTTTTTAACACAGGTAAACGAAAGCATCAAAACGAAAAAGTAAAACCAAGTCAAAATGAGAAGAAAAATCTTGTTGAAAAATATTAAATACGAAAAACTACGTAATAATACAGCCGAACAAAGTTTGCAAAACATGTGACAAACATGAATGGATACCAATCAGGTTTGAACAAAGAGCAAATGTTACAAAAACAGCAATATGCATAGGAATACAAACTGCACAAAGTTTAAAACGAGGGGGACAGAGGTGACAAAAGTGCAAGATGAAGCTAGAAAAAAAAGAGTGTATGTACCTAGCTGACCATCCTGAACCTCTCTGGACACCACTTGTTCTATAAAGTACTGGATCTCCTGCTTTGTCAACTTTCCTCCATCTCTCTTCTTCATAATGAGACTCGGCACAGTAAAGTGATATCGATGTTTCTGGACAGGCTGGTTGATGAACGTACTGCTGATGTCATTGTTGTTGTTGTTGCTGCTAGAGCTGTTATTGTTGAACGTGTCGTGCAGACCCATTGTGCAAGTGAAATGATTTCGTTAAGTGTTGATTCGCGAACTTCTAATCGTACTTGATTCGGAACAAGCTATTTCGTGTTTTGTTCACTGATCAAGCTTTACACTGAATAGTTCTGTACAAGCGCGCCATATTTATGTAGTTTCAGACTGGTCATATGACCCGCTGAGTATCTGTGATAGGACGGTCTTTCATCATCAGAGGCGATTTCATTGGCTGTGAATTGGGATTCCAGAAACTAGTTCACTATCTCCCGTCTGTTTGTACCTCATTATGTACTGTTGCGTTGGGGGGGAGTCGTTGTATTCGGTCTCGGTACGTTTAACCCGTACCCAGTTTCTCACTCAAGGTATATCACGGTGTGTGTTTGGCAACAATGACTAGCAATGTACAGGTGCTTCCGAATCGCAGTTGTCGCTTTTGCTCTCGCATATCAGTACAGTGTCCTTATTTGAAGACATTGTCCAAATTCAGCTTAAGCATTGTCAACCTTTATGAGAACATAGGCATGTGATGTCGAATTCATAAACTGAGGCTATCACTTTTGCCGATTAAAAGATTCAACTTTTTAAGAATATAATTTATTTGGTCTGTAGTTTAACAGGAAAATTTCCAATTGACAAAAAGACTGTATATAAATAAGACAAATGTCTCGGTTCAAAAACAATTCAATAACATAGGCTATAACGATTAGTTTATAAACATGTGATATTTTACTTAAATTATGAGGGATATTTTGTTTACATTGTACATACTTTTGAATGCAATCTAGACAAAACAAAGGGTTTGAACATTGAACACAGAATCACATGACCCACAGTTAAGTAATTGAACATTACACATAGAGCCACATGACCCACGGTTAAGTGAGTGAACATTACACACAGACCTACATGACCCACGGTTAAGTGATTGAACATTACACACAGACCTACATGACCCACGGTTAAGTGATTGAACATTACACACATTACCACATGACCTACAGTTAAGTGATTGAACATTACACATAGAACCACATGACCCACAGTTAAGTGATTGAACATTACACATAGAACCACATGACCCACGGCTAAGTGATTGAACATTACACACAGCATCTCATGATCCACGGTTAAGTGATTGAACATTACACATAGAACCACATGACCCACGGTTAAGTGATTGAACATTACACATAGAACCACATGACCCACGGTTAAGTGATTGAACATTACACATAGAACCACATGATCTACAGTTAAGTGATTGAACATAACACATAGAACCACATGACCCACAGTTAAGTGATTGAACATTACAAGTAGAACCACATGACCAACGGTTAAGTGATTGAACATTACACGCAGCATATCATGATCCACGGTTAAGTGATTGAACATTACACATAGAACCACATGACCCACGGTTAAGTGATTGAACATTACACGCATTACCACATGATCCACAGTTAAATGATTGAACATTACACATAGAACGACATGACCCACAGTTAAGTGTTTGAACATTACACACAGAATCTCATGATTCACGGTTAAGTGATTGAACATTACACGCAGCATCTCATGATCCACGGTTAAGTGATTGAACATTACACACATTACCACATGAACCACAGTTAAGTGATTGAACATTACACATAGAACCACATGACCAACGGTTAAGTGATTGAACATTACACGCAGCATCTCATGATCCACGGTTAAGTGATTGAACATTACACACAGAAACACATGATCCACGGTTAAGTGATTGAACATTACACACAGAACCACATGAACCACAGTTAAGTGATTGAACATTACACATAGAACCACATGACCAACGGTTAAGTGATTGAACATTACACATAGAACCACATGACCAACGGTTAAGTTATTGAACATTACACGCAGCATCTCATGATCCACGGTTAAGTGATTGAACATTACATGCAAAACCAAATGACCCACAGTTAAGTGATTCAACATTACGCATAAACCACATGGCCCACGGTTAAGTGATTGAACATTACACATTGAACCACATGACCCACGGTTAAGTGATTGAACATTACACATAGAACCACATGACCCACGGTTAAGTGATTGAATATTACACATAGAACCACATGACCAACGGTTAAGTGATTGAACATTACACATAGAACCACATGACCAACGGTTAAGTGATAGAACATTACACATAGAACCACATGATCTACGGTTAAGTGATTGAACATTACACATAGAACCACATGACCAACGGTTAAGTGATATAACATTACACATAGAACCACATGATCTACGGTTAAGTGACTGAACATTACACATAGAACCACGTGACCCACAGTTAATTAATTGAACATTACACATAGAACCACATGACCAACGGTTAAGTGATTGAACATTACACATAGAACCACATGACCGACGGTTAAGTGATTGAACATAACACATAGAACCACATGATCTACGGTTAAGTGATTGAACATTACACATAGAACCACGTGACCCACAGTTAATTAATTGAACATTACACATAGAACCACGTGACCCACAGTTAATTATTTGAACATTACACATAGAACCATATGACCAACGGTTAAGTGATTGAACATTACACACAGAACCACATGACCCACGGTTAAGTGATTGAACATTACACATAGAACCACATGACCAACGGTTAAGTGATTGAATATTACACGCAGCATCTCATGATCCACGGTTAAGTAATTGAACATTACACATAGGACCACATGACCTACAGTTAAGTGATTAAACATTACACACAGAATCACATGACCAAAGGTTAAGTAATTGAGCATTACACACAGAAACACATGACCCACAGTTAAGTAATTGAACATTACACACAGAACCACGTGACCCACGGTTAAGTGATTGAACATTACACATAGAACCACCTGACAAACAGTTAAGTGATTTAACATGACACATAGAACCACATGACTAACAGTTAAGTGATTGAACATTACAAACAGAACCACATGACCCACGGTTAAGTGATTGAACATAACACACAGAACGACATGACCTACAGTTAATTGATTAAACATTACACACAGAACCACATGATCCACAATTAAGTGATTGAACATTACACACAAAACCACATGACCCACAGTTAAGTGATTGAACATTACAAGTAGAACCACATGACCAACGGTTAAGTGATTGAACATTACACGCAGCATATCATGATCCACGGTTAAGTGATTGAACATTACACATAGAACCACATGACCCACGGTTAAGTGATTGAACATTACACGCATTACCACATGATCCACAGTTAAATGATTGAACATTACACATAGAACGACATGACCCACAGTTAAGTGTTTGAACATTACACACAGAATCTCATGATTCACGGTTAAGTGATTGAACATTACACGCAGCATCTCATGATCCACGGTTAAGTGATTGAACATTACACACATTACCACATGAACCACAGTTAAGTGATTGAACATTACACATAGAACCACATGACCAACGGTTAAGTGATTGAACATTACACGCAGCATCTCATGATCCACGGTTAAGTGATTGAACATTACACACAGAAACACATGATCCACGGTTAAGTGATTGAACATTACACACAGAACCACATGAACCACAGTTAAGTGATTGAACATTACACATAGAACCACATGACCAACGGTTAAGTGATTGAACATTACACATAGAACCACATGACCAACGGTTAAGTTATTGAACATTACACGCAGCATCTCATGATCCACGGTTAAGTGATTGAACATTACATGCAAAACCAAATGACCCACAGTTAAGTGATTCAACATTACGCATAAACCACATGGCCCACGGTTAAGTGATTGAACATTACACATTGAACCACATGACCCACGGTTAAGTGATTGAACATTACACATAGAACCACATGACCCACGGTTAAGTGATTGAATATTACACATAGAACCACATGACCAACGGTTAAGTGATTGAACATTACACATAGAACCACATGACCAACGGTTAAGTGATAGAACATTACACATAGAACCACATGATCTACGGTTAAGTGATTGAACATTACACATAGAACCACATGACCAACGGTTAAGTGATATAACATTACACATAGAACCACATGATCTACGGTTAAGTGATTGAACATTACACATAGAACCACGTGACCCACAGTTAATTAATTGAACATTACACATAGAACCACATGACCAACGGTTAAGTGATTGAACATTACACATAGAACCACATGACCGACGGTTAAGTGATTGAACATAACACATAGAACCACATGATCTACGGTTAAGTGATTGAACATTACACATAGAACCACGTGACCCACAGTTAATTAATTGAACATTACACATAGAACCACGTGACCCACAGTTAATTATTTGAACATTACACATATAACCATATGACCAACGGTTAAGTGATTGAACATTACACACAGAACCACATGACCCACGGTTAAGTGATTGAACATTACACATAGAACCACATGACCAACGGTTAAGTGATTGAATATTACACGCAGCATCTCATGATCCACGGTTAAGTAATTGAACATTACACATAGGACCACATGACCTACAGTTAAGTGATTAAACATTACACACAGAATCACATGACCAAAGGTTAAGTAATTGAGCATTACACACAGAAACACATGACCCACAGTTAAGTAATTGAACATTACACACAGAACCACGTGACCCACGGTTAAGTGATTGAACATTACACATAGAACCACCTGACAAACAGTTAAGTGATTTAACATGACACATAGAACCACATGACTAACAGTTAAGTGATTGAACATTACAAACAGAACCACATGACCCACGGTTAAGTGACTGAACATAACACACAGAACGACATGACCTACAGTTAATTGATTAAACATTACACACAGAACCACATGATCCACAATTAAGTGATTGAACATTACACACAAAACCACATGACCCACAGCTAAGTGATTGAACATTACACACATTACCACATGATACACAGTTAAGTGATTGAACATTACACACAGAAACACTTGACCCACGGTTAAGTGATTGAACATTACACACAGAACCACATGACCCACGGTTAAGTGATTGAACATTACACATAGAACCACATGACCCACAGTTAAGTGATTGAACATTACACACAGAACCACATGACCCACAGTTAAGTGATTGAACATTACACATAGAACCACATGACCCTCGGTTAAGTGATTGAACATTACACATAGAACTACATGACCAACGGTTAAGTGATTGAACATAACACATAGAACCACATGATCTACGGTTAAGTGATTGAACATTACACATAGAACCACGTGACCCACAGTTAATTAATTGAACATTACACATAGAACCACGTGACCCACAGTTAATTATTTGAACATTACACATAGAACCATATGACCAACGGTTAAGTGATTGAACATTACACACAGAACCACATGACCCACGGTTAAGTGATTGAACATTACACATAGAACCACATGACCAACGGTTAAGTGATTGAATATTACACGCAGCATCTCATGATCCACGGTTAAGTAATTGAACATTACACATAGGACCACATGACCTACAGTTAAGTGATTAAACATTACACACAGAATCACATGACCAAAGGTTAAGTAATTGAGCATTACACACAGAAACACATGACCCACAGTTAAGTAATTGAACATTACACACAGAACCACGTGACCCACGGTTAAGTGATTGAACATTACACATAGAACCACCTGACAAACAGTTAAGTGATTTAACATGACACATAGAACCACATGACTAACAGTTAAGTGATTGAACATTACAAACAGAACCACATGACCCACGGTTAAGTGATTGAACATAACACACAGAACGACATGACCTACAGTTAATTGATTAAACATTACACACAGAACCACATGATCCACAATTAAGTGATTGAACATTACACACAAAACCACATGACCCACAGCTAAGTGATTGAACATTACACACATTACCACATGATCCACAGTTAAGTGATTGAACATTACACACAGAAACACTTGACCCACGGTTAAGTGATTGAACATTACACACAGAACCACATGACCCACGGTTAAGTGATTGAACATTACACATAGAACCACATGACCCACAGTTAAGTGATTGAACATTACACACAGAACCACATGACCCACAGTTAAGTGATTGAACATTACACATAGAACCACATGACCCTCGGTTAAGTGATTGAACATTACACATAGAACTACATGACCCACGGTTAAGTGATTCAACATTACACACATTACCACATGACCTACAGTTAAGTGATTGAACATTACACATAGAACCACATGATCCACAGTTAAGTGATTGAACATTACACATAGAACCACATAATCCACAGTTAAGTAAATGAACATTACACACAGAACCACGTGACCTACAGTTAAGTGATTGAACATTACACATTACCACATGACTCACAATTAAGTGTTTGAACATTACACACAATGTGATGTCGATTTTTTTTTTCTAGCAGAAATCACCATCGTGTTTATTGATAGATTTGGAAAGAATGATTATTTAGGGAGATTTATTTCACAATTGTACTGAATAAACAGTTGAGAAAGTGTTTGAACCCTGGGGTTTATGAAGCGTTTATTCATACCCAAATTTCCCCAAACTGGGATGAGATATTTTTGCAAGTATTTGAAAAAGGCAAATCGGATACCATTATTAAAGTATCTACACCACGTGAACACAAAAAGTTTAATTATTTTTGGGTAAATATGATTTGGTTCTATGTTCATACTGAGGTAAAGACTTTGTAAATGTTCATTCGTCCTTCACTACATGTTTAATAAATGATTGTTAAATAAACCAACCGCACACATTCTGGTCTGTTCTAATTTTTGTTGATTTGCCTTAACTAAATTATTGATTTCAGAGCTAGCATAAAAAATCGCCATTGTGCATCATGTTTAAGTAAAGCCCGAGCATGAAATTTATATTATGGTCATAATATCTTTTAAGACCCCCAATTTTGGTTATTTGCTGACAATGAAAGTAGGCCTACAGTGTCATAGAAAACATGCTCAATACCGGGTTGGCGAGTGGATAATCGCCGACTGGTAACTCGTCTGACTTTTCGGCCATTCATCGCGTGGGTTTAAGTCCTCGTTAAGGACACATGTCTGGCGGATCCCCCGCCAAAACCACTGGGCGCCGCCATATAATGACTTTATTGTATTGCTGTGACGGCATTTAAAAAAAGAAAAAAAATCTTCAATATTTGCACCATTTATACTTTTTGCAGGATTGTGGTGTTCATACATTCTACACTATCACTATTTTCTTTTCTTTTTTTTTCAGTTAATTTTGTGCTAAGGGTCAAGTTTCTGTGTATTTAGTAGTTCCGTTTTTATATCACACATATGCCCAAAGTACAAAGCAAACAAAGGTACACACGCGTGCCTGTTTTGAATGGCATTATTGTAATGCATTAGGCCTAGAGCATACAGGAAAATGCAGTATTGGGTGGAGTCGAATGCAGAACATTCGTGGATTGCTACCCGATATTCTTTTTTGCCTAATGGCGTTTTATGTCTGGTTCAGTGACTTTTTTACTTAAAGAACAGCATCTAGTATTTTAGTAGAATTTAAGTGATACAGACTGAGATTAAATGTGAGTTCTTAGATTTGTACACACACTGTTACCTGCTGACTGTACAAAGTACCTAATGGAAATCAGGGAAGATTCTTTAAAGTTCGTAATCAATATAACATTAAGTTCTTTTTGGGAGCGTTTATGATCAGAAGGCTAAACATCCATTATCATGAATGTGCAACATCCAATGTTTTAACAAAAAAAGAAAAAAAAAAAGAATATCCTTTGAACAAAACGGGACACTGTTGGTTCATTCCACGAATGTGTGAAATTAATGAAGGATAACTCTGATAGGAGGATGGGTGTTGTACTATCTGCTTTTTTCCATGGTGTCTGCTTAATCCTTTCGTAATTTCGTTCTTCATAGTTTACATCGGCATACTCGGTATCTTTTGTTTAACAAGACCTTACCAAACATGAAAACGAATTTATATTAATGTCTGCTAGTCTATGTTAAATTGCAAACTACACTTTTAACCACGGTATATCCGGTTCTAATGTCTGACAAAGGTCTCAACGAACAGCTGCGATTTCTTGTTATTGCCTGCTAGAGTATTGTCCCGATAAAAATTGTTTACAATAAGAAACACCGCTTTCCAGAAATTCACGTTGGGACAACAATCCTAAGCGAACGTTATTTACCATCATAAGGTACTTATATCATAATGGAAACGTATGATAGACATCTTGCCTTTTCCCTCCGTTATTCGGCTGTTAAGATAGTACGGTGCTTGAGTATAAATAACACGATAGCAAAGGAAAACTACCCCGCAAAATAGTACCTAGCCTTATCCAGGTCAGTATACCGTTGTACGTCTAAACAAACTAAGAAAAATGTGTTTATGTTTGAGAAAAAAGAAAACGTTATCATACGATTTTTGTGTACAGGGATCCTTATTCTGAGTGTTCCGTATTTTTTTTTTATCACAAGAACACTGTCGTATGCACCAAGTAAAAGCACTTTTATGTGCACCAGAAACACTGCTGTGTGCACCAAGAGCACTTTCGTGTGCATAAAGAACACGACAGCCGGCTAAAGTGTTTTCTCTATTTTCACTTACGCATAGAAAAGACCATTCAACCAGCTTTCAAACATTTAGTCCGATACAAAGTGTCGAATTAATATTAAAACAGTAAGGGGCGAACTGTTCAAATCTGATTCTTACAAAGATAAAATCTGCAATAAATTATAGTTATATAGTGGTTTTTGATTACCCTTCTCTTATCTTTTAAGTGTTTTCCTATCAACGCACCAGGGTTTTCGTGTCAGACAAAATATACGGCATATTCTCAAGAAAAAAAAAGATGGATATTAGGAAACAGGTTTTCCTTATTTCCGTATATGTTAAACTCCACATATTTTTCTGGTTAACATTCAAGTACAATTTTCAATTAACATTTTGCAGGTGTTACAGTGCATTGCCTTGGGATGAAACTAATTGGGAACTACCTGTCTGCAGATAGTTAAAGGCGGGCCATTAAATGATAACGTCTGTATTTTGCACCCTTATCATTTCACAAAACGGTAAGACTGATCTTCTTTTCATATCACACGTGGTTCTAGATAAAAGCTATAAAAAGTTGATAAATGCAATAAATTTGTTTGCAAATAGCCGGAGAACATTATTTGATTACAGACAACAGGTTCATCTTCCGATAATGGCGATTTGTCGATCAAATAAATACACCATGTCATTCCTATTGCGATTGAAATATCGGGATTTAAATTTGGAAAATGGGAATAATTATTTGAGATATCAGAATATAAAATTTTGATATATATATAAATTAAATATATGGATAAAAATGAAATAAGAACATTTAATTGAAATGCAAGAATGTTAAAATAAAAAAGGGATATAAGGTAAAGTACCGGGATATAAAAAATTAATGTCCTGCCGTTCCAAAACAGCAGGGGCGTTTTGCGTGCGGGACTGTTTTTGTCTGTAACTCAATTTATTATTCGTGTTATCGAAGGAAAGATGTCTCTAATACCTAAATTCAACAACACACCATTAACACATTTTTGACGTTCTGACATTATTGCTATATAAATACCGGAGAATCTTCGGGTAATACTTTTAAGCTTGATTTCTGCGATGTGGTCTTTTCCATAGTTTTATTGAATGGATTTGTGGACTGAACACACTTACACAATACAGCAGTAGGTGCCAAAGCATGTTAAAAACGTTATTGATCAATACAGCAGTAGGTGCCAAATTATGTTACAAACGTTATTGATCAATACAGCAGTAGGTGCCAAAGTATGTTACAAACGTTATTGATCAATACAGCAGTAGGTGCCAAAGTATGTTACAAACGTTATTGATCAATACAGCAGTAGGTGCCAAAGTATGTTAAAAACGTTAATGATCAATACAGCAGTAGGTGCCAAAGTATGTTACAAACGTTATTGATCAATACAGCAGTAGGTGTCAAAGTATGTTACAAACGTTATTGATCAATACAGCAGTAGGTGCCAAATTATGTTACAAACGTTATTGATCAATACAGCAGTAGGTGCTAAAGTATGTTAAAAACGTTATTGATCAATACAGCAGTAGGTGCCAAAGTATGTTACAAACGTTATCGATCAATACAACAGTAGGTGCCAAAGTATGTTACAAACGTTATTGATCAATACAGCAGTTGGTGCCAAAGTATGTTAAAAACGTTAATGATCAATACAGCAGTAGGTGCCAAAGTATGTTACAAACGTTATTGATCAATACAGCAGTAGGTGCCAAATTATGTTACAAACGTTATTGATCAATACAGCAGTAGGTGCTAAAGTATGTTACAAACGTTATTGATCAATACAGCAGTAGGTGCCAAAGTATGTTACAGACGTTATTGATCAATACAGCAGTAGGTGTCAAAGTGTGTTACAAACGTTATTGATCAATACAGCAGTAGGTGTCAAAGTATGTTACAAACGTTATTGATCAATACAGCAGTAGGTGTCAAAGTATGTTACAAACGTTATTGATCAATACAGCAGTAGGTGCCAAAGTATGTTACAAACGTTATTGATCAATACAGCAGTAGGTGTCAAAGTATGTTACAAACGTTATTGATCAATGCAGCAGTAGGTGTCAAAGTATGTTACAAACGTTATTGATCAATACAGCAGTAGGTGTAAAAGTATGTTACAAACGTTATTGATCAATACAGCAGTAGATGTCAAAGTATGTTACAAACGTTATTGATCAATACAGCAGTAGGTGTCAAAGTATGTTACAAACGTTATTGATCAATACAGCAGTAGGTGTCAAAGTATGTTACAAACGTTATTGATCAATACAGCAGTAGGTGCCAAAGCATGTTAAAAACGTTATTGATCAATACAGCAGTAGGTGTCAAAGTATGTTACAAACGTTATTGATCAATACTGCAGTAGGTGTCAAAGTATGTTACAAACGTTATTGATGACATAAACTTTCTGGAGCATATTGTAAATGCAAATATTCCACTACCGGAAATTGGTCCATATATATATATAATGGTCAAAAGCGGGTTTTCCCTTTTGTTATGATCAAGTATGATAATCTTAATCTGTTTAAAATCTTTAGTCGAAGTGATTTTTTACATCGACTACAATTCATCCTTTAGTTTTGGGGCAGAAATATGTAATAATGTGATATCCAGAGATATTCAACTTTATTAAAACGGAGATCATCGTCGTCACTGCCGGGTTTTACCCTGGCCTCACACGTCGGAACCGACATGTTACATGCCGGAATTGCTCGTGAGCAAATGGCGGAACTTAATGACCAAGTGGGCAGTTTAATAAAATACAAGGAGAGCTATGATCATATAATTCTAAATAGCATTTCATTTTTGAGACATAAAGATTAACTCGACTATGGTAAGGTTCAGAAAATGTGACATTTTGTTTATACTTTCATTTGCCCTTTATTCTTCATTGTCAAATAAAAACCACGAAAAAGCCATACATATCCACTACATTCTCATTCTATAACAAATGTTTTTAAATACTGCACAATTCATTAAAACTAAAGCCTCTGAATATCTGCAAAGATAAATTGGACGTCCCCATAGTGACCACATATGTAAATGGACGTATTAACTTCTCAATGCTGGAATAAGGTGCATGCTAATATTATCCGGTAATATTATTCAGTTTACCGGTTAAAGATACATCAACCGGTGCCATTCCTATTAGAATGAAGCACCTGGACAAGAAACCGTTAAAATGATTTGCAATGTTTCGTATAAAGAAGTCAAACAAATTTGACTGGTCACTCACAAAAGTTAGATTTTATAGACATACTATTTGTGTTACTATGGCAAAAGTAACCTGTCATAATAAATGTGTTGATTTTTATGCACGATATAGTCTCAGTCTTACCGATCTGGGCCTCTTGAAACGATTCATCTACGACCCCCCTCACAAAGAACTCGACCTCTTTGGCAGTCAGTGGCACGCCGTCTCGTTTCTTCACGATCACATCAGCAATACGCATCTCCGCGTTGTTTTTTCCCGCCATATCTGGTATGTCAGCGACGTCTTTTCGTCTCTTGTCGTCTTGTCTACTGGTTGAAAAACTCTACAAAATAAGTTCAATGACCCTAAGAGTCTTTACACTTCTAAGTTCCACAATGCTTATGGGGATCTCTGGTAGACTACCAAACGTTACCAAACGTCAGACGAACTGTCCTTCTGGGAAAAGCTAGCAAGAATGAATAAATCGGTCTGTGGGGCAACTTTTATTTTCTGATTGCTCACGTGAAGCCATTGAACACCTGTTACACAACACAATGAATGCAAAAAGGAGATTGGTAACTAGGTCAAGGCCTTATCAGGGTTGTTTATAGCATAAGCGACCAAATGACTGTATACAAACATTAACGAGAAGCCATAAATTAAAGCTGCTGAACGACCAGGAATTGCGATTTGAATCGAGAATACTTATCGTACGTGTTTATTTGCACACACACCTTAAAGCTTTCAAGAAAAGTACATGAATGTTCGTTAAGTAAACATTTGACAAAGAAATAGCCTCACTGGCATTTATCGTTTTAAAACACACCAGTTTATTGATTGTCAAATACAAGATCAAACCCAATCTGTACACCAAGCAAGTTTCACATTTTTCACAAAATAAAACACAAATTTAAAACCGCCATTGCACGTAATTTTGAAAACTATAAATAAAATGGAGACAACAAAATACATATAAATCAGATTTCTTATCTTGACACAAAACTTGGATAAATAAGTTGATGAAATAAGTTGGCATGCAGCCAACCGACCGGGAAGCCCTCTAGACCCGGGTAGTTGAGCAACATTCCAAGGGATCGGTATGTTATGGACGTTTGTGGTCATGAAGAGATATGGAGGGTCTCGGATGTGGGCCACCCAAATAAACCTGTACTTTAATCGGGGAATGAAAAGTTCTATTATAGGGGAAAAAAGACTACACAGCTTTCTGTTTGCATGGACGAATGTTCCAGGTTAGATGCTTGTGGGTGTTTTGTCGACACAATCATGGGGCTTATAGAGACGTCCAGCTATATTGGCGGAGAGAGACCACAAACAAATGTCTATGTAGAAACACAGCCCACTTAAGTACGCTTAGAAACCAGCCTCCTTGAAGACATGGCTCCGATCGATACTTGTAAGCAGAGGGGTTGAGGAGGTAAAAGTCTGTGACTGTAATCCGGCGAATGTACATATGCCCTTAAATGGCAACAAATATGCATATCAGATGCAGTATTAAATGTAAATACACGTACCCGTTTGGCTCATTATATCCCATATTTAAATTCTTGTTATATATCAGCGCTTGGGCTGTTTTATTTGTTCTTATAATATATCAGCGCTTGGGCTGTTTTATTTATATCAGCGCTTGGACTGTTTTATTTGTTCCTATAATATCTTATAATATATCAGCGCATGGACTGTTTTATTTCAAACTGATCGCTCGATTGGGATTTTTGTTTTTAAATTGCCGAGGCTTTTATCTACTGTACATACTGTACATATGTTTATAGTTTATTTTGTTGCTAGTTGTAATGTATGTATATAAGTTCATTGTATTTGTTTTAACTCCAGATGCAGGTGCTTATTGTTAGTTGTTTCACTTTGACGGGATGTTGTTATTTACAATGTTTGTTTGCTAGAAAAACCTTCAGGAAGTGCGAGGTTGGAGCGCTCCACAAACCAGGTTTAAGCACCCCAGTTGGCCCTTTTGCCGACTGACCGTTCCAAGGCGGTAACTGATGGATTTTCTTTATGTGTGTTATGTCTCGTCTCTGTGTTTTTTCACATTTGCATTTACCTTGTTTGCCTTTGTCTACTGGTAGATAAAATTTAAATATCTGTTAGAGTTTTGATAGGACCTTTTCTTATTCACCGATCAATATTTAACCGTGATAAAAGTTGACATTATATCTCTCTTACTGTGTTCAGTGTGCCCGGAAGGGATGAATAATTGTAATTGTTTTATAAGATCTTTAAATATTGTATTAAAAGGTAACATTTCAAATGGGAAGTATTAACGTTTTAATTGATATCAGAAATGCACCTTTTCAGATTTCCACGCTAAAGCGCAATTTAATTTAAAATTAACAGCAATATATACAGCTATAGTATTTACATACAGTGTAGCAAAAAGATCAAAGCCTCAAACAAGATGTCTATTTGGTTATTGTCTTTACTTGAAAAAGCATTTATATAAGTACAAAAAGTGTGAATCAAACTCACATATCCAGTAACACTATAGTTCAGTTACATTTAAAAAAAATCGGTGATTGGAACATTCATTATATGTAGGGAAACATCCACCGCCTCCCTGTCAACTCTCCAACTTCTCTAACCTTGGGCTGGCCATCGCCAACACGTTGGGAAACTCGTTACCCGAATTATTGAAGGGTCTAGTCAGTTATTACCTGAGGAATGGTCACCTTACAGAAACCTCCACGGAAATTGACGATACAAAATTTGTAATAGATCCCGCTTATTTTTCTTTAAAATACTGGAGAGGTAGCACTGAAAACAACAAGACAATTACTAAAACTGGAGAGGTAGCACTGAAAACAACAAGACAAGTACCAGTACTGGAGAGTGGCACTGAAAACAACAAGACAGGTACCACTACTGGAGAGGTAGCACTGAAAACAACAAGACAAGTACCAATACTGGAGACGTAGCACTGAAAACAACAAGACAAGTACCAATACTGGAGAGGTAGCACTGAAAACAACAAGACAAGTACCAGTACTGGAGAGGTAGCACTGAAAACAACAAGACAAGTACCAATACTGGAGAGGTAGCACTGAAAACAACAAGACAAGTACCAATACTGGAGAGGTAGCACTGAAAACAACAAGACAAGTACCAATACTGGAGAGGTAGCACTGAAAACAACAAGACAAGTACCAATACTGGAGAGGTAGCACTGAAAACAACAAGACAAGTACCAGTACTGGAGAGGTAGCACTGAAAACAACAAGACAAGTACCAATACTGGAGAGGTAGCACTGAAAACAACAAGACAAGTACCAATACTGGAGAGGTAGCACTGAAAACAACAAGACAAGTACCAGTACTGGAGAGGTAGCACTGAAAACAACAAGACAAGTACCAATACTGGAGAGGTAGCACTGAAAACAACAAGACAAGTACCAATACTGGAGAGGTAGCACTGAAAACAACAAGACAAGTACCAGTACTGGAGAGTGGCACTGAAAACAACAAGACAGGTACCACTACTGGAGAGGTAGCACTGAAAACAACAAGACAAGTACCAATACTGGAGAGGTAGCACTGAAAACAACAAGACAAGTACCAATACTGGAGAGGTAGCACTGAAAACAACAAGACAAGTACCAGTACTGGAGAGGTAGCAGATAAATTTAATTAATGGTTTAATTCATACGTTGTGAACGTGGCAAAGGATGTTGGAAAGAGAACAACGATTTAAATAAAAGAAGATTTTTACTGAAATTTCACTTGAATTCACGGAAGTTAATGCGAACTCCTTTTTTAAATTTATTAAACGTTAATGTAATGAAGTTTACTTGGGTAGAAAAAATATTTGCAAAACTGCACAGGCATAGTGATAGAACACTTGTTCACAGCCCATGTTAATTTTTCAGTACATATTTTTCCCCTAACAAGCTAAAGGAAGCACACCATCATTTAAGAAAAATGACCCACTAGACAAATCCAAATACAGGTCACTCAGTATATTACCAGTGCTTTCTGAAATGGTCAACAAGTACTCTCTTCTCAGCGCTCAGAACGCTTTGAAAATATATTTTAGAAGTGCGCTTCAGCTGTAAGTTTAAGGCATGGATGACAAACAACATTGGTTAGGATGCTGGAGGACTGGAAAAGTGCGCTTGACATATGTTACTTTTGAAAGTGTATTAATCGACTTACCAAAAGCCTTTGATTGTTTGTCCCATAAGTGCATGTTATCTAAGCTATCTTAATACGGACTGTCTTAATGGAACTGTTTAAGCTATCTGTCGCAAAGAAAGCACAAAATAAAAATAGATGAACGGCCAGTAGCTAGGCTTACATTAATAAAGGTGTTTTAGAGGGATCTATTCTTGGACCACTACTTTTTAACGTTTTGGTAAAGGATTTTTTCTATTACTTCACCCAGTGGAAGAGTACACTTTATCACTATGCAGATGACAACACATTATCCTTTCACACTCCTAAAGTAGTGTTTGTATATCAACTCTCTTATATTGAGCCATCTGATAAGTATTTAGCAATTTCTTAAAATTATTTAAGCTTTTTCTAATACATAACGGCAAGCTATTCTATAACTTAACTCCACGGAATTTGAATGTTTTCTTTTATATTATTTATATTATTTATTTATTCTTTTAAATCTATGTTACAGTATTTGACATGAGGTTGTACAAAATACGACATAGAACCGTCCCTCGTGGCACACTACTTAAGCTGGCTTGATACTACTAGGAAGTTATTTCCATTTAAAACATTTGTTATCTGTCAGCCAAATAAGATTCGAACCATAATAAAGCGTTTGGAAATGTATACAGTTTAAGCTTCATGATAGAACCGATGTCTAGAAACCCAACAGGAAACTATGATGGAACCGATGTCTGAAAACAGACTCAAACTATAATAAAGCCGATGCTTAGAAACTACCTGTAGCCTATGGTAGAACCGATGCCTGGAAACTGACCGGAGACTATAATAGAACCGATGTCCGGAAACTGACCGGAGACTATAATAGAACCGATGCCTGGAAACTGACCGGAGACTATAATAGAACCGATGTCTGGAAACTGACCGGAGACTATAATAGAACCGATGTCTGGAAACTGACCGGAGACTATAATAGAACCGATGTCTGGAAACTGACCGAAGACTATAATAGAACCGATGCCTGGAAACTGACCGGAGACTATAATAGAACCGATGTCTGGAAACTGACCGGAGACTATAATAGAACCGATGGCTGGAAACTGACCGGAGACTATAATAGAACCGATGGCTGGAAACTGACCGGAGACTATAATAGAACCGATGTCTGGAAACTGATCGTAGACTATAATAGAACCGATGTCTGGAAACTGATCGTAGACTATAATAGAACCGATGGCTGGAAACTGACCGGAGACATTAATAGAACCGATGTCTGAAAACTGACCGGAGACTATAATATAACCGATGTCTGGAAACTGACCGGAGAGTATAATAGAATCGATGTCTGAAAACTGACCGGAGACTATAATAGAACCGAAGTTTGGAAACTGACCGGAGACTATAAAAGAACCGATGGCTGGAAACTGACCGGAGACTATAATAGAACCGATGCCTGGAAACTGACCGGAGACTATAATAGAACCGACGCCTGGAAACTGACCGGAGACTATAATAGAACCGATGTCTGCAATTGACAGGAGACTTTAATAGAACCGATGGCTGGAAACTGACCTGGGACTATAATAGAACAGATGTCTGGAAACTGACCAGAGACTATAATAGAACAGATGTCTGGAAACTGACCGGAGACTATAATAGAACCGATGCCTGGAAACTGACCGGAGACTATAATAGAACCGATGTCTGCAATTGACAGGAGACTTTAATAGAACCGATGGCTGGAAACTGACCTGGGACTATAATAGAACCGATGTCTGGAAACTGACCTGGGACTATAATAGAACCGATGTCTGGAAACTGACCGGAAACTATAATAGAACAGATGTCTGGAAACTGACCGGAAACTTTAATAGAACCGATGTCTGGAAAATGACAGGAGACTATAATAGAACCGATGGCTGCAAACTGGCCAGAGACTTCAATAGAATCGATGTCTAGAAACTGACAGGAAACGTTAATGGAACCGATGGCTGGAAACTGGCCGGAGACTTTAATAGAACCGATGTCTGGAAACTGACCGGAGACTATAATAGAACAGATGGCTGGAAACTGACCGGAGACTATCATAGAACCGATGGCTGGAACCTGACCCGGGACTATAATAGAACCGATGGCTGGAAACTGGCCGGAGACTTTAATAGATCCGATGTCTGGAAACTGACCGGAGGCCATAATAGAACAGATGTCTGGAAACTGACCGGAGACTATAATAGAACCGATGGCTGGAAACTGACAGGAAACTATAATAGAACCGATGGCTGGAAACTGGCCGGAGACTTTAATAGAACCGATGTCTGGAAACTGACCGGAGACCATAATAGAACTGGTGGCTGGAAACTGACGGGAGACTATCATAGAACCGATGGCTGGAAACTGACCTGGGACTATAATAGAACAGATGTCTGGAAACTGACCGGAGACTATAATAGAACCGATGTCTGGAAACGGACAGGAAACTAAAATAGAACCGATGGCTGGAAACTGGCTGGAGACTTTAATAAAACCGATGCCTGGAAACTGACCGGAGACTATAATTGAACCGCTGGCTGGAAACTGACCGGAGACTATAATAGAACCGATGTCTGGAAACTGACCGGAGACTATAATAGAACAGATTTCTGGAAACTGACCTGGGACTATAATAGAACCGATGTCTGGAAACTGACCGGAGACTATAATAGAACCGATGTCTGGAAACTGACCTGGGACTATAATAGAACAGATGGCTGGAAACTGACCGGAGACCATAATAGAACAGATTTCTGGAAAATGACCGGAGACTATAATAGAACCGATGTCTGGAAACTGACCTGGGACTGTAATAGAACAGATGGCTGGAAACTGACCGGAGACCATAATAGAACAGATTTCTGGAAAATGACCGGAGACTATATAATAGAACCGATGGCTGGAAACTGACCGGAGACAATAATAGAACAGATTTGTGGAAAATGACCGGAGATTGACAGGAGACTATAATAGAACAGTTGTCTGGAAACTGACCGGAGACTATTATAGAACAGATGGCTGGAAACTGACCGGAGATTATAATAGAGCAGATTTCTGGAAAATGACCTGGGACTATAATAGAACCGATGTCTGGAAATTGACTGGAGACTATAATAGAACAGATGGCTGGAAACTGACAGAAGACTATAATAGAACCGATGTCTGGAAATTGACTGGAGACTATAATAGAACAGATGGCTGGAAACTGACAGGAAACTATAATAGCACCGATGTCTGGAAACTGACCGGAGACTATAATAGAACCGATGGCTGAAAACTGACCGGAGACTATAATAGAACAGATTTCTGGAAAATGACAGGAGACTATAATAGAACTGATGGCTGGAAACTGACAGGAAACTATAATAGATCCGATGTCTGGAAACTGACAGGAGACTATAATAGAACAGATGTCTGGAAACTGACCTTAGACTATAATAGAACCGATGGCTGGAAACTGACAGGAGACTATAATAGAACCGATGGTTGGAAACTGACCTGAGACTATAATAGAACTGATGGCTGGAAACTGACAGGAAACTATAATAGATCCGATGTCTGAAAACTGACAGGAGACTATAATAGAACCGATGGCTGGAAACTGACCGGAGACTATAATAGAACTGATGGCTGGAAACTGGCCGGAGACTATAATAGAACGGATGTCTGGAAACTGACCGGAGACTATAATGGAACCGTTGGCTGGAAACTGACCGGAAACTATAATAGAACCGATGTCTGGAAACTGACCGGAAACTATAATAGAACCGATGTCTGGAAACTGACCGGAGACTATAATGGAACCGTTGGCTGGAAACTGACCGGAGACTATAGTAGAACCGATGTCTGGAAACTGACAGGAGACTATAATAGAACTGGTGTCTGGAAACTGACCGGAGACTATAATAGAACTGATGTCTGGAAACTGACCGGAGACTATAATAGAACCGATGTCTGGAAACTGACCGGAGACTATAATAGAACCGATGTCTGGAAACTGACCGGAGACTATAATAGAACTGATGTCTGGAAACTGACCGGAGACTATAATAGAACTGATGTCTGGAAACTGACCGGAGACTATAATAAAACAGATGTCTGGAAACTGACCGGAGACTATAATAGAACTGATGTCTGGAAACTGACCGGAGACTATAATAAAACAGATGTCTGGAAACTGACCGGAGACTATAATAGAACTGATGTCTGGAAACTGACCGGAGACTATAATAGAACTGATGTCTGGAAACTGACCGGAGAATATAATAGAACCGATGTCTGGAAACTGACAGGAGACTATACTAGAACTGATGGCTGGAAACTGACCGGAGACTATAATAGAACTGATGGCTGGAAACTGCCAGGAAACTATAATAGAACCGATGTCTGGAAACTGACCGGAGACTATAATAGAACCGATGGCTGGAAACTGACCTGAGACTATAATAGAACCGATGGCTGGAAACTGACCGGAGACTATAATAGAACTGATGTCTGGAAACTGACCGCAGACTATAATAAAACAGATGTCTGGAAACTGACAGGAGACTATAATAAAACAGATGTCTGGAAACTGACAGGAGACTATAATAGAACTGATGTCTGGAATATGACTGGAGACTATAATAGAACTGATGTCTGGAAATTGACTGGAGACTATAATAGAACTGATGTCTGGAAACTGACCTGGGACTATAATAGAACTGATGGCTGGAAACTGACCGGAGACTATAATAGAACCGATGTCTGGAAACTGACCTGAGACTATAATAGAACCGATGGCTGGAAACTGACCGGAGACTATAATAGAACTGATGTCTGGAAACTGACCGCAGACTATAATAAAACAGATGTCTGGAAACTGACAGGAGACTATAATAAAACAGATGTCTGGAAACTGACAGGAGACTATAATAGAACTGATGTCTGGAAATTGACTGGAGACTATAATAGAACTGATGTCTGGAAATTGACTGGAGACTATAATAGAACTGATGTCTGGAAATTGACTGGAGACTATAATAGAACAGATGTCTGGAAACTGACCGGAGACTATAATAGAACTGATGTCTGGAAACTGACCGGAGACTATAATAGAACCGATGTCTGGAAACTGACCGGAGACTTTAATAGAACTAATGACTGGAAACTGACCGGAGACCATAATAGAACAGATGTCTGGAAACTGACCGGAGACTATAATAGAACAGATGGCTGGAAACTGACCTGGGACTATAATAGAACAGATGTCTGGAAATTGACCGGAGACTATAATAGAACAGATGTCTGGAAACTGACCGGAGACTATAATAGAACCGATGTCTGGAAACTGACCGGAGACTTTAATAGAACTAATGACTGGAAACTGACCGGAGACCATAATAGAACAGATGTCTGGAAACTGACCGGAGACTATAATAGAACAGATGGCTGGAAACTGACCTGGGACTATAATAGAACAGATGTCTGGAAATTGACCGGAGACTATAATAGAACAGATGTCTGGAAACTGACCGGAGACTATAATAGAACAGATGGCTGGAAACTGACCTGGGACTATAATAGAACAGATGTCTGGAAATTGACCGGAGACTATAATAGAACAGATGTCTGGAAACTGACCGGAGACTATTATAGAACAGATGACTGGAAACTGACCGGAGACTATAATAGAACGGATGGTTGGAAACTGACCGGAGACTATAATAGAACAAATTTCTGGAAACTGACCTGGGACTATAATAGAACAGATGTCTGGAAACTGACCGGAGACTATTATAGAACAGATGACTGGAAACTGACCGGAGACTATAATGGAACCGTTGGAAATTGACCGGAGACTATAATAGAACCGATGTCTTGAAACTGACCGGAGACTATAATAGAACCGATGTCTGGAAATTGACCGGAGATTATAATGGAACCGTTGGAAATTGACCGGAGACTATAATAGAACCGATGTTGGGAAACTGACCGGAGACTATAATAGAACCGATGTTGGGAAACTGACCGGAGACTATAATAGAACCGATGTTGGGAAACTGACCGGAGACTATAATAGAACCGATGTTGGAAAACTGACCGGAGACTATAATAGAACCGATGTCTGAAAACTGACCGGAGACTATAATAGGACCGATATCTGGAAATTGACCGGAGACTATAATAGAACCGATGTCTGGAAATTGACCGGAGACTATAATAGAACCGATGTCTGCAAACTGACCTGGGACTATAATAGAACAGATGTCTGGAAACTGACCGGAGACTATTATAGAACAGATGACTGGAAACTGACCGGAGACTATAATAGAACGGATGGTTGGAAACTGACCGGAGACTATAATAGAACAAATTTCTGGAAACTGACCTGGGACTATAATAGAACAGATGTCTGGAAACTGACCGGAGACTATTATAGAACAGATGACTGGAAACTGACCGGAGATTATAATGGAACCGTTGGAAATTGACCGGAGACTATAATAGAACCGATGTTGGGAAACTGACCGGAGACTATAATAGAACCGATGTTGGGAAACTGACCGGAGACTATAATAGAACCGATGGAAATTGACCGGAGACTATAATGGAACCGTTGGAAATTGACCGGAGACTATAATAGAACCGATGTCTTGAAACTGACCGGAGACTATAATAGAACCGATGTCTGGAAATTGACCGGAGATTATAATGGAACCGTTGGAAATTGACCGGAGACTATAATAGAACCGATGTTGGGAAACTGACCGGAGACTATAATAGAACCGATGTTGGGAAACTGACCGGAGACTATAATAGAACCGATGTTGGGAAACTGACCGGAGACTATAATAGAACCGATGTTGGGAAACTGACCGGAGACTATAATAGAACCGATGTTGGAAAACTGACCGGAGACTATAATAGAACCGATGTCTGAAAACTAACCGGAGACTATAATAGGACCGATATCTGGAAATTGACCGGAGACTATAATAGAACCGATGTCTGGAAATTGACCGGAGACTATAATAGAACCGATGTCTGCAAACTGACCTGGGACTATAATAGAACCGATGTCTGGAAACTGACCGAAGACTATTGTAGAACCGATGACTGGAAACTGACAGGAAACTATAATAGAACCGATGCCTGGAAACTGACCGGAGACTATAATAGAACCGATGTTGGGAAACTGACCGTAGACTATAATAGAACCGATGTCTGGAAACTGACCGGAGACTATAATAGAACCGATGTCTGCAAACTGACCGGAGACTACAATAGAACTGATGTTTGCAAAATGACCGGAGACTAGAATAAAAACGACGTCTGGAAACTGACCTTAGACTATAATAGAATCGATGGCTGGAAACTGACCGGAGACTATAATAGAACAGATTACTGCAAATTGACCGGAGACTATAATAGAACCGATGTCTGGAAACTGACCGCAGACTATAATAGAACCGATGTCTGGAAACTGACCTGAGACTATAATAGAACCGATGGCTGGAAATTGACCGGAGACTATTATAGAACCGAGGGCTTGAAACTGACAGGAGACTATAACGGAACCGTTGGCTGGAAATTGACCGGAGACTATAATAGAACCGATGTCTGGAAACTGACCTGGGACCATAATAGAACAGATGTCGGGAAACTGACCTGAGACTAAAATAGAATCGATGGATGGAAACTGACCGGAGACCATAATAGAACAGATGTCTGGAAACTGACCGAAGACCATAATAGAACTGATGGCTGGAAAATGACCGGAGACTATAATAGAACCGATGGCTGGAAAATGACCGGAGACCATAATAGAACTGATGGCTGGAAAATGACCGGAGACCATAATAGAACAGATGTCTGGAAACTGACCGGAGACCATAATAGAACAGATGTCTGGAAAATAACCGGAGACCATAATAGAACTGATGGCTGGAAACTGACCTGGGACCATAATAGAACCGTTGTCTGGAAACTGACCGGAGACTATAATAGAACCGATGTCTGGAAACTGACCGGAGACTATAAAAGAACCGATGGCTGGAAAATGACCGGAGACCATAATAGAACTGATGGCTGGAAACTGACCTGAGACCATAATAGAACAGATGTCTGGAAACTGACCTGAGACTATAATAGAACTGATGTCTGGAAACTGACCTGGGACTATTATAGAACCGGTGTCTGGAAACTGACCGGAGACTATAATAGAACAGATGTCTGGAAACTGACCGGAGACTATAATAGAACCGATGTCTGGAAACTGACCGGAGACTATAATAGAACCGATGTCTGGAAATTGACCGGAGACTATAATAGAACCGATGTCTGGAAACTGACCGGAGACTATAATAGAACCGATGTCTGGAAATTGACCGGAGACTATAATAGAACAGATGTCTGGAAACTGACCGGAGACTGTAATAGAACTGATGGCTGGAAATTGACCGGAGACTATAATAGAACCGATGTCTGAAAATTGACCGGAGACTATAATAGAACCGATGTCTGGAAACTGACCGGAGACTATAATAGAACCGATGTCTGGAAACTGACCGGAGACTATAATAGAACCGATGGCTGGAAACTGACTGGAGACTATAATAGAACCGATGGCTTGAAAATGACCGGAGACCATAATAGAACTGATGGCTGGAAACTGACCGGAGACCATAATAGAACAGATGTCTGGAAACTGACCGGAGACTATAATAGAACCGATGTCTGGAAACTGACCTGAGACTATAATAGAACTGATGTCTGGAAACTGACCTGGGACTATTATAGAACCGGTGTCTGGAAACTGACCGGAGACTATAATAGAACAGATGTCTGGAAACTGACCGGAGACTATAATAGAACCGATGTCTGGAAATTGACCGGAGACTATAATAGAACCGATGTCTGGAACCTGACCGGAGACTATAATAGAACCGATGTCTGGAAATTGACCGGAGACTGTAATAGAACTGATGGCTGGAAATTGACCGGAGACTATAATAGAACCGATGTCTGAAAATTGACCGGAGACTATAATAGAACCGATGTCTGGAAACTGACCTGGGACTATAATAGAACAGATGTCTGGAAACTGACCGGAGACCATAATAGAACTGATGGCTGGAAAATGACCGGAGACTATAATAGAACCGATGGCTGGAAAATGACCGGAGACCATAATAGAACTGATGGCTGGAAAATGACCGGAGACCATAATAGAACAGATGTCTGGAAACTGACCGGAGACCATAATAGAACAGATGTCTGGAAAATAACCGGAGACCATAATAGAACTGATGGCTGGAAACTGACCTGGGACCATAATAGAACCGTTGTCTGGAAACTGACCGGAGACTATAATAGAACCGATGTCTGGAAACTGACCGGAGACTATAAAAGAACCGATGGCTGGAAAATGACCGGAGACCATAATAGAACTGATGGCTGGAAACTGACCGGAGACCATAATAGAACAGATGTCTGGAAACTGACCGGAGACCATAATAGAACAGATGTCTGGAAACTGACCTGAGACCATAATAGAACAGATGTCTGGAAACTGACCTGAGACTATAATAGAACTGATGTCTGGAAACTGACCGGAGACGGTTATAGAACCGATGTCTGGAAACTGACCGGAGACTATAATAGAACAGATGTCTGGAAACTGACCTGAGACTATAATAGAACTGATGTCTGGAAACTGACCTGAGACTATAATAGAACTGATGTCTGGAAACTGACCTGAGACTATTATAGAACCGGTGTCTGGAAACTGACCGGAGACTATAATAGAACAGATGTCTGGAAACTGACCGGAGACTATAATAGAACCGATGTCTGGAAATTGACCGGAGACTATAATAGAACCGATGTCTGGAAACTGACCGGAGACTATAATAGAACCGATGTCTGGAAATTGACCGGAGACTATAATAGAACAGATGTCTGGAAACTGACCGGAGACTGTAATAGAACTGATGGCTGGAAATTGACCGGAGACTATAATAGAACCGATGTCTGAAAATTGACCGGAGACTATAATAGAACCGATGTCTGGAAACTGACCTGGAGACTATAATAGAACCGATGTCTGGAAACTGACCGGAGACTATAATAGAACCGATGGCTGGAAACTGACTGGAGACTATAATAGAACCGATGGCTGGAAAATGACCGGAGACCATAATAGAACTGATGGCTGGAAACTGACCGGAGACCATAATAGAACAGATGTCTGGAAACTGACCGGAGACTATAATAGAACCGATGTCTGGAAACTGACCTGAGACTATAATAGAACTGATGTCTGGAAACTGACCTGGGACTATTATAGAACCGGTGTCTGGAAACTGACCGGAGACTATAATAGAACAGATGTCTGGAAACTGACCAGAGACTATAATAGAACCGATGTCTGGAAACTGACCGGAGACTATAATAGAACCGATGTCTGGAAATTGACCTGGAGACTATAATAGAACCGATGTCTGGAACCTGACCGGAGACTATAATAGAACCGATGTCTGGAAATTGACCGGAGACTGTAATAGAACTGATGGCTGGAAATTGACCGGAGACTATAATAGAACCGATGTCTGAAAATTGACCGGAGACTATAATAGAACCGATGTCTGGAAACTGACCTGGGACTATAATAGAACAGATGTCTGGAAACTGACCGGAGACTATAATAGAACTGATGGCTGGAAACTGACCGGAGACTATAACAGAACTGATGGCTGGAAACTGGCCGGAGACTTTAATAGAACCGACGTCTGGAAACTGACCGGAGACTATAATAGAACTGATGGCTGGAAAATGACCTGGGACTATAATAGAACAGATGGCTGGAAAATGACCGGAGACTGTAATAGAACCGATGGCTGGAAACTGACCGGAGACTATAAAAGAACCGAATGCTGGAAACTGACAGGAAACTATAATAGAACAGCTGGCTGGAAAATGACCGGAGACTATAATAGAACCGATGGCTGGAAACTGACCGGAGACTGTAATAGAACCGATGTCTGGAAACTGACCGGAGACTATAATAGAACCGATGGCTGGAAACTGACCGGAGACTGTAATAGAACCGATGGCTGGAAACTGACCGGAGACTATAATAGAACCGATGGCTGGAAACTGACTGGAGACTGTAATAGAACCGATGGCTGGAAACTGGCCGGAGACTATAAAAGAACCGATGGCTGGAAACTGACCGGAGACTATAATAGAACCGATGGCTGGAAACTGACCGGAGACTATAATAGAACCGATGTCTGGAAACTGACCAGAGACTATAATAGAACAGATGGCTGGAAAATGACCTGAGACTATAACAGAACCGATGTCTGGAAACTGACCGGAGACTATAATAGAACCGATGGCTGGAAACTGACCGGAGACTGTTATAGAACCGATGGCTGGAAACTGACCGGAGACTGTAATAGAACCGATGGCTGGAAACTGACCGGAGACTATAAAAGAACCGATGGCTGGAAACTGACCGGAGACTATAATAGAACCGATGTCTGGAAACTGACCGGAGACTATAATAGAACCGATGGCTGGAAACTGACCGGAGACTATAATAGAACCGATGTCTGGAAACTGACCGGAGACTATAATAGAACAGATGGCTGGAAAATGACCGGAGACTATAATAGAACCGATGGCTGGAAACTGACCTAGCACTATAATAGAACAGATGTCTGGAAACTGACCGGAGACTATTATAGAACCGATGGCTGCAAAGTGACCCGAGGCTATACTAGAACCGATGGCTGGAAACTGACCGGAGACTATAATAGAACAGATGTCTGGAAACTGACCTGAAAACCTATGATAGAACAGATGCCTGGAAACTGATCGAAAACCTATGATAGAACCGAAGTTTGGAAACTGATCGAAAACCTATGATAGAACCGATATCTGGAAACTGACCGAAAACCTATGATTGAACAGATGTCTGGAAATTGACCGAAAACCTATGATAGAACCGATGTCTGGAAACTGATCGAAAACCTATGATAGGACCGATGTCTGGAACCTGACCAAAAACCTATGATAGAACCGATGTTTGGAAACTGACTCAAAACCTATGATAGAACCGATGTCTGGAAACTGATCGAAAACCTATGATAGAACCGATATCTGGAAACTGACCAAAAACCTATGATAGGACCGATGTCTGGAAACTGGTCAAAAACCTATGATAGAACCGATGTTTGGCAACTGACCGAAAACCTATGATAGAACCGATGTCTGGAAACTGATCGAAAACCTATGATAGAACCGATGTCTGGAAGCTAACAGGAAACTATGATAGAACCGATGTCTGGAAGCTTACAGGAAAGTATGATAGAACCGATGTCTGGAAACTGATCGAAAACCTATGATAGAACCGATGTCTGGAAGCTAACAGGAAACTTTGATAGAACCGATGTCTGGAAGCTTACAAGAAACTATGATAGAACCGATGTCTGGAAGCTTACAGGAAACTATGATAGAACCGATGTCTAGAAGCTAACTTAAAACTATGATGAAATCGATGTCTGGAAACTAAAAGGAAGTTACTGAATCTAGTTAAAGAGTACAAAAAGAATGTTGAATGGACAACAGTAATTTATCAGTTGTTTTAAATGTGCGTTACTGTCAAAATCCGACGATATCTCACGGCGAGGAAGCCAACACCTGATTGCCTGGTCTAATATGCCGTCAAATAATTAAAATACGAGTTAATTATAACCTGTCACGAAACATCCACGGACACTTTTATAACTGAGGATACAAGGCGTGGTAACACATATATTATTTCTGCCCAAAGCATATGAATAAGTAAAAAAAAGTCCATAATTTTCAAGCATTGTCTTGTATACAATTGCGGAAATAAAATAAAAGCTTAAACAGCTTTCGAGTAAGCATTGATTAAAAGCTTAAATTTACCACAGTGTTATCCATGTATATTTCTATATCTTCTATACCATTGTTTGCATGCTGATGCAATGTTTGGTATTTGATAACTAAACTCTACCTACTTTTAGATATGGGCCACGTCATCTAGGTTCACAATGGAGACTTTCTAAACCTAATTTACTACCAATTCGCACTTGTCCTAGTTACTGGACGGGTGTGTCCCGGAATCCGTAGAGATAAATCTGGGACACGTCTCGGGACAGCTGCGGAAAGAAAGGCGACCAGACACATGACTAGTTTAATAACCGCCACCACTGAAGCCGTGACATACATGGAGCACATTCTCAAAGCTCATCAAACCATTTGCAAGACATGCGATATATTTTGAAAAATGTTCAATTTTAAATTTTATGTTCGCTGCAAAAGCGTTTAACCTGATGGTCATATGATGATTATTAAATGTTAAAGGTTTACGTTCCCCGTGTGCCAGATATAGGTCACTACCACGACTCAACGTGTATTTATTTGTACTCTGACTTTACAGAGGTCAATCGCTGTTAAATAAACTACACAAGAAAAAGTTGATGCAGAACATCAAAGTCACCGGAAATAATACATAAGAAAGCATTATTTCCTTTTCCCTTTTTTGAAATAATAAGTGTTGACAAAAATAGATTGTGTTGTTAACTGATTAAACTTGTAAGTGTGAATGAAACGTGCTTAATTCCTAAGGCAACACAACCAGATATCCACAATGCCGACTTAATGCCGTACGAAGTCTATAAGTTTGTAATAAATGCACGACTTTGAAGTGGTACAAAATCACCAATATCCGCCAAAGCGCAAGAACTTTTTACCGCACGCCACAAAAACATTTAATTATAAGACCTATTTTGTCTTCGCAATATGTCTCCAAAAGCTGTATTTTTTATACAAAAGTAGAACCATAAAGTTTACATTCTAACAAAACTTAAATACCTAGGAAATGTAAGATATACTTATCAAAGTGCTTATGCAAGAAGTGTGTGACCATTATTTAATACAGTCTGTCAAAATCTAACCCACTACTTATAGATGTAATATTCACCCAAAGCTCTCAGTGGGTGTGAAAAAGACAAAAATTGCCAATACTGATTATTAAAAAAGAAAACACTACTCTTTTACTTAAATGAAACCTTCAATCATGACTATGACACTGAAGAGTTTGTTGTCGAATTAGTGCAGTCTTGCCAAACGATAACACGAAGTTGAAAATTTTATATGTTTAAAAGTTTACTTGTGACTTTTTCATAGTTTATTTTTTATAATTTACGTAGAAGGTCTTTAAAAGAAACAAAATAGAACACTGTAATATAAATGTTACATTGTGTTCTTTAATCTACTGATGTAATTAAAAAATAATTCCATTTTTGTTGTTGTTGTTTTTAGTTTAAAAATCGCTTCTTAAAGTTGTGACGTCACCCCATAGACATTTCCAAAACCAATTACATGTATAATAAATAGTGGGGCGACCCAATTAACAACACAGAATTTCACAAATAATTGAACATAAGCGTCCCAGTCGATAAGCAACCTTGTCATAAATATAATACAAGATATAAACTTAAAACACAAACAGAAGACTAAAGCATAACATCACTGTTGTTTTTACAGGAAGCCGGTTTAATTGTCCATTTTGTATACTAAATTATAATTGAAAGCCAATAGAGGTTTCCATATATGTGTCTTGCATTTAACAAAATCGATCAAACCATGTAAATTAAAAAAAGTAAACGAATATCATCGCCTCTTTTCTCTAGAAATAACACGCTCCATTCTTACCCATGTTATAACTTTTTAGATTTTCTTTGTCATTTTCTTGGATCTGAGGTTAATTATGTTTTCTTTTATGAAAATTTAGACAAATCTGTTGAACATCTTTGTGGACATTACAATAATCAAAAACAATTTAGAAAGTATGGCATATAACTTAGGGCACCCTTATGTGTACAGTGGATACGACATTCCCTTCTGGGGTCAGAAACCGAGTTGCATTGTTAACAAGCAAAGCGATCTAACTACTGTCCAATATCAAAGTCACGTGGGCAGAGATAAGTGTCCGGTAAATGTGTCATTGTTTATTTACCAATGGAAGAGCTGATCGAAATCAATGTTTATGGTCAAGATATCCAGCATCATGTTCAGAAATAAAGGACAACTTTAATTTATGAAAACGACTCTCTTGTATAAGCGTTCACAATTTAAAAGGACAAAGGTGAGCCGTGTTCATACCAGATCGTCTAAGATCCCAAATTGAATAAAGCATCAAGTTTATAGGTAGCGTTTTATTTGTATCAGCGACCAAATGATGAAACCATTCGTTTAAAGATGGTATTAGGCTGTTTGGACCACAGTATATTTCTTAAATAACCAAATAAGTCATTGTTACCTGAATAAATCCTGCAAAAGCTGTTCACCGATGCCCTAGATCAGTGTGAACAGTGAAACATAAATCCCCATTCATCAACAGGTATTTCCTATCTGAGCCACGCTGCAGAGATAGCTATTTTTAACTAAGAAAACCAGATGACAACTCACATTTGGGATTAAGTTATATCGTCATCCGGGTAATCCGCTCTGACGTCTATATCTATTTTAGCAAGTATTTAGAATGATTAAACTTTTAGAATGCTCTGTCGCGATTTGTACTGTAAACAATGTAGGCAGTGTTTAAAACCTGTCTTTACCTATACTTAAGTATGAGTTAGTGCAGAAATTATGCCCAAATTCCCCAAAGCAGTGGTAAGATATTGTCACATGAAGTTGATATCTGTAGGCAAACTGACGGATATCAAGTTTAAACTATACGGTAGATGCTGGTTCAGAGGAAATCACAGAATAAATAGCAAAATAACTTTATAAACAAAACATATTTTTCTGCAACATACGATGTTTTTGGTGTCAATTAATTAAGGTAACATCTTATTTAAATAGATGTGTTGCAAAAAATGCTTAAAGAAAGTTGACCAGCTTTTCCATATTTTGTCAGTGTACATAGTTACATTAAATGCTTATGTCCAGTTCTCACAAAAGGTACATTTGGCTTGTGATCATATAAATAAATATTTTAATCACCTCACCAATTCATAACATTTAATGTTTAATCTATTTGGGATATTATGATATATAATGAATTTGTGTCCCTATGCACATTCTTGTTGTTTATGCAATAGTCTTTTATTATTACTTTAAGGGTAGTCGTCTTAAATTTGTAATGTTTTTTCTATTCTATGTTAAGACGCGATAAGAATATAGATAGATTCTAAAAAAGGCTTTCGATTTTACGTACACAGAGACAGGGTTCACCTAACGGAATGTAAATGACAACTCCCGCACATAGTAAGTGCATCATTTCTAACAACCAACTCATTTTCATCTTGTATAGTGCTTTTGTCGCCTTACAGTGTGTCAAATACTAGCTTTAGAGGGATAAAACACTGCAGATTTGTCACTATCTTAGAAGAATTGCGCATTAGGACAGTCCCAGATATCGGACAGCCGGTGCTTGACCTTTATATTTAACAATATAAGCCATATAAGACACATCCGTTACTGTACCCTTCCTCTTGTTGAGAGTCTGTACAGTTCAAAGTTTCAATGTGGAAACCGTCGCCTCCTTTTATGGCCTTATTGTCATTTTGCTCAAAACTAACACACCATATTTGAGATTTTTCAGTATTCAGCATTTTTAGTATAGGAACTACTTACACTGCGCAAGAATATGTACAGCTTTTCTGCTGAGGTATGCCAGTGAAAATGGTTCACAAAATAATGATTTAAATCCATTTCCCTTTTTTAATACAGCTCGACAGAAACTTATGATACCTGTATTTGTATTTTGATTATCTTTATTTCTTTGATAGGTGTCTGGCCAATCTCTATGGCAACAAGTGCGTGCTTTACATTTATACAACATGTACACAACAACATAGTTGTAACATTCATCACATGACCTTTAAGTGTATCCATTTAAATCAAAGTAAACTGTGTTAACAAAGATATAATACGAGTGTTAACTCACCAATCAGTGTCAATTACTGATTGTTATGAGAGGGGTGACCTATATTGACAACTTAAGATATCGTTTATCTAGAACAGTCGATGTTTACAAACAGGGCATAATACCTTCATAAGGCGTGTCGATATAATCTTCCCTAGGTTAAACAGAGGGCGCTGCCCTGCCACACATAAATAAAATATCTTATTTCAAAAGTTTAAAAGCGTAAACATACATCCAAACATTTTACTTTAAACTAAAAATTAACAAACTACGCCGACTTAATTAAGCAAGTGTAATAGACATTATATATAATATAATACAGAATTTTAACATTAACGCAACTGTTGTGTTATACACTTCAGTCCAGTTTTGAATGTCTTCTACAATTGATATTTAATTTGCTTTCTTTTTAGAGATAAGAAAACTCCAAATATTATGTTATATCCACTTTATGAGAAGTGTTTTGCTATTGAGTATCGTTTGGACACAAATAACAGCATTAGACAAACCAATCAAACATGTTACTTGATTGGCTTTACTTAAACTATCCCAAATATGTAATTAATTGTTTGCAAATTCAACACGTTTTAGGCTGATTTTCCATTTTATGCTGACTGTACGTTTTTAAGAAAGTCAGCGAGCTCTTGATAGCCAAACAATTTATTTCAGAGTTGCCCTTAATGTTCTATAGAGAATTTTGGTTGATGCTGCAAAATATAAAATAATTACACCACATGGTTTTGAATTTATCAGATAATACAATTGTAATCAAATTTAGCAAAAATAATTCAAATAAAATTAATTTGCAAAATAAAAATTAAAAAATAAACTTGCCTTATCCTACGTCTGGTAGAGTGATGCAGAAAAAAATGTCAAAGTGAAAAAATAGGAAGAAAAAAGTTGACCATACCGGGATTCGAACCCTCAACACCCAGATGCATTTTAACCCTAATTTTGACACTCTTCAATTTTAAGGTGCAGCATTACAGCTGCTGAACCTAAAATAAAAAAGTAAATACTGTTTATTTTAACAGAAATTTCCGCCAGACACTATCTCTCATCTCTTATTGTAGAATAACAAATTAAGAAAACAGCCCCAGGCAGAACACCTTTGCATTCTTCAGTTATAAACAAGAAAACCTTGATGTGTAGCATTAGGCTACTTTTCATCACTATCTTTTAGCGGAAGCGGAAGCAGTAAACGTTGGAAGTAAAGAATTATGTTAGACTGCGATAATATGTTGACTAAGTATTCAGCGCTACTGCACTGAACAAAATAAAACGAACCGATTACGTGCGTATAATTCAGACAAGAACTACGCCAAAAAGAAAATGATAAGGAAAAAAATGTGGCTAAAACCAGATTCAGCAGTAACGAATTATCTCTGGACGCATGGGAAGAGGTCCGAATAAAGAACAGATTATAATTTTATTTTTACGAATCTAAAGTACATCGCCGTAACAAATACAGTTAAAACAAATTATACTTACACATATGGTACGTAAACAATTTCAAGTGACAGGTGAGTCAGTGTCTGCATTTTAAACTAAAATAGAAGAAACCTAATTACATTCTAATATTCGTCAAACTTGAATTTTGAACGAAATTTAGATGAATAAAAGCGCCGCATAAACTTGCAAAGACCAATATGGCGCCATCTATTGGATTTTTTCAGGGAACGACTACATGAAGATGTCGCCGCACATGCGGGCGACAATAATATCCAAGTAGTATTCATGAAAACAAGTTTAGTATTGTTCTTACTAAAGTAAAAGTTAGAGAGAGAACATGCCACATATTATATCTTGTAAATTGTGTTCGGATTATAGAAAAATGTGCATTCCCAAATGTTAAGAGGTTATGTTTGGCGAAAATGGAACAAATATTAAACTATTTTTATGTATGCTCGTAAATCGTTTCCGAGAATATCAATATCATTGAAGTAATATAAATAAATTATAAATATTTGCTATTGTATGCATGCCTGTGTAAAAATAAACTAATTTTATACTTATTCTACCATCTTTTATATGTAAAGTAAAAGGACAATGATTAACACTTATTATTATACATGTATAATGTGTTAACATATATTCTCTTACAGTTTTTTTTCTTTTTACTGTATGTGATCGCAATGCCTTTGCATAACAAGGCATGTAATGGAGCTGTATTTTGTCATTGTCATATACATAATTGTTTAAATCTTGATACTTTGCCATTGAACCGCCATTATTACTTTGTACAAACAGGTCTTCTGTGTTTAATGTAAACATATGAGGGACCTTTTATAGAATTGTTTCATAAAATTGAGTATCCGGAGCATTTTTGGCAATGTCTTGGTGAGTGTTGATTTCTATGAAAAAAAGCTGTGTACTGTAAAGGTGGCAGTGCAGGTTGCCAATGCAACAGCCAATTACAAAGCGGTACAGTAGTGATAATATAAGATAAATTGTGACTTTAAATGTTGTTTTGGGAATTAATAATTATTCATACATATAGTCATGTTGTCACTTCGAAGAAATCAGACATCCATGAACATTTCAGTATAAAAGTAATATGTGATTAGCCAGCTTCCCTCACACAATCAGTTCTTCTACAGGAAATATTCTAGTTCCGGAGGCAAGGCAGTAGATCTTAAAACTGTCTTGTTTGCTTCGCGCTGTCCGTTATCGTGACCAGCACGTGCAAAGCATCGTTGGGCCTTATTTAAAAACTGTTAGTATTATACGTCGGGGAAGTATTTTGTGAAATATTTAACGTTTATGAAGTTGTCTCAGATTAGGTACATACATTGTGTGTAAGCAAATGGTATTTCCATAGGTAAACAAGACAGGTCCTAGCAAAATTTCCGCAGATATTAAAATTTAATCTACCTCCAGACAAAGTCAAACAGGGTAAATGTAAATGTGACAAAAACACAGAGACGAGACATAACACACAAAAAAAACCCATCAGTTACCGCATTGGAACGGTCAGTCGGCAAAAGGGCCGACTGTGGTCCTTACACCTGATTTGCATAATACACAAAACAACGCTTCAACCTCGCACTTCCTAGAGGTTTTTCTATCAAACAAACAGTGTAAATGAAAATATCCTGAAAGGACTGTTTTAAGTGTTTAAAGTGATGAAACGGTTTCTTAGTTAAACTAGAAGGATGGGAGAGGTAGAATTTAACGCGATGTTTATTAATATCTTAAAATGGCTTTCTTCCAAGTATTGGGTGCTACTGTATCCGCGTTTTCTCCCTTAGACCAGCGATCAGCAATCAGATTTATTCCATCAGCTATTTCTTTGCAACAAAGGTCAAAATCTATTTCATCTGGCAAGCGAAATTTTGGACCCTTAAAGTGTTATGTTCTTAATTTATAGTCATCGATGATGTTTAAATCCCCAGTAATGATATGGCCAGAAAGTAAATAACCGAAAAGTGAAGTTGAACAATTACAAGAATCTTGAGAAGGATCTTTCAGGTTAAGATCTGGTATAGTCTGGTTGTAATTAAAAATAAGACCTCTAATGGTTTTTCTGTACTTATAACAAATTATGGGATTTTCTTTGTTTTCGAAGTAACTGGGGATTTTATTGATGATATTTATCTCCCGAAAGATACTAGGTAAAGTGATAAATTTAATCCCTTTATCAATGTATTTGATTTCCATGAAATGTCCTTTGTGTTGGAACTGTTTATCAATATGAGTTCTTAAAGCATGGGTAGTATACTTTTGAATGATGGATGCCACGTCATATAAAGAATGAGTACGTAAATATATTTTGTCTGCCTTATTGTCCAAATTAACTAGTGATTTCAAAGGTAGATTTGTAATTGTACAAAGTAAGGCGTGAATACTAGATCGAATATAAAGTGTGTTAAGATCTTGAATAGAAACACTTTTCTTAAATCTGCGTTCAAGATTATGATTTTCTCTAACTCCATGAGATCGGCGTTTGCGTTTTCGTTAAGATAGAATACTAAAGAGGTCAATGTTCGGATTTTTAGAAAAAATTCCCGTCTGATGAATATTGCCATTAAGACCAAATGGAAATGGAGTCTGAAGTTTTTAATCCAATCAAGTTCGGAACATTATCTGGCCTGTAATCTAAATCCTTCAGAAACATCGTCATCGAAAACAATTTTTTGCAAAGGTTGAAAGTTCACATATTTTAAAGAATGTCCTGTAGTTAGAAAATGATTATAAAGGTAGTTCTTAAAACGACGATCGTTACGGAATTTATACAAATGTTCTCGAGATCTAATTTTAAGCGCCCGTCCCGTTTGTCCAACGTACTGCAGTTTACAGTTAGGATGGTTTCATGTTATAACATAAATTATGCTGTTACTTTGTCAATCAACATCAAAAGGTAAGGAAATGTTAAATGTAGGCAACCTTTCCTGGCTTTAAGCGTATGCTCCCTGGGTTGCCTTGGATTTCTTTCTTACACTATTTCTACGCTGGCTTTGCCTTTAACCAGTCAGTTGTGTTTTTGTCCCAGCCTAACATACATTTTTAAAATTTCGACACGTCACTTTCAAAGTGAGAATACCGAACAATACAGTCATGCTCTACAACATATAAAATCTACATATTGTCTCAGATTCTTGTGTGTATGTGTGAAACGAGTTGCATACGTTTTTATTATTATGCAAAAGTCAGTAAAATGTTAAACATGTTTTTGACTGCTAATAAGTGGTTCAAACTTTCACAAGATGGCTGAACAAAGTGTAAAAGCTTGTCGAATTAGTGGCCGTGGATGGCTGTATTGTTGTTCAGTGGCGCCTAGAATGAGCCGAATTCCTTTACAAGTTTGCTAGACAGTGGCATTGACAGGACAACCACAAGAGCAACTGTTGGTTTGAGTCTCGTTTCAAAGGCCATCCTGGAGCACTACTTTCTCATTAAATATCTTAACAAGAACAACTAACGAGATACTTTGGAAATGGTTTCAATATAAACTACCTTAAAAATGGTTTGATCGAATAATACGATAATAGGAAAAGGTCCTACAATTTACACAGACTAGACAAAGGCATACAGATCAAATTCAAAGTGACAAAAACAGAGAGACGAGACATCACGCACACTAAAAAGCGAACAGTTACCGCCTTGGAACGGCCAGTCGTCAAATGGGTCGACCACAAAGATTAAACCTGGTTTGTGATGCGCTCCAACCTCGCACTTCCTGAAGGTTTTTTTGCACAAACATTGTAAATAAAAATATCACATTAAAGTGAGACAACTAACTGCAAGCACCCTCTAAATGAAAATCTCAGGATTTTATATTTGTCAACCAAATAAAACGGTTTGAAACTGCAGGAATGCATGTAAACTAAAAACGGAGAACGAAGAACAACTGGATATATATGTTTATCTTTGACGCAATTGAATGTTCTCATAGTTTATAAAACCATTAGGATCTTAAAAATTGTTTAACAATGACATTTTGTGCGATTATTCACAAAATGTCATTGTTAAATCACTTTTAATGAACATGTAATTACGCAAAACAAGTTAATATATTATCCATTTAAGAAATAAATAACAGCTTTTGGATTAAATCAGGCACCGATCTTTTCAATCAAAAAAGCGCATCGAAAGTAGGCTGTTATGTTGCAAAAAGACAAAAAATAAAAGAACATGAATAATAGCAATATGAAGGCCAGTTCTATGCTTCATATTGTAAGATAAATACACATTTAAATACATGAGTATCCCCGGACAATGCGTCGTACATATGATTTTCCACGAATAATTTTGTTTTTTGTTACACACACCGATACAATTATGGTCATGTTGGCGACGTCCAGCTAATTATTGGTGGAGGAAGACCCCAGAAGAAAGTCTGATACCTACCGGCGCAACGCAGGTTAGCTGGAAATCCTCCCCACATGAAAGTTCTCGCCCTAACCGGGACTCGAACCCACGCGGTGAGGGGCTGAGGACTTTCAATTCAGCGACTCTAACCGCTCGGCCACGGGCGCCCTGTAAATCAGTGCTTTGATTTCGACGTATTTATAAAACTTGCTACCCTAAAATGTGGACATTCTGTATAAAATGCAAAACAAGTTATCTTTCTTGAAGTTTATGCGTGTTTTTTTTTCTTATTTTCTCGTTTTGCCGGACTTTATTTCACTCTATTTTGCTATTTACTTTGTAACGTAACTCTAACGAAACGGCCAGAAGGACACTCCATTGTCAATTTGGCCATATACTCGTATAGGCTGTAGAAAGGGTATGCTTCTTCAAATTTTTAAACGGTTTCTAAAAGTCTTAATTCATTAAACTTTAACTTGTTTTTCATTCCACCAGGTGATTTTCAGTGATGTAATTGGTCATGCCTCGTAATTTTCCCGAAAGTTTAATGGCTAAGGACAGCAAAGCTCAGCTTTGAAGTTATAGTTCAATTAACGCTTTCATTTTGTAGCACAGTGGCATACGCTCTAGGCAAAATGACATATGGACAGATCACTAAACAATACCTGAGAAAAATGCGTTTTTTTTTGCTTATTCCTTTGTTGCCTTAGGATAAATTAGACTATCAATGGTCGTTAATGTACTGTATAAGAGAGACAGACAGAGACAGATTTTATTCAGTATATAATGGCCACATTTACAACAACATATATGCAAGAGTTGTGATTATATTTATGTAATAAACATAAAAAGGCAGCTTATTTTCGCTTGTAAGGTTAGTTCCAGTGTACAGAACAATATAAAATAGCATATAATAGCAAACCTACTCATAAAGTTTAAACACTTCATTGATATAAATATGAAGCTATTTTCTTCAATGTTAATTGAGATCTTGCCTTCATAAGGTTGCAAAGGTTTTATTGAGTTTTACTGCCTTTAAACCAATTCAGCAAGTGCTGTTGTCTTACGGTTTCGAATGTTGGACATATAAAGAAAACATGCATCGTCGGATACCCCCGGTTGATTCTATTACGTTACTCTCCATTCATCACCCGTGGGCAAATTGCTACTCATTTCGTCGTTTTGTTTGAATAGAACAGAACAGACATTATCCAATCAGATGATAGGTTACAAAATGAAATACTCTTCAATCGGAAGATCAATACGTTGACCTGAGAACGTAAACATGGCGACCGGTACAGCGCATCGCAAGTGTAAAGTATGTCTGTCAGCGATCCGCGACAGATGTTCTTACAGATCTTTGGGCACTCCAGCAAGTATTGCAAAATACACGTCGGTCTTAAACGAAATCGGTATCCTTGCCCATGAAGACAGTGACGTTACGTGTAATTTGTGCGTAAATAAACTTAACCGGTGTTGCAAACTACAGGACGACCTAGCTACACGATTATCGGTCATCGAAGTGGTATGTAAGCGTAAACTTTATTGGTTGCCAGATCCGCTGGATTTTCTTAGCGAACCAATCGGATTGCGGCATTTCATAGTAAACAAAACGACGAAATGAGTAGCAATTTGCCCACGGGTGATGAATGGAGAGTAACGTAATAGAATCAACCGGGGGTATCCGACGATGGAAAACATGGAACTCATCCTCAATCTTTCTGTAACAAATGTAAAAAGTTAAAACAATATAAACAAATACGTTCGTTTCTAGGGACATATTGATGCCTTCCTACTTCTATGGCAAACTTATGGACTGAACACCTAAATCGTGCTAAAGACTTCCTTAAAATGAAAGAAAAATCTAGAACTAAATATCGTTCTGGTTCTAGGAGAGATTCAAACTGTTTATATGTGTCACAGCGACTGGATTCATTTACACTTGATAACCAATTTTGTTTCATGCAATCAGCTAGCTGTGCTTTAAATTGATAGATAACAATACTAGTATTTCCTGTTTCATGATACACCCATCCATACAAAAATCCAAATCGACATGATAACTTTTTAAAGGCACTCACCCAATTTCGTCTATCAATGTCATCCAGCCATTTTAACATTATATAACTATTTCTCGGATATCTATTTTCTTGTATAATTAAGGTATAAGATGTGTAATAGTGACTTCAATGAATCCTGACAAAAGATATATCACATTATTCAGCATTGTATTCTGGACTATTTTCCAAATTTTAACAACTTTTCACCTCAGCTAACTTGATTTTTGCGAATTTTATGTACTAGGTCGACGTCCTCCAGTCTGACCTTTTAATAATCTCATATATATCAACATTGGACAAATAAAAAAAAGAAAACAGTAATGTCATTTGTTTCTACATTTTTATTATTGTATACCTTTCTAGATAAAAATACTCCAAAAACATGTGAAAAACACACTTCTTTCGTTCTTTGCTTTATTTTTTTAACGAATCTTCCTCGCTGACCGCTGTTCCTTGTCTCAACATTTTAGAGTGAAGAAATTGACGCGATTTCACTGGATAAATTTGGAAAACTAAAATCGGGTGATTTTATTTTCGGAAGGCCGAGTGTTGACGTAAATGGTCGAACATGTAACATCGTAAAACGCTAAATGCCGACATTACACGAATATTCATGAGATTTATTACACATCTAATACTCGTACACCAATATTTTATTCATTTAATATGATAATCAATGCTGAGGGTAGTCTACCACAGTCTCATAATACCATACAATTATTAACTTTAGTATTTCTAAGTCCTAAGAAATCTTTACAAAAATTTATCTGGATTTGTTCAATTTCATCTTCAACCTAAGTGCCCCATATCTCTGCTTCGTAAATTAGAAAAGGCTTGACCATGGAATCAAAAAGTTTAAAATATTCCACAAGTTCAAATTTACCAAAGTTACGTTCAAAAGCCTTAATAGTGTTAATGAATATCTGTGCTTGAGCAGCAAGCTTTTCCTTAGCTTTATTCCACGATAATGTAGAAGAAAATATTAAACCCATGTATTTATAATCAGATGTGACATTAACTCTTTCTCCCATATAAGTCCATTTTTCGTATGCCCGTAGAGGTCCGCTCTTTCTAAATACAATAATTTCGGTCTTGGAGTGATTGATATTAATTCCTGAAAATTGACAAAAATCTGCCAACGCATCTAACTGGCGTTGTAGTTCAATGACTGTCTCAGCATAACTTGAAACATCATCTCTTCCATGCATTACCCATAAATTCACAATTGCGGTTCTATATATAGACAGAATAAACTCAACAACGTCATTTACATTACAGGCAATCATTTGTATTATATCTTCAAAAGACTGATTTAACTTTAATATAAACAATGTCATAAAGTCTAAACTGAATTCTGCATTCCATTTATACATTTGTAAATCAACAAAAAACAATGCTTGTTTATGTTAACACTACGATTAGAACAACTATTTGCGCTTGAATTTCTTTTATTTTGAAAAGTTAGACTAGAACAAACGGAAAAATGATCCGATTCATTGCGAAGGTCAATATAGAAGTTTGTTATGTAAGGAAACAAATCAGATGATGCAATATGGTAATTAACTACACTCGCACCATTGTTAGTAATACATGTAAAACCACCCTCTATGTCGTGATACAGGTGAACATGTCATTTAAGCAACAAAGCTCCACTAGTGATTTACCAAAAGAATTGGATTTGTCATCTTTGTTACATCTTGTCATGTCAAAATTGTCTGATATATAATCTAAATTTAGATTGAAAACAAAATCCAAATTATCGTCTGGTATAAAATCTAACATATTTTTCGTGTTAGCATTCAAATCATCAGCTAAATAATATAATTTTTAAGGTATACATTCCGTATTGTTTGTATACTATCGTTTACATCCTGTACACTGTTTGTATACTATCGTTTACATCCTGTACACTGTTTGTATACTATCGTTTACATACTGTACACTGTTTGTATACTATCGTTTACATCCTGTATACTGTTTGTATACTATCGTTTACATACTGTACACTGTTTGTATACTATCGTTTACATACTGTACACTGTTTGTATACTATCGTTTACATCCTGTATACTGTTTGTATACTATCGTTTACATACTGTACACTGTTTGTATACTATCGTTTACATCCTGTACACTGTTTGTATACTATCGTTTACATACTGTACACTGTTTGTATACTCTCTATCATTATAAACTGTAGATCCTTCTGGAGAGACATAAATAAATAATATTATGACATCAGACATATCCGAATACATGCTACACTTCAGACGCAATACAATGCAATCATGTAGCTCTGGGAAAATACGCATTACTAATTTGTTTACAACAAAATTATTTTTAACAAAAACTGCTAATCCACTGCTAGTTTGCAATGAACATACACTATTTTGCCTTATACTTTCAAAACAAGTATAACCATCGACATTTACATTTATAAACGACGTTTTATTTTGACGGGTTTGGCCTGTGATGCAACGTTTTATATTTAAGCATGCCTAAAAATCTTATCACTGACACTGGGACAGGTGTAAGTAAGGAGTAAACAATAGTTAAATACTTGATGTCTCTGAACCAAGATAACGTTGTTAACCCTGTGTCCCAGTTACTGACGGCGCCCTTTAAGCGATGTCTGAAAAGTTTCCAGTTGACCTTATAACATGCCGACACCCGAAGTCTATGAAGCAAGAAATGGGCGAACCATTACAATAATAGTTTCATGTCATATCATTCGTGTGTGTTTTGGACAAAACTAATCGGCTGCTTTTTAATATTTGATTTTTATTAATAATAATTGTCGCTTTTGCAACATTTTGATAAAAATCCCTGTGTGTGAGATGTTGATTTTACGTGTAAGCTAGTTTATAACTGGTTGCATTTTCAACAGTTTTGAACCTACTATATTTGATTTCCAGTTAGTTTTCAGTTGATGCAATCCAAGTGGTTAAAAGTCACAGGATATATAACCTCGCCAATGGCTGGGACAGTCCCGTGCATTTCAAGGTCACCCAGTTTAGACACGACCGTTTTCCGGACATGCCTTATCTTGTAGGACAATTAATCAAAACACAGACTGGTTTAAATGTCGTATCTATATTTCCCATAAAATACCAACTGACACAGATTCAGTATAAACAAACGCAGTTGATACGGTGCATGTGCATGACGCCAACGCGTGAACACATTCCAAAACCTTTAACATGAAATCTACATGTGGATAACCGACTTCCGGAGCCTAAGTGAATGAACGTCTTCGTACCTAGGTTCGATTACATTTGAGCTTAAAATAGATTTTCACAAACCTTCTTACCGACCGAATTTTAAAGTACAAGTGGAATATTATTCTTCGTCAACCTTAGGCTGAAAAATAAATTAACGTGTAGAATTTTTACGAATACGTAAGAAACAGCAGTTTCTCTAACAAAGCATCAGGGTCAGTATTTTCCAAAAGAGTATGCTCTTTTTTAAAATCATGTTTTGGTTCTAATTAAATAAGTTAAAGAAAATTCTATCAATCAAATGCTCAAAAGGTGGTTCTTATACTCGACTTTATGTTTTTTAAGCCTTCGGCCCAGTTGTAATAAATTCGGACTATTACCATGCACCCGGCATTTTTCCGGGTCAATATGACGTTGCGGAACCTAGCCTTCCTTCCCTGGAGATGTTATCATCGTCTGACAGTGTAGTTTCTCGCCTATGACCAAAAAAGGGCATAACATTTCTGCCAGGACAGTGTGCTATTTAAAACACATGAGCTATAAATAATGAGTGAGCTAGAAGTGATTACAGAATTTGGCGCAACGTCGTGACTTGTGATTCAGATATATTTTACGATGTGTTTACCTTTGTTTTTGTTCATGAAAGGTATAGGTAAAGGGGAGGTAATGAAATGTTGCATCACGGACTTACCGACATCGAAAATGCACATTGCAAGTGTAATAGTTTAAAACTACAAACCAGATTAAAAGTAAATACACGACCTATGAGTAATAGCAATTAAAAACAAATATATATTGCACATCATCTGTTAACTTTTTTTCTACTTTTTTGTTGAAATTATCAATCTAAACTAAGAAAATCATGTAACCTTTTACTTTTGAAATCACATTTCATGATTATCCGCGTAATTAGCTATGACGTCGACATCTATTTTAGCTTGAAGTCCCCCTAGTGCTTAATTACAGATGTTAAAAATGGACATTAAAAGCGATCTATTGTTCGATTTGTACTGTCTTACAATTCATGTTGTTACATGCATGATATAGGCAACCTGTAGAATACCACCTTTAAAGTGATTTTGCCTAGGTTAGGTTGTTTTTTTTTTCGCGGGCCTTAATCGACATTTTAGATATATTTAAATTGAAACAATTAGTTGTGTAGTTAATGGTTGATGTATACTACCGCAGTTTGGACAAGATGTTGAGCTAAAACTGACTACACAGTAGTTAAAAAGCGTCAGTTCAAACATGTCGTTGAGTTACAACCGGCTACTAAAATGTTGAAAAACAGGGGCGTAGCTAGGCATGATATGATGTGTACGCATGGCCGCTGGGGTGGGGGGGGGGGGGGTCAGGGGCGGTTAAGTTCTGATTTGAAATATAAGAGCAGTAAATTTGTTCCCTGCCAGGGGAGCTACAGAAAAGTTACTTAATAGATTTAGCAATATATATATATATATTTTTTAAATCTTTTTCATATTTCAATTAATCGCCATTTCTATTACATATTTAATTGTTGTTGTTTTTTCATTCATTGTTAACAATGTGTACGCAGCTGCGTATTCTGCGTACAGGCAGCTACGCGCCTGAAAAACGTCTGTTCGGATGGTTGTTGAGCTATCACCGGCTACAGAGAAGTTGAAAACTTCAGTTCGGAGAGGTTCTTTTTCTCGTAACGTAAAGAAAACGCAAGCATTTAAAGGATGTCATGTTCACGATTACTGACCAGAAAGAAAGTTCATAACATTATTTATTTTGGTTCAACAAGGTTGTCCATTTTTGAAATAAAAAATACAAAGGTGTTAATTCGACTCATTGTGACCCAGCTTTACGAAAATCATAGTTGTGTTAAACAGACTATGAATAACGGACTTTTTCAGTTTAATTGGACAATTTCAATGTTCGTTTGATAACTAAAGCAAAGTTAAAGTTTTCCGAAGGTGTGAGGACATGACTAAGCGGGACTGTATTTCAAACATTGTTGGGTCGCCCGTGCCATAGAGGGTAGAGTCGCCTGACTTGTAACTCCTCTGCTTCCCATCCCACGTGGGTTCGAGTCACTTTCAAAACCTGCGGTGCATAGGTGGATTCTACCAAGACATGTATCTGGGGTCTTTCTTCACCAAAATAGCCTGCAGGTCGTTATAATGGTCATTATTGTTCGCAAACACAAAACAAATCAAACATTTTGTTATGACCTAAAGTCTCCCCTTTAGATGGTCCATTTAGTGAACTTAACTATAGTCCAATTTTTTATATAACGAAATTAATTTTTGAAATCAGAATGATGATAAAAAAAATCCTCTACTTATAAATTGCCGACTAAAAAACGTTTAAAATTACCAATCTGGTATATGACTTACATGTACCCCATCACAACAATTCGTATTACATGTATAGTCATATGATGAAGCTGTTCTCTTTCAATCGATGCCATACTAACTGTATATCACAATGGGAGTAGTGGTCAGTAGTGGTCAGTAGTAGTCAGTAGTGGTCAGTAGTGATCAGTAGTGGTCAGTAGTGGTCAGTAGTGGTCCGTAGTGGTCCGTATCTCGGACAGTTACACAAGTCATCCAGGTGACGACTGGTTAAGGTCTAGACAGGTCGCAAAACTGACATAGTGTTGTTCACCACGCATACTTGGCTTCAATGGCAGTGACGGTCACGAAGTTTAAAACTTATCCTGGACATTAATCAGTACGTAGCCGTGTACGTTACAAAAACGACCGGTTGTCAGGCACCGAGACTATAATTGACCTTGAACAGGTCGTTACATGTAATACTGGAATGACGTGGTGGTGGACCGTCTGATTATGTCCGTGTGCACACCTGGTTGCACTATGTTTGTATCACAAAAAAAAACGAAAACACAATCCATGATATTGCATGTGTACATTACTTGATTATACAAGCGATGTTATATCTGAAATGTATGCGGGTGAATCAGGGTCGTTTTTAAAATTACGCACAATTACAAGGGAAATAACCTTTGTAGTAATACTTTTAAATACATTCGGTTCTTTTCTAATGAATAACAGGCAAAATGCGGACATGCGAGGAACTTAACGCAAAATATAAACGACTAAAATCCTGACGTGTATAAGTTTAATCATTTTAAACCTTTTCAACTTGATTGGTTTGGTAATAAGATTTTATAAAATAGAAACTACGGAAATAAAATATATCATTTCTAACTCGGGTTAGGCATCGACTTTCTTAGTGTTTTTAGTACTTTTAGATTTTCGATTTTCCGAACGGAGGTTACGCACGTGCGTAAAGTGCGTAAGTGGCAGAAACGCGCCTGGGGTGAATTCTACCGGTATATGGTGATTTCGATGTAAGGTGGTTTCTTAAATGTGGTATCCGAGAGTTTGGATCAAATATTTTTCTCAAATAATCAAAAATGTTACATGAAAAATACTGTTTGTTAATGCCCTATACCTGTGTGACTGTGTAGCATAAATCCCCGCTTGTCATTGCAAACAGGTATTTTACTGCTCACCTATGGGCGAGCATATAGTGGACGCTTGTTTTCCCTCCTGTCCCGTCCCGTCGTTCGCCCATCCGTTCGTTCATTCATCCGTGCATCCGTCATAATTTTGTCAGGAGTATAACACAAAAACTTGAAGAGGTGTCAACTTGAAACTTCATAGGCAAATGGATCTTAATGAGGAGAAGTGCGGTGTATAAGAACCATAACTCTGTTTTGCATAAATTAGGAGTTATTGCCCTTTGTTATTTTCAATACTTTAATTTTAACCGGAGCATAAAAAATCCCTTTTGGAATTAGCGTTTATTCGAGGAGGATCCATCGGTTCTACCGATTGTCTTATAACTGTCTTAGCCAAGCTGCAGAAATGGCCTTTTTTTAAAACTAAGAAAAACACGTGAAAGCTTACTGTTGAAATCGTATCCAGGAAGTCCTTGATATCCTTGAAAATTATCGTGTTTAACTGTAGATTTGGAAATAATGAACTTTGCGAGTGATTTTCTTTCGCATTTTGTCCTGTATAACAATATAGGGAGTGGTCAAAGCCGTCTTTACTTCGACTAAGTACGAATGTATTAAGAATTTTTGCCTACCTTCCACAAAACAGAAAAAAGATACTTTCATCTGATATGGCAAACTGCTGGATACCACCTTGAATATTTGTGCCCTTTTCGTAGTTGGTTACTTTTTTCACAATTGATAGCTTATCAAGATAGTGAAATGTATATACAACGCATAAACATGAGGTACATTATCGCATGCGTAGTTAGACGTTATAATAAGCGGTTGAGTTGAAAAGGTTAAGCTAGTTGAAAACCGTTGATACGTGTTTGATTCTCACAACCTAAAGTAAACAACAACAACACAACAAAACAAGCAAAACAACAACTGTTACAACCTTTTATATAAAAAACAACAATTTGACCAACTTTGGCCTGTACGGCTTATTATTCGGAAAACCTCGGCCATTTCGACAGTAGACGAGTAAAAGCACGGATGTGAAGAATTCAATGCATTGCATGAGAGCATGCGCTTTAAACAAGAAGATGACTTATCAGGAACCAATCAGTTTCTTACACTGTCGATTCAATACATCAATATTTAAGAGTAAAGAACTCTAACTCTGCTGAGTAGTAGGCAATCTGCTACTTTGCTTTCTTCCTTGTTGTCGGCTACATCGCTAATTGCAAGCTGCATTGTTTACATGGACATCTTCACATTCTTGTGTTAAACAAGACCTCTCTAAACAGCTGTGAATTCCTATTAATGTCTGTTACCTTATTATAATTGCAAGATACAATTTCTGCAAGCTTCACTTTTACATGAAAAGCGGTGAAAGGTGCTGTTTTTGTGGAGTAAGTTTTGTCCTGTAGGCGATTAAAGGTATTCGAATAATGGTGACATTAATTGTGGTATATCGATTGATCAAAAAAAAAAAAAAAAAAAAAGAAAGCAGGCAAGTCTTAGCCTACAAAATAACCATCTCTTCTAAAAAAGATTATACATTTGGACAAAAGCTACAACACAGTCACTAACAGCTGATTAAAGAAACTGTTATATTAAACATACAAGTCTTAACATATGATTGTATTTTACCTAAACTCAGTTCTAAAATAGCTGCTTACAAGTGCTACAGGACGCCACCAAAATACAGTGACTTAAAAAGTAACTGCCAACCAACTGTAGTAAACGACTTTGCGAAAATCGCTATAATGTATTTCACCAACACTACACCCGTGTGATGTAAATCTAAATCCCGATTGCAATACTGAATGCTGCAGGAGGCAGAGAGGCCCCGGAGTGTTGCAATGCCTCAGTATAATATGCAATGTATAGTCAGTGGAATACTCATTTTCTTGCCCTTAAATCCACCGAGTGAAATTCCTGTGCCGCGTTGTTAATTCATAAATCTGCATTTCATGCATATCTTCATTTCACAATATATACAAGTGAAGGTCTAGTTTAAATAGGTTACAACATAACTGTTTTAAAACACTTAAAGCATGCCTGGACACTATTGACGTGTCGAGTATACTTCGATATGCATATTTCTTTCTGCAGGCACGTTACTTTTTACAGGCATTTACTGACTGCAGGTAGTCAAGGTCATGTAGGGTCAACTCTTTGTGCTTCCGAAATTCTGGACGTTACCCAAAGCGACACCGCCCAATCTCCGTACAAACGTATTCCATAAGAGGCACCGCTATCAATAGCGGCGCCATTGACTTACGGTATTAGATATGTAATCAATCTCGCGAATTTTCGTGTAATGTCGGCATTTAGCGTTTTACGATGTTACACGTTCGATCATTTACGTCAACACTCAGCCTTTTGAGAATAAAATCACCCGATTTTAGTTTTCCAATTTTATCCAATGAAATCGCGTCAATTTCCTTACTCCAAAATGGCGACAAGGAATCGCGGTCAGCGAGGAAGATTCGTAAAAATAGCAAAATTAGAGCAATGAAAGAAATAAGTGTGTTTTCACATGTTTTTGGAGTATTTTTTATTTAGAAAAGTATACTATAATAAAAATGTAGAAAACAAATACATCACTGTGTTTTCTTTATTTTTTATTCATCCAAATTTGACATGTATCAGATTATTTAAAGGTCAGATTTGAGGACGTCCACCTACTACATAAAATTTCGCAAAACTTAAGTTAGCTGATGTGAATAGTTGTTAAAATTTGGAACATAATCCAGAATACAATGCTGAATAATGTGATATATCTTTAGTCAGGATTCAATTTAGTCACTTTTACACATCTAAAACCTCAAGTGCTAAGTAATAAACTTCACAACGAATGTTATGTATGTATACACGTGCACACATTCTTACCCCTTAGTGACCGAATAACTTAACGTTATAAATGCCAGGTCATAGATATCTAGTGAAACGTCGCACTGTTGATAATTCTAGATTAGACGTTCACAAAGTTGGCATACACACATGTGTTATTGTGTATCTCTCATCTTTTAGATAGAAATTCGTGCCAGTCACAACACTTCTAGTGGCAAAAGGTGCATCCGGGTACTTAGCCTGTGCCGCGTCTAATAAAGCTCCTGCTGAAACATTAGCTGTCAAAACCTTTTCAAACATTGCAAACGTAGCCTCCTTTCGAAATCTGCACTTTAAATGCCATTGGATCAGGTTACTAGAATGGCGAATGTTACGTACGGTCCCAAACACACAGCTTGTTTGCCATGAATTGTCAAACACTTGTTTTATTCTTTGAAGCACTGTTAGTGCATGGCATTATAAAACAACAAGAGCGTATACGTTTAGCTGTTAAGTCATTATGCATTCTTTGTTGATTTCCTCTTTATGTAATGTTCTTTTTATATAACAATAAAAATGCAAATCACAAATTTAACATACAGTAAAGTTAAGCCTAAACAGGGGCAGATAAGTAACTGCTCTACATCGGTCACTATAAATACTCGTCTGTAAACATCTATATAAAATATCACTATTATTTGTCAAAATATCCAAGGAGTCTAGGTATAGATGGTTATCGATTTTTCACCAGGATGCGCGCGCACCTGTTTGTCCGCCATCTTTGTGGTAAGGTGAATCAACATATCAGTACCGTGAAGCGCACTTTTTTAATTGACCATTACAGGCAATGAAGACAATGATTAAGTCTTGTAGTGTTGTGAACTGTCACAAAAAATATAATCCGGATCAGAAATCTTTTTTCTCATTACCAGCCGTCAATACAAACCAAGGGGAAAGGACGAGAGAACTTTCGGACGTCATGCTTTCGCGCTTGAACAGAGCATTCATTGTAGCTAAGCGTTTTTAAGTGTTTTGGATTGCATTAAAAGTCGAAAGAAAATATGTCTGGGGAAGTATATTATAATGTTAATTGCTATGTTGTTGTTTATTTTATTGTTATTATTAAGATACAGATAAATACCAAACAATTAAGAAATATATTGCTTATTTACTTGTCCTAAAATAACTAAAAAGCTACCAACAGTATAGATAATTTCCATCAAGGTCAATTTTAGACAAAATGTTGTCATCAGTGACATAAAAACATGCATGTGCCCCTCATGATGGTCGATGCACAAAATTTACCCCCAGATATTTGAATTTGAACCTTGAAAACTTTGACTGAGAAGTCAATGACCATTGACGTTTAGCGTCTATAGAATACCCTGTATGTGATGTATGTAATGTGGTATGCGACAGTTTGCTAATATTGTACCCATGTAACAACACATGTTACTTCTATTCTGGGAAATGTATACATAATGCTCGAATAAACTTTAGTTAAAGTGAAGACTGTTATTATACTAACTTTATTGTTCGACAGTGTGAATCATAAAAATATCGCATTAAATGTCCATTATTTTTAAATAGGCACGTTGATGATTTCAGGTTATCTCAGATAGGAAAAAAACTATTTGTAATGAAAGGCAATGTGTTATGCTTTACTTTTTACATGGCTGTAAGAACAAAGGTTGGGCGGTAAATTCAACCCCCGGTATTTACCAGTGATATTTACTGGTATTTACCTGCTGGAAAATACTCACCAAAGTGGCAAATACCTACTATGATTTAAAATACTGCAGAAATCTTAATTTAGTTAACTTGAAATAATGTATAATCATATTGATAATTAAATTACTCAGATATTTTAATTAAACTTCTTTTTTAACCCAAAATACACGTGAGAAAGTTATGCTAATCCACCTGCACCTGGCCTTTGACACTCAGGAAGCAAAGCCATATGGTCTAGACTATTAAAACAAGTTTCAGATAAAGGGCTGTAAAAAGCCAGGGGCAACATGGGCAAAAGTAAAATGTCATACATAACCTAGACAGTTTGTATTGGTACAAGTAAATGGTTATGTATTGAGTATGGCATGAGCTACAGCGTCAACTGTATGGCTTCATCCCTGAGTAACGTTTTTAATTTCTCTTGTCATCACCACTTCTATAACTTCACACCATTACCAAGCTACTATTCACCATAAAGCCAAAGGATCCAGTCCGGAATATAAAACAGCATTTTGCGGGATCTTTACAAGCAAAAATCATTTATTTGAATGCATGAGAGAAAATTGTTTTGTCCAAACTGCCAGATACCAGCTCTAATAAAGTGTAAGAAACAAACTGTTCTCAGAACGAGCCTGAACTAGCTATTAAAGCTAAGTTTTTAAAATGGTTTTGCTTTCACATTGACATTTGTCAATAAATAATAGCACATAGTGTTTTCATTTTATTATTGTCCTACCTTTCAGCAAATTTAACAAACTTACATTATATTAAAATAATAATTTCAAAGAATATTGAATTCAAGTTCCAGTACTTCTTTTAGAACCACGCCATTTCTGAATTAAAAACAACACATTTTACGGTAACAAATATTTAATTACAGTAAATTCATCGATCAATAAACAGGAAAACCAAAAGCAGTTTATAAACAAACAGACTGTTTAGGAAATTGGAGCATGTAATGGTATTCGATTACATTTAACAAATATGACAACCCTAACATGGGTTTTAAGGAACTTAAAGTAATGAAAAAATAGTATAACATGATTGTAAGAATTTAAAACAGTAAACATAATAAATGACCCTGTTTTAAAAACCAAAGTTTGGCAGTGCCCTTGTCCAAGCAGTTGCTGAATTGTAACTTCTCAGTCTCTCAGTGCATGAGTTCGAGTCCTGGTCGTTGAGGTTTACCAGCTAACCTGCAGTGCGCAGTGGTTCTACCCTGACACAAGTCTAGGATCTAGCTTCACCAATATCTAAGTGGATGTCGCACTTTGCTGAAACACTAGATAGTTCACTATGTCTGGATATGCAGTGTCCGACTGCAAGTCATCAGGCTGACGTCGAAGACGAGTACGGACCAAAACCGATCAAATTAGTCTTCTTCAAGTCCTTTTCACGCACAATAGCTCCAGAGTATTGATATAGTCATATTGCACTTTGTAGCCATTACACACGACATCTTTCGCGAAATAATCGATTTAATCGTCGAATTGTAGGGACCTAAGCAGACATTAGTAAACAATGGCTTTACCACAAATATGGCGGACCGCACTGCTTGCTGGGAAAAGTGTGACGTCACACGATAACCATCTATAGGATAAAGTCTATTAAGACGAATCTATAGAAAATAGAAGCCGAAACGAGCGCAGCCCTGTCTGCCTTGTTAGGGGGAACCCTGTCTGCCTCGTGAGGGGCAACCCTGTCTGCCCTGGGATGGGCAACCCTGTCTGCCTTGGAAGGGGCAACCCTATCTGCCCTGGAAGGGGCAACCCTATCTGCCTTGGGAGGGGCAACCCTGTTTGCCATGGAAGGGGCAACCCTGTCTGCCCTGAAATGGACAACCCTGTCTGCCTTGGAAGGGGCAACCCTGTCTGTCTTGGGAGGAGCAACCCTGTCTGCCTTGGGAGGGGCAACCCTGTCAGCCTTGGAAGGGGCAACCCTGTCTGTCTTGGGAGGAGCAACCCTGTCTGCCTTGGGAGGAGCAACCCTTTCTGCCTTGGGAGGGGCAACCCTATCTGCCTTGGGAGGAGCAACCCTATCTGCCTTGGGAGGGGCACCCCTGTCTGCCTTGGGATGGGCAACCCTGCCTGCCTTGGGAGGAGCAACCTTGGCTGCCCTAGGATGGGCAACCCTGTCTGCCTTGGGATGGGCAGCCCTGTCTGCCCTAGGATGGGCAACCCTTGTCTGCTTTGGGAGGAGCAACCCTGTCTGCCTTGGGAGGAGCAACCCTGTCTGTCTTGGGAGGGGCAACCCTGTCTGCCTTGGGATGGGCAGTCCTGTCTGCCCTAGGATGGGCAACCCTGTCTGCCTTGGGAGGGGCAGCCCCTGTCTGCCTTGGGAGGAGCAACCCTGTCTGCCTTGGGGGAGCAACCCTGTCTGCCTTGGGAGGGGCAACCCTGTCTGCCTTGGGAGGAGCAACCCTGTCTGTCCTAGGATGGGCAACCCTGTCTGCCTTGGGAGGAGCAACCCTGTCTGCCTTGGGAGGAGCATCCCTGTCTGCCTTGGGAGGGGCAACCCTGTCTGCCTTGGGAGGGGCAACCCTTTCTGCCATGGAAGGGGCAACCCTGTCTGCCTTGGGAGGAGCAACCCTGTCTGCTTTGGGAGGGGCAACCCTGTCTGCCATGGAAGGGGCAACCCTGTCTGCCTTGGGAGGAGTAACCCTGTCTGCCCTGGGATGGACAGCCCTGTCTGTCCTAGGAGGAGCAACCCTGTCTGCCTTGGGAGGAGCAACCCTGTCTGCCTTGGGAGGAGCAACCCTGTCTGCCTTGGGAGGAGCAACCCTGTCTGCCTTGGGAGGGGCAGCCCTGTCTGCCTTGGGAGGGGCAACCCTGCCTGTCTTGGGAGGAGCAACCCTGTCTGCCCTAGGATGGGCAACCCTGTCTGCCTTGGGATGGGTAGTCCTGTCTGCCATAGGATGGGCAACCATGTCTGCCTTTGGAGGAGCAACCCTGTCTGCCTTGGGAGGAGCAACCCTGTCTGCCTTGGGAGGGGCAACTCTGTCTGCCTTGGGAGGGGCAACCCTGTCTGCCTTGGGAGGGACAGCCCTGTCTGCCATGGAAGGAGCAACCCTGTCTGCCTTGGGAGGAGCAACCCTGTCTGCCTTGGAAGGAGCAACCCTGTCTGCCTTGGAAGGAGCAAACCTTTCTGCCTTGGGAGGAGCAACCCTATCTGCCTTGGGAGGGGCACCCCTGTCTGCCTTCGGATGGGCAACCCTGCCTGCCTTGGGAGGAGCAACCCTGGCTGCCCTAGGATGGGCAACCCTGTCTGCCTTGGGATGGGCAGTCCTTTCTGCCCTAGGATGAGCAACCCTGTCTGTCCTAGGATGGGCAACCCTGTCTGCCTTGGGAGGAGCAACCCTGTCTGCCTTGGGAGGAGCAACCCTGTCTGTATTGGGAGGGGCAACCCTGTCTGTCCTAGGATGGGCAACCCTTGTCTGCTTTGGGAGGAGCAACCCTGTCTGCCTTGGGAGGAGCAACCCTGTCTGTATTGGGAGGGGCAGCCCTGTCTGCTTTTGGAGGGGCAACCCTGTCTGCTTTGGGAGGAGCAACCCTGTCTGCCCTAGGATGGGCAAAGCTGTCTGCCTTGGGATGGGCAGTCCTGTCTGCCCTAGGATGGGCAACCCTGTCTGCCTTGGGAGGGGCAGCCCTGTCTGCCTTGGGAGGAGCAACCCTGTCTGCCTTGGGGGAGCAACCCTGTCTGCCTTGGGAGGGGCAACCCTGTCTGCCTTGGGAGGAGCAACCCTGTCTGTCCTAGGATGGGCAACCCTGTCTGCCTTGGGAGGAGCAACCCTGTCTGCCTTGGGAGGAGCATCCCTGTCTGCCTTGGGAGGGGCAACCCTGTCTGCCTTGGGAGGGGCAACCCTTTCTGTCATGGAAGGGGCAACCCTGTCTGCCTTGGGAGGAGCAACCCTGTCTGCTTTGGGAGGGGAAACCCTGTCTGCCATGGAAGGGGCAACCCTGTCTGCCTTGGGAGGAGTAACCCTGTCTGCCCTGGGATGGACAGCCCTGTCTGTCCTAGGAGGAGCAACCCTGTCTGCCTTGGGAGGAGCAACCCTGTCTGCCTTGGGAGGAGCAACCCTGCCTGCCTTGGGAGGAGCAACCCTGTCTGCCTTGGGAGGGGCAGCCCTGTCTGCCTTGGGAGGGGCAATCCTGCCTGTCTTGGGAGGAGCAACCCTGTCTGCCCTAGGATGGGCAACCCTGTCTGCCTTGGGATGGGTAGTCCTGTCTGCCATAGGATTGGCAACCATGTCTGGCTTTGGAGGAGCAACCCTGTCTGCCTTGGGAGGGGCAACTCTGTCTGCCTTGGGAGGGGCAACCCTGTCTGCCTTGGGAGGGACAGCCCTGTCTGCCATGGAAGGAGCAACCCTGTCTGCCTTGGGAGGAGCAACCCTGTCTGCCTTGGAAGGAGCAACCCTGTCTGCCTTGGAAGGAGCAAACCTTTCTGCCTTGGGAGGAGCAACCCTATCTGCCTTGGGAGGGGCACCCCTGTCTGCCTTGGGATGGGCAACCCTGCCTGCCTTGGGAGGAGCAACCCTGGCTGCCCTAGGATGGGCAACCCTGTCTGCCTTGGGATGGGCAGTCCTTTCTGCCCTAGGATGAGCAACCCTGTCTGTCCTAGGATGGGCAACCCTGTCTGCCTTGGGAGGAGCAACCCTGTCTGCCTTGGGAGGAGCAACCCTGTCTGTATTGGGAGGGCAACCCTGTCTGTCCTAGGATGGGCAACCCTTGTCTGCTTTGGGAGGAGCAACCCTGTCTGCCTTGGGAGGAGCAACCCTGTCTGTATTGGGAGGGGCAGCCCTGTCTGCCTTGGGAGGGGCAACCCTGTCTGCTTTGGGAGGAGCAACCCTGTCTGCCCTAGAATGGGCAAACCTGTCTGCCTTGGGATGGGCAGTCCTGTCTGCCCTAGGATGGGCAACCCTGTCTGCCTTGGGAGGGGCAGCCCTGTCTGCCTTGGGAGGAGCAACCCTGTCTGCCTTGGGGGAGCAACCCTGTATGCCTTGGGAGGGGCAACCCTGTCTGCCTTGGGAGGAGCAACCCTGTCTGTCCTAGGATGGGCAACCCTGTCTGCCTTGGGAGGAGCAACCCTGTCTGCCTTGGGAGGAGCATCCCTGTCTGCCTTGGGAGGGGCAACCCTGTCTGCCTTGGGAGGGGCAACCCTTTCTGCCATGGAAGGGGCAACCCTGTCTGCCTTGGGAGGAGCAACCCTGTCTGCTTTGGGAGGGGAAACCCTGTCTGCCATGGAAGGGGCAACCCTGTCTGCCTTGGGAGGAGTAACCCTGTCTGCCCTGGGATGGACAGCCCTGTCTGTCCTAGGAGGAGCAACCCTGTCTGCCTTGGGAGGAGCAACCCTGTCTGCCTTGGGAGGAGCAACCCTGCCTGCCTTGGGAGGAGCAACCCTGTCTGCCTTGGGAGGGGCAGCCCTGTCTGCCTTGGGAGGGGCAACCCTGCCTGTCTTGGGAGGAGCAACCCTGTCTGCCCTAGGATGGGCAACCCTTTCTGCCTTGGGATGGGTAGTCCTGTCTGCCATAGGATGGGCAACCATGTCTGCCTTTGGAGGAGCAACCCTGTCTGCCTTGGGAGGAGCAACCCTGTCTGCCTTGGGAGGGGCAACTTTGTCTGCCTTGGGAGGGGCAACCCTGTCTGCCTTGGGAGGGACAGCCCTGTCTGCCATGGAAGGAGCAACCCTGTCTGCCTTGGGAGGAGCAACCCTGTCTGCCTTGGAAGGAGCAACCCTGTCTGCCTTGGAAGGAGCAAACCTTTCTGCCTTGGGAGGAGCAACCCTATCTGCCTTGGGAGGGGCACCCCTGTCTGCCTTGGGATGGGCAACCCTGCCTGCCTTGGGAGGAGCAACCCTGGCTGCCCTAGGATGGGCAACCCTGTCTGCCTTGGGATGGGCAGTCCTTTCTGCCCTAGGATGAGCAACCCTGTCTGTCCTAGGATGGGCAACCCTGTCTGCCTTGGGAGGAGCAACCCTGTCTGCCTTGGGAGGAGCAACCCTGTCTGTATTGGGAGGGGCAACCCTGTCTGTCCTAGGATGGGCAACCCTTGTCTGCTTTGGGAGGAGCAACCCTGTCTGCCTTGGGAGGAGCAACCCTGTCTGTATTGGGAGGGGCAACCCTGTCTGCCTTGGGAGGGGCAACCCTGTCTGCTTTGGGAGGAGCAACCCTGTCTGCCCTAGGATGGGCAAACCTGTCTGCCTTGGGATGGGCAGTCCTGTCTGCCCTATGATGGGCAACCCTGTCTGCCTTGGGAGGGGCAGCCTTGTCTGCCTTGGGAGGAGCAACCCTGTCTGCCTTGGGAGGAGCAACCCTGTCTGTCCTAGGATGGGCAACCCTGTCTGCCTTGGGAGGAGCAACCCTGTCTGTCCTAGGATGGGCAACCCTGTCTGCCTTGGGAGGAGCAACCCTGTCTGCCTTGGGAGGGGCAACCATGTCTGCCTTGGGAGGGGCAACCCTGTCTGCCATGGAAGGGGCAACCCTGTCTGCCTTGGGAGGAGCAACCCTGTCTGCTTTGGGAGGGGCAACCCTGTCTGCCATGGAAGGGGCAACCCTGTCTGCCTTGGGAGGAGTAACCCTGTCTGCCCTGGGATGGGCAGCCCTGTCTGCCCTAGGAGGAGCAACCCTGTCTGCCTTGGGAGGAGCAACCCTGTCTGCCTTGGGAGGAGCAACCCTGCCTGCCTTGGGAGGAGCAACCCTGTCTGCCTTGGGAGGGCAGCCCTGTCTGCCTTGGGAGGGGCAACCCTGCCTGCCTTGGGAGTAGCAACCCTGTCTGCCCTAGGATGGGCAACCCTGTCTGCCTTGGGATGGGTAGTCCTGTCTGCCATAGGATGGGCAACCATGTCTGCCTTTGGAGGAGCAACCCTGTCTGCCTTGGGAGGAGCAACCCTGTCTGCCTTGGGAGGGGCAACCCTTTCTGCCTTGGGAGGGGCAGCCCTGTCTGCCTTGGGAGGGGCAACCCTATCTGCCTTGGGAGGGTCAACCCTGTCTGCCTTGGGAGGAGCAACCCTGTCTGCCTTGGGAGGGGCAGCCCTGTCTGCCATGGAAGGAGCAACCCTGTCTGCCTTGGGAGGAGCAATCCTGTCTGCCTTGGAAGGAGCAACCCTGTCTGCCTTGGAAGGAGCAATCCTTTCTGCCTTGGGAGGGGCAGCCCTGTCTGCACTAGGAGGAGCAACCCTGTCTGCCTTGGAAGGAGCAACCCTGTCTGCCTTGGAAGGAGCAACCTTTCTGCCTTGGGAGGGGCAGCCCTGTCTGCCTTGGGAGGAGTAACCCTGTCTGCCCTGGGATGGGCAGCCCTGTCTGCCCTAGGAGGAGCAACCCTGTCTGCCTTGGGAGGAGCAACCCTGTCTGCCTTGGGAGGAACAACCCTGCCTGCCTTGGGAGGAGCAACCCTGTCTGCCTTGGGAGGGCAGCCCTGTCTGCCTTGGGAGGGGCAACCCTGCCTGCCTTGGGAGGAGCAACCCTGTCTGCCCTAGGATGGGCAACCCTGTCTGCCTTGGGATGGGTAGTCCTGTCTGCCATAGGATGGGCAACCATGTCTGCCTTTGGAGGAGCAACCCTGTCTGCCTTGGGAGGAGCAACCCTGTCTGCCTTGGGAGGGGCAACCCTTTCTGCCTTGGGAGGGGCAACCCTGTCTGCCTTGGGAGGGACAGCCCTGTCTGCCATGGAAGGAGCAACCCTGTCTGCCTTGGGAGGAGCAACCCTGTCTGCCTTGGAAGGAGCAACCCTGTCTGCCTTGGAAGGAGCAAACCTTTCTGCCTTGGGAGGAGCAACCCTATCTGCCTTGGGAGGGGCACCCCTGTCTGCCTTGGGATGGGCAACCCTGCCTGCCTTGGGAGGAGCAACCCTGGCTGCCCTAGGATGGGCAACCCTGTCTGCCTTGGGATGGGCAGTCCTTTCTGCCCTAGGATGAGCAACCCTGTCTGTCCTAGGATGGGCAACCCTGTCTGCCTTGGGAGGAGCAACCCTGTCTGCCTTGGGAGGAGCAACCCTGTCTGTATTGGGAGGGCAACCCTGTCTGTCCTAGGATGGGCAACCCTTGTCTGCTTTGGGAGGAGCAACCCTGTCTGCCTTGGGAGGAGCAACCCTGTCTGTATTGGGAGGGGCAGCCCTGTCTGCCTTGGGAGGGGCAACCCTGTCTGCTTTGGGAGGAGCAACCCTGTCTGCCCTAGAATGGGCAAACCTGTCTGCCTTGGGATGGGCAGTCCTGTCTGCCCTAGGATGGGCAACCCTGTCTGCCTTGGGAGGGGCAGCCCTGTCTGCCTTGGGAGGAGCAACCCTGTCTGCCTTGGGGGAGCAACCCTGTATGCCTTGGGAGGGGCAACCCTGTCTGCCTTGGGAGGAGCAACCCTGTCTGTCCTAGGATGGGCAACCCTGTCTGCCTTGGGAGGAGCAACCCTGTCTGCCTTGGGAGGAGCATCCCTGTCTGCCTTGGGAGGGGCAACCCTGTCTGCCTTGGGAGGGGCAACCCTTTCTGCCATGGAAGGGGCAACCCTGTCTGCCTTGGGAGGAGCAACCCTGTCTGCTTTGGGAGGGGAAACCCTGTCTGCCATGGAAGGGGCAACCCTGTCTGCCTTGGGAGGAGTAACCCTGTCTGCCCTGGGATGGACAGCCCTGTCTGTCCTAGGAGGAGCAACCCTGTCTGCCTTGGGAGGAGCAACCCTGTCTGCCTTGGGAGGAGCAACCCTGCCTGCCTTGGGAGGAGCAACCCTGTCTGCCTTGGGAGGGGCAGCCCTGTCTGCCTTGGGAGGGGCAACCCTGCCTGTCTTGGGAGGAGCAACCCTGTCTGCCCTAGGATGGGCAACCCTTTCTGCCTTGGGATGGGTAGTCCTGTCTGCCATAGGATGGGCAACCATGTCTGCCTTTGGAGGAGCAACCCTGTCTGCCTTGGGAGGAGCAACCCTGTCTGCCTTGGGAGGGGCAACTTTGTCTGCCTTGGGAGGGGCAACCCTGTCTGCCTTGGGAGGGACAGCCCTGTCTGCCATGGAAGGAGCAACCCTGTCTGCCTTGGGAGGAGCAACCCTGTCTGCCTTGGAAGGAGCAACCCTGTCTGCCTTGGAAGGAGCAAACCTTTCTGCCTTGGGAGGAGCAACCCTATCTGCCTTGGGAGGGGCACCCCTGTCTGCCTTGGGATGGGCAACCCTGCCTGCCTTGGGAGGAGCAACCCTGGCTGCCCTAGGATGGGCAACCCTGTCTGCCTTGGGATGGGCAGTCCTTTCTGCCCTAGGATGAGCAACCCTGTCTGTCCTAGGATGGGCAACCCTGTCTGCCTTGGGAGGAGCAACCCTGTCTGCCTTGGGAGGAGCAACCCTGTCTGTATTGGGAGGGGCAACCCTGTCTGTCCTAGGATGGGCAACCCTTGTCTGCTTTGGGAGGAGCAACCCTGTCTGCCTTGGGAGGAGCAACCCTGTCTGTATTGGGAGGGGCAACCCTGTCTGCCTTGGGAGGGGCAACCCTGTCTGCTTTGGGAGGAGCAACCCTGTCTGCCCTAGGATGGGCAAACCTGTCTGCCTTGGGATGGGCAGTCCTGTCTGCCCTATGATGGGCAACCCTGTCTGCCTTGGGAGGGGCAGCCTTGTCTGCCTTGGGAGGAGCAACCCTGTCTGTCTTGGGAGGAGCAACCCTGTCTGTCCTAGGATGGGCAACCCTGTCTGCCTTGGGAGGAGCAACCCTGTCTGTCCTAGGATGGGCAACCCTGTCTGCCTTGGGAGGAGCAACCCTGTCTGCCTTGGGAGGGGCAACCCTGTCTGCCTTGGGAGGGGCAACCCTGTCTGCCATGGAAGGGGCAACCCTGTCTGCCTTGGGAGGAGCAACCCTGTCTGCTTTGGGAGGGGCAACCCTGTCTGCCATGGAAGGGGCAACCCTGTCTGCCTTGGGAGGAGTAACCCTGTCTGCCCTGGGATGGGCAGCCCTGTCTGCCCTAGGAGGAGCAACCCTGTCTGCCTTGGGAGGAGCAACCCTGTCTGCCTTGGGAGGAGCAACCCTGCCTGCCTTGGGAGGAGCAACCCTGTCTGCCTTGGGAGGGCAGCCCTGTCTGCCTTGGGAGGGGCAACCCTGCCTGCCTTGGGAGGAGCAACCCTGTCTGCCCTAGGATGGGCAACCCTGTCTGCCTTGGGATGGGTAGTCCTGTCTGCCATAGGATGGGCAACCATGTCTGCCTTTGGAGGAGCAACCCTGTCTGCCTTGGGAGGAGCAACCCTGTCTGCCTTGGGAGGGGCAACCCTTTCTGCCTTGGGAGGGGCAGCCCTGTCTGCCTTGGGAGGGGCAACCCTATCTGCCTTGGGAGGGTCAACCCTGTCTGCCTTGGGAGGAGCAACCCTGTCTGCCTTGGGAGGGGCAGCCCTGTCTGCCATGGAAGGAGCAACCCTGTCTGCCTTGGGAGGAGCAATCCTGTCTGCCTTGGAAGGAGCAACCCTGTCTGCCTTGGAAGGAGCAATCCTTTCTGCCTTGGGAGGGGCAGCCCTGTCTGCACTAGGAGGAGCAACCCTGTCTGCCTTGGAAGGAGCAACCCTGTCTGCCTTGGAAGGAGCAACCTTTCTGCCTTGGGAGGGGCAGCCCTGTCTGCCTTGGGAGGAGTAACCCTGTCTGCCCTGGGATGGGCAGCCCTGTCTGCCCTAGGAGGAGCAACCCTGTCTGCCTTGGGAGGAGCAACCCTGTCTGCCTTGGGAGGAACAACCCTGCCTGCCTTGGGAGGAGCAACCCTGTCTGCCTTGGGAGGGCAGCCCTGTCTGCCTTGGGAGGGGCAACCCTGCCTGCCTTGGGAGGAGCAACCCTGTCTGCCCTAGGATGGGCAACCCTGTCTGCCTTGGGATGGGTAGTCCTGTCTGCCATAGGATGGGCAACCATGTCTGCCTTTGGAGGAGCAACCCTGTCTGCCTTGGGAGGAGCAACCCTGTCTGCCTTGGGAGGGGCAACCCTTTCTGCCTTGGGAGGGGCAACCCTGTCTGCCTTGGGAGGGGAAGCCCTGTCTGCCTTGGGAGGGGCAACCCTATCTGCCTTGGGAGGAGCAACCCTGTCTGCCTTGGGAGGAGCAACCCTGTCTGCCTTGGGAGGGGCAACCCTGTCTGCCTTGGGAGGAGCAACCCTGTCTGCCTTGGGAGGGGCAGCCCTGTCTGCCATGCAAGGAGCAACCCTGTCTGCCTTGGGAGGAGCAATCCTGTCTGTCCTGGAAGGAGCAACCCTGTCTGCCTTGGAAGGAGCAATCCTTTCTGCCTTGGGAGGGGCAGCCCTGTCTACACTAGGAGGAGCAACCCTGTCTGCCTTGGAAGGAGCAACCCTGTCTGCCTTGGAAGGAGCAACCTTTCTGCCTTGGGAGGGGCAGCCCTGTCTGCACTAGGAGAAGCAACCCTGTCTGCTTTGGGAGGAGCAACCCTATTTGCTTTGGGAGGGGCAACCCTGTCTGCCTTGGGAGGAGCAACCCTGTCTGCCTTGGGAGGGGCAGCCCTGTCTGCCTTAGGAGGAGCAACCCTGTCTGCCCTAGGATGGGCAGCTAAAGTATTTCTTAGCGACATCTAATAGCAGTTTAAGTGCATACAAGAACTTAACTTTACTTAAACCTTTATTAATTTTTTGTTTGTTTATGTTTTATGTTGTTGTTTTTTTTTGTTGCTATTTATGTTTTATGTTTGTTAATATAAACTATATAGTACAGTATAATTATTTGTACATAAACTGTTTGTATTTCGATGTTTGGCATTTGTATTTTACTCTTAGCTGTTTTAATGAAAGTATCCGTGTAAAGTCAAATAACAGTAAAAAAAATCATCATAAATCAGGCAGGAAATAATTAATTATTATCAATCACTTGTCTATTACTCAGTTGTCACAATATAACAGTGAATGCCCCCGGTGTCAGAATAATGTGACTGGGTGTGAAATCATGCCAGGTGTTCACAGCATGCTATACACAGTGAATGCAGCTCTATATCTTCTTCAATTGGACACCGTTTCCAGATAAGTGAAATACTGTTGGTGGGACGATAAACACAATAAATAATGAATCAAGATACATTGTCTGATACTTAAAACAGTATAACAGTGAATGCCGGTATCTAGCCACAATCACGGTAGCAAGCAGAAGAAATAAAACGGTGATGTTACAGTAACAGTCTCATAACGCATGAGTTAGATTGTGGCACGTAGTGCTTGAGAGAAAAATTGGCAAACTATTGATTTTTTTTTTCGAACATGTTTTGTAAAACCGCTCCTGTGCATGCACATCCTGTTTCAGAAACTGCACGCCTGTTTACAAATCTTGCAAACAAGAAAAGCAAAAGCAGTAAAAAACAACACAGCAAGTAAATTAGGTACTCTGTGCACTTTTGAGAAAGAGGACGATGTTTTCACTGTATGCATCCTCATTTCTGAGCTCACAGTTTGCCAGAATATATCACATGAAAAACGATACCTAACACTTTATTTATAATCGTGTTTGTACAAAGAAAAACAGACTGAAAGCTGTTAAAAAATCGCCTCTAAAGACTTTTGTTGAACTACTTGTAAATGTGTCGTCCTTCTTCAAATTTGGTAGGTGGGGTGGGTGTGGGTGGGCTGGGGTGGGGCGGTGGGTGGGGTGGGGCGGCGGGTTTGGGTGCTGGTGCGGTGGGGAGGGGTGGGGTGGGGTGGGTGTGGGTTGGTGGGTGTGGGTGGGGTGGGTGTGAGTGGGGTGGGGTGGGTGTAGGTGGGGCTTTTGTGGGCGTGGGTGGGCCTACATTGTTGACATAATGGGCTTAATAAAATACACGCCATGTGTATACGTAAATTTTAAACAGTTCACAGATTAGCTGCTTTGACGCAATACTTTAAACAATGTACGGATATAGTAATTTAATCTCCTATGTACATATGCCAAACTATGACCATATTTTTATCTGTTTTGGTATATCGTAAATAATAGTAATAGTAAAATAATACTATGGCACAATGATGGTCATAACGGCCACAACCAGCTAGTTGCTGCTAAAGAAAGACCCAGGGGAGATGTTTGGGTAGAACCACCGGTACACTTTAGGCCAGCTATGCGATTTTCAATACAGTACATCCCGGCGACGTCCTGCTTGTGTCAGTGAGGGAAACCCTAGGGTGCAGCCCAGATCTGCTTGTAGACCACCCCACGTTTACGCTTTCGCCCCGGTCTGGACTCGAACTCATGTGGTCAGGGGCTAAGAAGTGACGTGTCGGCGGCTCAAACCATTCAGGTCGGGCGCCCCCAGTCCCACTCTGCCACCCCCTCTTAAAGTAAATGTTTACACTCGGATTTATCAAGAATGCTTTACTATGTGAACTTCGGAAATAAACTAGAATAGAAAGTTTTTTCTACACAAGCCCCACTCGGTTGTTTATGTTTTTGTCTGTTTAATATCAGTTTTATCATCGTATACTGTTATTATTACATATCGCGTTGGTCCACGGAAACTGAGAAATGTAAACTTCAACCTAAGAGAAATATGAACAGTCGGCAAACAGTTCGCATGAACAGTAGTTAAAATGTTTTAGGAAATCCCACAAAACCTTCAAAGAAACAAATTTCGTAAAACGTAGATTTTCGTATATTTCACACACATCCTCAGGGTCACTGTGCCTATTCACTTCACACAAAAGTACATACATATGCAACCCATTTGATTTATAGTCAATAATATATTTTCTTAAAAAAAATGTACCATAAATTATGAACAATGTAAACAGTATGCAGTTTCTTCAAGTTGTTTGGCTAACTTATCTTCTGAGTTGTGAAATATGAAATAATGACTCATCGTGCAAATTTTCAAATCCACCTACTTCACCGACTTCATCAGTGGATGATCGTTGGGAAGATAGGTAACATAGTTTAAAAAAGAACGTGAACAGGAGTAAGCCAGACTGAAGCAATCAAAGGATTCCAGACTAGAACGCTTCTTTTTGGTGTTTTTCTCGAGTTGTTCTTTAATGTTTAAAAAACTGACAAAATCACGATGAAAGACGATAAAATTTACGATAGTTTCAACAATGTTTACATTTATAACCAAACATGTGTCTGTATGTATTCGTTATGTGATTGAGCCTTCATACTTCATTTTTACGTTTCGTTTCGGTAAGAATTATAAATATGATTGTCTTGTAGTTGCTGATGATGTTTACGGCAAATAGCAACAAAATGGACTGGGACTTTAATTACTTTTGTAATTATGTCTTTACTTACATTGTATATAGCTTTTCGTTATAATATGTTGCTTACTATTTTGGACATATAAAATGCTCTTCATATTTGGAGAAATAAAAGATAAAAAGCTCATTAATTGGTTAGTCTACGTAAATGACGAACAGAACCACACGACCCGTACGTCATAGTTAATTAAACTATGTCGGCACTATTGAGCCAGTCTTAGTTTAAACTTATTTTATTGCCAAGTATATACATGTTTTTACAAACCATGGTATGAGTTACAACTAAATATAGGCAAACGGGTTGAGATACAAGTTCAATAACTTAGAGACATCTCTCCCCGTACGGTACAATAAATTGCAGGTAAAATCATGGCAGGATATAATGTAAAGATGCTTGGTTTTTGCAGGCAATTAAACAGGGTTAATATAAAAAATTGGTTCATGACATTAAAAGGATGTTAGTAAATAATCATATCAAAAGTTGATCCTTGACAAAGATGTACATGTGTGTTTATGAGATATTACAATATATTTAAACGGTAAGAGGAAGATGTAAAAGAAGTATATGGATGTAGAAAGATAGAAGAAGCGGTGAAGAAAGACAGATATACAGAAAGACAGACATGAGATAGAATATCATGTTGGTTGGTCAGAATGTTCGGGAACATGACTTTTGAAGCGTTTTGACTGTTTTATGAATGTTTGGACAGCATTGAAAATGGTAATATTGTCTTCGTATGATAGAGATATATTGCCGGTAAGAAGAAGGTCGGAGTTTAATGGATGAAATTTACGAGTGTCTCTGAATAGTTGAATGCGTTGCTGTGTGTAGAGTACGCAGTGAAAAAAGTAGTGTTCTGTTGTTTCGGGAATATGACAATGTGCGCAAAGGTTATTATCTAAAATGTGGTTCATATACAAATCATGTTTTAAGTCGCTACAATTATTACGTAGCCGGGTATGCATAATGGAAAGAAATCGGGGGCCGTGGTAGTAGTGCGGAGGAACTGAGGCGGACATATATCTCGACTGCAAGACAGAACGTTTGAAATAACTTATTGTTGGAGTGTCCCTTATTGCCGATGGTAAAGAATTCCACAGGTCAATTGCAGAAGGTACAAACGAATTTGCATATAGCGAGGTGCGTCTGTTTGTATTGACGAACTCATTACGATTTCTTAGACTATATGGCATTAAAAGATCTGCGGATCGGGGAAAAAGAGCGTTGAGGTAAGGTGGTACCATATTGTGTTTTACTTTAAACATAAGTAATAGTTTTTGATATTCCCTTCTGTCACTCAGCTTTAGCCAGCCAAGTTCGTTATAAAGCTTTTGTAAACTTACTGAACGGGTTATACCTGTAACTATTCTGCCTGCTTCAATTTGCATTTTTTCAAGTTTGTCTTTTTCATATTGTGTACAGTTGTCCCAGACCACAGATGCATAGTCTAAGTTTGGCCTAATTAGTGAAATATACAGCTGGTTAAGTGTTTTTCGGTTGACTTTGAACTTTAGCATCCTTAATATTCCTAAAGATTTTGCTGTTGTTGTTATTATATTATTTATATGAGTATGCCATTTACAATCGTTAGACAATGTGACTCCTAGATGTTTATGTGAAGTGGACACATTGAGAACAGTGTTATTAAATGTAAGAGCTGGTGGGTTTGAATTGCCTATATAAAGAACTTCTGTTTTTTCGGGATTAAATGTAACTAACCACTGATCTGACCATTTCTCTATTTCGTATAAGTCGTGGTTAAGAGTATATTGTAACTCATTGAGAGATGATGATGTTGATGCTAAAGATGTATCATCAGCAAACAGTCTTACTACACTTAAAAGATTTTCAGTTATGTCGTTAACGTATACTAAAAACAAAAGGGGTCCAAGGACAGATCCTTGGGGTACTCCTGCAGATACGCTTCTAGAGGCAGAATGAGATTGTCCAACAATAACCTGTTGTTCCCTGTCACATAAATAATTCGAAAGCCAGGAAAGCACTTTACCTTCAACTCCATATTGACGAAGTTTAAAAAGTAAACCTGTATGCCGTACACGATCAAATGCTTTTGATATATCACAGAATATTAAACAGGTATGATTTCTAGAGTCAAGTGATCGTACAGCCTGGTGGTATAAGTCAATTAGTTGGTAAACAGTTGAATGACCAGATAAAAAACCCGACTGTTTTTCGTATATTAAATTATTACTCACCAAGTGGTTATAAATGTACTTATATACACATCTTTCCATTAATTTACTTAGACAGCTAAGTAAAGATATAGGACGGTAATTTTCGACACAGTTTTTGTCACCTTTCTTGAAAAGCGGTAGAACAAGAGCAGATTTCCACTTGCTTGGAAAGTGTTCAGATTGGAGAGATTTGTTAAAAAGCATACACAGAGGTAGCGAAATTGTTGTTTTTGTATGTTTTAAGATTTTGTTGGATATTGTATCTTGACCGACAGCTTTATTAGCATCTAATGTTCCAATAATATCCTCTATCTCTGTTCTTACAATTGTAATATCCAAAAGTTTGTTATTGCATTTGGACTGGAATTGAGGTAGAGACTTAGTCGATTTATCGATATTCGAAACAGAACAAAAGTACTCGTTTAAACAATTGGCTTTTTCAAAATCTGTAAAATATAGCTGTTCTACTCCATCATTTGTTTTTTTTAGAATTGGTATAGACTCGGAGCTTTTAAAGTTGTTCATTATATTTTTCACGCAATTCCAGAAATTATGTACATTGTGGGTTCGGTTGACTTCTACCAAGTTTTCAAAATTTAGAAAGTAGTGGCGTTTGGCAAATGATTTGAGATTGTTTACTTTATTTCGAAGATGTTTGTATTTGACCCAATTAAAGTTGTTTGGATTCTTTAATAAGATGTGTCTTTGGCGGTCTCGATATTTGGAGTATCGTCTTATCTCGGAGTCGTACCAGGGTTTATCATTAGGTCGTACTGTAACTGTTTTAGAAGGTATGCATTGCGACATTAAATTAAGCAAACTGTTCGTAAATTGGTTGCAAGCTTCATCTAAGGACGTGGTGTTTATAAAATTCCAATCGTACGTAGAAATAAAATGGTTTAATTTAACATAGTCTGCAGATTTGTATATCCAAACTTTTCTAGTACTACATTTCGACTTCTTGTGGTTAAGTTGCATAAAGAGGCAAGTAGCTTTGTGGTCGCTTATGGCGCTTTCAATGTCTAAACAACCAGCCTTGATAACCTTTATAGACGGTGTAGTAAGTATAGGATCAATAAGTGTTGCCGATTGTGGGGTAATTCTAGTTGGTTCGTGTATAACGTTGACCAAATTGTTAAGTAAAATAATATTGTATAGATGTGTGTATCTGTCATCGAGCAGATTTTCATTTAAATCACCCAATATTATTATATTTTCATTAATATCAAGTGCTTTTTCAATATTAACATTAAAATCATCCCAGAAGGATACCCGTGTATTGGGCGGTCTATAAGTGACATTTAGTAATAAAGATGTCGATCTAAGAAATAATTCTATCCATATTGAATGAACTGACGGTAATTGTAGGTCAAAACGACGACGTGAATTAATAGAGTTAGGCACATATACAATTATCCCCCCTGAGCTTGCCGAATAATCTCTCCTATATAAAATCAAATCTGAGCATTTTGATAATAAGAGTGAATCGGGTACTTGGTTATCTAGGTGGGTTTCCGTGAAACATAAAATAACATGATCTGAAAGATAATCAAATATGTAACTTAATTTGTTGCGTATACTTCTAATATTTAAGTGCAGTATGCTTAAGATGCCAAATGTGTTACTATTAAATTCGGGACCCGGATTTTCTTCAATATCACCCGACAACAAAATAATAATTGTCAAAATGTGAACAAAGTGAATGTTCACAGAAAAGCAGATCATTAAAAAACAGACAATTCTTGTTCGTGACGATATTGAAGAAATGAATGAGTATGCTAGTTGCTGCAGTAAACCAAACATATCAAATATTGAGCCAGTCAGTGAAATATTCATGACAACAGTAATGACAACTGCTTAGTAAACCCGTTATTGGTGATTATTTTGTCAAGAGTCCCGCATTTCTAGAAAAGTGAAATATTAAGACAATAAAATCGTGAATCGTGTGAGTAATGTCAAGTAATTACATATTATTAACAAATACAAAAACAACAAAAACATCAACAACAAACAAACCAACAGAGAATCACAATCTGGAAATGTGAACATCATATATATATATATGAAAGGGGATATCCAGCTGTATTCTAATTACTTTCACTACATGGATTTCTTACTTCAAATGTTAATTTGTAAATTCTTATATCACTTCTGACGCAAATGAAAAAGTGAGCTTAAAAAAATCCCATTACATAGAGCGGGGATCGTTTCAATACGCCAGAAAAGCATAGACGCAAAGCAACAAAGGGCGTGCAAGGTTGTAGATAATACAATTTGTCATTTGACGCACGACAACGCCGGACATCCTATTAGTACTTTACCTTAAAATAAACTGAAAATATGTTAGAACAACTGACCTTCACATTAACATAACATAATCTGCCCCATTTGTATTGCATATTGTCTAAAAGTATCAAATATGTCATTTGAAAATGTAACTAATCTTTTATAAAAGTAATTTAAGAAATATTTAAAGAATAACAATCGAGAAACCCTGGTGCAACACTGTTAAAAAGTGAAAATAAAACCTGTTTACAGTGCAGTGCCGTCCAGGACAATACCGTGCTATGCATAAACAAAAATAAGCTTAAAACGAATAGTTTACATATAATTCCTACTGTTTCAGTCGCTTCTCTAAGGTCTGCCGATTGCTGTTGTAGAGGTGCATCAAGACGCAGAAAAAAATAGCACGGCTAAAGAGACATTTGATCAAATAACACTAAAAATGTTTCATTAGTGTATAAAAAGTATTTTATGGATGTCCTTGTTGTCTGAGTTAGGGCTTGTTTGAATATTAACTGTCTCCACTGTATCCTAAAAATTACTAGCCTTCTTATACATGGGGCACACTGTCATTACAAGTAATGCATAATGGTCAGTGCAGTACATTATACTGTTCTTGATAATTCTTAGCAACACGTACTAGGACAATGATGTACACTTCGTCGTTGTTAGTTTCTTTCATCAACTTACAAATTTCAATAAATTAATAAAGGATTGTATTATACTGAAAATATTGCGGATCCACACAAACGCTCATTTGACAGTAGACAGTGCATTATTTAACATTTAATTAGAAGTGAAAAGGATTGTTATTTACATTTATTTTAAGGCATTCTTTTCGTTATGATCAATTATAGAAGAATACTAATCTAATCATTGTATTATCATGGAATTAAAATAAGGTAGTGTGTTCTTGTGGTAGACACATTATTTCTTTTTATATCTCTCAAGAAAAAAGGACCCTTAAATAAGAAAACAGTTAATCAACAGGTTACAATTTTCAGGACTTAGTTGTATTGCATGAGTAAGGGTTACTTATAACGATAGCTTTGATTGGGTTAAGAAAACCCCTTAACACGTATGTTTTATGTAGACATGGTCATTTTAATGCAGGCAAGTGCATGAGGCAGATAAGGAACAGATTGTTGTATCTCTGTTTGTATCTCATGCAGATTACTGTTTGTTTTTTAAAACTATTTAAATTATTTAAGTTGTTTTGTATCCTTGTTGTTCATTTCTGTCTTAATAGTTTCAAATATTTTAATTTCATAGTCATGAAACAAACAATATATGCATTTAAAATAGCCATATCCATATGTTTGTTAATGTTACAAATAAACACCAACATTCAAAGGAATAAAAAATAAGTTAAGACAGTTGCTAAAATATGCTGCAATTGTCTTATGCACAGTAGGAAATATAATTGGGTACAAGATTGATTTACACAAATATAAAGTTTATTGAAATATGAAATTTCATTGGCAAGTCCATAGATAGTAATAGGCATTACATAGTTACACATGACAGCTAGTAGCAAGTGTACGTCTACATTTCTGTCCATTAAAGATAAAAAAACGTATACTAACTTTTAAAAATGCATAAGTTCCAAAATATAACAGGAACACTAACAAAACAATAAACGAATGAATTTGAAAGAGTACAGAAATAATAACTTTATGAGTTAAAAAATGTGAAAATGTTAAATCATCAGGAATAAACCAACTAAACTGAATTTTTCCTTAGCACATACTTGTCTTATACCACAAAGGAGTTGTACACATATATGTAATGCTTTCCTAGGAAAAATCATCTTTTCATGAAGTATGTTACATGTATCAACATATATATTTTTTTATTTTTAGAGTGCAAAGTGTAAACAGGCTTGTTTTGTTAGCTCCCTTTATTAACCTAAAATGATGTACATATCTTTTTAGTTACATGGTAATAACTTTAATTTCCTCTTTTTACACCAATTCTATTTTCGGGTGCGTTTGTATATGATCCCAAAACTATCAAGTCGCGTAGATACATAGTGCAGGATTTTCCGTTTCATGACGTATTTTACGATATCTCATATTGCTGTCGCAAGTTTAAGGTAGCTAAATGAGTAACTTATATTTACTATTCACTGCGAATACAACAAGATACAATCTACCTACGCATATAATATTGCACTATTGAGAATAAGTAAGGGAATACATGTCATATTGCATTATTGTAAATAAGTATAGAATAAGTATAATATTGCATTACTGTGAATAAGTATAGGAATAAGTATAATATTGCATTACTGTGAATAAGTATAAGAACACATATAATATTGACTTATTGTGGACACTGTTAGGAAAACAATAATATTGTATTATTGTGAATAAGTATAGGAACACACACAATATTGTACTGCTGCGAATAAGTATAGGATCACATATAATATTGACATATTGTAATTAAGTATAGGAACACATATAGTATTGTATTATTGTGAATAAGTATAGGAACACATATAGCATTGTACTGCTGCGAATAAGAATAAGAACACTTGTAGCATTGTATAGTATTGAATCAATGTGAAAAACTATTTTTAGCAAGTACAATGTTTAATTATTTTTGAAAACGTTCCAAATTAAGAGAAGCATACGATTAAAAGTAAGAATTGTTCAATTTAACAAAACGAAATCGAATGGAAATCTCGAAATGAAATAACCATTGGCTAATGTTAATACAAACTAGTTAAATAAATCGCTATGTATCTATTTATTATTCTCTTAACTCAATTATTATAAGCACTAAAACAAATGCAGTATAAGAGTATAAGGTCTAATTAATGAAACAACAATTATATATACACAACATCTTTTACTATGTTGGGTATGGTTCAATACGAGTTACAACTTCAAACATTATAAATGGAAACAGAAATCGTATCAATAAATGTAAGAGGTATGGGCAATAAAACTAAGCGAAATCAGCAATTTGAGTGGTTCCGCATTAATAATTTTGATTTAATATTTCTACAAGAAGTACACTGTACAGGGAACACATCGAACGTATGGAGCAATGAATGGGGAGGTCATAGTTACTTTAGTGGAAAAAGCAATAGCAAAGAAGGCGTCGCAATATTAATTAACCCTAAAACAAATATTACTGTAAGCAACTTCACTGAATTGCAACAAGGGAGATTAATGAAGTTAGATATACGTTTAAATGACAAAGAAATAACATTGATTAATATATATGGCCCAAATAAGGACGAACCAAACATTTTTAATATTCTTGAAACAAATATTCTCTGCAACGATGAAAAAACGTATATAATAGGAGGAGATTTTAACACAATTTTAAACTGCAATCAAGATAAAAAGAATGGGGAATCAGATTCACATTATAAATGTAGAGAAAAAATATATTCGCTTTTAACCTCCTGCAGACTCGTTGACGTGTGGAGAATCCAGCATCCAAATAAGAAACAGTATACATGGCACTCCACATAAAAAAACATATGTACACTCTCGATTGGACTACTTTTCAATATCAGACAATATATTAAATTTCATTATCTAAGTAACATAAAGCCGGGTTACAAAACAGATCACTCACTTATTTCAATTAAATATGACAACATAAAAGAGGAAAAAGGCCCTGGGTACTTTAAACTTAACAATTCACTCCTGTTAGACAAGGAATATAAAAACATAATAAAACAATGTATAACAGACACGGTCAAATATAACTCCGATGCAAATCCTAATACGTTATGGGAAGTTATTAAAGGTTCAATAAGGAATGAAACAATTAGGTTCTCAACACATAAAAGAAAAACAACGAATAAAAGAGAACGAGAAATCAAAAACAAGATAGAAACACTCGAAAACAAATTAAATGATGGCACACATAACAATGAGAACATAACAAATACTATTGTCGAACTGAAAAAGCAACTTTCTGAAATATATGATGAAAGAATAAACGGAAACATTCTAAGATCAAAAGCTATTCATGTTGAACAAAACGAAAATATACAGCATATTTTGCAAACTTAGAAAAGAAAAGAGCAGAACAAAAAACTTTATACAAATTAAAAGTAAATAATAAAACAATTGTAGGTACTAAACATGTTCTAAAAGAGGAATTCAGATTCTATAAGAAATTGTATGAAAAAGATATTAAAATTGACGACAACACGAAACATATTTTCCTACGTGATGATATAAAACAACAAACTGACAATGAAAAACAGTTCTGCGAGGGAAAACTAAACATGTATGAATGTGAAATAGCACTAAAAGATATGAAAAATAATAAAAGTCCAGGCTCCGATGGCCTAACAGTAGAATTCTATAAAATATTCTGGAAAGACATTAGAAAACACTTATTAGATTCATATAATTATTCTTTCACTACAGGACACCTTACAACGTTACAGAAACAGGGAATTATTACCCTCGTTCCAAAACCAAATAAAGATACAACGAACCTGTCAAATTGGCGACCAATGACATTGCTGAACATAGACTATAAAATTGCAACAAAATCTATTGCCAACAGACTAAAAAAATAATAAATCAGTTAATTGATAATGAACAAACTGGTTTTATCAAAGGCCGGTACATTGGCGAAAATGTCAGACTTATTCTAGAAGTCATGGAATATTTAGAAAGTAATAACAAGCCCGGCCTCTTATTTTTCGCGGATTTTCAAAAAGCATTTGACAGCATCGATCATTTATTTATCATAGACTCTCTTATTTCCCAAAATTTCGGCCCCGACCTTATTCAATGGATTTCCGTATTTAATAACGATGTCCAAGGTTAAATTATCAATAATGGACATTTATCCGAAGCATTTAATATTCAAAAGGGAGTCAGACAAGGCTGCCCGTTGTCCACACTTATCTTTATTCTCTGTCTGCAACCACTGACACATTATATAAGACAAAACAGTAACATACAGGGCATTAAAGTAAATAACACGGAAATTAAACAATCCCTGTTTGCAGATGACGCAACATTTTTCAATAATGGCGACGAAAAATCTTTTGAATCATTAATAGAATCATTAGAAAAATTTTCAAAATGTTCTGGCCTAAACTTAAATGTAAACAAATCGACCATTCTGAGAATAGGAACATTAACAAATTCGGACATTACTTTCTGCAGAGACAGAAATTTTATATGGACCTCCGAAAGTGCGGCTACTCTAGGAATAACCTTTTATAATGAAAAAGACAAAACAATTAACATTAATATAGGCAAAAAAGTAAACGAGTTTCATCAAACAATTAAACAATGGGAACACAGAAAGCTAACATTAATGGGAAAAATTACTGTCATAAAAACGTTCGCATTACCTAAACTCATATACCCACTAACAGTCTTAAAAACTCCAAATCAAAATACAATAAAAGCACTTAAACAGTCGATATTAAAATTTATATGGGATGGGAAACCCGATAAAATAAAAAGAAATGTTATGTACCAATCGTATGAAAAGGGAGGGTTAAAATTAACAAATATCGAAACATTCATTAAGGCACTCAAGGCAGGATGGATCAAATGTTACTTGGACAACAACAATAACAGCCAATGGAAAGTTTTCTTTTATATAAAAAATAAAAAGATTCGGAAACGATATTCTGTTTGATTGCGAACTAGATAATAGTATCATTGCAAAAATAGATGAAGACAAGTCATTCATGTTTGATGTCCTACATGCATGGAACTATGTTAATTCATTTTACCAAAACACTAAACCACTAGGCAAAACAATAGTCTGGAATAATAAAAAAATAAAGCATAAAAACACATTTTTCTATGAAGACTGGTACCAAAAGGGGATAAAATACTTCGAACACCTTTATGATTATAGAACTAGCGAATGGTACTCTTTTGACCAATTGACTTATTTATACAATCTTAAAAAAAACGGATTTTATACAATATCTGAGTATTAAACAGGCACTAAGTAGTGAGTTAAAAGACATACTCAAAGAAGAAGGAATCATAAGGGAGATGCAAAACACTCTAAAAGAAAAAATAAAAGTCCGCTGGTAAAGTTAACAAATATCTATATAATTTAATGTTAAACAGCAATGACAAGCCAACCTCAGAAGAAAAATGGACAAGTCAGATCCTAAACAATAATGAAAAAATCGATTGGAGAAGTATATACAGTAACATCTATCAATCTACAATAGACTCTACACTACGATGTTTCCAATATAAATTTTTGATGAGAATAATTCCCACAAATAAATCGCTATATGAATTTAAATACATAGAATCAAGTCTATGTACTTTCTGTAATTCAGCAATCGAATCACTTGAGCATCTATTCTGGGAGTGTTGCAACGTACAACCATTATGGAAACAACTAAACGATTTCTTCAAAGCAAAATCAATGAACATTACTATAACGAAAGAAAAAGCCCTCCTAGGTATTATCTTAACCTGTCCTTATACAAGTATTAGTAACATCATTATTATATTAATGAAATACTTTATTTTCAAATGCAAAACGAAACAGGAAAATCCCAATTTTGACGCTTTCTATTACCTTCTACAAAGAAGAATTAAAATAGAAGAAAGGATTGCTCTAGACCATGACAAATATGAAGCCCATAGTAAAAAATGGCTAGTGCTTAACCCTAAACAATAGTAAAAGCATATAAATTAAAATTTACAAATACCATACCCAAAAGTAAAAGACAACTGACAGCATAACTTTATGCGTACTTAATGCGTGTTTTTTTTATGCTGATAGAATTAAGACAAATACAAAACAATCAACTTTAAACCTAGTAGAAGTAGTTATTTTGGAATGATGAGTCACTAAATCAACTATTCTAATTTATTATTATACTTTGTAACACAGCTAGTGAATGATAGAACGATAGAGAGAGAGAGAGAGAGAGAGAGAGAGAGAGAGAGAGAGAGAGAGAGGGGTATGTGTGTGCGAGAGAGATTGAAAAGACAGAATGAGGAGAGATGGGATGAGAGAGGGATGTATAACCATAGCATGATGATGAAATATAGGAAAGTTCAATTCTTCTTAGACCCAATATATGTATTGTGACATTTGAATATTGTATGTAGGATGAATTTGCATGATTTGTAACATATGTCATCATGTTGCAGAAATAAAAGATAAAAAAAAGATACAATCTACCTTACCAGACCTAGTAGCGCAATCGGTAGAGCGTCGGCTCCAAACATGGTTTGTGAAGCGCTAATTTCGCTAGCTACCTCGTGCTGGAACTCATTTGAATGATGTCCCTTTCAACAGACAAGTGTATATACTTTTGAAGTTTTAAGCAGAAATGTAAGTGTTAAGACAAAGTTTGTATTTGATTGTGTTTTTTTAGCCAGCATCTCATGTTTATTTCTGTTAAATTAGCCTAAGAAATATGTTTAGGGATTTTAATGATTTGAACTGGTACCCACGATAATGCTATATAGGTTCCGCTTAACGAACATGTTTGTAACATGAGTTACCTTTCCTCGTTCAATCTTCAATTCAGACTTCCCGCGCCTTTTGTGATAGTTAGGCGAAACACAAGGCAGCTTTTCAAACCCAGGAATGGCAACATGTAACTATTGTAATTCTGTTTTGAACATTTTTGAGTTGCCTTTTGTATACCATTGTCATGATGTTTACCATGTGTCGATGTTTTTTTCTGAAATTAAAATGTGCGTGTTGGAAGCCGCCATTTTTTTCTATGCATGATTCTGAAACAGATTAAACTTCATGTTGGTTTCTTGATAATCTTTAGGGCTTAGATGTTGAATAGTTCTGATTGTCTCTTTAACTGTTTTACATATGACAAAGTTTTCTAGTCATTTATGTGGTGTTTGTTTGGTGAAATGTCACAGCCGTTTTTTTTTAGATCATGCCATGTTGTTTAACTGATAGACCATGATAGTTTACATTCATGTTTTTCATCAGCATGTAGAATTGTTTTCGATTTATTAGCATTGATGTGTTAAGTTCTAAAAGATACAATTACCGTATTGTTTCACTCATAAGACACTTGCCATAAATGTGTGCTTAAAAGTCCACCTTGTATGTTTTATTAGTGTTGATTTCATCAAACCGTAATTGGTGGATATAGCAAGATTCAAAGGATTTCTGGTTTAGTGTAGACATATTAGTATCATTTAAATGCATTTCTTCTAATACTTTGTCATGGCATGTGCTCTAGCGAACATTCATTGACATAAATTTTGACCACCTTGCTTTGTGTATGCTTGATTGTATGTTTGACAGCCTCTTTAATATTTGCTATTTTCTGTTACAGCTTCTTAACGTGTTGATGCATTAAAGAGGTCCCCTTAACTTGCATCTTGGTTATCTGTCCGAACCTCCGGTCCGGCACATTCCTGAGGGGTTTTCTCTTAAACAAACAGTGTAAAAAGATATCCCCTTAAAATGAGACAGCTAACTAGAAATACCTGCAACGGGAGTTGAAGCCGATAAAAGAATGTTATATACCAACAGCATAACTTTAATAATAACGAACTATGATAATAATTAATATCTTGTATGATTAAGTGTTGCAGCAGTTCTAAGCATATGTTGTTTTTTTCTTACATTATCATAACAGTGTAAATCGTAGATTTCAATAATCTGCGATACTAATTTTTTCTTAGCTACACAGTATTATTTATCTAACGTTTAAGCCCTTGCATGCCATGTCCGCATGATAAAAATGACTCTTGGGCAAATCTCATTTGACAAATCCGCACTTAAGGCGACAGGTATAATAGAGGTGTACATACATTTTTAAACGTAAGATTCATCATGTATAATAATGATTGGTTAAGAAGAAATCGCGGATTTAATGTAAGATAAGTATTTATCTGAGCTATAAACATATCGAGCATATGGTGTTTAGTCATATTTCATGTCCGTTTGATAAAATCGGCACTTACAGCGACCTATTTTTAACAACTCCGCACTTAAGGCGACTTGTAAATTTTGGTATATGACGGGTGCATAATTTTTTTAGAGTATATGTTTGTGCATCATCACACTTAAAAAAATTAAGATTCAACAATTGAAACAGTTTTGCTGGAACAGACAAGAAAAACTTGCTTGAACTATACCAATAATTCATGATAAAATATAAGCATTAGTATTAAGTTAACTAAGGAGTAATTGATGCTCTTATCAGCATCAGCTAAGATGTTTGGGGGGTGAAAAAAAATCCTATAGTAAAAAGACACTTAGAATGACTAAGAGGCACAAATCTAAACTAAGTTGACATCGTTTGTCGCGATTGTAATATTTTGTGTGCTGAAATTGTGTTGCTAAATTATTTTGATGAAAGTGATGGTCTACTTGCAAAAAAATAAAAAATAAGAAAATAATAGAAATGAATTTAGGTCAGGTCTGTTCGATAACAATAAAATGGTCTTGATTCACTATGTAATCATAAGAAGGTTTAACGGAGTTTATATACACTTCGATTATGTCATCAATATAACGGCTGTGTTGTTTCAAAACTAAATTGATAATTTATTTCGATATCAAGTTATTATATTCATCTAAACGTCGAGCTTTTTCCATGTCCTTATAATAAAAAAACGACACTTAGAACGAAGTCATCTGACAAATCCGGACTTAGGGTGACTTGTATGGAGTCGTTGAATCGGTTCTTAAGCATCTGTATTCTACGTGTATTATCACTGTTGGCTGAGCAAGTAATCGCAATTTTGTGAATCTCAGATTTAAAATATATCTCAGCTATAAAGTATTGTTCATCTGACTTTAAAGCCTTTAACATGCCTATATGGTAAATACGACACTAAGGACAACCTCATCTGACAAATCCGCATTTAAAGCGACTTTTATAACAGTGGTGTACACCCATTTTCAAACTTAAACCATCTTTGTGTCACGATTAATTAAGCAAGAAGTTTCGTATTTTAATCTACGATAATGATTTATCTGAGTTATAAAGGTCTGATTCCATGTCCTTATGATAAAATCGACACTTACGGCGACCACTTTTGAGCAAATCTGTACTCAAGGCGACTTGCATTGTTGGGTTTATAATGAAAGCACCATTTTTCTAGCATAAGGACTGTGTGCATCGTTAAACTTAACATAATTAAGATCCTATTATTTATAAACAGTTTCGATGGAACAGACGAAATAAATATGCTTAAATTTGCTCATAATCTTGCTAGTTTTATACCAATATTTCAGAAAAAAGCTCTCGTGTTATTGAAGGACTAATATAAATTCTTATCAACGTCAGGTAAAATGCTATGCCGTGAAATAAATTCATTCGTTTAAATCATTGCACTTAAAATGAATCAGATTCCAGTAGTAATAAACAGTTTCGATGGAACAGACAAGATAACGATGCTAAATTATGCTAATAAACTTGCTTGAAGTAAACTAACATTTCAGACTGTTTATAGTTTTAAAATACCATGACATTAACAGCTGGTGTTCTTGTTCTAGTTACTCTAATGGTATATATTCTGCAATAGTGTTTTTGTTTGTTTTAAATCAACTGTATAAGCTGATTAGATGAACATTATTTTCATTACAGTCACAAACATTAAGGCATTAACATAACATTGCAAGAGACAATGTGTCATTGTTAAGGTATTCAATTAATGTCTTATATATAATTATAAGAGTGTAGAATGATAAATCTATTGAGGTCTCAATTTACTTTCTATTAGTCCCCTACCGGTGTTCATACAGGAGGGGACTATAGATTTACCCTCCGTCCGTCAGTCCGTCAGTCCGTCTGTCTGTCCGCTAAAAATCTGGATCCTTTGATAACTTAAAAACTATTAAAGCTAGGCGCATGCAACTTGGTATGTTAATAGGTAGCAATGCGTACAATATGCACGTGCAACATTTGGGTCGCTACCTTGAAGGTCAAGGTCACAGCATGACCCTGAATCAAAATCGTGTCTGACCCATAACTTTGTTATTTGAAGTCGAATTTTAAAACTATTTCATAGAAATGATCACCATATTGATATGACGTGTCGCGAGCAAGATTTGGGTCGCTACCTTGAAGGTCAAGGTCACAGCATGACCTTGCAGGCAAAATCGTGTCCGCCCCATAACTTTTTTATTTGAAGTTTGATTTTACAACTATTTCACAGAAATGATCACCATATTGAGACGACGTGTTTGATTTTACAACTATTTCACAGAAATGATCACTATATTGAGACGACGTGTCGCGAAAGTCATTTGGGTCGATACCTTGAAGGTCAATGTCACAGCATGACCTTGCAGCAAAATCGTGTCCAGCCCATAACTTTGTTATTTGAGGTAAAAAACAGACAATCGGTCAAGTGTCCTTTGTTCAGGGTAAAAAGGGTGTCCGTTGTCCACAGATGACAGGTGTCGTTTGTTTACAGGTCAATTATAGAACGATTTTCCTTTGGGGAATATTGATGGGTCCATTGAGCAGGTGTCTGCTGTTCTCAGGTGTCCCTTAGCTCAGGCTGACTTGTATATGTATCTGTAGATTTTCTTGTTTATTACTTCATTTTAAAGCCATAATTATACAAATACAGACTTCAACCTCAAATTGATTATAAATGGCAATAAACAGGGGCGTATGATAATTAAAGAACTTTTTGAGGGACCGGTAGGGGACTACTGTATTGCCCGCAATACTATCAAATGCTTGTTTAATTGTACCCTACGCCCAGAGCTGTCACTGTGTGCATTTTTAAACCCGGTTTTGTTAAAATGGAAATGATTGATATATTTTATGTTGTCATGGCAAATGGCAACAAAATTTGTACCTTATGTAGTTTACTTTTATTAATGAAACAAACCAAAGAAAATTAAAACCACATTGTTACATTTTAATTAGAAGTAATACTAAAGGATTACTATATAAAACAAATGATAATGTGCTTATACTCTACACAAACACTTTTCTACTATGATGTCGACATTGTTTTCTTTGTTTCACACTATGGTTACAAAAAGTGGTGTATAATTGTACAATTAAGAATTTTGAACTAGAACTTCGAATGTGAATACTTTTGAGTACCCTCTACTTAAAAGAAATGCCATCTCAAAATTGTCATTGGTCATTTGTAAATTCTCCTTTTGTAAAAGAAAGCAGTAAAACACAATCTTTATCTCATTAGCCGCAAAATACTTGCATAAATCTTGATTATTCAAATCAGTCTAAAAAGAAAAATCGGTGGCAAAATGTATTTTCTTATAAAAATTACCTTTGCTTAATGTGAAAAGCAGCACAATTGGATGATATAAAGTATCAAATTTCATCCCAGATCTAGAATGTTATTTGTATTGAAATGCACATGTATTATTCATTGTTTTAAGTCAGGCATTTCAACAGATATATACAAGTAATCTACATTTTAGAGAGAAGCAATAAGAGCTACAGATGTTGGGAAAGAGTGATACATGTAGATAGATAGATAGATAAATAGATAGATAGATAGATAGATAGATAGATAGATAGATAGATAGATAGATAGATAGATAGATAGATAGATAGATAGATAGATAGATAGATGGATGGATGGATGGATGGATGGATGGATGGATGGATGGATGGATGGATGGATGGATGGATGGATGGATGGATGGATGGATGGATGGATGGATGGATGGACGGACGGATGGATGGATGGACGGACGGACGGACGGACAGACAGACAGACAGACAGACAGACAGACAGAGAGAGAGAGAGAGAGGGGGGGTAGAGAGAGAGGTGGGGGTGAGGGAGAAGTAGACCGGTAGTTAGAGAGAGTGAGTTAGATGGAGAGATAAAGAGGCAGTGTAAATGAATTCACCAGTATTGTTCTAACTAAACACACATTGAACTGTTGCTTACTTTGTCACAATCAGTTGGTACAAAATTATTGGTACAATTCATCAATGTTTGTTTATTATAAAATTGTAAAAGAAATTAACAGTTTATGTTGTTTATTACTCTCTATGTGATATTCTTTATAACAAGTATACTAAAATGTATAACGTGTTTATATGCGAAGTCATATCAAATATAAATACAAAATGTTCATACGGTGTTGTTGTACATGTGACATGTTCAGTGCATTCTTTCAAGTAACCTGCAATTATTACGTAGGTAACTTTATATTAATTAAATGACGCAATATGCTGTCATTCGAAGGAGGCATTTGACTTTTTGTTTAAATGTAAATTAGAGAAACAGTGGAAACCAAATAAAATTGTATCTAAAGTAAAATAATTTGTCTGACACAGGATTACTGCAAAAGTGATTGATGACTTTTTAAAGAATAATAATAGGTTTAAAATAATTAAATTTTTCATCGAAGTGTACATAGTTGATACATGCATTCCATTCAAACAATACTTTAGGTCACTATGGTAAACAAATTTATATTAATTGTTAAATGCGTTGCCTATGAGACATCGGTTTCCTTTACAAAAATGAACAAAGACATAAAACATACAGTTTCCCAATTTCATTCAAATATATGATCTAAAATAGATAATGGCAGTTTGTTCATACTTATTAATAATATTTCAAACAAATCAACAATAGAAACATATTCATAACATTTATAAAATCAATTTAGGACTACCCATAATAAAAGATGTTTAACATTTTCGTACGTATTATCCGAGCCATATGAAGTGTACCTTAACTTTTTGAATAAATACGATTTTATGTTTGAAACGGTTAATTAACCCAACTTTCAATGTAATATGAGAAACAAAAAATATAATTGCGGCTAAAATTAAAACGCGAAAAAAGGTAAATAAAGAGGCTATGTCGTTATTCTTTTACCGAATTCGCAGTTTAAACTGTACTTAAAGCGAAATTTATTGGCAAGTTGTAAGGGTGGTCACAATGATTCGGGTTTTGTTTGTGACAGGTGGTATTCCAATCTGAAACAATGGTTCTAAGAATCTTATTTTCTTCTGGCCGGTTCAGCACTACGGAATGATTAGCAAAGTTCCTAATATACACCTACGTTGTTTTAGCAATAAATCCTATTACTATTAAATCTCTGAAAATATTAGTTTCCGAATAAGATACATTGAAAAGACTTGGTCGTTATGCCTTACCCTACTACAGAAACGACACTTTGGGAGACCGCTTCTAACAAAGTGGTCTCCCTTAAAGATGGTCTTCGATAGTTTGGAACAAAGAATCATTTGCCAAATAACCAAATCAGTCATTGAATCGTGAAAAGGGACCTTTTCTTATTTACCTATTGCAAAATGTTGTTCATTGATGCTATAGATCTTAGTGAATAGCGAAGCATAAATCTAACTCATCACTGCAAGCAGGTATTTTCTATCTGAGCCACGCTGCAGAGATATCTATTTTAGAAACTAAGATTTTAGAACTAAGAAAACCACGTGACAACTTACTTTTGAGAACAATTTATAACGCCATCCGTATAGTCCGCTCTGACGTTGATATCTACTTTTAGCAAAGATCACTATCGACCTTTTTATAGATTTGGACAGGATGTATATTTAGAGTTCGTTTTGGCGCAATATACAGTAGCTTACAATATAGGTAGTGTTCAAACTCGTATTTACTGAGACTAAAGTATATGTTTATGCAGAAATAATGCCTAATTTATAGTTACGTGCTCTTAATGTAGGCAAACTGGTTGATACCACCTTTAAGGTGACATTGTATAGTTTGTGATAATATGTACACTATTTAAAATGTGAAGGTAATAAGGATTTGGGGAGCGGGGGTGGGGACAATACAATGGATTCAAATTTACTAATATAACATGTGTTTCAAATTATCATATTATGAAAAACATTGTTAATTCACTGACATGACTAAGTAGATAGACACGCGGCTAATTAACAATTGTGCAATCTGTAAGAAATCCCTAAATTCTTTTTTTTCCAAAGTTAAAATATAATTTTATTTCAGTTATAAATTCCGATATTTCACTGTTTTTCATAAATGATGCCATAAATCATCGAGTATTTCATTGTGGTCACCACTAAATAATCAATTCTCAGTAACCTACCTATTACCTTTCATTGAATATTAAGAGTTCAGGTAACTTCTTTCATAATGTAAAAGTAAATGCAGTTATCATGATATCTGATAAACATATTTTGAATATTGGATTTTGGTGTGTTACTTCTTTATATCGCAACCGCATAACTGTTGAAAAATGTTTTCTGATATGTCTAATATATCATGAATTATTTATTTAGAGAAAATGTTAATTAAATTAAAATTAATAGGCTTTTCATGCGATAAAACACTTAAACTTGGAATATCATGTTATCATTAAGATACTTTGGATATTTCGCTTATTCCTATTTGTATCAGATATGGTGTTGCCTCCATATAACACCATGATGTTGAGGGCTGACATACGATACACTATACCAGTTATATTGAACGTAATAAATAGGAATATGTGAAAAGTCCTTTGAGCATTGCAACATATACCAAACTCCGAAAAGGCACAGGACAAAGGTATTTCACATGCAAACCAAGTGAAAAGCAAGAACAAATTTGTGATGAGTCATTTAAAGAAAAGAGCAAACCCGACAGTTACCGCCTTGGAACGGTCAGTCGGCAATATGTGCCGACTGGAGTGCTTAAACCGGTTTTACAGAGCTCTAACCTCGCACTTCGTGATGGGTTTCTCAAATGCAAGCAACGAAAAGAAAATCGATCTATTTGAATACAAAAAGTCCAAGCGCTGATGTTTTCTTTGATAAGTTATGACGAAAGTAGTGACGTCATCGAAAAAAAATGTCCACATAGTGGTTTAAAAAGAAAGCGGTATCATTTCGATTATAAAAAAACTACACAAAAATGGTTGATTGTAAGTGAAATTAACTTTGAATCAAGAAAAAAAAACATGATCAGAGAAGAGTAAATGTGTAGCATCCTGATTATGTGAAGATGGAAATGAGGAACCAAAGTCTAATGTCCATCAAAGGAAATACACGTAACAATCCTTATAGGATGAATTAAATGACAACATAGATTACATGCACGGGGAGATTTTTTACGACCGCCACACTGCACAAGCAACATTGTTGTGATCATGAATAGGAATATGTGAAAAGTACTATGAGCATTGCAACATATACCAGAACAAAGGTATTTCACATGCAAACCAAGTGAAAAGCAAGAACAAATTTGTGATGAGTCATTTAAAGAAAAGAGCAAACCTGACAGTTACCACCTTGGAACGGTCAGTCGGCAATATGTGCCGACTGGAGTGCTTAAACCGGTTTTACAGAGCTCTAACCTCGCACTTCCTGATGTAATAAGTCAGGCCCGAGGTTTGAACACGCCACATTCCGCACCCGAATGCTTTAAATCATATAGTCAGCAATTCGTAAATAGTTATAAAAGACGTACAAATGGAAATAAGCTTTTACACATACATATTCATGGCAAGAAGGTAGTTGCTAAGACGTGGCGAAAGAAATGATAGTAACTTGCAGTTTCATGTTATGATATATATTTGTCGTCTTTGTTAATTGCTCCCATAATGCTGTAACCTGTTCCAGTTTTTACGTCGCCTTTGATGCTTCGCATCAACAACATTTCTTTTTTACCTGTGGGCTACATATAACGTACATGTATGTGCTGCGGCCCAAGATGTATGTGCTGCGGCCCCAGATGTATGTGCTGCGGCCCCAGATGTATGTTCTGCGGCCCTAGATGTATGAACAGTTTTCATTGCATGTCCTTTCTTTAAAAGGTTGTCAGACAATGTCGAAGCTAGCCGTGCTTCCTTCGAGCAGGGCCATGACTGTTTACATAAACAAAACCTTTTTCCATTGTACGTATACAAGAATAAAGCGAACATGTGAAAGGATATGCTATAAAAATAAAGGAAAAAGATTAGTAAAATTGACCAAAACAAACCCGAGGGAATTTCGGAAAAACGTCAAAGGACAATACAATAAAAAAATCCAGGGTAGAAATAACATTTCTATAGATGACATGTACCAACATTGCAATAGATTATACGGATCTGTCGAAGATAATGATACTAAGGATGGTGAAACATTAAATGAACCATACATCTGTAATACACAATAAGATAAAATGTTTTCATAAAAAGAAATACAAGATGCAGTGTTTGCACAAAGCAACAACAAAAGCCCAGGCACTGATAAATTAATGAATGAAACAGAATGTTTTAAGCATACATATGATATCATTGCACCTTTTTTGAATATTCTTTTATAATAAACTGTTCAATGAAGGTTGTTTTCCTTATAGCTAAGGAGAGGGAATCATAGTACCACTATTTAAGGGTGGATCTCAGCAAGCTTGTAACTAGAGAGCTATAACACTGAATAATATTTTATAAAGACCTACTCCAAATTATGTGTTACCCCAATTTACAAAATGGAGTGACATGAATTAAAAGATTATTGATAACCAATATGGCTTACAGAAAAATAAATCTACAACAGACTGTATTTTTATATTGCATGCAATTATAAGCAAAGTATTATCACAGAAAAAAACACGTTATTTCGCATTTCTTGATTGGGAGAAAATGTACGATAAAATTAACCTAGTTCTGTCATGGCAGTAGTTATTAAAAGAAAACATTAGCACTAGATTTGTCAATGCACTGAAGCCGATATATACCAATGTAAAATCGTATCTTAATAACAACGGCTCTTTTTCCGAGTCTATCATATCACAAAATTGTATTTTTAACCAATGATATACTCAACAACATTAAGACAAACATTAACTGTAGTGTTAATATAAGTAATATGCATTTGTTTCTTCTCTTCTGCGCGGATGACGCAGTCGAGTTTGCCTTAAGCCGGAAACATTACAATATATTCTACAGTATATAGAGATATATTGTCAGACATACAAATTAAAACTCAATGTTTCAAAAACAAAGGTCATGATATTTGAAAATCGCGGAAATACCAAGCATGATTTTTATGTATATATGATTTCAGGCTAGAAATTGTAAACTCCTTTAAATACCTTTAAATATCGAAGTTTACATCTGTTTAAAAATGGTAAATGGAACACAAGCCATTATAGCAAAGCATTCGTCTAGTGTCCTTCACAATTTATTTACGATCTAGAATCATGTAGATCTTCCTGTCTCACAAAAGATAAACTAATTTGATACACTTATTACTCTAATTCTTCATTATTCTGCTAACGTATGGGGTTTCATAAGACCCCCGACATAGAGAATATTCATTTGAAATTTTGCAGAAAATTGCTATGTGTTAAAACATCAACAAACTAAGATGCCTTGTACGGTGAACTAGGTCGTACTTCATTACACGTACGTAGACAAATATTATTGATTAAATATAAGATTAAGCAGATTAAATAGGATAGAAGCACTATTTTGTTTAAAACTTACAATATTCTTAGAAATGATGCGAATACGGTTAACACATATGGTGAAAATAATTGGGCATCTCAAACAAAAAACGAGTTGGGAACTTTAGGTCTGTCGTATATCTGGGAAAATCAATTCAACATATCAATTTATTATGATTTTATAAATTGGATATTCTCGATAAATAACTCAAATCGATAACACACATACAGTTTAATCAAAACGATATTTACCAATGAAACATATTTAGATGAATTCATCGAAACTAAATATAAAGCTGCCTTAACAAAGTTTACAGTTTCGTCGCATCTTCTTGCCAAAGAAAATGACCGCCATAGTTTATTTTGTAGAAATATTAATATGAATCAAATTGAAACAGAATCCACTTTTTAATTATTTGTCAAAGATTTTTTCTAACTTACGTTCTTTATGCTTGAAAAGCAAGTTTAAAGAATATTGTCAGAACATTTCTAAATTTATATATCTGGCTAATACTTTGAGAAACTGAATACGTTTGTGTTGCGCCTCAGGTAAATCCATGTCTTTTATCATTTGTCACAGCTATATATATAAATATACGATAATAAATGTCACAACCTTTCCCTGGGAACCCAAAAACTATATATGCCGAGAAAGACCAATGCATTATCTAATTAACAGGGTCTTCTGCAAAGGAAAGTGATGTGTTGTGAAGAAGGTTATCCTCTCCTGAAAACATACACCGTATTTTTTGCATATTGTATCCGCTCATGTTTTAATGGAATTATCAGTTTCGGTCTAAATAGATCAGTCCATTATTGAACAATGGATTGCAGTTGTTTTTTTTCATAACTCTACAATGTTTTAGCTTTGTGTTGCATCAGTGTGCATGGGATTAACTTAGTCATAGCAAATACGGTTACAAAGCAAAATAATCCACATTAAAATATCAAAAAGACTTCAGATGTTAGACGTTCTACTTTCGCTGGACATAAGGCCTAACACACCTTTTTTCCGAATACCACCGATGAAGTTACGAATAAACCGCTAAATAAAACAACAGCCCAGTCACAAATTTCTAACGCATTCCATATATGGCGCCGTGTTTGAACACGGACGCCAAATATGTATGTCAAATAGGTAAATAAGAAAAGGTCCTAACAAAATTTTCACAGATATTTAAATTTTTATCTACCTGTAGACAAAGGCGAACAAGGTAAATGTAAATGTGACAAAAACACTGAGACGAGACATAACACACAAAAAGAAAAACCATCAGTTACCGCCTTGGAACGGTCAGTCGGCAAAAGGGCCAACTGGGGTGCTTAAACCTGGTTTGTGGAGCGCTCCAACCTCGCACTTCCTGAAGGTTTTTCTATCAAACAAACAGTGTAAATAAAAATATCCCGTCAAAGTGACACAACTAACAGTAAGCACCTGCATCGGGAGTTAAAACAGATATAATGAACATATTTGCAGTATGTACAGTAGATAAAAGCCTCGGCAACCAAAAAATTCCAAATGAGAGAGTAGTTTAAAATAAAATAAAGCAGTACAAGCGCTGATATATTATAAGAACCATATAATTACGTCATAAATGCCATGACGTCATGTGTCAAAAGTGAAATGTAAACAATACGGAAGAAACAATAGAATTTTAGAAAGGCGTATAGATGCGCCAATTGTGTCCAGGCATGCATTTGTGTCCAGGCATGCTTCAAATGTCAACTTTGATAATGTTTGTTAGCTGTTAAGACTAGAAGTTCAAGTATCTGTATCGTGTAATGCAGATTTACATGGAATGCAGATATACGAATGAATAATGCCGCGCAGAAAAACCGCTCAGTGACTAGAGTGAACAGTCGGAACGGAGAGCGAACTGTTACACCGAGCGTTATACCGACTATGTATTATCTACTACGCCGAAAGATTTGCGATATTTCGCGCTGGGGCCTCGCTATGTATAAAAGAGTTCATTCGAATAATCTGAGCAGCATCCCAGTCTAAAGTCGCCGCTCGCGCCCGGAATATTATAGATTTAGAATACAGGTGTAATAGTGTTGACAAAATAAATAACTGGGAGTTATTTTTAATCGCATCCGGTAACATGAGCGTTTATCTAAGACCTAATTGAAATTCAAAGGTAAACATATAAAAGGTCTTGTATGGTTAATAAAATAATTTCTATTATCGGACGTTAGTCACTCTGTTGTAAGTTTGTCCCAATGTATAATCTATACTTTTAGATTAGTTGCAGATTTCTAATGCATGGTGCATACGATTTACTAAAGTAGTGGCCTGTATCCAGAACGTAATGTCCGAAAACTAGGCGTCTTTGAAATAAAATCTTACCATTACAAGGTAATTTAGAGACGCATCACTCCTTCTTTGTCAAGATAGGAAAACCACTGTTCACTTAAATATGCTGCATTGTTGTTTTGGAATTGGTAAGCGCGAAATTCCGTGCGGATGAAGTGTGTGTTTTAGAATCTTTTGTATGGAGGCCGCCATTTGTATTTAAAGGAAGGATCACTGTGCGACAATTTTTACAGGAAATTGTTAGCGATGTGTTATTTTTATAATGCCAATGTCACAAATGTTATTGATATGATATCTGTATTATTATTTTATATTTTCTTTGTGTTATGAGTTCGTTACCGGTACAGATTGTAACTAACAAAGTTCTATATTGACTGTAGTTAAATGTAATATGTATAATTCTATATCATTTTCACTGGCATGCGTTCACTAAAAGCAAACGTTCGCTTAAGTTGGCGAACAGTAACTAGCACTGTCTACTGAACGAGCCGTTAGCCGCTGACGTTTGTTACCGGTTTGTTAATGGATTCTGAAAATAGTGAACAAAGAAAACGAATCAACAATAACACCGTTTGCGGCAAACATCGTTACCGGCTAACTTTAGGTTCTACTTAAGGCACGCTAGGCAATGTAGTCGATTTGTACTACGCGATCATCCTATACATAGCTGGACCATAGACATATACTATAGTAAAGGGACCGCTGACTCGAAACGTCACGCTATATATTCTATATCATCACCGGGAGTCATAGTGTTAACAAAAACAGTAGATGGAAAACAGAAAAAAACGCGTGTTGAATTGAGTACTAGGATGTTAAATTGTAACTTCCAAAGTGTTTTACCAAAACCAGAGTGGCAGAGACACAATTTCTTGCTGGTAAACGTTCAGATTTTAGTCTTTTTTTAGTCTTAACCCAGACACGACGGACATCTGCTCCGTCCACTTCAAGTCTGCTGTCTTGGTAAGTTTTTTTTTTTTTTTTTTTTTTTTTTTTTAATCTGATGATTCGGGCTTATCTTAATATATAATCAGCCATTTTACGTTTAATTTCCTGCCGAATAGATAGCTAAATCGAAAGTAAACACGTTTATAGCACTTGTCAGAATACCTTGTTCTACTTTCGGTTTCCATTGTGATAAATAGTAACTGTTCATTTTAAACCTTTGGATTATATTTTCCAAAACAACAAACGATGTCTGCCACTTAAATTTTGTTATATTTCTTTGTACATATATATATATATATATATATATATATATATATATATATATATATATATATATATATATATATATATGCTTTATTTTCCATGGATAAAAAGTATAATTTTGCTTTATATTCTTTACTTAGCAACCTATAGTGGGCAGAAGGGGGATGGGTCCCATTTATAAGATCAAACCACCACTTCTGTTACTATTGTTATTAATAATTAATTTAAAACAAATATAGTTCTGCCTTTTCTGTGATTTCATGACATGAACACCTGACATATCTATTAAACACACTTATTTTAACCTGAGACCAGTGTTGTTTAACCATCAGTTTGAGTGTTGTTCAGAAATTGAACTACCAAATGTATGTACCACTGTTTGAAGTCACATCTTAGGATCAAGCTTTTAACTTTAAGCTCTGTTTTTCTGGGGTGAATGTGCTGGACACAAATAAAGCAATACTGTCCTTGACTTACAAAAACATTTAATTTCAGATTGTCATAGTAGTTTATACGTGTCTCATTTTAGTGATTTTTGACATAATATGCAATTTTAATTACAGTTCCTATAAAATGAATTTCTTCTACACTTGAACACAGGTTTAGAGGGTGTGAAGCAACTCAAGGCTTTAGAACAACAGAAACAGACTAGGGTAGATATTCTTGTCCATTCAGAACAACGAAGGAATGTGATTTGATGTGATGTATTTAGTCGAAGTAAGGCCACATTTTGAAACTACCTTAATTATCAGTAAATATAGTTTCAGATAGGAAATGCTTGTTAGTAACGATGAGTAAGGTGTTGTGCTTCACTTTTCACTTGGATAAAGGATTTCAGTAATCAGCAAATGTTGAATCTTTTCAAGTTACAGTAAGTAAGTCATTTGGTTGTTTGAGAACAAAAATGGTTTAAACATCTGGATACCTCCATTAATTGTATTGTCAAAAGGGTTTTAAAGCATGATAAAAAGTATAGGTAGGATTTACCCTAGAAAGACTGTTTGTGCGACATGTGTCATAAATCTATGTTTTAAGTGTTTTTGAATATTTTCGTTATAATTTTGTATATTTTGTTTTACATTATTATTGGTGAATGAATGTGCCCTATAATAAATGTATGTGTCTAGACTAGTACTGGAACCAAAGATATTAGGCGTATTACTTCAACTTTTCATATTAAGTCGAAAGCTATAAAGCATACCTACTTCAGTTACAATGGAAAGAACTATTTTTTTCTGAGACAGTTAACCCCTTAATTCAACGGCATGGGTCAGATAAAAGACTATAATTACTAATAATTTATGAGAAGGTCAAATTATAAGAAACAACTTGAATAATTTATTTGACCTTTGTTTTTTATTACAATGACAGTTATGTTGCACAATCATCTACATATTTGAATTAACATGCATTTGTTTTTATTTGTCATAAATGCATTTGTCATGCTATATTAAAACATTTGCTGTACATTAATGTACAAGAAGTTGTGTTCTTGCACCTTAACCCCTAACATGAACAAAATGGAGAAAGATTAAAATGATTCGTAATACATATTTATCCTTATTTATTTGTACCGACAACATTAATAAAAGAGTATGCTAAAAGTCAGTCCAAATAAGAGTGTCATCTCTGTATGCAAGATTTAATGGTTTTAAACCCTTGAGCCAAGTTGAAAATGTTCACACACTAAGAAAAAAAGTTATACTATATAAAGCAGGAACATGAGCAGGTTGTAAATTAATAAAGACGCGTGTTAGTTTTAAATCATGGACCCTTATTATTTTATATACTAAGTATTAAAATAGTGTTTGAGGTAGGCATTGGTTCTGTACTGGTACCTATTCAATAGGACTTTAAGTGAGTCAGTGTAGTTGATGAATAGCTCTACTACAACTAAAACATATATCATTTGTTAAATTGACATGTTTGTTATCTTAGCTAATTGCATTGTATATTAACAATGCACACTGAATCAGAAAAAAATTAGGAAGCTTATTCCCAATAAATACAAATATATAACTAAAACTGTATATTTTAATCAAATAATTTATTAATAGGTACTTTAAACATACATGTATTGTTGTGACTAGTTTTTAAGGTCTTATTAATCTTACCTTTGGCAAAACAAAAAACAACTATAAAGAATCATTCTGTCAATCAAAATAACTTAAATTACTGCATCTAACATACATAAACAATTCAGATAATGGAGTTTCTACATTTACTCAATTTTAAAATTAGTGAACTAAAATATGTAAACCAGGGTTTCCCTGATAGGAAATGTTAAAACTATATGTCAGCAGTGGCTCTGTCTGTCAATAATATAGGAAATGTTAAAACTATATGTCAGCAGTCGCTCTGTCTGTCAATAATATAGGAAATGTTAAAACTATATGTCAGCAGTCGCTCTGTCTGTCAATAATATAGGAAATGTTAAAACTATATGTCAGCAGTCGCTATGTCTGTCAATAATATAGGAAATGTTAAAACTATATGTCAGCAGTCGCTCTGTCTGTCAATAATATAGGAAATGTTAAACTATATGTCAGCAGTCGCTCTGTCTGTCAATAATATAGGAAATATTAAAACTATATGTCAGCAGTCGCTCTGTCTGTCAATAATATAGGAAATATTAAAACTATATGTCAGCAGTAGCTCTGTCTGTCAATAATATAGGAAATATTAAAACTATATGTCAGCAGTCGCTATGTCTGTCAATAATATAGGAAATATTAAAACTATATGTCAGCAGTAGCTCTGTCTGTCAATAATATAGGAAATATTAAAACTATATGTCAGCAGTCGCTATGTCTGTCAATAATATAGGAAATGTTAAACTATATGTCAGCAGTCGCTATGTCTGTCAATAATATAGGAAATGTTAAAACTATATGTCAGCAGTCGCTCTGTCTGTCAATAATATAGGAAATGTTAAAACTATATGTCAGCAGTAGCTCTGTCTATCAATAATATAGGAAATGTTAAACTATATGTCAGCAGTCGCTCTGTCTGTCAATAATATAGGAAATGTTAAAACTATATGTCAGCAGTCGCTCTGTCTGTCAATAATATAGGAAATGTTAAACTATATGTCAGCAGTCGCTCTGTCTGTCAATAATATAGGAAATGTTAAAACTATATGTCAGCAGTAGCTCTGTCTGTCAATAATATAGGAAATGTTAAACTATATGTCAGCAGTCGCTCTGTCTGTCAATAATATAGGAAATATTAAAACTATATGTCAGCAGTCGCTCTGTCTGTCAATAATATAGGAAATATTAAAACTATATGTCAGCAGTCGCTCTGTCTGTCAATAATATAGGAAATATTAAAACTATATGTCAGCAGTAGCTCTGTCTGTCAATAATATAGGAAATATTAAAACTATATGTCAGCAGTCGCTATGTCTGTCAATAATATAGGAAATATTAAAACTATATGTCAGCAGTAGCCCTGTCTGTCAATAATATAGGAAATATTAAAACTATATGTCAGCAGTCGCTATGTCTGTCAATAATATAGGAAATGTTAAACTATATGTCAGCAGTCGCTATGTCTGTCAATAATATAGGAAATGTTAAAACTATATGTCAGCAGTCGCTCTGTCTGTCAATAATATAGGAAATGTTAAAACTATATGTCAGCAGTAGCTCTGTCTGTCAATAATATAGGAAATGTTAAAACTATATGTCAGCAGTAGCTCTGTCTGTCAATAATATAGGAAATGTTAAACTATATGTCAGCAGTCGCTCTGTCTGTCAATAATATAGGAAATGTTAAAACTATATGTCAGCAGTAGCTCTGTCTATCAATAATATAGGAAATGTTAAACTATATGTCAGCAGTCGCTCTGTCTGTCAATAATATAGGAAATGTTAAAACTATATGTCAGCAGTAGCTATGTCTGTCAATAATATAGGAAATGTTAAAACTATATGTCAGCAGTAGCTCTGTCTGCCAATAATATAGGAAATGTTAAAACTATATGTCAGCAGTAGCTCTGTCTGCCAATAATATAGGAAATGTTAAAACTATATGTCAGCAGTAGCTCTGTCTGTCAATAATATAGGAAATGTTAAACTATATGTCAGCAGTCGCTCTGTCTATCAATAATATAGGAAATGTTAAAACTATATGTCAGCAGTAGCTCTGTCTATCAATAATATAGGAAATGTTAAACTATATGTCAGCAGTCGCTCTGTCTGTCAATAATATAGGAAATGTTAAACTATATGTCAGCAGTCGCTCTGTCTATCAATAATATAGGAAATATTAAAACTATATGTCAGCAGTAGCTCTGTCTATCAATAATATAGGAAATGTTAAACTATATGTCAGCAGTCGCTCTGTCTGTCAATAATATAGGAAATGTTAAAACTATATGTCAGCAGTAGCTCTGTCTATCAATAATATAGGAAATGTTAAACTATATGTCAGCAGTCGCTCTGTCTGTCAATAATATAGGAAATGTTAAAACTATATGTCAGCAGTAGCTATGTCTGTCAATAATATAGGAAATGTTAAAACTATATGTCAGCAGTAGCTCTGTCTGCCAATAATATAGGAAATGTTAAAACTATATGTCAGCAGTAGCTCTGTCTGCCAATAATATAGGAAATGTTAAAACTATATGTCAGCAGTAGCTCTGTCTGTCAATAATATAGGAAATGTTAAACTATATGTCAGCAGTCGCTCTGTCTATCAATAATATAGGAAATGTTAAAACTATATGTCAGCAGTCGCTCTGTCTGTCAATAATATAGGAAATGTTAAAACTATATGTCAGCAGTAGCTCTGTCTGTCAATAATATAGGAAATGTTAAACTATATGTCAGCAGTCGCTCTGTCTGTCAATAATATAGGAAATGTTAAACTATATGTCAGCAGTAGCTCTGTCTGTCAATAATATAGGAAATGTTAAACTATATGTCAGCAGTCGCTCTGTCTGTCAATAATATAGGAAATGTTAAAACTATATGTCAGCAGTAGCTCTGTCTGTCAATAATATAGGAAATGTTAAAACTATATGTCAGCAGTAGCTCTGTCTGTCAATAATATAGGAAATGTTAAACTATATGTCAGCAGTAGCTCTGTCTGTCAATAATATAGGAAATGTTAAAACTATATGTCAGCAGTAGCTCTGTCTATCAATAATATAGGATAAATATATGTCAGCAGTCGCTCTGTCTGTCAATAATATAGGATAAATATATGTCAGCAGTAGCTCTGTCTGTCAATAATATAGGAAATGTTAAACTATATGTCAGCAGTCGCTCTGTCTGTCAATAATATAGGAAATGTTAAAACTATATGTCAGCAGTAGCTCTGTCTATCAATAATATAGGATAAATATATGTCAGCAGTAGCTCTGTCTGTCAATAATATAGGAAATGTTAAAACTATATGTCAGCAGTAGCTCTGTCTATCAATAATATAGGATAAATATATGTCAGCAGTAGCTCTGTCTGTCAATAATATAGGAAATGTTAAACTATATGTCAGCAGTCGCTCTGTCTGTCAATAATATAGGAAATGTTAAAACTATATGTCAGCAGTAGCTCTGTCTATCAATAATATAGGAAATGTTAAAACTATATGTCAGCAGTCGCTCTGTCTGTCAATAATATAGGAAATGTTAAACTATATGTCAGCAGTAACTCTGTCTGTCAATAATATAGGAAATGTTAAAACTATATGTCAGCAGTAGCTCTGTCTGTCAATAATATAGGATAAATATATGTCAGCAGTAGCTCTGTCTGTCAATAATATAGGATAAATATAAAATAGAACACAAACCAGACCACGCATTCAATGTTGTCAGTTGGTTTATATGATCTATTTCTCAACATGTTCTGTTAGAAAAAAATGTTAAATATGTTGACATTATCTAACAACTCTAGGAAGTAATTTTTAATAATGTCTGAAGTTTCTGGCTCCAAAATGTGTTTAAGTTCCCCTGTAGTAGTTGAACGTCTCAGAGTAACAGGCACAGGCCAGGCAGAGACCTCGACCTCACTTGGTCAAGGGATACATCGCCGTTGTCTTATTCCTAGAATCAGTATAAAAAGACAATTAAGTGCATTGTCTATAGAAAACAGTATAATCTAACCATACTTGTGTTAAAGTATTGAAAGTTAATTGTGCTTTTTTTCATTTTCAATTTGAGGTCCCTTACATACTTAACCCTTTCCACCACAGTCTTTGCTCTGTCTTCCACCTGTGTCTCCAGCACCGACTTATTTATTTTAATTTAATATCATTTCTTTCTCCATGCAGTTTCGGCAAATATAAGAAATAATAAATACCACCAATCACACAGTATTAGTTATGGAAGTATTTATGGAAAAAAAGGCAGCCACAATTAGGCCTATATAGGACTCTGTCTTTGATTCATTCATAGTTCGGGTTCTTTGTTTACACGAGCTTACGTTATGTTTACTGTCGATTCATGGAAAACTAAAAGCAGGCATTGAATACACATACAAATAGGATATTTACCTTCAATCCATATTCAGGTAGTTCATTTTCCGTGGCCGTTTACCTTCAAACGTCCGATTTATTCGTCTGGTTTTGTTGTTGTTGTTTTTTTTGCATGCGAAACCCCGACCGAATGACTTCCGGTGGTGGCGCTGCGAAATTGGAAGATATTCGCGCACCTTGCGGAGTCGGCGGTCCCGTTACTATAATTTTGCAATCTGGGATTTGGGGTCCAAATGCGGAAATGACGTTACGCTAAAAACCATTCTCTCACCAGATGGCGTGCTACACAAGTTTCGCTTACACCTCTGTCAACGCCGGGAAAAGTAGTTCTCATACACGTGATAGTGATCTTATTTTTAATTTTTACCTCCGCAAAATAGTTCCCCGAAAATTTGGGTTAAAATATATCTTAAACATTGTTCTAAAAAATTAAAATACCCATTTTCATTTTAAGTAAAATATACAGAGATCAAAATAATCTCACGAGCATTTTATTCATTATTTATATTTTGTACAAGAATCTTGTACACCGAGCGTTGACAGAGGTGTAAGTGAAACTTGTGTAGCACGCCCTCTGGTGAGAGAATGGCTAAAACAGGGTTACACTTGGCATGCCACTTTTTACTTGAAAACCTCAAATATGCGCGTAAACTTACTGTGTTTTCCATGTTTCGCAAATGTAGAAATACGACATTTACAGGACAACTGGGATAATCATTTTATACACAAAAAAATGTTAAGTACTCATTATTTCCCCTTGATTACTGCTGAAAAAAAGGTCACAACTTTCTGTGTGTTTGCGTGACTAATTTCGAGAAGAAACGCGCCGATGAAAAATCGACGAAACCAAGAAAGTTTTACTATTTGAAATAAGTTTACAACTCTATCGAGGAATATCACATAGGAACACATGTATGGTAAGTTTTGTTAAAGCTTCTCGATTGCATGACGTGTTTAAATTGTAAGAATTTTTATGCAGTAGTGAAAGCAATTTTGCATAGCGAAATCGAAACCGGAAGTAAATTTGTTTTTTGAAACACTGACACTGACATTCTATCAAATAATCAAGTAAAGATATTGTTATTTTGTATGTTGAAAGACAGCACAATAAAATGTAGAACCACCGGTACACCGCAGCCTAGCTAGAAAACCTCGCCCGAACCCGGGCTCAAACCCATTCGGTGAAAAGTTGAGGAGTTACAAACCAGTAACTCCAACACCTCGGCCATGGGTGCTCTACAACAAAATTTATCATGTATACAAACATCATTATTACATAACGACCTCGATAATTCTGGATTGTGTTCACCATTTAAGACACATCTATTATTTAACATATAATCATGGATGTCGTTGTGATTAACTTAATTACTAGTACATTTCAAATGCTGTTTTATATTCATAAACACTGCAACATAATTAACACATGGTTTATATTTTTATCATGCATTTTTACAGAAGCACCCCACAGCAAAATAAAGTAGTCACTTAATAAACTGTTGTTTATTGTATGTATTTTAGGTCAGTGGGCTTGTTCCAACTATGTGGTGCAGCACTACAGTTTCTACTTTGCACAACAAATGATTCGACCTTACAACAAGATAGACCACTATATTTTAAATCCTTGCAGAAATGTGACTGATTTGGAATTTGCATTGAGGTATCAGGTGTATCAAGTTTACTTTTTCTGTATCTATTGAAGCCTAAATGAATAAATTAATACAATACAACTGTAGAAATCATATAACTTAATAAAAAGATATTAAAAACTTTTAATAGACTGACAAACTATTTTAACGTTTTAGTTATGGTATGTTGTTTTACCATGCATGTTTCTAGGTCTGTGTAGTTGTAGTTTGGTATTTAACTCGTCCACTATTACATATATTTCAGGAACTCAGGTATTATAGCTGCTAGATGAGCTTGAGTATCGACTGAGGGACCAACAGTGTGGTGTATATGCTACATCAACAATTTGATCACCATGGATATGGACAAAAGAAGGCCATTCACCACATGGACTATTGCTGTTGACAAAACAAAAACACTATTGTCATTGGGTAAGTGGTGTCTGTAGTGGGACTAGGAGAATGTATTTTTATATAAATGAACATTACGTAGAAGTGTATCATAATTTAAAAACGAATTATTATTTTTGTTTGAATTTATTAATTGAAAGAAGTATAAGTGTTTTCATAGACAATTGTATCTAAATAATTTAGACTTTTTTTATAGCTTTGCATCTATGGTTCTACCCTAACTACTTTCTAATTAGTAACAATATTATTCGAAACTTTTCAAAACCCAATTATGTTAAATCTAGATGAATTATTCATCAGGTATGGTTTATGGCACGACATAAATGGACTGCATTAGCAGATATACTATCCTACCTTGAAAGCAGGACATACCAAGTTCAGTGCAGATTGGTACCTTGGATTGTGGAAGGTATGTTATATTACTATGATCCATTTTAAGCAGTTTGTTTTAAGTTTTGTAAAATGACACATTCTCTTAACATTAGTAGTCGGAGGAGTAAAGGCTAAAACCCAGTCCATGGCAGAACATGCTAATTCTGTGGTCAAGACATCCAAGAGAGGATGCATCATTTTAATTCACCTATACAATGACATCATCGTGTGGTTGGCCAGTATGCTGCCTACCCAATTCAGTGCCTAAACCATAGGGTTTTACATTAGAACTGTTTCGATGTATATATTTGTACATTTAGTAAATGAGTTTTTTAAAAAAAGAGAGACAGGAAATAAATAGATTACAATTAGAAGTACGTGTTTATTGTTGCTTTGTGTAAGGTTAACAAATGGCACTATTCATAATTTAAACAATTTTTTTGTGTGTGTCTGAAGGTTAACAAATAACACAGTTGATAATTTAAACAATTATAATCTTTTGTATGGTAGTGTCTAGTACACGTTGGGAATATGTTAATAAGATAAAGAGTGAGTTGAGTGAAGGTGCTCAATTTATTGCATACAAATTCTTCATACACTCAGGACAATACAGAACTTTATCAACTATTGTAGTCTGTTTAATACAGTTCCATGTGGACTACCAATTGTTTCTGTTCCAGTATGCGGGTCTCTTTATAAAATAACTTGTTCTAGGATGTTTCTATATTTTATGTATGAACAGCTTGAGCACATAGACTTACATGACATTAATTGTGTTGCTTTGATATATATCAGTACTAACCTCGTTCTTATTGGACACATTGTACAGTATAAATCTTTGTTTTTAGATAACAATTTTGACACACTTTTTAAATACTTGTAAGCTCTCACTTAATGGCGTGTTTTCAAAGACCTTAGATGATCAGATTGCACTAGTATTAAGCTAAGAGTAGCCTTTACCTCTGTAAACTTATAATGCTGTCTTTATTGCAGAACAAGATTTTAGAGTTATGAAGGGATCAGAATTCTGTATTTCCTTTGTAACCAATTAGCTATTCCTATTTTGTATATGACTGTTAAATTCTGCTATTTTGGCAAATATACATTATAATCTACGAAAATTATATGTCATCGCTAGTCACACGGCATCTTTGTGACTATAAAATACACATTTTCATGGTTGCCATGGTAACCATTTTTAAATTTAAAGATTGTATATTAAATCATATATTTGATTATGAAATTATATATACTTGGCATTATCAAAGAATACGTATTTATTGTGTTTTTCGTGCAATTATATACTTCAAGGTAAACATACAATTGCAAAGTTCAAATTGTCTTTGTTGTTGGTTATTTTCGCCTAAAAGTGGTTAATACTGCCGTCATGAAAATTGTTGTAACCATGACATTTTTTCGAATATTTTGAAAATGGAACCAATTTTGATATCAGGAATAATTATAGTTTAAGAACATATATAAAACCCAATTTCGCGCAGGTACCTCATTTGGACACAAAATCAGAGATCGTGTTTTTTAAAAACATATCAGAAAGCTACGCATATATAGCATTTAACATCAGCTCATTTGCTATTGTGGAATAAAAATGTTTCGAAAAGCACTTTTTAATTTCTAAGGAAACACAACAAATAATCGTGGTAAGACTTTGAAATGAAGACGAAGTCACCAGCATTCGCCTTAGCGTGAGGAATATTTACAACACGCAACAAACACTTTGAATTTATATATCGATCGATCGCGATTTATGTTCTAAAAATAATATGATCATTTTGTAATATTTTTGTTCAACTTTCATTTTCAGTGTTGTTAAAAAGTTGCTAATTGTGTCTAGCAAGAACAAAATCTAATTATTGTCAATAATTATACATAACAGCAAATTTGCTTATTTTATTATGATTATTAAGTTTAAAGCTAACCACTTGACTAACGATAACAATGAAATAAAAAAATCTACTTGTATCAACTTTCTTTTTTATTTACATACAGTTATAAAGTTATGTTTTTCGGCAAACATACTGATTTTTTTATCTTAAGAGGTAAAACGTATCGTGTTATTTTATTTTGGTAAATTAAACGTCTAGTTATAGTTTTGGCTTAAAAGGTATAGACAGTGGGTGGTTGCCATGGGCGAATTGAGTGTTATCCTTAACCTGGCTCAATGCAGTTATGTATGGTTTAAATGCAATTGTATATTGAATACTATTAAAATTGTGTATTATTTCCAACGAATATTATCAGAATTTCGTGAAAACTTATCCTAAGATATGTCTTACCTGGTAGATGATCCGCGTCTGTCCCTTATGAAAATTTTCCTTCCTGGTTTGCTGGTAGCCGAGATATTCCGATTGTGTTTTGACGATAAAGATGGTATCCCTGAATTTGCCTAGATCTATTTATACGGTTGAATATAATGTAAATAAGAAAAGGTCCTATCAAAATTTTCACATATATTTAAATTTTATCTACCTGTAGAAAAGGCAAACAAAGTAAATGTAAATGTGACAAAAACACAGAGACGAGACATAGCACACAAAAAGAAAAACCATCAGTTACCGCCTTGGAACGGGCAGTCGGCAAAAGGTCCAACTGGGGTGCTCAAACCTTAGTTACGAAGGATAAATGACTATCATTACAAATATAATAGATAATTTCCATGTGATGCCATAGGCACTGATAAATTCAAAAATATATACTGTTAACTTTGTTTAGGGATGAGCCAATAATTGTATTTATTTATGCGTATTAATTCTTAGTGCATTTATTAATTTTAAAGTTTTTTTTTATAAAAGAGGTGTCAAAAGGTGTATATCTTTCAATTTTTGAAAACGAATGAAGAACTTACGAGAAAATAAAATTTACGCTTCTATACAATTCATCTGAAAATCCATTGAAGTTGCCATCAAAGATAATTACATCTTTTTTAAATATTAAGTTATCTTTGTGATGAGAGAATGGATTTAGCTTTGTAATAATTTGACATATGTTAATGCTTTTCTTTTATATGTCATAATTAATGCACAGCAAGCATGAACATTTTTACACTATGCATGTTGGATTATACGCCATGTTTATGCATCCGTCCTAAACAATACACTGGTTCTAAATGATGAAATAATTTAAATATAACAAAGGTGGTTTAGAATTAAAAAGTGCAATATTGGCAATAACTTACCTCATCATTTCAAATAAATTTATTGTATATAATATATAAAGGATAACATGAGTAGGTTACATAAATAATAATGTGACATAAATAATAATGACAGTTTTCTGTCTTGGTCAATTCTATTATTTACATCATATATTGTTCTCTTGAGCTGAATGATCTCAAATGATAACTAAATACCATTTGAAGCCTATGCTGGATTATCATCTAACTTCGATCCATATATCTTTATTTAAAAACTTTAAAAATATCTGACCCCGTTTCAATTGACATGATCATCTGTATAATAATCTTGTTACTTGCAAAGTATTATGTTTAGCATCCCACCACCAACATTTCAGTAACCTGCAGAACGTTTCCACTTAAACCAGACTTGTGTGGCCTTCACTGTGTTTTTCATTCTCAACACTGATACCAGGCCGTCCCCGCATGTTAATACAGTGGATACAGCAATATCGCCATCAAATGGACACTGTCTCTGCTGAAGTGAAAGATTGTTAATGGGGAGATCCACGCGTCCAAATATTGCAAGCTGAGTTTCGACAAGGGTGCATTATTCATGCTATCTTTATGACTGGTTAGTTTCTGCTTGGTTTTTATCCTATGCTTCAAGTATCTTAAGTCAGTGTCTACAAAATACACGGCCAGGTCAATTAGAACCATATTATGTCCTAATATATTCAATGTTTTATTATTGCATGTTGTATAACTTGGACATTTTATCATTTCAGTGACATCAGCGTGTTTATGTCTGGGGCTGAAAAGTGACAGTGGTCAGACAAAACTGTTGAGCACAACGTTTAAGGCAATTTTAAAAGCTCAATATATGTTCATACGCTTATCTGGAAAAAAATCATAAATATGTTTTCCCAGTTGTGACAAAAATTAACTTAAGCATCGGCAAAACTAAGGTCTTTATTCTAAATATTTTGGTGTATGTAAATTGTCTGTAAAACTTGTGTAAAATATATGTTTGTTTAGTTCACCCACCTACTATCTAGACATTTATCACTGACTTGAGGCATATATTTCTACCTTCATTGGGAAATGCATGAAATGAACTCCATAGCCTGAAAGCACACCCAGTAATATTATAATTGGTCCAGACCAACCAGTCGTGCAAGTACTCGTATATTATTGAGGGTTAATCAGGTAACCATACCTCTATCATTTTTAATAAATTTTGTGACTGGATATAAACACAGGAACTCAGAGCTCCTAAACCCATTGAACTATTGCATCTTTTAAACTGGTTTAAGTTATTTTAATAGATTAAAAATTTAGGAACAAAACCTCCATTTTATGTTAATAAAAGTAGTGGAGTGATTAGAATATGTTAATGTGTGTGTGTTTTATTGTGACAAACACAAACACTGTTATGGCCGTTTTGTTGACGTCCAGATAATTATTGATGGAAGAAAATCCCAGACTTATGTTTAAGTAAAACTACTGGTGCACTGTAGGTTAGCTGGAAAACCTCCCCATGTGGTAGTTCTCATTCAACCGGCACTAGAACCCATGCAGTGAGGGGCTATATAGGAAAACTTTGAAAATCTTCTTGTCAGAAACCACAAGAACCAGAGCTTTGATATTTGGTTTATGTATTCCTTTAATGGCCTTGTATCAAGTTTGTTCAAAGATTTTTGATCTGTCCAAATGTATAGCCACAAGATCTAGATGTCTACGGCACTAAGGTGAGCGATATAACGTCTTATGGCTCTCTTGGTAATATTTATTAGCATATTACAAGTAGAAGAACTAAATATTCACAATGGCTAGATGTCAAGCAAGGATTTTGGCAATAATCTATTTTTAGTATAGTATGATGTTGATGTATATACATAAATACATTGCACAACTTCATTGTGGTTTTAGAAAAGTATGTGCTTAGGAACAGTTTGGTTTGGTTTGTTTATTCCTGATGATTTAACATTTTTCACATATTTTAACCCACAAAGTTCTTATTTCTGTACTCTTTCAATTACATTTGTTTATTGGTTTGTTAGTGTACCTGTTATATTTTGAAACTTATGTATTTTAAAAAGTTTTTAACCAGGTTTTTAACAAACATCCTAGTTATTAGATTGAGGTATGGCTTGCGGGCGGGCGGCGTCAAACAGAGGGTTTCCGGTCAATAACTTCAGTTTGGATAAATTAATCTTGCTGAAGCTTTGGATAGAGCAAGCTTGCATGAAGACCTAGCAGGGGAGAATATAAACAGTAAATGGAAAACGTTTAAGCAGCCTCTAAAATACAAGGGGTCTATGTAGTTGCTACATTTCTAAAGTTTTGTAGGGGAGCATGCCTTCCATACCCATCTAACACGGCTAGCAGCAACTCTAGTACTGTCCCAATAAAAACCCCACTGAATAATCCAGGATCCGCTCCTGTAGTTGATTTTCATATTGTTTACCAGATGATTGCTAAGTCAAACATACATTATACTGCATGTAGTATCCGAATAAGTTATCGAAAGTCAGCGTATTTTCTGAGTATAAGATAGACAAAGTAACAAATAGTAAAATTAACAGTTATAAAAATTGATACATAAATGTTACTGGTTCTCTAAATGCAATTTGTATTTTTGTGTTTATAAAAGCATTCCTCTGATTGACCTGTTCTGTTCATTTTTCTTTGAGTACGTACACTAAATACAGCAGGATATTGGGCTGGTCTAGTTGAATGAGACGTGTAGTCCCTACAAACAAAACGGCGTGCCTGTGTATGTTGCAAATAATGGAACAAATTTTACTTGGCGCGATATTGTTTGGCACGAAAAGTTCTGTCACAGGTAGGTGCTGAGAACCAGACTAAATTTGCAGCAATCGGAACTCCTCGGGTAATTCCGTCCTCGTGAATTATCCGTGGTGTTCCTATTGCATTTTCAGTTTGTTTATTAACATACGGGCATTTTTTTATAAGTTAAGCAAATTATGCTCAACGATTTTCAAAGAATGACTGCGTTCAGAGTGAAAATAGTATTATATTGTCTCTGAAAATACAATTAAATATCGTGTGTATGTGGTAAATTTACACATTAATCATCGAATTATTATATACTTAACATCACTCCATATTAATTATAAGTAGTTTTAAGCTTATTTTTTTAAGACGCACTGGAGCGCGAAGCCTACATTATGGAATGCTCACGGAAATTAGTTGCGTCAACACACGGTCAAAATGACCTGTGTGAATGCACTCGGTGTATTGTGGGTAAAGTAGTTCTTCAACATGGCTGTTATGAATACGGAAGTGATTGCTAAAATGAACAAAACAAGTACGAAGAGGTAAACAACATATTATTTTGGCATTTTTTATACATTCTAATAGTTAAAATATGTTTCATGCAAACATTTTGAACTAAATTTTGTAAACGGTCCAGACTTTAACGTAGTGACGTCACACGCTATGTATAATGGGCATATTACTGTTTAACGATTGCGAAAGTAGCAAAACTTGCTCATCGTATTTTTTTCCATTTATCTATAAATATCAAGACTTTAAAAGTTTTTGGACATAGAATAAGGTCTTAGAATATGGTTGTTTAGTCATTTATCTTAATTCAATGAATATTATAAAGAGTTACTCATAATAATTCTGCATTTTTCTACATATGTACAATCTTTGATATCCTATTAAATGGTGTCGGGTTTTGCTTTTTATTTCGTTTAAACCATTCTGTGGTCTCAGGAATATAAATATGTCAAGGCGTTTTAATCCTTTTTGCGTCGCCGCTTTGATGCTCGCATCAACGACTTTTCTTGTACATACATAGTGCGTTACTGTCATGGAAGGCACTGCAACTTTAAACCACTTTATCATTGTTGAACAATATTTTAACATATGTCTCTACATAAACAGGAACAATGTAAAACGAAAGTTTTTGAAATGTCTTAAAATATTCTAAAATTGGAATAAAAGAAACTTTCATCTTATGAAAATGGAAAAGTATGAAATGTCTCTACATCGTCATTTCAGATATATGGCATTTTGTGCTTAAAGTTAAAAAGCATTTAACGATAAAATGTTTGATTTTTGAGCCTCACTCATCTTCATTCTGTGACATAAAAAACTCACATTCTGTGAGACTGTCATATTCATTCTGACATAATTCAAGACACTAAAAGTAAGGTCATCATCTAGAATATTACAAATGATGGCCTTTGTCAAATTTCTACTTAATATCTATGCTAGAAAACAGGCGCGTTTCTGCAATTACGCACTTTACGCACGTGCGTAACCTCCGTTCGAAAAGTACCAAAAACACTTAGAAAGTCGATGCCGGACCCGGGTAAGGAAAAATATATTTTATTTGCGTAGTTTCTATGTTATAAAATCTTATTGCCACACCAATCAAGTTGAAAAGGTTTAAAATGATTTAACTTATACGCGTCAGGATTTTAGTCGTTCATATTTTTCGTCAAGTTCCTCGCATGTACGCATTTTACATGTTATTCATTAGAAAATGGACTGGATGTATTCAAAAACTGGATATATTCAAAAGTATTACTGCAAAGGTTATTTCCCTTTGCAATTGTGCGTAACTTCAAAAAAAAAAACTGCTAGAAAAAACATTTAATTTATGTGCCAAGTTTATAACGCGTAAATCAGTGTATGGAAATATGCCATACGCAGATGCGATGTTATTGATGTTGTCTGTCCGATGCAGAAAATCGAGCGACTGTTTAAAGAGTAAACAGATATGCCAGATATGCTATTCAAACGACAAATTAATTGTTACTTTGGTTCAATGCATGAAATATCAAACGCCACATACTCTCGTAAATATTCTACCTGCTATTATCCATGCATACAAATGCATATTTATCTGTACATCTAGTTTACCTGAGAAGACACATAGGCCAATTGGGACGGGTGTTAAATTGTATGACAGAGTTGGATAACCTAGCTAATAATTGTCTGCCTTCGTCAGGACTGGAAGGTCACAAATACTTAAAATAAACAATGTTGGTGCTTTTCAAATTCTTTTCGAATGTAATAGAGAATCAGTTATTATGCGTTTTGCTATGATATGAATTCTGCTGCCATACAAACCATTTACTTGTGAATTAGAAGAAAGATTAAAGCATGCATGGTTTTGAAGCATATCTGTCCTCTTGGTACGCTCTCCACTTCAGTGAAAATACATTAATTTTTACAGGGTCACAAAACTGATACATAGATAGAGTTCAACACAATGAATACATGCAGACGTGACTAACGAGATTCATATAAAGTGTGCAAACAAACAAACAAAAACGCGTGTCTTTTATCGTGAAATTGCCATAATCATGAACGACTTTTTCCATTTCGAGCTTTTTGTACCTTATTAAAAAATACATGAAAAACACACGTCTCCAATATCCAAAGAGTAAATTTCAATTTTCCATACATTATACAGCATGACAGTAAGCAAAGAAAGAAATGCATGGTTACAATCTTTATACTTGGTTGTCATGATTTTTGTACATTTATTGTAAAACATATGTTGCATTAAAACGACTGGATTTTGCTCGTTTTTAAAATGTCGGGCTTCATATTTGTAACATAACTCTGTTGTTGTTAGGAGACTCTTCTTGCAGTCTGTAAATGGCCGTTTTCTAAACGGTCTCTACACTGTATTATAAATGATGCCTTTGAACACAAAGCTTGACATCACTGACGCTTGAAGGATTCGCTCAGATATACTTTGTTATATTTTCTCTCTGTATCCATGTATGAAGGATGCTGGACCAGAATTAATTTAAATGAATGTCAGTTTAAATAGGTGTTACTATTAATTGTTCGTTTCAAGGGAGACAATTACATTCATAACGACCACTTCTGATCTGCGATCTGATCAGACAGATACGCTTGAAATGCTGTAATGTATATATGCGAGAGATAAGGTTGTTGTAAGCAACCATATTACGTACGCATCATCTTCGGTCTTTTCCGTACATGTTCGGAGAAGACATACACTCCGCGATTTCCGGAACGTACTTCTACCTTCCTACAACGTTAAGTAGCTCCTGCACATTTGAAGGAAGAAAGGTTGCCACATAGAAATAAAGAAATCAAACAAACAAAATTACTTATAGAAATGCTATGAATACACACATAATACTTTTCATTTAAATGTATGCCGTAGCTCAAATCAGGTCTACAACACACACACACACACACATATCGGTACTGTAAGGTTCGCGCGATTTCTAAAAAATAGCATTCGTATTTGTTTCAAGGACCTTAACACACGTGATCTGCCTTGGTTCGTATCATATAAACTGCGTTTATAATGTCATTTTTACCTTATTTAATAAAAACTAGACATACATTTTAAATACCCGTATTTCACATAGTTTTGTGATTGTTGTACTTAGATCTCGGTGAAGAAATAAAATAGCCCATTATTATTCTTTCTTCATTTTCCACTCCTATCTCTCTCTCATTTTTTAAAATATGTTGGGTGTTTTCTGCCGTCATGTAGCAGCTACTTGCCCTATATTACCTCCAAGGCCTCTTTCTGAAAGTAAAATAGCGTAGGTGATCCGAATGTCATACCGAATACGTCATGTAAAGCGATTTAGGAGATATGTATAAATAAACAATCTGAGAAAATAATAATTTTATACATGGTGCTATGGTAACAATTGTTAAAAAAACAACATTACATGCCAGCATGTGAAAAGCGAACAAAGTTTTACCAAAGGTTACAGTATATACAAATGGCAGCTACTAACTTAATTAGAAAGACTTATATCTTGAAAGGTTGAAATGAACAGAATGATCGCAAAAATCATAATTAGAATAATGATTCTAAATGAATGACATTAAACGTTCTCGTCGTCCACATAGAACACAAATAAAGTGTAGCTAAAACACAGTCCACATAGAACACAAATAAAGTGTAGCTAAAACACAGTCCACATAGAACACAAATAAAGTGTAGCTAAAACACAGTCCACATAGATCACAAATAAAGTGTAGCTAAAACACAGTCCACATAGAACACAAATAAAGTGTAGCTAAAACACAGTCCACATAGAACACAAATAAAGTGTAGCTAAAACACAGTCCACATAGAATAAGTGAGCTAAACACAGTCCACATAGAACACAAATAAAGTGTAGCTAAAACACAGTCCACATAGAACACAAATAAAGTGTAGCTAAAACACAGTCCACATAGAACACAAATAAAGTGTAGCTAAAACACAGTCCACATAGAACACAAATAAAGTGTAGCTAAAACACAGTCCACATAGAGTACAAATAAAGTGTAGCTAAAACAAAGTCCACATAGAACACAAATAAAATGCACCGAAAACACAGTCCACATAGAACAAAAATAAAGTGTACCGAAAACACAGTCCACATAGAACACAAATAAAATGTACCGAAAACACAGTCCACATAGAACACAAATAAAATGTACCGAAAACACAGTCCACATAGAACACAAATAAAGTGTAGCTTGAACAAAGTCTTACAACAGCATCACAATACATTTCCAACTGGTCTTGGACATATACATAGTTAGCTCTGTGATCTAGCATAAGTAATAAATTTAAGTTTGGGACACAGTTTAAGGTTTAATTCGTGGAACAATAAAGACAAAGAAACAGTTCGGGCATTCCCCGGTCACCTAGCGCTTCCTTTGTTGATAGTCAGGCAAACATATTATTTTGTTACGTTATATCAATAAATTATCCATACTTTACAAGTATCAACCGAAATCACACATCTTGTGTGTCTTGCTTACCATCCGGATTTTATGAAGTTCCTCAGAATAACAAATATCAAATGTAAAGTACTTCTCTATATGTACACTGTGTACGCATAAAGTAGACTATTGTATATGTTTCAGATACACAGATTATGCACTAGTAATTTAAAAGCGTAAAATACACTTTTATACAGAAGAGCTGACAAATGATCAGTATGAATGTTTAATGAAAATGATTTGGATACGTGACCATCAGACATTGAAGGGGACAGTGAAAGGGGCAATCTCCCATGCAGAGTTGTCGTTCGTTCCTCTCTCGGACACCTCTGCAATCAAACTCCCTGCAGTGATTACTTCCCTTGACAGTACATTATATCACTGCCGCCAGCAAGTTTTTTCGCCCAAATACAGGCGGATAGTTTGTTTTTTTTTATGTTTTTTTTTTCTGGACTTGTCTCCTCAAAATATAGTTTCTCTCCTTTAAAAATATTAATTTATCATATTGAAAATAAAAAGTAACTTAAAATATGAAAAATATGAAATTATGAAAGTCAAACGTGGCGTGTTTATGGAGGCCGCCATGTTTACTTCACGTGATACTCTATCGTCACGTGATCCTTGCTGGGGGCAGAGACTTAAGTAGCAACGCGTGACGTAATCGCTGTGAGGAGATTGCTCTGCAATGGGCTCACGTCAAGATTTTTGACGGAAATGTTAAAGTGTTATTTTAAGGATATTTTCAAATTAAAATAATACTTCTACATAAAATGAATAAACATCTACTAAAAAGACATATATTGAAGTAAATAATTAAAGATATTTAATTAATTCAAGCGCACTATTTTTGGAAGAATAACATAGTGATATTAATGCGCATTTGTAAATAAACATGGACGTGATCCACGAGGCAGTTAAGAAATACGGCAAGAACTTGGTTTTAAAAGATAAACAGAGGGAGGCATTGACCTACGTGGTTAAGAGCAAATGTGATCTTGTCGTTAGCCTTCCCGTTGGGTATGGTAAAAGTGTTTTTTTTTTTTACATCTTTTACCCTTCATAGTGAATGTATGAGCCGATGGTAGAGAGTGACAACTTCCCGTTTCACTGGTGTCACCATCTTTAATATCATGTGACTTTTTGAAAGTCACGTGGATCGAAAGTAGTCCCGACATTAAGTTAACCAATAACAGAGATGAATGTATGAGCCGATGGTAGAGAGTGTGAAAGGGGTTGAGGGGTAGTGGGTGGGAGGCTTGTTTGAACACTTTGAAAAGTAAGACCATTAAGCCAGTCGAGTTGAAGCATAGAAGCTCATACACTTTGTACAATGGTGTTCTGCAGGAATCAAAGAGCGCTAAATTGTATCCTAGATACGACATGTTTGGGAAATGTTTAAGACACTTAAAGGTACCGAATACATCACCAAGCAATGAACCTATATGACTCATAGTCTCGAGGAAAAGTGTTTCCAATAGTTTCAGTTCTTGCGCTTATTGCTATTAACACACAGAACAGTGTATGTTTATGAATCATTTTGATAAAACATTTGACAACACTATAAAAACCTTACTGTTTGCTTTTAAAGCATATACCTATCTTCATTTCCACACTTCGTCAATATTATTAACACTTTTGGAATACAATAGTTTCCCTTTTCCTGTCTGCTCAATAATTAAGCCTGCCAATTTCATCATGTCATGACCTAACAAATGAGGTCATGTATGTCGCATCCGGTTGTGACACCCCTGTAAGAGGCGTGACGTCAATGATACGTTTATAGCGGTCGCTTGCAAGAGATCCGGTCCTATCGGGCAGGTTATGGTAAGGTCTAGAGGACGTAGATGTTACGTCGGAAAAGTCGTCGTCAAAATCTAGAGTTCCGTCGTTGTCATTATCGACACTTCCTAGGTCGCTGTCCCTCATCAGCATTGTATGGTCGATATAGTCGTACGGAGAGACGGAGGCCTTGTCCGACGGCGCTAGGTGGTCACTAGAGTTGTTGCTGAGTTGGGCCGAGTTCAGATAACCCTGATCAAATCCCGGGTTGTACACAGAAAGCGCCGCCTGCTCGCCCATCTGCTCTAACGGAAGGTTTACTAATAACGCATCATCCGCGTGCTTTACGCTGGTCTGGTCAGTGCTGTCAACGTAACTAGCACCACGAAATGATCGTAGATTTGGCTTAGCCGGCGGTTTTGGTCTCGGCCTTGGTTTAGTATCATCGAATGGAACAACGATCTTCTTGTCGGCAGTGCCGGTCCTGAACCTGGGAGGCAGATCGATGGTGCCGGCTCCCGGAGTGTTAGGGATACCTCCGACGAACAGAGCGTTGTATGCGCGCGCTGGATTCTCGCCGTCGTAATGGTATAGTTCATTCTCTGTAATAATAACATCTCCACTCGTTGTACTGAACTGGGATTGTATCTTAGGTCTCTTTTTTGTTCTTCGTCGTTTCCTGTAAAATTGTATAAAATCGTTGTTGGTGCATTTATAGCCATTGGAAAGGTTAATATGTAAAGTATGAACAAAAGGGAAGGGACAATTGAACAATATACATTATTCTTAAACTCAAAATTCCAAGATTACTTATAAAAAGGCAATCGAAGTTTTCATTTTCAATTATAACATTTTACCAACAGATGCTGTCAAGAAGTAAATTATGCTGAAAATTGCAATTACACGTATTAATCATATTAATTTGTTGCTTCAATATTTGAAAGTCTAGGGTCAAGACAAAAAAGCATTTAGAGTAGCATGTCAAATTTATACATACAAAAGTAAAAAGATGAGTGCAATGACTGCCGCCAGTAGAACCAGGGAGCCTATGATGCTTCCAATTAGAGTCCAGTCCACGCCTGTAAGACACACCAGAAGTATGTAGAACACTATACAGGACATACCAGTGTGACCCTTACAGTACGTTAAAGTTACTAACCATAAAATGAGGCTAGTCCAAGAATTTAGACTATCGTTCCCTATCTTCCTCCTTATTGCCCTCCCTATCTTTCCCCCGATCTTCCTCCATATTGTCCTCCCTATCTTCCTCCGTATCTTCCTCCATATTGCCCTCCCTATCTTCCACCGTATCTTCCTCCATATTGCCCTCCCTATCTTCCTCCGTATCTTCCTCCATATTGCCCTCCCTATCTTCCACCGTATCTTCCTCCTTATTGCTCTCCCTATCGTCCACCGTATCTTCCTCCATATTGCCCTCCCTATCTTCCTCCATATTGCCCTCCTTATCTTCCACCGTATCTTCTTCCATATTGCCCTCCCTATCTTCCTCCGTATCTTCCTCCTTATTGCTCTCCCTATCTTCCTCTGTATATTCGTCCTTAGTGCCTTCCCTATCTTCCTCCCTGTCATTCACCTTATTACCTTCCCTGTCTTCCTCTTTATCTTCCTCTTTATTGCCCTCCCTATCTTCATCCCTATCTTCCTACTTATTGCCCTCCCTATCGTTCGCCTTATCTTCCTCCTTATTGCCCTCCCTATCGTTCTCCCTATCTTCCTACTTATTGCCCTCCCTATCGTTCTCCCTATCTTCCTCCTTATTGCCCTCCCTATCGTTCTCCCTATCTTCCTCCTGATTGCCCTCCCTATCTTCCTTTCTATCTTCCTCCTTATTGCCTTCCCTATATTCCTCCCTATCTTCCTCTTTATTGCCCTCCCTATCGCCCTCCCTATCTACCTTCCTGTCTTTCTCGCTGTCTTCGTCCCTATTTCGTCTCTAATTTGCGCCCTGTTATTCTCACTCTCTTTCTTGTCCTCAATATTCCATCCTAACCTGCACTTTTCCTCCATGTCTTTATCGCAGTCTTCTTTGCCTGTCTTTCTCCCTGCCTTCCTCTCTGTTTTCCCCATCGGTCTTTCTACCTGTTCTCAGTTAGCAAGGTTAAACCCAAACCCTTACCCTGATCGTAATATACAGGAATGTCAGATAACTCCCAATTGCAAGGCAATGCTACACGAAAACACAATATTGGACCCAACACGATTACAATTACAACTAAAACCCACATATTTATCTATTTTATAATTTAATTAAATTCGACAAATTACGATCTCTATTTGCAGTGTACTCATATAATCTAAATTTCCGCTAAAATGCTTAAATGTTAAAATATGGAAATTATATATTCATATTGTTTCATTTCGAATAAATATAAAAAAATGCAAAGTATAATGTCATGTGTTAGATTAATTAAAAAGAAGCAAAATAAAAACTTCTTACTGGGACCCGTGCCTCTAACCGCACTCGTCACGCCACTCGAGTTGTCATCTGCAGCAGAACAAAAAATAGAAACTATCAGTTTCCTTTTTATTTGTACTATGTGGGTAGTTTACTGGTGATTTCGGACAGTTTGCGTATATTTGATACATACAACATCGAACCCACATTCGGGGAATTTTTACAAAATTCCTGCATAAACTTATACTTTAGTAAATACTATTTATAACATAACCTCGGTCGTTAATTGCACAAATCATGAAATACGTCGCTTTAAATATACATTTTTTTTTAACTCTATGAAAAAATACGATTGGGATTTCAAATAATAAAAATATCGACGTCAGAGCTGATTGCCCGGATAATCATATAAAGTGATTTCATGTAAGTGGTCTTGTAGATTTCTTAGTTTAAAATAGCTAACTGTACATCGTGGCTCGGAAAGGAATCAATTATGGCAGACAAATATAATATCCCCTCACCAACAGTATTTCATTTATTTGGAGACAAGTCAACTTGAAATGAATATGGTTGCCTCCACAGTGAATAACATATTAGCGTATTAATTCTTTTAAATAGTGCTAGAATGCAGTAATTAGACTGCTGGTCACAAATTCGAAAAGAAAAGTGATATAAAACATACGATAATGAAGTCAAATAGTGTCAATCGTATATGCAAAAGGGAACTGATCTTAAATTAAGTTAAAAATACCAGTCTCCTCCACCATTAAGTCCGAAAAAATGTCAGTGAAAAATGACAATAGAGTCTAATGGAGTCGCCATAACAATGAGTAAATACTAACTAGCACTCGGTGACGCTGTCTGGATACAAAATGGTGACAATGGTAGTGACGTAATGCATGCATGTAATTATATATATATATAAATATAGAAATCAATAATTGTAGTAATTCTTTCTGAACACAACTATTTAAACGTTTCCAATTGAAGGGAAACAATGCATGCTGGTAGGCTTAATAGGACAGTGGAAGTTTCTCCCCTTCGTCCAGAAATGTTCATAGGATCCTAGCAAGCAACTCTCTATTTATAAAAATCGTCGAGAGTTTAGCTTAATATTTGTGCAGATACATGACAATATAGACAAAAACAGCTGTAGAGAATTGTATATTTGGGAAAATAACGTTAGACACATCGAATTATAAATTGGCTGCTTATCTTAAGAAAGCTGCCGTTTGCCATTTTCGTCAAAATGACGGCCATAGACGAAGACCCAATCTCTTAACTCCTACAGAACCCCGTCAGTCTTGAAGTACCAAAAACGTGTCCGTTATAATAATAATGTGTATACATGACTTTGAATAAAATAAAGTTATCAAGTAGTACAGAATATGTTTCTTCGTTTAACTTCTTTAACGATTAGACGATTAAAACCACGATAAATTCTGGTGTAATCTATTTAATTAACACGAAAAAAGTTATTTCCGCTTTGCATGACATATATGTCATACAACTTTAATTCTCATTGATTGCATGTGTGACCGAATCATCAAAGAAATCATTTCATTTGTTCGATTGAAATAATCATGTTTTATAGACAATTTATAACAGCGTATGTGGAAAGTGGTGCCAAATATCTCTTTATCGATTCTAATAATATATAATTATGGGGCTAGATTCAACTTTACCGGTACATGTATGTTTACCGCTTCTGCGCATGCGTCTCCGGTCGAAGCATGTTTCTCACGCTTTCAACTTTAAAACGGGGGTTCGCGGGCGGTAGCCCCCAATATACCATAACATCAGACGTGAAACAATAGAGAAAATTGAACTAAGGCAAATAAAACTCAATATTAACCACAAAGCCTTTTTACGTACCGGTAAAGTGCAATTTTCCTAATTATGGTGCATAAACATAGATAGGATTCACCCTATTGCAAAGTGTTTTGTTGTTATTGTCAACTCTCAAACAATTGTAGGGTACCAGTTAGAAGCTACAGGACTACTGTCAGAACATTTACGGCAATTTAACCTAATGGATATTGTATACGCAATCTACATCCGGGGGTGGGGGAGGGGGGCGGTTACCCAGTGGATTGAGGTGATATTGTCTAGGCTTACCAGTAAGCTCAAAGTGGTCGCTTTTGATATTGACTTCATCATCATCATCATCATCATCATCATCATCATCATCATCATCATCATCATCATATTTATTATTACTATTACTATTACTATTATTATTATTATACAAATACAAGCTGGACGGCACCAAAATACGATAAGGAAAATCGAACCAGTTAGAATCGGATAATACCTTTAATTTAGAATCTAACTTCCGACACAACTGTGCTACCCTTTTACTCTTGATTCAGGCAGAAGAGTGATTATACTATTGCTAAATGTTAAATGTTTTCATCAATGAAAAGAAATACTAACCACCTACGGTTATCTAATGCAAGTTTGTGTCCGCTATTAATAGACGTATGTCCAAGATTGTGGTGTAGTGAGGTTCGGATTCATTACGGACGAAACGTACATACAATTGTAAAAGGCTAAGAAACGCATCGTAGCAATTTTTATACATTTCATATCTTTTCTATTACGGCAAAATTAGAACGTACAAATGGTAGTCATCTTGAACGTGTGAAGATCTTGGATTGTTAAATTATAATGGGTAATCGTTATACATATCAATACAAGAGAAAATTACATTAATGTCTCACACAATGAGTTCAGCTTTGCCTGAAATGTCCAGACAGCAGAACATGAAATGTTTTAAAGGTGGCATCTGAGGTTTTGTACCATTTTTTTCTCCTTCAGTCATCCAAGTCAATAATTATTCCCTAAAACGATATTTTCATTAGTGCTCCTCGTCCATACAAAACATAAAGCATAACACCTCACTTGCCATTGCAAAACTGTATTTCCTATCCGAGACACGCTGCACCGTAATATTTTTAAACATGGCAAACCACGTGACCGCTTACTTTTGAGATCATGTTACATGATTACCATGGTAATCAGCTCTGACGTCGATAACAAATTTTGGCTGAAATCCCCATCGTGTTTATTTATAGATTTGGAAATAATGGACATTAAAAGCGTTATATGTTTCATGTAAGTTTCTTATCTACTTATATGTTTGTACCGTCTAATATTTAATGTAATGTTATGAACATCAATTACTTAAAACTTAAGTATAACTTCATGAATGAATTATGCACAAATAATCCAGAACGTTAGATGTTGTTACGTGTATTAGATATAGGCAAACTGTCCGATATAACCTTTAAATATAAAATGCATGTTATGATGGTGGTAGAGAGAAAGTATATTATCTTTTTTGCAAAGACAGGCGTCACTATAAAGTCATTTAATCAATTCCATGCATAACAAGGTGTAAAGAGCGGAAGGAAAGGATAGACAAAGCAAGAAATGGCAAAGTATGAATAATAATAGAAGGTTTATTTTGTAATTATTGATGTGCAATGAAAGACACGTAAAAAGCGGTCATTATCGCCAAACACGCGCTTCGGGTTGAACGAGCCCTAAAATGAGAGAAAATGGAAGAAATAGTATAGAAAAGCAACAGCGTTGTCCTTAAAACAATAATAATTGTTATACAACTTATATGCTTTTACTAACACACGCATTGTAATAACTCTACAGCTTTGGTACTATATACGCTATAATATTTCTACTGCTTTGGTGCTACACACGTCATCACGTCATAATAACTCTACTGTTTTAGTACTACATACAGAATAATAGGTCTTCTGCTTAAGTACTATACACGCTATAATATTTCTGCTGCTTAAGTACTATACACGCTATAACAGTTATACTGCTTTGGTACTATACACGCTATAATATTTCTACTGCTTAAGTACTATACACGCTATAAAAGTTATACTGCTTAAGTACTATACACGCTATAAAAGTTATACTGCTTTGGTACTATACACGCTATAAAAGTTATACTGCTTAAGTACTATACACGCTATAAAAGTTATACTGCTTAAGTACTATACACGCTATAACAGTTATACTGCTTTGGTACTATACACGCTATAAAAGTTATACAGCTTTGGTACTATATACGCTATAACAATTATACTGCTTTGGTACTATACACGCTATAATATTTCTACTGCTTGAGTACTATACACGCTATAAAAGTTATACAGCTTTGGTACTATACACGTCATCAAGTCATAATAACTCTACTGCTTTAGTACTATACACGGCATAATAGGTCTTCCGCTTTAGTACTATACACGCTATAATAGTTTTACTACTTTATAACTACACACGCTATAATAGTTCTATTGCTTTAGTATTATACACACTATACCATTTTAACTGCTTTAGTTCTATACACACTAAAATATTTCTACTGCTTTAGTACTATACAAACTATACTAGTTTTATTGCTTTAGTTCTATAGACGATATAATTGTTCTACTGCTTTAGTACTTTACACGATATAATTGTTTTTCTATCCCTAGTACTTTACACGATATAATTGTTCTACTGCTTTAGTTCTATACACGATATAATTGTTCTACTGCTTAAGTTCTATACACGATATAATTGTTCTACTGCTTTAGTACTATGCACGATATAATTGTTCTACTGCTTTAGTTCTATACACGATATAATTGTTCTACTGCTTTAGTACTATACACGATATAATTGTTCTACTGCTTTAGTTCTATACACGATATAATTGTTCTACTGCTTTAGTTCTATACACGATAAAGTTGTTCTACTGCTTTTGTACTATACACGATATAATTGTTCTACTGCTTTAGTTCTATACACGATATAATTGTTCTACTGCTTTAGTTCTATACACGATAAAGTTGTTCTACTGGTTTAGGTCTATACACGATATAATTGTTCTACTGCTTTAGTACTATGCACGATATAATTGTTCTACTGCTTTAGTTCTATACACGATATAATTGTTCTACTGCTTTAGTTCTATACACGATAAAGTTGTTCTACTGCTTTAGTTCTATACACGATAAAGTTGTTCTACTGCTTTAGTTCTATGCACGATATAATTGTTCTACTGCTTTAGTTCTATACACGATATAATTGTTCTACTGCTTTAGTACTATGCACGATATAATTGTTCTACTGCTTTAGTTCTATACACGATATAATTGTTCTACTGCTTTAGTTCTATACACGATAAAGTTGTTCTACTGCTTTAGTTCTATGCACGATATAATTGTTCTACTGCTTTAGTTCTATACACGATATAATTGTTCTACTTCTTTAGTTCTATACACGATATAATTGTTCTACTGCTTTAGTACTATACACGATATAATTGTTCTACTGCTTTAGTTCTATACACGATATAATTGTTCTACTGCTTTAGTACTATGCACGATATAATTGTTCTACTGCTTTGGTACTATACGCGTTATAATATAATCACGCTTTTGGTACATAATTATTATGATAATAGTACAAATAGGTTAAAGCTCAACATTATATACAGCTAGTATTGTTCGTAAGAAGAACATCATGATCTGACTAAGGACAGACTATAAACATTAAATAAATAAATGCAAAGATTCAACAGGAGATAATTATGAGAAGTCGGACAAAGCTTAAAATACACAACACGTTTCATTGACAAAATACTTTATACTCCTTGGTAATGCCCTACCTGATGTCGTTGTTGCTGGTTTGGGGATTGGCGTTGTTGGCTGTGAAGTTGTTGTTGGTGATGGTTGTGGCCTTGGAGTTGTTGTAGTTGTTGGGGATATTGGAGTGGCGGTTGTTGGTTTTAAAGTTGTAGTTGGAGCTGGTTTTTGAGTTGTTGTTGGCTTTGATGTTGTTGTTGGTGGTGGTGGCTTTGGAGTTGTTGTAGGTGTTGTGGGTTTTTTAGTTGGTGGTGGTGGTGGCTTTGGAGTTGTTGTTGTTGGTGGTGGTGGCTTTGGAGTTGTTGTAGTTGTTGTGGGTTTTTGAGTTGGTGGTGGTGGCTTTGGAGTTGTTGTAGTTGTTGTGGGTATTGGAGTGGTGGTTGTTTGCTTTGGAGTTGTTGTTGTTGTTGTTGGTGGTGGTGGTATTGGTGTTGTTGTTTTTGGTGTTGTTGTGGTCGTAGTTGTTGTTGTGGTTGTTGAAGATGAGCTTGTGGTTGCCCCCGGCGGCACATATGGCATTGATGCTGCGCACTGAATGCTCATTGAGCCAGTCACTGTAATGCAAAAGTAATCTTCAATCATACATGGCTTATATCAACTAAACACAATTTTTCAAAAATGCATGCATTAAATTACACAAACGTCTACAAATATAGTAATTATGTTCTTAATGTGGTATCTGACAGTGTGTTTCACAAATACACGTAAGACTATCATACTATATACATGTATCTTACCGCTGTATCACACTATCATACTATATACATGTATCTTACCGCTGTATCACACTATCATATATATACATGTATCTTACCGCTGTATCACACTATCATTCTATATACATGTATCTTACCGCTGTATCAGGGAATTGGGGAATAATTTCTGCCTTAACATTTAATTTTAGTCTTAGTAACGGCAATATAAAGCACTTCCTTGATGGTAAGACTGTCTCCTTCGCGGAAAAATCGCGGAAAGTATTCTTTATTTTATCAACCTGTGAATAAGCACGATGGAGTATTCCGCTAAATACAGATGTCGACATCAGGAACATTGAGTCCTAGGTTTACATGCGCGCGATCACTACGATCAGTCAAGCCATTGTGGTTTAAAACATCTAACTATGCTGCCTAGACAGGTATTGCCGAGTTTCAAATTGTTATTAAGATGGTAAGCTATCCTTTTTCACAAAGATCTAGGGCATCAATTACCAGGTGGTCCAGGACCTTTTCAACATTTTTTTTTATATTAAAAACTAATGTTGGTTTAACTTTCGGATGCCACCTCAACAGTATGTAGTTGTACCAAGATAGAAATATACACGGACCTACCATGAGTGATGCCTATACATGCGCTGTAATCATTGGTGTTTTCGTCGTATTTGATGTAGCGCAGTTTGTTGAAGGAGGAGGAGACTGTGGTTTTCATGGGTGTGTCAAACATCTGACATCCCCACGTCCGATCGTTCAGCTGAAACTGGATCACACAATTCGATCCGTTCACCAATCCCCCTTGACTCCTGGCCAAACAAACATCAAAATATTTCATGTATTATATATTTGTACAAACAAGTAAGTCTTCAAATTCAACAAAAATATACTCATGCCGTTTGTCACTTGAATAAGAAATATGCGCCTAGAAAAAGCAGATGATTTGCCAAGGCATCCTGACAACAACAACAAGTTCAACAACAACGTCCGGAAAATAGTTTGTTTTTGTTTGTTTGGTAGATTATCGTTCCACCCGAAATCACGTGATGTATAATCTGGGTCGTCTAAATTGAAAATTGGCTAGAAATTATATATTTCTGTTAAAAGGGTAATAATTAACACAGTGTTGTAAGCGTGGTATTAGCAGTAATCGCTATATACTTATTGCTTGTGAGCAGATAGCTAGGTTTACAAAGGACGTGGGCCGGTGCATATCCATATATAGGTATTGCTTGATTGGTAAAATTACATTACCTTCCTGGATCTAGTCTTATCAATTGTAAGTACAATACTTGTGATTATCTTTGCACGTTTGTCGGTTTGGTCTAAATATGCGTATATGTCAGCTGTGGTCTTTACAATATTCATCCCTTCTCTAATAACACTGTGAACAAAGTGATCAGTCAAAACAACAGTAAAACACCATTTACAATGTAATCAGTAAAACTGGGGACAGTCAGATCACCTGTAGTACACCTCAACGGTTTGTGACTTCTCCATGGTGATGTTACATTCACACTGAAGGGACTGGAAGTTTGGCGCTCCTGTCGAGTCAATAAAAATCGTTCCAGTACTGGAAATCGTCTTGTGTGTAGCTTGACACATCAGTATCGCTGCAAACATGAGTATCATTATCATCTTCACCATCACTAACATTATTGTTGTCATCCCCACCACCACAACCACCACCACTATCGTCATCATCATCATCATCACCATTATCATCATCATCATCATCATCATCATCATCATCATCATCATCATCATCATCATCATCAACCTCATCATCATTGTCACCACCACGACCACAACCACCACGACTATCATCATCAGCAGCAGCAGCATCATCATAATTATTATCATCATCAGCATCATCATTATCATCATCATCATCATCATCGTCGTCGTCGTCGTCGTCGTCGTCGTCGTCACCACCACCACCACAACGAAAACCACTAACACTTTCATCGACATCCTTAACACTATCGTCATTATCCTCATCCTCACCATCACCATCATGACCATGATCATCATCATAATCAGCAACATCAACAGCAGCAACTAATCATCTTCGTATAGTATTATTCTTCTTATTCTCATCAGTATTTAGGCGTAAAATCGATTCAACAGAACAACTCACCATCGGTTTCATTGTAATAGTTCTGGCAGTAAGTAGCCGCTGCAGGTCCTGGTATGTGATAAAATACAAAACTTGTTAATAAGTATAACAAAAAGTCTTTTCTGTTGACTAAACTCTGCTTTTTTCTGAGGTTTAGAACATATCTGCTGGTAAAACAGACTAATAGCTAAGTAAAGAACTGAAATAACATTGGTGTTCATAATGGTGATGTAATACAATACACTACACATGGATAGCTGTAATATAACATAAATATATGTAATACAACATGGATAGCTGTAATATAACATGGATAGCTGTAATATAATATGGATAGCTGTAATACAACATGGATAGCTGTAATATAACATGGATATCTGTAATACAACATGGATAGCTGTAATATAACATGGACAGCTGTAATACAACATGAATAGCTGTAATATAACATGGATATCTGTAATACAACATGGATAGCTGTAATACAACATGGATAGCTGTAATATAACATGGATAGCTGTAATACAACATGAATAGCTGTAATACAACATGGATAGCTGTAATACAACATAGATAGCTGTAATACATCATAGATAGCTGTAATACAACATGATAGCTGTAATACAACATAGATAGCTGTAATATAACATGGATATCTGTAATACAACATGAATAGCTGTAATATAACATGGATATCTGTAATACAACATGGATAGCTGTAATACAACATGGATAGCTGTAATATAACATGGATAGCTGTAATACAACATGAATAGCTGTAATACAACATGAATAGCTGTAATATAACATGGATATCTGTAATACAACATGATAGCTGTGATACAACACGTATAGCTGTAATACAACATGGATGGCTGTAATACAACATGGATGGCTGTAATACAACATGGATAGCTGTAATACTACATGGATATCTGTAATACAACATGATAGCTGTGATACAACACGTATAGCTGTAATACAACATGGATGGCTGTAATACAACATGGATGGCTGTAATACAACATGGATGGCTGTAATACAACATGGATAGTTGTACATGGACTGCTGTAATCCTACATGGATATCTCTAATACAACATGATAGCTGTGATACAATACGGAGAGCTGTAATACAACATGGATGGCTGTAACTCAACACGGATAGCTGTAATCCAACATGGATGGCTGTAATACAACATGGGTGGCTGTAAGACAACATAGATAGCTGTAATACAACCTGGATAACTGTGAGACAACATGGATGGCTGTAATACAACACGGATGGCTGTAATACAACATGAATAGATGTACATGGATAGATGTAATACAACATAGATAGCTGTAATCCAACATGGATAGCAACATGGATAGCTGTAATCCTACATGGATAGCTGTAATACAACATGGATGGCGGTAACACAACACGGATAGCTGTAATAAAACATTGATAGCTGTTATCCAACATGGATAGCTGTGATACAACATGGATAGCTGTGATAAAAATGGAAAGCTGTGATACAACATCGATAGCTGTAATACAACATGGATGGCTGACATACAACATGGATAGCTGTAATATAACATGGATAGCTGTGATACAACGTGATAGCTGTAATACAACATGGATAGCTGTAATACGAGTACAACATGATAGCTGTAATACAACATGGATAGCTGTAATCCAACACGATAGCTGTAATACGACATGATAGCTGTAATACAACATGATAGCTGTAATCCGACATGGATAGCTATAATACAACATGATAGCTGTAATCCAACATGGATAGCTGTAATCCAACATGGATAGCTTTAATACAACATGATAGCTGTAATACAACATGGATAGCTGTAATCTAACATGGATAGCTGTAATACAACATTATAGCTGTAATACAGCATGGATAGCTGTAATCCAACACGGATAGCTGTAATCCAACATGGATAGCTGTAATACAACATGGATGGCTGTAATACAACATGGAAAGCTGTAATACAACATGGATGGCTATAATACAACATGGATAGCTGTGATACAACATGGATGGCTGTAATGCAACATGGATGGCTGTAAGACAACATAGATGGCAGTGATACAACATGATAGTTGTAATACAACATAGATATATGTAATATAACATGGATAGCTGTAATCCAACATGGATAGCTGTAATTCAACATGGATAGCTGTAATACAACATGGATGGGTGTAATACAACATGGATAGCTGTAGTACAACATGATAGCTGTAATATAACATGGATAGCTGTATTCCAACATGGATAGCTGTAATACAACATGGATAGCTGTAATACAACATGGATGGTTGTAATACAACATGGATAGCTGTAATACAACATGAATAGCTGTAATACAACATGATAGCTAAATACAACATGGATAGCTCTAATACAACATGTATGGCTGTAATATAACATGGATAGCTGTAATACAACATGGATAGATGTAATCCAACATGGATAGCTGTAATACAACATGATAGCTGTAATACAACATGGATAGCTGTAATACTACATGGATAGCTGTAATCCAACATGGATAGCTATAATCCAACATGATAGCTGTAATACAACATGGATAGCTGTAATCCAACATGGATAGCTGTAATATAACATGATAGCTGTAATACAACATGGATAGCTGCAATACAACATAGATAGCTGCAATACAACATGGATGGCTTTAATACAACATTAATGACTGTAATACAACATGGATAGCTTTAATCAACATGAATGGCTATAATACAACACGGATAGCTGTAATACAACATGGAAATACAACATGGATAGCTGTGATACAACATGGATGGCTGTAATGCAACATGGATGGCTGTAAGACAACATAGATAGCTGTAATCCAACATGGATAGCTGTAATACAACATGGATGGGTGTTATACAACATGGAAAGCTGTAATACAACATAGATAGCTGTAATACAACATGATAGCTGTAATCCAACATGGATAGCGGTAATCCAATATGGATAGCTGTAATACAACATGGATAGCTGTAATACAACATGGATGGGTGTAATACAACATGGATGGGTGTAATACAACATGGATAGCTGTAATACAACATGGATAGCTGTAATACAGCATGATAGCTATAATACAACATGGATAGCTGTAATACAACATGAATGGGTGTAATATAACAAGGATAGCTGTAATACAACATGATAGCTGTAATACAACATGGATAGCTTTAACACAGCATGTATATCTGTAATACAACATGGATAGCTGTAACACAGCATGATAGCTGTAATACAACATGGATAGCTGTAATAAAATATGGATAGCTGTAATATAACATGGATAGCTGTAATACAACATGGATAGCTGTAATACAACATGATAGCTGTAATACATCATAGATATATGTAATATAACATGGATAGCTGTAATCCAACATGGATAGCTGTAATCCAACATTAATAACTGTACTCCAACTTGGATAGCTATAATGCAATATGATAGCTGTAATACAACATGGATAGCTGTAATCCAACACGATAGCTGTAATACGACATGATAGCTGTAATACAACATGATAGCTGTAATCCGACATGGATAGCTATAATACAACATGATAGCTGTAATCCAACATGGATAGCTGTAATCCAACATGGATAGCTTTAATACAACATGATAGCTGTAATACAACATGGATAGCTGTAATCTAACATGGATAGCTGTAATACAACATTATAGCTGTAATACAGCATGGATAGCTGTAATCCAACACGGATAGCTGTAATCCAACATGGATAGCTGTAATACAACATGGATGGCTGTAATACAACATGGAAAGCTGTAATACAACATGGATGGCTATAATACAACATGGATAGCTGTGATACAACATGGATGGCTGTAATGCAACATGGATGGCTGTAAGACAACATAGATGGCAGTGATACAACATGATAGTTGTAATACAACATAGATATATGTAATATAACATGGATAGCTGTAATCCAACATGGATAGCTGTAATTCAACATGGATAGCTGTAATACAACATGGATGGGTGTAATACAACATGGATAGCTGTAGTACAACATGATAGCTGTAATATAACATGGATAGCTGTATTCCAACATGGATAGCTGTAATACAACATGGATAGCTGTAATACAACATGGATGGTTGTAATACAACATGGATAGCTGTAATACAACATGAATAGCTGTAATACAACATGATAGCTAAATACAACATGGATAGCTCTAATACAACATGGATGGCTGTAATATAACATGGATAGCTGTAATACAACATGGATAGATGTAATCCAACATGGATAGCTGTAATACAACATGATAGCTGTAATACAACATGGATAGCTGTAATACTACATGGATAGCTGTAATCCAACATGGATAGCTATAATCCAACATGATAGCTGTAATACAACATGGATAGCTGTAATCCAACATGGATAGCTGTAATATAACATGATAGCTGTAATACAACATGGATAGCTGCAATACAACATAGATAGCTGCAATACAACATGGATGGCTTTAATACAACATTAATGACTGTAATACAACATGGATAGCTTTAATCAACATGAATGGCTATAATACAACACGGATAGCTGTAATACAACATGGAAATACAACATGGATAGCTGTGATACAACATGGATGGCTGTAATGCAACATGGATGGCTGTAAGACAACATAGATAGCTGTAATCCAACATGGATAGCTGTAATACAACATGGATGGGTGTTATACAACATGGAAAGCTGTAATACAACATAGATAGCTGTAATACAACATGATAGCTGTAATCCAACATGGATAGCGGTAATCCAATATGGATAGCTGTAATACAACATGGATAGCTGTAATACAACATGGATGGGTGTAATACAACATGGATGGGTGTAATACAACATGGATAGCTGTAATACAACATGGATAGCTGTAATACAGCATGATAGCTATAATACAACATGGATAGCTGTAATACAACATGAATGGGTGTAATATAACAAGGATAGCTGTAATACAACATGATAGCTGTAATACAACATGGATAGCTTTAACACAGCATGTATATCTGTAATACAACATGGATAGCTGTAACACAGCATGATAGCTGTAATACAACATGGATAGCTGTAATAAAATATGGATAGCTGTAATATAACATGGATAGCTGTAATACAACATGGATAGCTGTAATACAACATGATAGCTGTAATACATCATAGATATATGTAATATAACATGGATAGCTGTAATCCAACATGGATAGCTGTAATCCAACATTAATAACTGTACTCCAACTTGGATAGCTATAATGCAATATGATAGCTGTAATACAACATGGATAGCTGTAATCCTACATGGATAGCTGTAATACAACATGATAGCTGTAATACAACATGGATAGCTGTAATCCAACATGGATAGCTATAATCCAACATGGATGGCTATAATACAAGATGATAGCTGTAATCCAACATGGATAGCTGTAATCCAACATGGATAGCTGTAATACAACATGGATGGCTGTAATACAGCATGGATGGCTATAATACAACATGATAGCTGTAATACAACATGGATGGCTGTAATACAACATGATAGCTGTAATACAACATGGCTGGATGTAATACAACATGAATGGCTGTAATACAACATGGATGGCTGTAATACAACATGGATAGCTTTAATACAACATGGATGGCTTTAATACAACATGGATGGCTGTAATACAACATGGATAGCTTTAATACAACATGGATGGCTATAATACAACATGGATAGCTTTAATACAACATGGATGGCTATAATACAACATGGAAAGCTGTAATACAACATGGAAATACAACATGGATAGCTGTTATACAACCTCTAGAAATAAAGCGGATCCGCTTTATCCTTAAAGGTGGGCTCCGACAGTTTAGTTGAAAAATAGCTATCTCTGCAGCGTGGCTCAGATAGGAAATACCTGTTTGCAATGACGACTGGGGATTCATGGTTCACTGTTCACACTCATCTGGGAAATCAATGAAGAACAATGTTTGTGACGTTTTCAGGTAACAATGACTTATTTGGTTATTTGAGGAAAAATGTTTCGTTCAAACTGTCGGATACCACCTTTAACAACCTGGTACTTATTCAAACTGCGCATGCAGTAATAGAAGTCACGTAAATACGACCGTCTTCAACAAGATGTTGATTGGGTTTTATGTAAATACACATGTGTATATCTTTTTTTGTTATGTAAATACACATGTGTTTATCGTATGGTTACTGCGTCATGTAGCTACCCAAAACTATGAGCAAGTTGCTTTCAAGTGAGATCGAGATCGAATGTACCTTACCACAGTCTACATATTCATGGAGCCGTAACATAGAGGTCCCCAGTAAAGTAGGTAATAGGCAGGTATATAACCAGGTACCCACGGTATATGTTTCGCTGGCTGGCCAAGCATAACCACATACACACCGTCTTGCAATGTTTTCTTCTGTATGTATGTACCACGAGACCATATATATCGCTTCAACTAATGTGAAGCATGTCTAAATAAGAAAAAATAGACAACGCATTTCGGAAATCCTGGATTTATTTGAACTGTTTCGTATGCAGAGCGGAACATGTTTTATTTAGACTGTACAAACATGAATCGTCTTTTTGCAAACTTTATCATAAATAATTTATCACTTGGTATAAAAACATATATAAACATTTTCTGGAGAGTAACAAGATAATTTAAGTTGACAGCAGAGTTCGTGTAATCCAGTCTATTGATTTAACACATTTAACTAATTATTTCTAACCTTTAAGCCTTTTTTTCTAAATTGTCCAATATTTAGAATTATTTTCTAGTTTGCTAAAGCAGGTACAGGGGCAAAATGACCTGCTTAGTGCCTGCTGTAACATCAGGGTTCGTACAATATAACCTATCCAAGCTCTGGGGTGATTAGAAAGTTAGCCCCAAGGTCCCGGATTCGATCCCAGATAGATCCATATCAGCTTTACTAATGATACTAGTATAGCAGCACGGATTAATGCTCATGCTGGAACGATTATTTTAGGACTGTTCGGCACAAGGTTAAGTTAATTCTAATATGTGTGGTATACCGGTGAGTGTTACATGCTATTGCAGTTATGGCAACAACGTAACTTTATGGTTTTTTAAGTGCCCCATAAAACAACAACAATACTAAATAATCTAAAAACAAGTGAACATGCACATATATTTTGAAAATCAATGCAGAAGGCAGCACACGCGTCATAAGTCTACATACGATCACAAATATATCTCAAACCAATAAAACATACATTATATGTGGTACAATATAGTTTAATTACAAAGTACATGTACATTTACATGTATTTGTAACAGAATCCGCAGTTAAAGGATATGTTATAGTTAGTATTTAACTCGTATGGGTCTGCCGTGTTCGTTCTTTCTACGTTGATTGATTTTGTTAAAACCATTATACCAATGGCATGCAGGTTGTTGCGTGACAGGTCGATATTTTTAAGTTGTATTTTAATTACAATTAGGTTATGTTGTAACATTTAAGGCACATCCTTTGAAAGGTGTTATACAGACGAAATCTCAGTACCACATACTGGTGAGTTGTAACGTACAAGTTCAAGTTGTATAAGTTCTTGTTGTAAAAGTTTATGTTCATTTCTATGTTTTTGTTCCATGCTTTACATGTGAAGTTCACGTGTTATTATATTGTTATTATATTATATCGTAAGGAAACGAATTGTATTTGTTCTGTGTCTAATTATTTTGTTAGAATGCGTTAACATGTCCAACTAGGTTTTGCTAAATGCTTATTTTTAATGTTTAGTAAAATGCCGCTAGCATTCTTGCTATTTACTATTTTGTAATGACATTGTTTTACTAATATATTGTATGTTATTTACTAACCCCTAATTGACATTTATATTATACTAAAATAAACTTTGTTTATTTTCAGATTAAAATATCTCTGTATATACGATACTGAACATTGTGTTCTTGGGCTTGTCCACACACAAATATAACAAACACAGAAGTGTAACAGTTGTACCGTATATACAACCATTGGCATGCGGGTTGTTGTACCGTATATACAACCAATGGCACGCAAGTTGTTGTACCGTATATACAACCACTGGCACGCAAGTTGATGCACCGTATATACAACCAATGGCATGCACTTTGTTGTACCGTATATACAACCATTGACATGCGGGTTGTTGTACCGTATATACAACCACTGGCACGCAGGTTGTTGTACCGTATATACAACCAATGGCACGCAAGTTGTTGTACCGTATATACAACCATTGGCATGCACTTTGTTGTACCGTATATACAACCATTGGCATGCGGGTTGTTGTACCGTATATACAACCAATGGCATGCACTTTGTTGTACCGTATATACAACCATTGGCATGCGGGTTGTTGTACCGTATATACAACCAATGGCACGCAAGTTGATGCACCGTATATACAACCAATGGCATGCACTTTGTTGTACCGTATATACAACCATTGGCATGCGGGTTGTTGTACCGTATATACAACCACTGGCACGCAGGTTGTTGTACCGTATATACAACCACTGGCACGCAGGTTGATGCACCGTATATACAACCAATGGCACGCAAGTTGTTGTACCGTATATACAACCACTGGCACGCAAGTTGATGCACCGTATATACAACCAATGGCATGCACTTTGTTGTACCGTATATACAACCATTGGCATGCGGGTTGTTGTACCGTATATACAACCAATGGCACGCAAGTTGTTGTACCGTATATACAACCATTGGCATGCGGGTTGTTGTACCGTATATACAACCAATGGCACGCAAGTTGTTGTACCGTATATACAACCACTGCCATGCAGGTTGTTGTACCGTATATACAACCAATGGCACGCAAGTTGTTGTACCGTATATACAACCATTGGCATGCAGGTTGTTGTACCGTATATACAACCAATGGCACGCAAGTTGTTGTACCGTATATACAACCATTGGCATGCGGGTTGTTGTGCCGTATATACAACCAATGGCACGCAAGTTGTTGTACCGTATATACAACCACTGGCACGCAAGTTGATGCACCGTATATACAACCAATGGCATGCACTTTGTTGTACCGTATATACAACCATTGGCATGCGGGTTGTTGTACCGTATATACAACCAATGGCATGCACTTTGTTATACCGTATATACAACCATTGGCATGCGGGTTGTTGTACCGTATATACAACCAATGGCATGCACTTTGTTGTACCGTATATACAACCATTGGCATGCGGGTTGTTGTACCGTATATACAACCAATGGCATGCACTTTGTTGTACCGTATATACAACCATTGGCATGCAGGTTGTTGTACCGTATATACAACCAATGGCATGCACTTTGTTGTACCGTATATACAACCATTGGCATGCAGGTTGTTGTACCGTATATACAACAGTCTTTAGTGATCTTTGGTATAAATCAGTTATAAAAAAGACTAGTTCGTGTAACAAACGAGGGAGCTGTAAATATATGAAAATGGTGCAACACAAGCATGCAACAAAACAAAAAATATTTTTAAAAATATTTTATTGTGTAGGTTTCGGTCGTGGGTGCCTGCCCAGTGCTCTACTGACAGCGTCAATCTGTCAGGATACGTGCTTGTTTTATGCGGTTTAATTATACAGTTTATCGTTATAAATCTTGCGCTGTGGTGAAAGCACATCTAATGCAAATCAGAACTACTGTTTTATAGCAGATGTTGTTAAGCGACGAATAAAAGTTGTATTTTCTGTCTTTAAACTCTGCAAAATTGTGCATGGGTTCTACTCAGGCTTTTTCCTGTGGATTCCTTGCATAGGTTTGAAATCATCAATACGACCAATAGGCAAATCAGTGCCAAGTCATTATCAACACAAGTTTAGTAACTTAGAATAATTTTTTTAACAGAAAGTTTATCTGAATATACTGGTTCTACCCAGAAAGTGGGCATTTTGGGTAATTAATTTGAAAAAGCATCAACCCTATAACCAAACTATAAAACAAACAGGTTTTAACTTACCAGTATAAGGTAAATTCAGACGTACATATGCGTAGGTTTTGTATCATTTGGTATAACTGTATTTAGATCACAAATGATGTCATTGTATGGCTAGAAGATGTCACAGTTTCAGATGATTGTATCTTTACATCCTGTTTCGTTACACGCACTGACGATATCACTGCCTCTGGGCGATATTAGTCGCACAAGAATGGGCGGGGATTATATAGAGGGCGGGGATTATATAGAGGGCGGGGATTATATAGAGGGCGGGGATTATATAGAGGTTACTTACAAAATAACAGTGTATTAAGTGGAGCACGGCATTTTAAAAGAAAATATAACAAGGTAAATAGTAAGACTCTCATAAGTAAATGGGTGCTGGTTAATCCGGCCACAAATAAATCCATCTACAGTAATGATTTGATACATAATATTTCGTACGGTGTCTGCCATTTAGAATCGGTTATAATCATATAATCTGTGACTTGCTTAGAGCGGTTCCGAATTTGTCAGAATCAATAATTGGAGAATAAAGATCACGAACGAAATATTAAATTAGTACAACGGTGTGTAGAATAATTTACCTGGGTAATTGGGGTTTCAAGTCATTTGATTTTTAATTCTTAGAAGCTGGTGTAGAAAAGGAATGATTAATGACCTCAGACAGACCTCGGCCCTGGCGGCTTTGACAAGAGGATCCCAGTGGTGTGAGCTGTTTATGCAGCTGTGTTTGTTCATGATGTCATTTGGTGTTATTTCTCAGACATTTCTGAAGTTCAATTGTCATTGAAGCGTTCGTTCCACTGTCCCGTACATGCACCCCAACCCCACCCGGTGAATCCGTGACTGCATTAGGATTAACGTCGGAACCAAGGGGGATAATTCGCTATCGTTTTGGCCTAAATCTTCCTGCTTTGTGTTCTTTGTACTATTTTTCAGATAGTATAGCTTTAAATATGTTTCAACTCTATAAGTTATGTGCACATAGCGACTTAAAAATGCTGGCTCAGCTCATATGTTTTGTAAACTAACAAAATAAACATAAATGAGATTTTAAGGTTACATTTCATGAAACATATAAATATTTATTGGCGTGTATTCTCTTAACCTTTTACTATCCCTAAGGATAACATTTGAAAGTAACCACACGGTGATGGATATTATTATATAATGTCAGTTTCTGATGACAAACTCTTGTAGTTTAAGTTATTAAATGTATACACTGTTCTGATATCAAACTAAAAACACACATCCGTCTGTCCATTGTTGGACAAATCACCGGATTAACCTCGAACAGTTGATAAATAACTGATCCCGTGGTCATCATATGTTCACTATACTATCATGTTAAATAAAAAATTATAACAATAGGCAATAAACGTTTGAATGGTAAATTGGCTTTTTAAGTTAAACACACACATTAAACAGATAAAATTGCATTTAATTGTATGTACACTAACATTAACACGCGAAATAACCTTACTTTGATTATGTAAAAGTAAACCGCAATGACGAAATAATTCTTAGCCCTTCAATAACAGAATAGAACTCACTTCTTTTACGTCAAATTATTTTCAAATTTCACTTTTCTTGTCATTTGTAATTCTTATTTTGAACGTTTCAAAAAGTAACTCCAAATCAGTCTATTGCGTCATCGTCCTTTATATACGTTTCTTGAAATTTTAAGTTACTTTTACTGTTGAATCTATACCTCGAGTATTATCTTTGTTACTTACCTACGTGTAATATCCCTAACAGGATAGCCAGATGGATATAATCGAACCTGACCTCCGACCGCCGGGAATCCATTGTCATCTTTAACACCTGTATCCGTGCAGCTGTACGTCCGGGATCACTCGCATGAACATTACTCACTCATTTCTCTGTAGTTAATCATCCCAACAAACCAAGTGATGGAGTTAAACAAGACATAAGTTTTACGTCGAAAGACCATGAGCCGTCACGTTCTAGACACAAATGAACGTCGAAAGAACAACAACAACATAAACACACGGCTTTTTAGAAGGTCACACTAATGTAATTTAAATTGGACGGTCTATTTCAGGCTCTCGTTCCGCTTCGTTAGTCGACAACCACTGACAGTCGAAGGTGTACTTGGATAAGTCATGATACGATGATACGTATGGCCTTTTTTAAACCAAGTTAACGATGGCTTCAAAGTCGATGTCGCCGAATGAACTGAAGCTATTTATCAATTTGTAAATGTCACCCTAACTGGCTTTTTCCGCAATATTTGCGTAAATGGTATCAAACATTAAAAGGCAAAAACAACAACGATGAAATATTTATTTCTCAGTATTAATGAGGCACGCTTGTTTATAACTTCTAATATTTTAGCATCAATATTATCCTCTGTACGTGTTTAGGTGTTGTTTATGCACAGCAATGTCCGCACAGCAACGTCCGCACATAAAGGTCCGCACACCAACGTCCGCACACCTACGTCCGCACACCAACGTCCGCACACCAACGTCCGCACACCAACGTCCACACACCTACGTCTGCACACTAACGTCCGCACACCTACGTCCACACACCTACGTCCGCACACCTACGTCTGCACACCAACGTCCGCACACCTACGTCCGCACACCAACGTCCGCACACCAACGTCCGCACACTAACGTCCGCACACCTACGTCTGCACACCAACGTCCGCACACCTACGTCCGCACACCAACGTCCGTACACCAACATCCGCACACTAACGTCCGCACACCTACATCCGCACACCTACGTCCGCACACCAACGTCCGCACACCTACGTCCGCACACCAACGTCCGAACTCTAACGTCCGCACACCTACGTCCGCACACCTACGTCCGCACACCAACGTCCGCACACCAACCTACCACACACTATTGTCCACACACTATCGTCCGCACACTAACGTCCGTATAACAACGTCCGCACACTAACGGCCGCACTCAATCATCCGCACACTAACGTCCGCACACTACCGGCCGCGCACTTACGGCCGCACTCTAACGTCAGCACACTAACGGCTGCACACTTACGTCCGCACACGAATGTCCGTATAACAACGGCCGCACACTAACGGCCGCACTCAATCATCCGCATACTAACGTCCGCACACTAACGGCCGCTCTCAATCATCCGCACACTAACGTCCGCACACTACCGGCCGCACACAAACGGTCGCACTCTAACGTCCGCACACTAATGGCTGCACACTTACGTCCGCACACGAATGTCCGTATAACAACGGCCGCGCACTTACGGTCGCACACTATTTGCCGCACACAAACGGTCGCACTCTAACAGCCGCACACTAACGGCCGCACCTTAACGTCCGCACACTAACGTCCGCACCCTAACGGCCGCACTTTAATGGCCGCACCCTAACGGCCGCACACTAACGTCCGCACACTAACGGCCGCACAACAACGTCCGCACACTAACGTCCGCACCCTAACGGCCGCACTTTAATGGCCGCACCCTAACGACCGCACACTAACAGTCCGCACACTAACGGCCGCACACTAACGGCCGCACCTTAACGTCCGCACACTAACGTCCGCACACTAACGACCGCACACTAACGGCCGCACACTAACGGCCGCACACTAACGGCCGCACACTAACGGCCGCACACTAACGACCGCACACTAACGACCGCACACTAACGGCCGCACACTAACGGTCGCACTTTAATGGCCGCACTCTAACGGCCGCACACTAACGTCGGCACACTAACGGCCGCACACTAACGACCGCACACTAACGGCCGCACACTAACGGCCGCACACTAACGGCCGCACACTAACGGCCGCACACTAACGGACCGCACACTAACGGCCGCACACTAACGACCGCACACTAACGACCGCACACTAACGGCCGCACACTAACGGCCGCACACTAACGGCCGCACACTAACGACCGCACACTAACGACCGCACACTAACGGCCGCACACTAACGGCCGCACACTAACGGCCGCACACTAACGGCCGCACACTAACGACCGCACACTAAACGACCGCACACTAACGGCCGCACACTAACGACCGCAACACTAACGACCGCACACTAACGGCCGCACACTAACGGCCGCACACTAACGGCCGCACACTAACGACCGCACACTAACGGCCGCACACTAACGGCCGCACACTAACGGCCGCACACTAACGGCCGCACACTAACGGCCGCACACTAACGGCCGCACACTAACGGCCGCACACTAACGGCCGCACACTAACGACCGCACACTAACGGCCGCACACTAACGGCCGCACACTAACGACCGCACACTAACGGCCGCACACTAACGGCCGCACACTAACGGCCGCACACTAACGACCGCACACTAACGACCGCACACTAACGGCCGCACACTAACGACCGCACACTAACGACCGCACACTAACGACCGCACACTAACGACCGCACACTAACGACCGCACACTAACGGCCGCACACTAACGGCCGCACACTAACGGCCGCACACTAACGACCGCACACTAACGGCCGCACACTAACGGCCGCACACTAACGGCCGCACACTAACGGCCGCACACTAACGGCCGCACACTAACGACCGCACACTAACGGCCGCACACTAACGGCCGCACACTAACGACCGCACACTAACGGCCGCACAACAACGTCCGCACACCAACGGCCGCACACTAACGGCCGCACACTAACGTCTGTACACCAACGTCCGCACACCAACGGCCGCACACTACCGTCTGTACACCAACGGCCGCACACCAATGTCCGCACACCAACGTCCGCACCCTAACGTCCGCACACCTACGTCCGCACACCTACGTCCGCACACCAACGTCCGCACACCAACCACCACACACTATTGTCCACACACTATCGTCCGCACACTAACGTCCGTATAACAACGTCCGCACACTAACGGCCAGCACTCAATCATCCGCACACTAACGTCCGCACACTACCGGCCGCGCACTTACGGCCGCACTCTAACGTCAGCACACTAACGGCTGCACACTTACGTCCGCACACGAATGTCCGTATAACAACGGCCGCACACTAACGGCCGCACTCAATCATCCGCATACTAACGTCCGCACACTAACGGCCGCTCTCAATCATCCGCACTCTAACGTCCGCACACTAATGGCTGCACACTTACGTCCGCACACGAATGTCCGTATAACAACGGCCGCGCACTTACGGTCGCACACTATTTGCCGCACACAAACGGTCGCACTCTAACGGCCGCACACTAACGGCCGCACCTTAACGTCCGCACACTAACGTCCGCACACCAACGGCCACACACTACCGTCTGTACACCAACGGCCGCACACCAATGTCCGCACACCAACGTCCGCACCCTAACGGCCGCACAACAACGTCCGCACACCAACGTCCGCACACTAACGGCCGCACACTAACGTCTGTACACCAACGTCCGCACACCAACGGCCACACACTACCGTCTGTACACCAACGTCCGCACACCAACGTCCGCACACCAACGTCCGCACACTAACGGCCGCACACCAACGTCCGCTCACTAACGGTCGCACACTAACGGCCGCACACCAACGGCCGCACACTAACGACCGCACACCAACGGCCGCACACTACCGTCCACACACACACGGCCACACACTCACGCCTGCACATTACCGTCCGCACACTTATTATCTGTCGGTCTTGGTCACGTGTGAAAAACGGATTCAAACCACCTCCGCACATTCAAGACAATCCCCTTAGAAGCGGTCCTATTGTTTTAAATTTATAAAGTGTACATGCATGCATTTAGGAAATGATATTGTTCACACAAAGAAATGTTTTTATTAAAACAATAGACAGTGATTGATTAGTTGAATGTTAAGTTCCTGTGGGCTGTCATGCAAACCACTGCGATGGAGTTGAGAAGCTCAAGTTATACAAACACTGTCAATGCACACAAAATCGCCCTGGCACACCTCGGCAATTCACGAATTCAATATATAATTATGTCAGTACATAAGGCGTCTTCAAAACAACAAAGATCTCATTTGAACATGAAGTAACAGTTGTATATTTAATAAAATGTGAAATGTAAATTAATAACTGAAAGTTTATATGACAAAATAAGCCTATCAACTACAATTATCGCTTTTTAAGGAACCGTTTTCTTCTCCCGGCGAACAAAAAAGTCGCGTTTCGTTAAATACCATCCGAGGGATAATCGTACCAGGGACGGAATTACCCGAAGAGTTATGCTTGAGCTCCGGTTATTTCCAAATGTTGTGAAAATTCTCCATTCGTTTTTAATTTATAGATATTTTTGTCTTGTAAAATGGGTATTAAAGGTGTCTCTTTTTTAGAAATAAGAAAACTCGAAATACCATGGTATATCCAATTTAGGAGAAGTGTTTTGCTATTCAGTATAATTTGGAAACAAGGTATTGCATTAGACAAACCAACTAAACATGCTACTTGCATTGTTCGTCTCAAACTATTTCAAATATGTAATGAACTGTTTGCAAAGACAACACGTTTAAGACTGATTTTTCCAAAAAAAAATTCCTGCTTACTGCACTTACTGCAAAAAGCACGGAGCTCTTCATAGCCACACGATTTATTTCAGAGTTGCCCAAAATGTTCTATAAAGTATCTTGGGGTGATTCTGCAAAATACAGAAATAATTTCACCACATGGTGTGTTTTTTCGACCTTGAATGTACCAGGTAACGAAGTTGTAATAAAATTTAGCGAAATCATACAATTAAAATTCATTTACAAAAATAAAATTAAAAACTATTCATGTTTCCTTCTTAATCTGGGAGAGTGAATCACAAATACTTGTCAAAGTGAAAAAGTAAGAGAAAAAATGTTGACCATTCGTGCCCATGATGGGATTCGAACCCACAACCTCCAGTTTTGAAGCATTAAACAATAATGTGGATACTCTTCAATCGGAGCTGCAGCAGTATGGAGTAGCAGTGTTAAAAAGGATACAAGCCAACGTCTCCGGTTACAAAAGAGTTGATATCAATCGTAAAACTTCGGGTATTTCCGTATGGTTCGTAAAATACACCTCGTACATAGCTCTAGAATACACCAAAGTGCGTCGCCTGAGTTATGAAACAGTGTCCGTTCGCGAGAAAGTAACAAATTATATATATATCATTTAGTTGAGTATATCTTGCAATAACAACGATTTTTTTTATCAATACAATCTATATGATTTACGGAAAATTGAAAAGTCAACATTAAATACCCAGTATTAAAACTAAGACACACAAAGTAGATCCAAGATGGCGCCTTATTATGTCAGAGGTCTCTTGCATAGCATAAAGGCCGAGGTGATCAGATTGGAGTTGATATCTGTAATATAAGTATGGTTATTCTTCATCGTTTCTTTATCGTCCTACCGACAATCTTTAAGCTTTGTGGACACGGGGTCTACTTGAAACAGATGTAAAGCTGCCTTCACTGGATATAGCATACCGTGAACACATTATAGGTCGTTATGGATATAATAAAAGCATACAATTGGTGCACTATTCCCCCATGTCGGTTTTCGTCTTTTGTCTGTAAACAAATATTTAAAATAAAATAAATGAATGAATAAAAAGACTGCATTGCAAAACGTTTGATTAGATAATTTTGTATTGTAACAAGCGGCATCTATAAAAGGTGTTTTACAATGTAGTGAATTACAATCCAAGACTTTGGTGAAAACTAAAAATCGTAATACTTTACGGTCGAATGACTTTGTAATATATCAAGTATGAACGGTATGACTGTGTAATGTATAAAGTATGAACGGTATGGCTGTGTAATATATAAAGTATGAACGGTATGACTGTGTAATATGTAAAGTATGGCTGTGTAATGTGTAAAGTATGAACGGTATGGCTGTGTAATGTGTAAAGTATGAACGGTGTGGCTGTGTTATGTGTAAAGTATGAACGGTATGGGTGTGTAATGTGTAAAGTATGAACGGTATGGCTGTGTAATGTGTAAAGTATGAACGGTATGGCTGTGTAATGTGTAAAGTATGAACGGTATGGGTGTGTTATGTGTAAAGTATGAACGGTATGGGTGTGTTATGTGTAAAGTATGAACGGTATGGCTGTGTTATGTGTAAAGTATGTACGGTATGGGTGTGTTATGTGTAAAGTATGAACGGTATGGCTGTGTTATGTGGAACGTATGAACGGTATGGCTGTGTAATGTATAAAGTATGTACGGTATGGGTGTGTTATGTGTAAAGTATGAACGGTATGGCTGTGTTATGTGTAAAGTATGTACGGTATGGGTGTGTTATGTGTAAAGTATGAACGGTATGGCTGTGTTATGTGTAAAGTATGTACGGTATGGGTGTGTTATGTGTAAAGTATGAACGGTATGACTGTGTTATGTGTAAAGTATGAACGGTATGGGTGTGTTATGTGTAAAGTATGTACGGTATGGGTGTGTTATGTGTGAAGTATGAACGGTATGGCTGTGTTATGTGTAAAGTATGAACGGTATAGGTGTGTTATGTGTAAAGTATGAACGGTATGGCTGTGTTATGTGTAAAGTATGAACAGTATGGCTGTGTTATGTGTAAAGTATGAACGGTATGGGTGTGTTATGTGTAAAGTATGAACAGTATGGCTGTGTTATGTGTAAAGTATGAACGGTATGGCTGTGTTATGTGTAAAGTATGAACGGTATGGGTGTGTAATGTGTAAAGTATGAACGGTATGGCTGTGTCATGTGTAAAGTATGAACGGTATGGCTGTGTTATGTGTAAAGTATGAACGGTATGGGTGTGTTATGTGTAAAGTATGAACGGTATGGCTGTGTTATGTGTAAAGTATGTACGGTATGGGTGTGTTATGTGTAAAGTATGAAAGGTATGGCTGTGTTATGTGTAAAGTATGAACGGTATGAGTATGTTATGTGTAAAGTATGAACGGTATGGCTGTGAAATGTGTAAAGTATGAACGGTATGGCTGTGTTATGTGTAAAGTATGAACGGTATGGGTGTGTTATGTGTAAAGTATGAACGGTATGGCTGTGTTATGTGTAAAGTATGTACGGTATGGGTGTGTTATGTGTAAAGTATGAACGGTATGGCTGTTATGTGGAACGTATGAACGGTATGGCTGTGTAATGTGTAAAGTATGTACGGTATGGGTGTGTTATGTGTAAAATATGTACGGTATGGGTGTGTTATGTGTGAAGTATGAACGGTATGGCTGTGTTATGTGTAAAGTATGTACGGTATGGGTGTGTTATGTGTGAAGTATGAACGGTATGGCTGTGTTATGTGTAAAATATGTACGGTATGGCTGTGTTATGTGGAACGTATGAACGGTATGGCTGTGTTATGTGTGAAGTATGAACGGTATGGCTGTGTTATGTGTAAAATATGAACGGTATGGCTGTGTAATGTATAAAGTATGTACGGTATGGGTGTGTAATGTGTAAAGTATGTACGGTATGGCTGTGTTATGTGTAAAATATGTACGGTATGGGTGTGTTATGTGTGAAGTATGAACGGTATGGCTGTGTTATGTATAAAGTATGTACGGTATGGGTGTGTTATGTGTAAAGTATGAACGGTATGGCTGTGTTATGTGGAACGTATGAACGGTATGGGTGTGTTATGTGTAAAGTATGAACGGTATGGGTGTGTTATGTGTAAAGTATGAACGGTATGGCTGTGTAATGTGTAAAGTATGAACGGTATGGCTGTGTTATGTGTAAAGTATGAACAGTATGGCTGTGTTATGTGTAAAGTATGAACGGTATGGCTGTGTTATGTGTAAAGTATGAACGGTATGGCTGTGTTATGTGTAAAGTATGAACGGTATGGCTGTGTTATGTGTAAAGTATGAACGGTATGGCTGTGTTATGTGTAAAGTAGGAACGGTATGGCTGTGTTATGTGTAAAGTATGAACGGTATTGCTGTGTTATGTGTAAAGTATGAACGGTATGGGTGTGTTATGTGTAAAGTATGAACAGTATGGTTGTGTTATATGTAAAGTTTGAACGGTATGGGTGTGTTATGTGTAAAGTATGAACGGTATGGCTGTTTAATGTGTAAAGTATGAATGGTATGGGTGTGTTATGTGTAAGGTATGAACAGTATGGCTGTGTTATGTGTAAAGTATGAACAGTATGGCTGTGTTATGTGTAAAGTATGAACGGTATGGCTGTGTTATGTGTAAAGTATGAACAGTATGGCTGTGTTATGTGTAAAGTATGAACGGTATGGGTGTGTTATGTGTAAAGTATGAACAGTATGGCTGTGTTATGTGTAAAGTATGAACGGTATGGGTGTGTTATGTGTAAAGTATGAACAGTATGGCTGTGTTATGTGTAAAGTATGAACGGTATGGGTGTGTTATGTGTAAAGTATGAACGGTATGGCTGTGTTATGTGAAAAGTATGAACGGTATGGGTGTGTTATGTGTAAAGTATGAACGGTATGGCTGTGTTATGTGTAAAGTATGAACGGTATGGCTGTGTTATGTGTAAAGTATGAACAGTATGGCTGTGTTATGTGTAAAGTATGAACAGTATGGCTGTGTTATGTGTAAAGTATGAACGGTATGGGTGTGTTATGTGTAAAGTATGAACAGTATGGCTGTGTTATGTGTAAAGTATGAACGGTATGGGTGTGTTATGTGTAAAGTATGAACGGTATGGCTGTGTTATGTGTAAAGTTTGAACGGTATGGGTGTGTTATGTGTAAAGTATGAACGGTATGGCTGTGTAATGTGTAAAGTATGAACGGTATGGCTGTGTTATGTGTAAAGTATGAACGGTATGGATGTGTTATGTGTAAAGTATGAACGGTATGGCTGTGTTATGTGTAAAGTATGTACGGTATGGGTGTGTTATGTGTAAAGTATGAACGGTATGGCTGTGTTATGTGTAAAGTATGAACGGTATGGGTATGTTATGTGTAAAGTATGAACGGTATGGCTGTGAAATGTGTAAAGTATGAACGGTATGGCTGTGTTATGTGTAAAGTATGATTGGTATGGGTGTGTTATGTGTAAAGTATGAACGGTATGGCTGTGTTATGTGTAAAGTATGTACGGTATGGGTGTGTTATGTGTAAAGTATGAACGGTATGGCTGTGTTATGTGGAACGTATGAACGGTATGGCTGTGTAATGTATAAAGTATGTACGGTATGGGTGTGTTATGTGTAAAGTATGAACGGTATGAGTGTGTTATGTGTAAAGTATGTACGGTATGGGTGTGTTATGTGTAAAGTATGAACGGCATGGCTGTGTTATGTGTAAAGTATGTACGGTATGGGTGTGTTATGTGTAAAGTATGAACGGTATGGCTGTGTTATGTGTAAAGTATGAACGGTATGGCTGTGTTATGTGTAAAGTATGTACGGTATGGGTGTGTTATGTGTGAAGTATGAACGGTATGGCTGTGTTATGTGTAAAGTATGTACGGTATAGGTGTGTTATGTGTAAAGTATGAACGGTATGGCTGTGTTATGTGGAACGTATGAACGGTATGGGTGTGTTATGTGTAAAGTATGAACGGTATGGGTGTGTTATGTGTAAAGTATGAACGGTATGGCTGTGTTATGTGTAAAGTATGAACAGTATGGCTGTGTTATGTGTAAAGTATGAACAGTATGGCTGTGTTATGTGTAAAGTATGAACGGTATGGCTGTGTTATGTGTAAAGTATAACCAGTATGGCTGTGTTATGTTTAAAGTATGAACGGTATGGCTGTTTAATGTGTAAAGTATGAATGGTATGGGTGTGTTATGTGTAAAGTATGAACAGTATGGGTGTGTTATGTGTAAAGTATGAACAGTATGGCTGTGTTATGTGTAAAGTATGTACAGTATGGGTGTGTTATGTGTAAGATATGAACAGTATGGCTGTGTTATGTGTAAAGTATGAACAGTATGGCTGTGTTATGTGTAAAGTATGAACGGTATGAGTGTGTTATGTGTAAAGTATGAACAGTATGGCTGTGTTATGTGTAAAGTTTGAACGGTATGGGTGTGTTATGTGTAAAGTATGAACGGTATGGCTGTGTAATGTGTAAAGTATGAATGGTATGGGTGTGTTATGTGTAAAGTATGAACAGTATGGGTGTGTTATGTGTAAAGTATGAACAGTATGGGTGTGTTATGTGTAAGGTATGAACAGTATGGCTGTGTTATGTGTAAAGTATGAACGGTATGGGTGTGTAATGTATAAAGTATGAACAGTATGGCTTTGTAATGTATAAAGTATGAACGGTGTGGCTGTGTAATGTACAAAGTATGAACGGTGTGGGTGTGTAATGTATAAAGTACGAACGGTGTGGCTGTGTAATGTATAAAGTATGAACGGTATGTCTGTGTAATGTATAAAGTATGAACGGTATGGCTTTGTAATGTATAAAGTATCAACGGTATGGCTGTGTAATGTATAAGTATCAAAGGTATTAATGTGTAATGTATAAAGTACGAACGGTGTGGCTGTGTAATGTATAAAGTATGAACGGTATGGGTGTGTAATGTGTAAAGTATGAACGGTATGGCTGTGTAATGTGTAAAGTATGAACCGTATGGCTGTGTAATGTGTAAAGTATCAATCGGTATGATTGTGTAATGTATAAAGTATCGTTTGGTAAGACTGTGTAATGTATAAAGTATCTTTCGGTATGATTGTGTAATGTATAAAGTATCATTCGGTATGATTGTGTAATGTATAAAGTATCAACGGTATTACGGTGTAATGTATAAAGTATGAACGGTATGGCTGCGTAATGTATAAAGTATGAACGGTATGGCTGTGTAATGTTAAAAGTATGAACGGTATGACTGTGTAATGTATAAAGTATCATTCGGTATGATTGTGTAATGTATACAGTATCATTTGGTAAGACTGTGTAATGTATAAAGTATCATTCGGTATGATTGTGTTATGATAACAGTATAAACGATATGATTGTGTAATGCTTACCGTATCAACAGTATAACTGTGTAATGGTTACAGTACCAACGGTATGATTGTGTAATGATTACAGTATCAAAGGTATGACTTTGTAATACTTGCAGTATCAAGGGTATGATTGTGTAATGATAACAGTATTAACGATACGACTGTAAGATATATATAAAGTATCTACGGTAATTAAGTGGAAGGACAGAAAGTACATTATAAACATCCTTGGAGCAGTTACGTTTTAAAATTTCTACAATAATAATCAGCATGTGTGCATTCAACATATGCTTCAGCCTTTTTTACACTGTGCAACCAAAGTTGGGCTGCCATATTGGATTTCTCGGCGCGCCACCATTAATGCCAGTTTAATAAGTGGTTTCAATACACATTTCAGTTTATAACTTTTCTTGATGAATTACCTGTACCACTAATCCAATGTTTTAGTGAACTGTGTGACTTGATATCACTCTGCTAAAACATCCAACATACCATATTTACTGAAGCGCGATGATCTGTGACGATCGCTCATTTTACATTAGATGTCATTCAGATGTAACATCTTAATATATATCATCTTCAAACGTAGCAGTCCTTGACTTGTTTAGCTACAAGCTCAAAAGAGATAAATGTTTGTTTTATTGTTTTAATTGATGGGTATAAATGCCTAGCCAACATTATTTTAACGAAACAGTGATTGTGGTTGATTGACTGAGTGCATGCGGACGTGTGTGTGTGCGCGCGTGTGTGTGTGTGTGCGTGTGTGTGTGTGTGTGTGTGTGTGTGTGTGTGTGTGTGTGTGTGCCTTGCATTCCCGTTTACATCACTCACGTTTAAAAGAATTGAAAATGGCGTGATCTACCCCAAAGACAGCATCATGCCGTGAGATCACAAGCTGGAAACTTGATTAGTTTATTATACACAGAGGTGTATGTCGCTTTAAATGTATGTTAATTTTCACTTGCAGTGGACAGAACCGACTATTTTATGATCAGAAGTAAGATGGGCTCTAGGCTTTTCATAAATCTAATTAGCAAAAGGTTAAAGGCGAGTACCAAGAACGTGACAGCTGATCTACATTGCCTTGTGTTAACACAAACAATGTTTCACAGGATGCTGTATTTATACTGGGTATGTAAACGAAGGTTCGAACATTCGAATAGCGCCTTCTTTGGCCCCTTTCCCACCTAGACCCGGTCACATCACGCATTGTTGGCATCCTTCTGTCTCTAGAGACAATGGAAGCTGCACCTGAGTATTTACTTAGTTGTGGGGCAGCAGCGGCGGCTGTGGCTGAAGATGCCAATGCGGGAGCTGCACCTTCTTCCGCTGCACGTGTGGTCCTTGTTGGTTACTATCGGGAGAGCAGTGGTAGGTTAGGCTCTCTGCTGTTTGCGGCTCTTCCTTTCCTCGCGCTGGATCTCTCTCTTCTCCTCAGCCTGCTTGATGCCAGTTTTGACATTTGCACGCCAGCTAGAGCGATCGGAGGTTGCTGTTTCGAGATCTGCTGGTTGCTGTTTGATGTTGCATGAATTCAGACCCATCTTGCAGACATCCTTGTAGCGCAGGGCTGGTCGTCCGATTGGCCGTGTTCAGGTGGCCAGCTCGTCATAGATGATGTCCTTTGGGGTGCTGCCATCGTCCATTCTGCATACGTGTCCGAACCAGCGTAGGCGCCTCTGGGAGAGGTTGGCGAATATGCTTGACATGCTGCCTGGGCCAAAACATCTGTGTTGGAGATGCGATCCTGCCATTTGATGCCTAGGAGTCGTCTGAGGTTGCGCATGTGGAAGGCGTTCAATCTTCATTCTTGGTACATGTACAGGGTCCAAGCCTCACTGCCATACAAAAGGGTGTTGAGCACGCACGCTTGGTAAACGTTCATCTTTGTGTTGAGGTTCAGCATGCGGTTATACCACACACTCTTCGATAGGCGGGCCAGGGCGGTTGCTGCTTTGCCTATCCTCACGTTGAGCTCAGCATCCAGGGATAGGTTGCTGGAGATTGTGGAGCCGAGGTATGTGAATTTGCCCACCACCTCCAGGGTGTGATCGCCTATGATAATTGTGGGAGTGGTGCTGATATCCTGACCCATGATGTTGGTCCTCTTGAGGCTGATGGTGAAGCCAAATTCTGTACACGCCTTCGCAAAGAGAGTGGTGAATTGCTGAAGGGCGGCTTCCGTGTGAGCAGTGAGGGCGGCATCATTAGCAAAGAGCATCTTCCGTATGAGGACCTTGCGCACAATGGTCTTTGCTCTAAGGCGGGCAAGGTTGAATAGGTTCCCGTCGCTCCGTGTGTGGAGGAAGATGCCATTTTCAGACTCGCTGAAAGCGTGTCGAATGAGCAGGAAGAAGAATATGCCAAAAAGTTTCGGGGCCAGGACACACCTTTGTTTCACTCCGCTTTTGACCGGGAAGGGGTCCGATGATACTCCGTCATACTGAAAAGTGCCAGACATGTTGTTATGGATTGGCAATATTCAGAAGCTTGGTGGGGCATCCAATCTTATGGAGGACAAGATCGAAGAGATCAAGATCTTTTGACAGACCAGATCGACTGACCAAGCCAAACGCCTTGGTCAGGTCGATGAAGGCGAGGTACAGAGGACGTCGCTGTTTGTGGCACTTTTCCTGCAACTGCCTGAGGGAAGACACCATGTCGATGGTTGATCGCTTGGCCCCGAACCCACACTGCGACACAGGATACACGCGGTCATCACAGCCAGTTGAGGACTACCTTGGCGAAGGCTTTTCCCACAATGCTGAGGGGGGAGATCCCACGATAATTGTTGCAGTCGCTGCGGTCGGCCTTGTTCTTATAGAGAGTGACGATCTTTGCATCCCCCATGTCTTGCGGTATCATTCCCTCTTCCCAGCACTGTAGCAAAAGCTCATGGAGGTATCCAAGGAGGGAGCTCTCTTTTGATGCCTTTACAACCTCTGGTGGGATTCCGTCACTGCCTGGTGCTTTCCCGCAGGAGAGCGAGTCAATTGACTTTCTGAGCTCCTCCATGGTGCGTGGCGAGTCGAGTTCTTCCGTGGAGGGCAATGGGGTGGTGTTCTCCATGGCTGTGTCAGTAACGACATTCTCTCTAGAGTACAACTCCCCGTAATGCTCAACCCATCTGTCCATCTGCTCCCCACGGTCCTTGATGATGACGCCGCAAATGGACTTGAGAGGTGCGGTTTTGGTGACACTAGGTCCAAAAGCTTTCTTCATCCCCTCATACATGGCACGGGTGTTTTCGCAGTCCGCAGACGTCTGCATGTCGCTGCAAAAATTCAGCCAGTAGTTGTTGGAACACCTGCGGGTGATGTTCTTGGCGTTGTTTTCTCGCAGGGCTTCCTCTTGAACTCTGAGAAGCGCAGCACCCTTGGCAGCTAAGGCAGGCTCCATCACTTCATTCCCGGCTTCCGGCACTATGGTAACTGCGCGTGAGGAGCACGTGGTTCAACATGGGTCTTCTAGTGATGGCAAGGTCCAGCTGGTGCCAATGCTTTGACCTGGGATGTCGCAAAGACAATCTGTGGTGGGGCTTGGTGGAGAAGAAGGTGTTGGTGATGGCGAGATCATGGAAGGAGCAGAGCGCAAGTAGCCGCTGTCCTTTCCCGTTGAGCTTGCCAACTCTAAAGTGTCCGATGCAACGTGGCCAGGAGGTAGGGGGCTGCGCTTACTCGGGCGTTGAAGTCTCCGAGCAGTAACAGGTTTTCTTTCGCTGGGATCTCTCTAATCTTTGTCTCGAGCTCCTCATAGAATGCATCTTTAGCCTCGGCTGTGGAACAGAGAGGAGGGGGTGGGGAGACGCTAAAGAAGTGTACAGGTCCTAAGGAGGTAGTGAGGCGGAGTGAGAGGATGCGTTCGGTTCTCCGTGAAGGAGGTTCGACTGATAACAGGAGGGAGTTGCGAACTGCGAAGCCAACCCTATAGAGTCGGCGCTCTGAATCCTGACCTTGCCAGAAGAACGTGTAGTCCTTCTCCTTGAGACTGCCACTGGAAGTGAGGCGTGTCTCCTGGAGGGCGGCGATGTCGATGTTCCGCTTGACCAACTCGCGGTCGCGTTTTTTTTTCTGGCGTCGTCTACTTGCTGAAGGTCGTCAGATAGGCCAGGACACATTGTTCTGACGTTCCAGGTTGCCAGCCGCAGGGCTGGTGGTTTCTTTTGTCCTTTCCGTTCGATGTTTGCCTGGTGCTCAATTTTACAACAAGCCTGTCGATTTTGTGTAAGCTTCACGCACCTGATGAAGCAAGCATGCGGTGGAGAGGTTGTACCTAATTGCCCGGGGCTGTCCGGGTTGAGGCGGGCGGTAACTTCCTATTGGAGTCAAAGGACTCCTCCCACCGCCGAGAGTGACCCTTAGCGCCCGGCTCTATGTCAAACAAACCTGGGCTTATAACTGGTGTCTGCTGCTCCCCGTGTTAAGTCTACGCTGAGACAGCGAAGCTGGAGTGACCTCTCCAAGTGCAGGCCTGGGCGGGTGGTATGGACATCCTAGAGTGTCCAGTGCCAGGATCCCCGATACTGCCGGTGCCAGCGCAGCTGCAGGAGGCGCAATAGTATGTTCTCAACACAGTTTACATGGATTATCAGAGGAAAGGTGAGCTTTATGTGAAGAATATGTACACGGAAGTGATATTCATTTTCTGTTAGATCTAGCTGACAACGTTCCCGTATTCTTTCAATTCAGTTAATATGTATCCCTTGTTCAATAAGTAAATTATGAGAAGATGTTCTAAATCTAGACATTGCAATCCTGTATTTAGGTTCTTTAATAATGTTTAGGTATTTTTCTAATTAAAATGTAAGTTTAAATTGACAGTAAGAATTTAGACGGGGTAGACTATTGATGCTTGTATACCACTGTTGGTAGTAAATGTCTATTATGCATTGTTTTATGGGTTGTAATTCAATATTTGCTGTGTGTTGATTTTGCCATGTGATAGATAGTCCCGATTCATCTAGAATTTTCTATTGCCCAATCATTATCGTTATAAGTATTCCATTATCTACATCTTTTTGTAGCGTTTTATAAATATTAGCAAGTAAACAATTCTAGTTTATGTTTAATATGTTTCTCCAATACTTGATCAGTAATATTTTTCGATGTACATGTATATACAAGGGCTTCCTATTAAGTTTGCCGTAAAGAGCTTCTCAATTGGTAGATATGTTAACACCCAGATTTTGCTACAAAATTGAGTACTTTTTCTTCATCTGTGGCCTTATCTGCACCCCAAGTCTCGGGCTATAGTTGAGGGTCGATCCTGTTAGAGAATCAAAGAGTTCACTTTTTTGCGAAATCGGTAATTCGACTTGATTATAAATAGTAAATTAATTGTGTAACTTATACGCGGCATGTTAAGCAATTTTTCTTTGTGTTACGTTCCATTTTTCTTTACTTTTTTAAAAAAAAATAAACGCCTATATATTTAAATGATTTTACAATTTAAAATTAGACAGAAATCGTTATTAGTGTGACGACCCTTCTCGAATATCATAATTTTTTCAAATTTCTTTTATATTTTTTTTTATTTCATCAGTTTATCAACAGTCAGGTAATCCTGACACTAGCCAATCACAGTTCGTAATGGTTACTTGTGTATTGGTAACTAAATGTCACTAATTGACATGTTATTGCTTGGGATTAATGTCCAAGCGATACTCTTAGTGATAATCAGCCAATCACAATTTAACATCATTCTGACCACCAACCAATCAAGACCATTATTGGCTCTACACTAGAGCGATTGCCCTAAATAAAACGTGTTTTTGCTTAATTGTCGATCCAGAATCCAGTACCACCTGCATCTTGTCCTTTTTGAAAATGCCTCATTTACGTATTAATGCAATTTATAAGAATATTTCACAGAACATAACTGACTGTTGGTGGTTATACATTGCATTTAGTAGAATAAATATTGAAATTATAAGCTTTTTGTATTTGTTTTACAATTTCATCTCATAAATTATGATATGGTCTTATCAAATCGACACGTCAACATGAAACTATTTTTAACAAGTCATGTGTTAAGACAATGTACAAAAAGTTCATTATTTACGCAACATGTCTTTAAACTGTAAATGTTATTTTATGAAGTACAACACGTAACAAAAAAAAGGACACCCAATTTTAAGGTGACTAAGTAATAATGCAAAGATTATGCGGGACTTTTCTGTTATCTTAACGTTCATTGGTTACTTTATAGTTTTGTCATAAGACTTTAAATGTTCATAATAATAATTGTTAAGGAACAATGACATTGTAATGACTGTTCACACACATAGTAGCAATCTTTATTGACAGTATTATCTTGCAGATTACCGCTGAGCGAGTAAAGAAACATCCCTTCTGGTCCTTTACTAAAAACATTATAATGGCGGATTGATAATATTGCTGTTTGTATTTCAAAAGAAGAAATCGTCGGTTTGATGGACATTAGACTTTGGATCCTGAATTCTATCTCCTCATGAAGAGGATGCTACAACCATTTACTCTTCTCTAGTCATTTCTTTTCTTGATTCAAAAAAGTTAATTTCATTTACTATTTACGTTTTTGTATGTATTCTTATCGAAATAATACCTCTCTCTCTTCTAAATACTATGTGGACATTATTTTTCAATGACGTCACTACTTTCGTCATAACTTGTCAAACAAAACGTCAGCGCTTGAACATTTATTCACATGGATCGGGTTTCTTTTCATTGCATTGCTTGCATCTGAGAAACCCTTCAGGAAGTGCGAGGTTAGAGCTCTGTAAAACCGGTTTAAGCACCCCAGTCGGTCCTTATTGCCGCCTGACCGTTCCAAGGCGGTAACTGTCGGGTTTGCTCTTATTGTTAAATGACTCATCACAGATGTGTTCTTACTTTTACATTGGGGGTGCTTGTGAATACCTTGGTCCTGTGTCTTTTCAAATTTTTGTATATGTTGCAATGCTCATAGGACTTTGTCTAATATGTTCTTATTATTGAAATAAAATGCAGTGCTAAATTCACAAAACTGTCACCGTCTCTGCATTAAGTAAGATAAGCAATGTCCATTATGACCAGATATGAAACATTGTACAGTGAAAAAACACACACACACACTAAAAGTAATGAAAAATTATCTTGTTATGTGACACTATGATATAAATTTATTCTGAATATTCGAATACACTTAACGAATATTCGAATATTGTTTCAACTTACATCCTTCATTTATACTCGTTCTAAATGACGGTTTATGTAAAAACGAGTTTATTTTGTGTTGCATTATACATGTATAGTCACATTGACCTCTATATTTAACAAGCTGGTCATACTATTTGATATTATAATTAAGGCTTTTGCTCGTAGTACATTAATTTAATATCACACTGTAAAACATGGCACCAAGATGTTCCACTTATAAACTTATTATTAACTAAATGTATCATATTTTTAAAATATCTTCGTTTAAACAAATAACGTGTATGTTTAATGGTTCGTAGACTTAGGGCTATACACACCACTGCACATGCGCGTTGATACTCAATTAATGTTTGAAAACATGCCGACTCATGAATAAACATGGACTGAAACAGATGTAAACACATCACCGTAAATATACTGTATATTTTACACGCATGATTGATAACAAAGAAAGAATTCATTTTCATATAGTAATTTAAAGGTAAGGGTGGAGACTGTCATTGAAATATGACAGGTATTTTCGTCTTTTTGCAAATGGCAAATGTTTACATAATGAACAGTGAGGTTATTAACCCTCACTACGCTGCCTTTACAAATTACGATTACACAATCTTAGCTCGCTTACAATAACTTTCTCTAATAACTGTAATGCTAATGTAACTCTACTAGAGATAGGGCAGTAAACAGTGCAAACCTAACCTGACAGGTTCCTGGTGGAGCTGCAAGACTTTTTATCTACATTTTATGCAACGATATCAATTTCTGATTGCGGGTAACGAGTTAATTAACGAATTACACTACATGGACAAGGACCGACTGGATAGATGAGATATGGTATGATATAGGTGTTGGACCCCCCCCCCCCCCCCTCCCCCACCCACACCCGAATAAATCCTTTTCACTCAATGGCTGACAAAATCTCTCGAATTAAGTTTCCAAAGCGGAAAAAAACATCCCGTAAATTAATAAATTAACCAAAATATCTCTCGAAATTAGAATTTAATCAGTAAAAATATCATTTGCTTTTTATTATATTTACAAGACTTAACTGTGTATACTAGGGATGTAAATCGAATCCTAAAACGATTTTACTTTAAATTGAACAGGACATTTTCAACTATTTTCTTGTTTCTTTTCTGCTTGTTTAGTTCCCTTCCTCTTTAGTTCTTAGTGTTTAGTTTACTTCTGACAAAGTTAAGAGTAAGAGTTGTTTAACACTTCTGTTCATCAGTACAGGTCTTTTTCAGGAGGGTTTTTGAACAAAGAAATAAAACTCGTCCTGGAAAAATGATAGTAAGCTCGCCATAGGCTTTCTTACTATTGCTTTTCTGAACTTATCTTATAAATGTTTGTATTAAATGACAAGTCGTGTCAGATCCTCTATTTATTTTATTACGTTACATTATGTTGTGTAATAAAGGTCCGGACCAATAGACAGTAGGATTACTTGCGAAATATTAAGCGCTGGTGATAGGGACAAACTGCACATGATGAGTTATAATAACATGCTTTGAAGTGAAACTTTTAAGAAACTGAAATTATTAACAAATTATGAGAAAACTGTCAGATTTAAATGATGTTCTTTAAAACACTTCGCGCGTTTGCTTTAAATCCCATCTACAGACATCCTTTTACACAACACAGTCTTTAGGGAATACTAAATGCAAGAAGCAGGGATTTAAACACAAAAGGTAGTCAAACGAGATATACACAATTTAAATTAAACTTCATCAGGTGACTACTGTAAAAACGTTTTCAAGTGCCCCCCCCGCCCTCTCCTCCCCCACACACACCTCGGAAGCTAAAGTATATTCATCTACTCACCACATTCTGTTTACGAAAAATATATTTTGGTTGTCTTCTTTAATTATTTGTACTAGAATTTATTGTTAACAAATATAACATACATGTACATTATTGATATATCTTCACAGATTTTATTTTTTTGTAATTTGAAATACATGAATGTGCTGTTATATTTGGGTAGTGATTTATTTCTCGTAGAATTCAATTTGTGCTATTGAAAATGCTGCGCATTTTATGGACTTCGGTGAGAGTGTTGCTATGTCGCACTTAGTTTTGAATGGAAATCATGTAACAAACAATTGTATGTATATCCGACTTTGGCACAATCTGGTATAAAAATGTTAAATCTGAACATATGCTGATTTTACATGCACATCAATATTTGGTATAGTGGCGTATCTTTTCTTATATATAATAAACTTAAACATTGACGTTTACATTTAAAGATAAAAACGTTGAAATATGTTCGAAATAATAAAAACTTCTTATTCAAAATAAGTTTTCCACACTGTTTGCTATATTTGTAGTTTTCTTTTTGGTTAAACCCATAATCTAGATAACTTGTCGCTATTGATAACATTCTGGATATATCGCTCGTTTCAGGAAAGGACTGACCTCAACCCAGGCAATGTTTCAACGAGGAGCCCCGGCAAGATGGCAGCCAATCGTGGACGGTTATGTTTGAGCTCTTTGTGGCGGATTTCATTGAAGTAACTATCGCGTTGTGGACATTCGTGTCTTGATTCACATGCTCGTGAAAAAAGTTAGACTTTGTAAGGATGTTCGATATCATTTTGTGTTGATTATCGCCAATATTTGGGCAGTTATTAATTGGTTGAATGTTGCGGTGTCATGTCTTGTGCATTATCTGATTTGCCGGGATGTTATTTTCGGACTGTTTTTGAACTAAATGTTTCCGGGTGCTTTGGTTAGTCAGACGTCTTTCGGATGCAAGTCGAGAAGCCTTAGCTATACGCTTCATGATGGTGGTAAGTTTATTTATACTAATAATCAATCGTGACATTTGAACCGACGGAAAAAGAGCTGTCATTGTCTTCCAGTTTGTTTACAAACTCGGCGGATGAATACCAAATAGTCATGCGAATCAATTTGGAAGAAAAGCTGTATTACACTAGTGTATTACAAAAAATATTACATGGACATATTGAATGGAAAACAAGGTGAATCATGTGATAAATAGTTTTTCTTGAGATTTACAGTATACTGGAAACTTGCAAATAAAATCAGCAACTTTTCAAATAACTGTTACTTGCTCCCATATTGCTTTAACCCGTTTACTTGATCCGGTTTTTGCGTCGCCTCTGATGTTTCGCATCAATGATTATTCTTGTTGACGACTTGTGAGGCTCTACCCTGGGAACCTACGCATGGATAAAACAGACCGCGAGCACAGCTGTGTTCACTGCCAATGAGTACACTTTTCCGCGAAAGAACCGTTTCCCCGTTCCGTATATTTTCAGTGACACATTCAACTACAGTCCCTGCTTGTCTGGTTTAAATATTGCTGCATTCCAAGCTAAAAAAAAAATTTAACGGAATTCTTTTTATGTCCAATGGCAATTAAGGGCTAAATGACTTTAGCGATTTTTACTAATCTAAATAAAGTGTTTTAGTATTTACCATGCCGTATGTATCCTCATAGACATATGCAGATACGCCATTGCGGCACGTGCCAAATAAGCCTGTTGTTAAAACAATATCGTGTGTACTGGCCCGGAGAGGTAACATATGTATGCTGAATTTTATAATATTAATGTGTTGAAATCAGTCTTTTTAATTTCTTGCAGCAACAACTGACAATGTTATAGCCACTGTTTTTATTGCATTATTTTCATATCAAACTTTTAGTACTTGAAATACAGAAACAGAAAACCAGTGTGGAAAACGGATGTCTGTATTCGATTGTTAAATACGTGCTGCTATTCATCGCTGTACTATGTACGCACTTAATATAATTAATTGAAGCTTGTAGTGAAGCAGCACAACTTGACACATGTGACACACTACAATCCGACAGGGAGATGGATAATTACATAACACAAAGTCGTAATTGAATGACTTCTGTTTTCTTTATTATCATTAACAACAGCCTGCCAAGCAATGTTGTTGCTGAACCATTAACTTGGTGTGGTCGAGACACAATATGAAACTCCTTCGATGTCGCTGACCATGGTGACGCCGACCTTGACAACACGACACCTTTTGTTGCCATAGCAACCGTAGACAAATGAAACTAAGGACTAATGGAGGACATGCCTTTAGCATATAGAGAATTACACTTCCTTGCGTGTGTGGCAAATAATTCACAAAAATTCATACAATAACGGAAATTTGTAAACTAAACATATTAATTGTATGTTAATTTAATTAATAGCTTACTTTTAAAGGCATGTATAGAATCTGAATCCGATTGCTGGGTGTTTTTAGTAAAGAATTACAAAGAACTGAGAAAAAAATTAAATTGACACTGAATACAAAAAAGAGAACATTAATACTGACAACATTAACAAAGACAATTATTCAAGATGTCCTGCTTCACATTTAGACAGTGTTCAAAGTCAAGCAGATGAAAGCTTTTACAAAAGTACTGATTGAGGCTAGAAATGTATTACTTTTCAAACGTTTGCTGATGGCCTACAATGTCAACATGAAAATTAAAGTTAACTTTTTGCTGTAACATACTTCAAACAAGTTCTTGAGACATTCTGGAAACTGCCATATACAGTTACAGAGACTGATATTTAAATTTGTTCATAGCCTGCTAAGCAGTTTTATAAGACATATGTAAATGGAATAGGGTTCCAGATCAGATAGCTCCTGGCTAGAGTATGCAGCTCTGGATCTACACTACTTGTCTAAGCCTGATGATTTCAAACTAAGTAGGTTAAGAGTTAATCCTTGGCCTGCTAAGCACAACTTGATCATTCTTAGGCAAATAGTAGAGTTCCAGATGTGCCAGCTCCTGCTGGGAGCTATCTGATCAGGATCTGTACTATTTACCTGTACTAGTTGTGTTATCACTGCAGAAAGTAGTAAGCAAGTAGTGAACATTTCTAAGTTATTCACTACTGCAGCAGGTTTATTAGTTAGGTTAGGATACAAATAGTATGTCATCACACAAGTACATCAACAAAACACATAGAGGACAACAAGAATGGTTGTACAATATGAAAGAAAATAGTTACCAGGAATAACAACAATAAACCACACATCTGTTCCACCACAACAATATTCTCTGACTGGATCAACCACTCAAGTTTTTGTGCCCAAGGAAATATTTATTCTGCCAAAACTATGTTATACACAATTGTCAAATATTGATTTCTGATTTGTAAACTGCAGTGGTACAACAAGCTACCTTTAGAAGACCTCGCCATTATCTAACAATGTTGTGAACATAACTTGCCTTGTTACCTTAAAAAAATGATAAAGGTAGTATCAAAAAAAGTCAATTTTAATGGATTGTATATCTCATCTTAACCTGCTAATTGAGACTTTAAATTGAAGACTTATTTAGACAATATAAAATGTGTTGTTTTTAAGAATAAACTGCATGTTTAATACAAATGAGCCTTCCACCTAGCTCTTAATACTTTAAAGACAAGAAGATGCATTTTCTGAAAAAAGATTACGTCATGGGTAGTTCTACAGCTGCATTTTAACTTTATGGCAGTTAATGCAGTGACCACACCTAAAGTCAAAATGTGATCACATACACATGAATCATGTACCAAGCATTTCACATAATAGAGACTCATTAACATAAAAAAAATCATCTTCTGTATCAATACCAACCCAAACTCAGGAGAGATTAAGCTGCGTATCTGGAAATAATCATCTGGAAATAATCGTTGAACAATGTTGACATATTATTATGACATTAGACATTTTGAAGAGGAGTTAAGAGTAGTGCCAATTAAACTTGCAAAGTATAAGTATTATGTCTATTAACAACAAAATTAAAAAGGCAATGAAAACATTTCAGTAATGTCCATCAATTTGGTATGTGATATAATTCTGTGAATACCTATAGTAGCATGTATTACAGATAGATGTGCCATTAAGTGTGCCTTTATTTCACCGCCACAGGAGTAGATCATTATAAATAGGTTAGTTTACTTATTGACATGTACAACTGTTTGAGTAAGACTTATTGTATGGGGTACGCTGCAACAAGTTGTGTCATCCTGTGCATAGCCATGTCCCTGACAATCAACAGGCCAGGCTCAATCAGCCAGCAAGCATAAAACAGGAAAGTCATCAGTTTCAGCTGGATTACGACAAAAACAAAGTGCACATGTAATTCAAAAGGTCATCGTGATACTTAAAACTATCAACCCCAGTAATAGAATTCTTAATAGCTCCCAAACCAACAAGGCTACTTTACACTGAAAAGATTTAATCCTTTATTAATTGAAATATTATGGGGCTGGAGAGCAGTACATATGCCAGATTGCAATTTATATAAATTGCCTTTAGTATCAGCAATTAGTATAAAATGCCTATACTAAAATGGTAAAATCAACAAAGTAAAACCCTTGAAAAAAAAATCTATAAGACACACCTCCCTAGAAAATTGTGGGGGTATCATTACACATGCTCTCTTTGCTTGGTTTGAGTCAAGTTTATTCTAGTAGTGGGGTTGATAGTTTTGGTATAGCATTTATTTACCCTTTTACCCCATCAAGATAATAAATATGGTATGCACCAAATACAGCTACACATTCATAATTTTAACTTAGAAATGCCAGACCAACAAAGCACAAAAATACAAGAGTAAGTATGGGTCCTTCTGTCCATCTGCCCGACATTTTGTCAGCAAGACAAGAGAGTCTGGCAGAGCGAGACAATGAGGGCTACTAAGATATGTTTTGCCATGCTTGCCACTGTGTTGACGGGCGTCTACATCTGTTTTGGTGTATAGTCACTGGCATGAGGGTTCAGCTTGGACTTGATGGAGTTCATATCGTGAAGATGCTGCTGTGATTGGATGGTAGCGCTTGAGTACAGGGGCGAGGGGGAGGAGCTTCCAGAGCTAGACAGCGACATGCCATCGACGCCTGAAGTGGCAGGCATCAGAGCCATCACCTCCGACAGCTTCGACTTGAGATCACTTATCTCATTGTCACGCAAATGGATAATGTCTGTAGGAACAATTAGAATTCATTCATAAATAATAATGTTCAGAAACATTGGACAAGCACAAAATGTTTTATGTTTCTTGATATAAGAGGAACCAAATAATATAAACATTGGGGGAAAAACAGGGTGCTTAATGACATTCAACTTTGCTTTTTGATACAAGAGTTTCTAAAATGATAACACTTTAAGATCTTCCTGGTAACTTCTATAGTAACATAATATAGATTATAAAAAATAAGATAGGAGAACAAAGAGATAAGCTATGAAAATCCTTCTTCAAAATTAATAATGCAGTAGGTGAAATAATTATTTATGACAATGTCATCTACTCCTGATATACGATTATATTTCAAACATAATGATAAGACAATTATACTGTCATTAGCAAGAGCACTGTGTTATGTGAGAAATGTTAATTAATGTTACTTCTACCACACAGATAACGGGAAAAAGGAAAACCAGCTGAGCTTCTACTACATTAGCTAAAGAACATGGCATGTACCCATGAAGAAAGTGTTTTTTATCTTAAACCAATTATGTAACTATGACAGATTTACTTAGGTAGAAGAAAATGTCTTAAGTATCATTTATGAACATTTCAGTTTAAATGATAAACTTATGGATACAACCTTAGAGAATAAACCCTCTGAGATTTTACAACCTTAGAGAATGAACACTCTGAGAATTTAACAAACTATGCATGAAAAACTAAATGAGCTGTCCTATTGAAGTTAAAATCAGAAGGGTGAAAGACAGCTGGCGATTTTCTTGATTCTGTTTGACTCCTTATACTTACTCTGCAAGATTTCCACAGTTCTTTTGGCATCACCAAGGGCAGAAAATAAGTCTAGTTTAAGGCGTGTTTCTGAACTGAGGCTGTTTTCCAGGTGAGAAGTCTTGTCTTCCAGCGCTGACAAAAGCTGCTCTCTTTCAGACTGACTGTCTTTATACTGACGCAGGGACTGAAATGGACAATCTCGCATCAGTGCATACAATCAAGAGAAGATGTGTTAGAGTCTGATGTGATGAGCAATTTTAAGTGTTGTTTTTACAAAATTTTCAGCCAGATTGTTTTATTTTCAAAGTATGCAGCAGTGACACAATTATGGTTATTATAATTGCGCTTAACTTTTATTGGAGGATAAAGACCTAAATGACTAGAACCACTGGCACACCGAAGGTCAGCTACAAGACCTTCCTACATGAAAGATTTTATTGGTCCAACTTGAACTCGGACCCAATCGGGAAGAGGCTGAATTGTCAGAGGTGATCCTTGTCTGTAACTTTTAACACTTGGTACCCCAAGAAACCATCAATCTGTCCACTATCCATTGGTTGTGAGTACAAGTAACATACAGACTTTGATGTGATAGAATGCCATTAGAAAACGTGACATTGTACCAAACTAGTCACCTTCTGACACCAGGTCAAAATGATGTTGGTGTCAATGAGAGAAGCCATAAATAAGGTGGTAAGGTGATCTAATTATGGGGATCAGTGTTAAAAATAAAGAGACAAAATGTTGGAAATACTTTTCAAACTTGGATGTAATAAAAGAGATTAAACTTAAGATTACTTTGCCATACAATGTAAAAAAAAAAGTTTATGTTTTCCTGGCAATTCATTGCCAACTTAGTTCAATAGGCATTAGACAAGAACACAGCCATTTGCATTTTTCAAAAGATTACATGACATCGTTCATTATACAGACCTAAAGTGCTAACAGAGATATCTTTAGCCAAGTGATCATCCACAAACAGGTGCTTTGCTTACTTTAATACACCTACCAGATGGCAGCACAGGTAGGATAAAAACAGCCACTAACCCAGCTGTTTGCTGATAGTTTGGGATGCTTTAAAGAAAAACAAGAAATATGGCCATGCCACGAAACCAGGTTTTCAATGATTTAACAACTAATTTTAGTAGTTGACTAAAAAGGCAGCAGTTACATGGTTGTGATATTAGTAATTGAAGAAACACAGTAGTGTGTTTTGATTAATCCGAACTAAGTTATTTGACCATTACCTGTTTTTCTATTTTTATTAACAGTGACATTGACCTTGACTGGCCTCAAATCCAATCCCAAGCTAGTTCTTCATGCAAGCTTGCTATATCCAAAGTTTCAGCAAGATTGGTTTATCCAAACTGAAGTTATTGACGGAAAACCCTCTGTTTGGAGCTGCCTGCCCAACCTACCAACTGCTCGCCATACCCCAAACTAATAACCAGGATTTTTGCTGAAAACCTGGTTAAAAAATTCAAACAAGCAATATTTGATATAATTCTTACCTGTAGTTCTTTCTCGAGCTGTCTGATTTTTTCCTCCTTTGTCTGGATATCCCACTGGAGCTGTGTCATTTCTGTTTCTACCTGCTGTCGCCGTGATAGACATACTTCTGTACAGCTGTCCCCCCTACAACATACAAGTTTCAGCATCCTATATTAGGGTCTCATAAACATTTGTAACAGTTTAGACACCTCCAGCGCACTATATTATTTGTTTAATCATCATTTACTAGTTTGTTTATTGGGTTTATTGTCCCACCAGCAGTATTTCAGTTATCTAAAGACGGAGTCCATTTAAAGCAGATTTAGAGCAGCCTTCACTGTGTATAGCATGTCGTGAACACTTGGCATGATACCACACCCAGCCACATTATCCTGACACCGGGCTTGAGCGTTTGCAAGGAAGCTATACCACTACCATTTTAAATGACTTTGGTATGTCGCGGCCCTAGATCGAACCTGAGGCCTCCTGTACCTGGAGCTAATGCTCTACCGATTGCCCTACCAGGTCCAGCGGAAAACATGTATGATATTTAATTAAAACAACTGAGCTGCAATAATTTAGCAGGTACCCAAGGTTATCCTATAAATAAACTGGTGCCAAAAACCATATACTTTTTTTACTTTCAGTCTTTCTTTTTTTAAACCTATTAACAGTTGAAGTCAAGGAAAAAATAGGTAAATAATTTTGTAATAAGTAAACTGTTCATTAACAACAAAAACAATTTAATTTTCAGTTCATTATAGAAGTGCTTCAATAGACACCATATTGTCTGACCATTCGTAATCTGTTATGTATGCCAAATTGACAATTGATATTTTTGTCATTTAAAAAAAAAAAAGAGAGTATTTTCTACAAGTGTCAATATTTTACTGATGTAAAGCTATGAAAGATATATATGTCAAAATTGTTTTTGACCAACTGCCGACCACAATTTTTTTCCGCTCATGTGAAATCAGTTTTTGGTGCCTACTGGCATTGATTACCACAACAGATAACAATGATATGTGGCTAATACAGAAATTTTGTATGAAAAACAAACTAAAAGAGAATTTAGAAAAAAATATCAGAAACTATATCCTATAACATAGACACCAGATATGTTTTGACAAGAGGCACAGATTATAAGAAAGTGAGAAAAGATATTAAACCACATTACAAAACATGTTAAGAATTAATAACATATACATCTTACTCTTTGTATTTGTTTGTTTATTGTGTTTATCGTCCCACCAACAGTATTTCAGTTATCTGGAGACAGTGTCCACTTGAAGCAGATATAGTGCTGCCTTCACTGTGTATAGCATGCCGTGAACACCTGACATGATACCACACCCAGTCACATTATCCTGACACCGGGCCAACCAGTCGTGGAACTACCCTTATATTTGCTTGAGCGTTAGCAAGGGAGCTATACCATTACCATTTTTAGCGACTTTGGTATGTCGCGGCCCGGGATAGAACCCGAGGCCTCCCGTACCTGGAGCCGAAGCTCTACTGATTGCGCTTCCAGGTCCGGTACCCTCTTTGTATTTCTTTGTGTTTACCAAATAAATGGATAAATATATACTTATTCAGGTCTATACTTCTGCAAAGGCTGATTGGCATGGACATGTTGGAAGTTAATTTCAAAGACTTGTTAAGTCCAACACCCTTGGCAGGGTACAACGGACTTTAAACGCATGATGATGATGATGATTAGGGGATTCTCTAGCCAATCAACCTCTGGCACCCTTCTGAACAACCACCAATGTCCAGTTAAAGGGAGCACTGGACTTAAGGGCTGGCGATAGCGGAGTTGAGGATATCTCACCTGGCAGCAGCAGCAATGACGGCTCGAGCAGCAGCTGCATCATCAGCCTTTTTGGCCTTCCTTTCCAGGACAAGCTGTTGTTCTAACACCTGCCGACCTTTACGCTCCTCTTGCAGTTTCTTCTCTAACGTAGACAAGCTCTCTTTGTCCTTCTGCCGACTTGTCACCAAGTTATGAAGTCTGAAAAGAGTAGATTTTTCTTTTAGATTGTTAAATCTCAGAATACTATGCTGACAAACCAACATGATAATACCTAAAAACAGTACACATTTACATCAGGTACAAAATCATACTGCCAATGTTATCTACAATAGAAATATACAATATTAAATAATATACAGAATAAATATACAAAACAGATGAAACACATTATTAGAAGTGCCACAAACAAGAGCAATCCAACGTGAACACAAAATATATGTGTTTCAACTCATATGGTGAAAAGATACTAGAAATGAATCATTGTTATTGATCTTGGACCTTACAAAAATGCATCTTATCAATAAAACTTTATGGTAAGTTGTGTGTTTGTTTCTTTTTTGTATTACAATCACCATTTAAGTTTAATAATAAACTTACTTACAAATATGAGTGAAATAGACAACAATTACCTATAATAAACATTATCTGTACTAAATCAAACAACATTTATATTTCTAAACACAATTTGACTTCTTTTTTTTGCAAAAATGACAAACTATTTTTCAGTGTATTGTTTTAAAGTAGTTCTCATCTAACTAAATTTTTAAACAAATAACTTTAATTCTATGACAACATTTTTTACCAATCAATAATCTTCCTCAACTGATTGTTTTGGAATACATTTTGAGATAATTATGGCCTATATGGAGACGTCCAGATGTTACTGGTGGAAGATGATATCAGACTAAAAAGGCAGAACAGCACCAAGACGACCTAGTAACATGATTGTTTTTTCAGACTTGTAATGTATGGCTAAGGAACTTCAAGTCAACAAAATATCTGTTGGGTATTTTTACATCAGTTGATTTATCCAATTAATGCAACTGTAAACCCCATGGTGAATAGATAACCTAATGTACAAAGGAACATGTGCTCTAGATTGGGATTGCGAGTACTGGACCTTGGTATGAATAAAAACTATCAAACATCAATTTGGAGGAGTTCCATACAAACATCATTTAAACTGCTAACATACATAAACCAACAACAATATTGCAGCCATACATACTTGTTCTGAAGGTTTTCATTATCCTGTTGCAGCTGGTAATATTCCGAGCGTGAGTTTTTATCACTGAGCAGTAAACTGTTGATCTGTGATTTAAGATCTTGCTCCGAGCTCTTGCTCATCTGTAGATCCTGTTTTAATCTCTTCATATCATTCTCTAACCTGTAAATGCAAAACATACTGCAGATTAAAACTATTCTACTAGTTTGTAACATTAACCAAAGATCTATTAATGGTTTGACATGACCTTAGTAGTCCTTTTGTCATTTGTAGATAGTGTTCATGTCAAGAGAATATACTGTTGCCGTAGCTATTAAAGCATGCCATAAACACCTGACTCACTATCACACACCATGAACACCTGACACACTACCACACACCATGAACACCTGACATGCTACCACACACCATGAACACCTGACATGCTACCACACACCATGAACACCTGACATGCTACCACACACCATACACACCTGACACACTACCACACACCATACACACCTGACACGCTACCACATGCCATGAACACCTGACTCACTACCACACACCATGAACACCTGACACGCTACCACACACCATGAACACCTGACATGCTACCACACACCATAAACACATGACACACTACCACACACCATGAACACCTGACACGCTACCACATGCCATGAACACCCGACTCACTACCACACACCATGAACACCTGACACACTACCACAAACCATACACACCTGACACACTACCACACACCATACACACCTGACACGCTACCACACACCATACACACCTGACACGCTACCACACACCATGAACACCTGACACGCTACCACACACCAGGAACACCTGACACGCTACCAAATGCCATGAACACCGAACGCACTACCACACACCATGAACACCTGACATGCTACCACACACCATAAACACATGACACGCTACCACACACCATGACACCTGAGCACGCTACCACATGCCATGAACACCCCGACTCCATACCAAACACCATGAACACTGACACACTACAACAAACCATACACACCTGACACACTACCACACACCATACACACCTGACACGCTACCACACACCATACACACCTGACACGCTACCACACACCATGAACACCTGACACGCTACCACACACCATGAACACCTGACACACTACCACACATCATACACACCTGACACGCTACCACACACCATGAACACCTGACAAGCCATAAACACATGACACACTACCACAAACCATGAACACCTGACACACTACCACACACCATAAACACACGACACACTACCACACACCATAAACACATGACACCATGGTTCGACATTAAGGACCGACCGAACGACATTCACTAGTAGATCGGTGGTTCGGTCTAGCTAAGTCCTAGGCTAGCTGGACAGACTGGTCGTGTTTTAAATCGGAAAAACTTCGCCGAAAATCTACATGTGAATGAATCAACTAAAAAAATATTTATAATGGTTAAACTCGGTCGCTATTGACGCTTGTCGATACAGTTTCTTGGGAAACCCGTGTGCTATATTTAGAAGTATATATACATAGTAACAACCTTGACATGCGTTCACTCATTGGCTGGTGTTTTCAGAACAAGGCTTTGTCCCCTACGCACTTGTCAAACATCCATTGTCGTAATACTAATTGTTAAGTGGATACAAATGCTTATTTCTTCATTTATCTTCTTATTTTCTAATGTTTACGGAACTGTCCTATTATTATTTATACTATTTAAATAAAAATGCGAGGGATACAAAAGCATGAATACTATCTGTAATGTTGAGATCTCAAGTATTACGACTATAATACGGTTTGTTTATAACACACTATGCGCAGACGACACAAAAATGTTAAGCAATGTACTTAAGTTTGATTTTTCGTCCGACAAAAAAAAAAAAAAGAAAAAAAAAAAGACTGATGACAGTACGAAACGAAAGAGCAAGGATGCTTCAATGAAACTGTGTGACAAAACAAAGCGGATATGATCGTTATGTTCAAAATGAATAGATGGTTTAGTGGCTAGATTTTGAAGAAAAAGTGCAATCTTATGTTTTGTAAGACATGCAGATTTGTTGTCGGTACGGTCGATTTCAGAATCGATAATATAAAGGGGCATTCTGAATCTGAATCCCATATATCTCACCAATGTAAATATAATCTTAAGTACATCTCACCACTCACTACTTTTATTGCATCCTATACTGGGGAAATAAAGCAGGTTAACAATCATGTGAGCCTAGCCTGTTTAGTTGTCTGAAAACGTCTAGTCATATAGGTATTGTCATACTTAAATTTCTAGTCATATTATTACCAATGTATGACACCTATATTAGACTAGAAAATTAAGTATAATCATACCTAAGTTGCATTATTAGAATGTTAAGTTTCATACTAATTTTCTAGTCATAAATGTCGCATACTTAGGTATATTGGTATGTTATTGCAAGACAATGCTTGAATTCATATAACAATTTGATTTAAGTATGTCTTGTCCGTGTATAATGCGTTTTACATTTTGGTCTAGTCCAGTTTAGGTCAGGTCTAGTAAGTTTTCTAAGTTACTGGACCACTGGTCCAGCTCTCAAAAAAGTTAACGTCGCACCACACACCATGAACACCTGACACGCTACCACACACCATGAACACCTGACATAGTACCACAGACCATGAACACCTGACATAGTACCACACACCATGAACACCTGACACGCTACCACAAGCTATAAACACATGACACACTTCCACACACCATAAACACATGACCCACTACCACACACCATGAACACCAGACACACTACTACACACCATGAACACCTGACACGGTACCACACACCATGAACACCTGACATGCTACCACACACCATGAACACATGACACACTACCACACCATGAACACCTGACACGGTACACACACCCTGAACACCTATCATGCTACCACACATCATGAACACCTGACATGCTACCACACACCATGATCACATGACACACTACCACACCATGAACACCTGACACGGTACACACACCATGAACACCTGGCATGCTACCACACACCATGAACACCTGACACGCTACCACACACCATGAACACCTGACAGGCTACCACACACCATGAACACCTGACATGCTACCACACACCATGAACACGGACACGCTTCCACACACCATGAACATCTGACAGGCTACCACACACCATGAACACCTGACACGGTACCACACACCATGAAAACCTGACATGGTACACACACCATGAACACCTATCATGCTACCACACACCATGAACACCTGACATGCTACCACACACCATGATCACATGACACACTACCACACCATGAACACCTGACACGGTACACACACCATGAACACCTGGCATGCTACCAAACACCATGAACACCTGACACGCTACCACACACCATGAACACCTGACAGGCTACCACACACCATTAACACCTGACATGCTACCACACACCATGAACACCGGACACGCTTCCACACACCATGAACATCTGACAGGCTACCACACACCATGTACACCTGACACGGTACCACACAACATGAAAACCTGACATGGTACACACCATGAACCACTGTACACAACCTGAACACCTACACGCTACCACAACAGACACCTGACATGCTACCACACATGACACCTGACGCTACACACACCATGACACCTACTGCTACACACACCATGAACACCTGACACGCTACAAACGCCATGAACACCTGACACGCTACACACGCCATGAACACCTGACACGCTACCACACACCATGAACACCTGACACGCTACACAAACAGAACACCTGACATGCTACCACGCCAGAACCCTGGCTACACCCCATGAACACCTGACACGCTACCACACGCCATACTGGCTTTGCAGTCCTGTAAGTACTTAATAGGCTGAGGAAGCAGCATCCTAATTATTTATTTGTCTTTGGTATATGATGTTCTGGGATAGATATTGCCCAAGGCTTTTCTAAAAGCAGACCTGACTTCTTTCTTACCTAATGCATTGCCAAAAAAAATTGGTCTTTTTATAGGGGGTATCTGAGGGATATAGCTTTACATTGGCTGTTATGTAAAAAACTATCATTTTGTTGGAAAGAAATCATTTATTTTGTTGATGTATAATTCATTTACCTTTGTATATAGGCCTCATCTTTGTTATTTGTAAATGCTGCTGAGGTGAGGTCTGCCTTGTTATAGTTCTTTCCTTTTTTCGTGATATTATCCTTGTTACTGTTAATCTTGGAGCCACCTGCAACCTTCCCGCTGATGCCATTTTGTTTAAAATTCACTTTGGCCTGTTGCTCATTCGCATAATTGTCCACACTTTCATCAAAACTGTTAATATCAGGAGTCCTTTTAGGAAGACTCTGCTCTATGTATGCTATATCATCATCATTTACCACATCATCTGTAGTTTTACTGGACTTTTTATGGCTGTTGGTGCTGCTGGTGCTGCTACAAATGCCATTGGTTTCCTTGTCTTCTTTTGTCTGTGATTTTGTAGATGCTGATGGGGACTTGTCCAGTGGAACACTCCCATTAGAGATTACTTCTTCCTCTGATTTTGGAGGTAACGCTACAAGAAAAACACATGCACAAATGAAAGATTAGATGCTTTGTAACCCTAATGTGAAAGACTAAACAGAAATGGAAATGTGTAAGACACCTAAACTACCTGCTGCCTGCCCCAGAAACTGGGACAACAGTAGTAGAAAACTACAACCAGGATTATAAAACACAGACCATGTGAAGGAGTATACGCTCAAAAGTCAAGCCACAAGTACCATTTTCACAAGTCACTACTGAAGAAATTCTGTTGATAAACAGTTGAAATATGTGCTAAGAAAAATAATGAAATGCAAAAACTCTGAAATGAACATTGCAATCGGTGTTACCTCATATGATGTACAACTATACATCAATATCAATTATCCATGTATAAGGAACTTTTCATAAAATACAAGTGAGGAGTTGTCGGCACAAGAATTTGCCATAAAAAATAGCAGTAAGTGCAAAAATCAATACTGAATTCTCAGTTATCTCACATTTATGCATAATTATACATCAATTACAATCATCGATGCAAGTAAGAGAAATTCTGATAAATAATACAGGAAAAGTTGTCTGCACAGAATAAGGTATTTAAGATAACAGTCCAAAATAACTAAGGGCAATAACTCCAGAATGAATAAGGAAAAACTTCCATCAGTTATCCCCCCTTCATGCACACATACTTATCAATATCAATCATCTTTGTGTATGTTTCAATGAGTTTCCAAGTAGGAGTTATTTGCATGAAAATGGACAGACAGACAGACCCCAAACGTAATACAACCCTTTATTTCTACTACCAACATTTTACAGCATTAGACATACACTTACTCTCAAAAATGAAAATCACATTTTACTCAGTCAGACCAGCAGGAAGTATGGACATGGCTGACATTACCTCACATTAAATTAGCCAAAATTTCCTCATCAATAAATTATACCTAGTACAATTAACATATTCTTTTTAAGTCTTAAAACATGTTCTTGCAATTAGTGTATTTAATTAAATTAATTAACATGTTTGCTAGTGTATTTAACTAACTTAATTAACATATTTTGTCATGTTTCCTGGAACATACCAGGTTTATTAAATTAAAAAACAAAACAAAACTACAAACTATTTTGTATGTGGTATTGTTTGTGTTCAAATATAAACAACATTGCTGTACTGACTAAAGCAACATGACTGTGCTCAAAAGTGGAGGAAAGCAACAACATAAAAATAAATAGTTTTTCCTTGATTAAAAATAAACATAAAGTTTCATATGTAATTGTAGCCTAAAACTGAGTGGCTTTATTATTTTTTAAAAATTCGCAGCGACCATTTGTGATCATTATATTTGGTTGAGGAAGACCCCAGACAAATGTGTAGAACCACTGCAAGTCAGCTAGAAGACCTTCCCACATAAAGTCTTCACCCCAAACGGGACTAGAACCTACATGGTGAGAGGCTTAGCAGTCAGAGGATATTTATTATTTTTTATTACTGAATAATTTTAATAGATTTATACTGATAGTACAATCAATTGTTCATACCTTTCTGTTTTTCTACATTTTGCAGCTCAGGAGGCAGTGCTTTTTGTATAAGTTGAAAATAAAGTTCATTGTCTTTCTGTACTTCTTTCTGCTTCCGCTAAATAGAAAAAAGACACAAAACAAGTTTGTTAGTACAGGTGGCTGTTTTATATTAAGGACATAGGCCCTTGATTCTCAGCAATTCGCACCTACAATAACACAGAAACTAAGTATCCAATTTTACTTGTATTATTTTACCCTTGGAGGCAAGGTGTTTGTACATTTAGTATACTAAATTGTATGTCCTAATTTATACACTGTTATTGTAACAGGAGCAGCAAAAAAGCGAGCCTCCATGGGGATATGAAGCACAGACATCCCCAATACTAACAGACAGCTCTACCAAATGCGCTGAGGAGACTCTATAAATGAACTACAAGTGAAACTGCTACAATATATCTGGCAGAGTCACTGACAATTTAACTTTCATTTTAATAGCATTATGTAATGATAATAAAACACAACTGTTTAAACCTTGTTTGTTATGTTTTTGAAATACATTGCAGCGACCATTTATGATCATTAAAGCAAAGTCCAGCTTTTTGGTAGAGGAAGACCCCAGACACATGTCTGGGTAGAACCACCGTGCACTGCAAGTCAGCTGGAAGACCTCACATTAAATCATTCACCCCGAATGGGTCTCGACCCCATCCGGTGACAGGCTAAGCAGTCAGAGGAGTTGTTTAAACCTTGTAAAGACACAAATTTTACATCGCCTTTGTGTGAGAAACACTTGCTATATAATTGGAAGTTCCCTAAATTAACAACAAAGTTTTAGCCTTAGACAGCTTTGCTTCAAAGCTGCTGTGTAATCATGGGTATGAGGTTAAATTTCAGCCCCGAATTGACCATTTAAAAACACCACCACCATGCTTTTACGATGTACCATGAGCATAAATACAAACAAAAAGGAAGAGAAAACATTTACAACTACTCAGAAAAGAAGTCACAAGAGACAGATGAAGTTTTTAAGTGTTGGGATAAACATGTTTTGGGATAAACATTCAGAAACATAAGTAAAACCTCACTAAAAGAGCAGGAGTTATAAAGTAAAAATAATTATGTAAGTTTTACAATGACATTTGATAAAATTTTGTATAAACAGGTGCTGTTTTAGGTGGAAGTCTATCATAAAATATAATTCATAACCTAGCATCAATTTCATGAAAGATCTTATGTTCAGCCGTAGCAATACCTATTAAGCTAAATTGCTAAAAACAAGGTGCTGTACTGAACAAGGATTTAATAGAATTAAGTGTCTTACCAATCGTAATTTATATGATACATAAGTCTTGAAACCAAACCCAAGTGTGACCACTGGATATCCAATGCTACAAAAGAAAAGAGATTGCCAATGTATTACAACTGTATGCACCCACAGGCATTAAACATTTGTAAAATATAGTTAGTAAGAATAAAATACATTTTGATTTCTAACAGGTTGAAGAAAAACCAATCCATTAAAGTCTAGTATTGGAACCTATAGCAAATACAAGTTAAAAACTGATGTCAAGCATGATATGGTGGTTAAATTAGAAATATATGTGACAAGGAAATGATCACCCCCATCCCTTCTCCATTTGTTTTTATGGTAACTTTTATGGTACTCGGATAGAGCAATTAAAAGATCTCTCTTAGCATAGGAATTACCACTAACCTTTCTCCATTATAAGGTTTAAATAAAGTTAATTATATAACTAATTATATAACTGACAAAAATGTGCTGTAGCCAACCAGATAAACCTTAATTACAACATAGAAATACCTGTCAATGTACATAATTTGTCATCCACATGCCTGATTCAACTTACCAATGAGCGGCAAAAGGCCTACAGAGATCTAAATTAAAGGGCAAGTTTTTCAGCTCCCTCAGCCTCACAGATCCCTCTATGTAAACAAATAGTAACCATAGCGACACTGTGGGCAGGCATATACCTCGCTCTGAAACATAAGATTATGAACAGTTACTATTATGTCATGTCTCTCATCAGGAATTTAAGTTGAAATGAAATGAAGTGGAAGTTCCTCATTGATATCATAGATATAAAGAATGCAGGTATTTCAAGTAAACACTAACTAACCTGTTCATTTATACAGGATTCAATAAATAAATTCTATGGTGCACCAACCTAAACCCTGCCATTGACTGCATGTGTGCTATAAACTAAAACACTGCTATTGTATGTATATATGCTATAATCTAAAACCCTATTATTGTATGTATATACAGTCAAACCTGTATTAAAAGACCACCATCGGGACAGGGCAAAAGTGGTCTCTTAAGACAGTGGTCTCTTAATGCAGCATGGTTACTTTTTGTGAGAACCACACTTGAAATTTACAACTTGTGTTGTATAAGCAAGGAGTAGAGAAAAGCAATAACATCAATATATTTTATTAGTGTAACAGAACAGTTAGGCATGTAAAGGTAACTAATATCTATAAAAATAAATCAATCAGCACATAAATACATGTATGTTATCAAATATTATGTTTGTGCATTTTGTATTGTGTACATTCCTTCCTGGATTTTCACAGTCAGTTTGTATCTTGTGCTAAATCCTCTGTCGTCTTGTAATAAAATTAGTATGTAATTAAAGTATATACACTACAATTTACATGTTATCAAATGCTAACAACAGTTCTAAAATCATCACTTAGCACTGAAATAATTATGAATGGTAGTTTGTTTCACAGATTATGTCATTCGCATGTCAATTAGAATGTGACACTGGCACTTGACGTCCGGTCGCATCCAAAAACCATCGATAACCTAAGTCGTTCAGCGAGTCATTTTGAGTTGAACGTTTAACTCGTTTCACTTTCGAATTTCCATGTTCATATTCTTCCATTATTTCACGTTTTTGTTTTGCAATGTTCTGAATCTGTTATTTTCCGACACCAAGCTCAGATGCAACAGCACGACAACTTTTCCCACTGTTCAACTTGGACACGATTGTCTATTGTAAGGCAGGTTCGTTTAGACATGTTGATGCGTAATGCAACAAAGAACAACTGTTATAGATATTCCATTACATTACTGTGTCCAATTGCAGTTTGCGCTTTATAATTGAATATTTTAAGTTTTTAGCAAATCAATTTATCGTAATTCATACAAACATAACTTTGATTTACTTTTAAAGAAACCGAAGTCAGAACATGGTCAATAAGTGTCAATACGAGCGGTAATAGGGCACACTCGATTAGGTGTGAATCGAGCGCGGGCTTGATGTGTACATCGACCCAGTGACATTACGTAATTTCCCAGTTTGACACTGCCGATTGCAGTGATTAGCATAGAAGAGCAAACGTGTAAATTAATTGCTTATTGTGTGGTCGTAACTAATGTATTAGTGGATTAACGCGGTCGCCTATTAGGGTATAATTAAAGCATGTTTGACATGTTTATGTGCGGTCGCTGGACGCAGATCAAAGGGGGGTGCTTATTACATTACAATTACAGAACAAATATGATCGGGCGGCTTTGAAGAGGTCGCATAGAGCAGGTGGTCGCCGGTTAGGGGTGGTCGTATGGTCAGGTTTGACTGTATGCAAATATCTTAAACCCTGCTATTGTATGTATATATGCTATAATCTACAACCCTATTATTGTATGTATATATGCTAATATCTTAAACCCTGCTATTGTATGTATATATGCTATAATCTAAAACTCTATTATTGTAAGTATGTATGTATGCTATAATCTACAACCCTATTATTGTACATATGTGTGCTATTATCTAAAACCCTATTATTGAATGTATGTATGCTATTTACTAAAACCCCGCTATTGTACGTATGTGTGCTATAATCTAAAACACTGTTATTTTATGTATATCTGCTATAATCTAAAACCCTGCTATTGTACATATGTGTGCTATAATCTAAAACCCTGCTATTGTACGTATGTGTGCTATAATCTAAAACCCTGCTATTGTACGTATGTGTGCTATAATCTAAAACCTTGATATGGTACATATGTGTGCTATAAAATCTAAAACCCTGCTATTGTACGTATAAGTGCTATAATCTAAAACCTTGCTATTGTACATATGTGTGCTATATAATCTTAAACCCTGTTCTACAAACCCAATTGTTTTACTATCAATAGTATTTTGTCAAATTGTATAATTTTACTCTAATAATGTATGAAGACAGAATTTTATTACTTTACTGAAATTTATTCACAACAGTGCACTCTTGAAGCAATATAAATATATTTTTGTTAATGCACTATGAGCTTTCTCATTACCTGTAACCCACATAGAGCAAATATACCAGCTTTAAGTTTTTTAAATCTAGAAGCATTGTTTGTCAGCAAAGAATTTTCTGGTTCTCATTAATTTCTCCACTTACCTGTGTGCCAGACATATTGAACCCAGACGTATGTACTTGCAGCAAAAAATAACCATTGGACAGGTATGAACAGGTAGCAGACAACATCCGAGGTGATCGCAATGCACACAAAAAATACCGAGAAAGTCTGCAAAGAAAAAATTAGATTTTCTTCAAATCGGAATAGCTCACTGATAAGAAATATTGCAAAACACACGCCGAATGTCTGTAAATAAACAAACATAGAGACAAAACTACTGGATTCTCTAGTGATACTAAGTTGTCAGTGTAAAGTGAGTAACAATTGTCTAAACATTTAGTTATAATGAATGTCATGATATATACATGTGCAATACATGTATCTGGTATATCTTTGGATTATGGATCAGAGCTCTATTTGAACAGCACCTGCTCTTACATTTCTTCCATTCACTTAAACAGGGACATTACCCTTAACTTGAAAAACGGCATTTTATTACCTCTCTTGTAGGGTAGGTATAATATCTAAGTATGTCTCATAGAATTATTTTAAGTGTTTGTTTCCCAATATATTACGACCAATTATGATCATTATAGCGACGTCCTGCTATTTTGTTTGAGGAAGACCCTCAAACAAATGTCTGGGTAGAACCACCAGAGCTAGAAGACCTTCCCACAATGTCTCCTTTGCCCTGAAAGGAACTTAAACCCATGTAGTGAGAGGCTAAGTAGCCTATTACAAGGTATTTCCTGTAGAAATTTTATGGATTTTTTGTTCTACAACTGTAAAAAAACTCACCACTGGAACATTTACTTCAGATCAATGTATTAATGCAGTGATCAGACATTTTAATGTAAGCTATAAAGTGCTTTACAGAAAGAAGATTCTTTATTTTGGTTAAATAACAGCTTATGTTTAATCTACTTTATATGGATGAGTGTATATAATAAAAATAAAATGGACTTCATAGTTGGTGATTGAAAAAAATCATTATCTCAGTAGAATTTTACAACACTTAATGGACAAATTTTTCTGGACCTAAATGCAGAGCAACAGGAAAAACAACAGGATAAATAAGTATGTTTGTAGTAAAGAAGACAGGTAGCAAGTAATGAGCTCAATCTGAAACCAGGTAGGTTATTAATTTCATTTTTGTGACACTACATGGAATAAAATTTCCTATATAAGTTATCCTTCAACTATACATAATATCCAATTACACAAGAGGAAACTAATTAACACAACAAGTGCAACTTACTTATAACATTGGGATTGCATTTCTGCTTGTACATGTACCAAATGACGAAGGAAGTCAGATTTTGACTCATCAGATAACAGAAGGAAGAAAATCATTCCTCCGTGTGCTACAACTGTTTCTGCTCTTACAAAAAGCTATTAATGGTTGAAGTAATAAGCAATTGTTAAGATCTAAAACAACTTCCACATCTGTTCTTCTTACAGTTCCATGAAGGAACACCAAACAAACCTCATAGTCCAATCTTGCATACATTTATAAAAAAAAAATCATTTATGAAAAAACAATGTTTAAATAGTTTACTTCATTGATCACCATCAGTGGAAAAAAGTAGAAAAAAATAATTAATAAGCTGTTAAGGTAAATCATATTCTGACATCTATTTGGGAGTATCAGAATATCAACTTTCAGCAGTTCGTCAATAACAAATATAGCTTCTGATGTATGTTACAAGGTTGGATGGTTCCTGTTACACAAACAGGCATTGTTATGTGCATAATGTGTCATTATTTTAGTGAAGATGAACACAAGGCATATTATTATGAGAAATTAACACATAAACACTGGTCATGGTACAGTACAGAATTGGATGCTAGTATTGAGGATATTAAATACAAATATCCATCTCTTGCATGATCCTAAACTTCTGGGGTTTTATTTGACATAATTTCAGTTATTTCGGGATGGTGTCCACCTGAAGCAGATATAGTCCGGTGTTCACTGTGTTTAGCATGCTATTAACACCTAGCATGATACCATACCCAGTCACATTATCCTGACAGAGCCGACCAGCTGTGGAACTAATATTAATATTTGCTTCAGCTGTAAGCAAGGGAGGTATACCACTATCATATTTTAACAACTTTGGTATGTTGCTGCCTGGGATCGAACCCGAGGCATGCCTTACATCACTACCAGGTCCAGTCCCTCATCATAATCAATGTTCCGAACAAGTTCAAGAAATTTTGCTTTAAATTTAGCTGAAACCATATTACTTTAAAAATCATGCTGTCTCAATGGAAACAAAAATCACACTCATGGTCAATGTGACCTTAACCTTTGCCCCATTGACCCCCAAACCTATAGGTGTCATCTACTAATCATAACCAATGTACCCGGTACACATAAAATTTGATGAATTAAGCTTAAGGCAATCTGCAGGTATAAGTTAGAAACCATAAATTCATTGAAGATCATTTTGATCTTAAGTATGAGTCATCCTATTGAAGACCCCAAAATGAATAATAGTCATCTAGTCAACATATAGAATACTACTACCAAGTTTAACCATTTTCTAGTTATCAAAACAAAGAGGCCTACTGTCAGACATCAGCATAATAACATTATCTCTCATGACAGCTAGTGCTACTGTGCACCCATCCTCACTTGACACAATTTTGAGAATTCAACATGAATATACTTGAGATAAGATCACATTGGAGTGTATCCTGAAATGTTGTTGTGTTTTTTTTTGTGCTTTATACATGTAATGTTGGACAAGCAAAACAAGTGAATAATGAATATTTTTACTAAATGTGAAAGTTTAATTGCTTCTATATTATCATATTGGAAAAAAGTAAGAATATGTTAATTAAGTTATGCCATTTTGAGTATGTAATTTTTATCGATTGTTTTCCCCTTTCAGCCTTCTATCTTACTCTGTACGATAAATACTTAATTATAAAACATCTAATTTAAATACATTAAACAGCATATTTTTGCTAAAAGCCCTTGCTGAAAATTTGATTAGAATAAAAATGAGTGTTATCATGAGGGCTGTTTCTGCATGACAAGTCTCCTGTCTCAAGTATGATCATGACAACAGTTGTTATAGTAACTCACCAGTCCCTGGAACTTGAAAGAGTCGTAAACACTACGGACTAGCAGCCAGAAGGGCCACAGGTACTCAAAGCGAAACTCCACGATGAAATCTGCCATCAGGACTAGAGCCCACACCATTAGGAACTTCATATACAGGAACGTGCTGTAGCAAATATAAGGCAAATGTTGATTAAGATTAGACAGGCAATCTAATGTTACAATATTATTTTATAAATGATCAGTGACTAAACTCTGATCAAGGCAAGTTCTTTAATAATATACTTTGTAATCATATACGCTATTATAAGGAAGGACCTACAATTTGAGTAACACACATGAGGTTAAGGACTTGCTTGATTACAATGCATATCTGGATGAGGTGGCTACCAAATTGAGTTAGCATTATTTCCCTGATGCAGATATAACTACCCCAACTTAATTAGCTAATAACTGCATTCCAACTTTTTCAACAACAAAATACTAAAAAGAAAGCAGACTGGACACACAACATTTCTCAGTTCTGTACAAATTTGACATAACTTTTTTCTATTTGACTTATTAACAAGAATTCAATTAGCTTAAAGGTCTTTTTGCTCTAAGGGATTCTGTTACATGTGTTTGTTATCTAAAACTATTCTATCTTGGGGTGACAAAATTAATGATGCAGGATGTGAAGGTGTGACTGCTGAATGGAGGTGTTAAATAGAAAGCAGTACAACTGTAGTGGGAAAACTACACCTAATGCTTCCAATTATCCCCTGTATTGAGGCTGTTGTCAAGGAATACCCTGAGGGTGATAGCAGGCAAGGAATCAGGGACCAAGGCAAATCAATAGAGATGCCAGAACAAAGACCTGAGAATGCGAGACCCTTACAATCAATACATTCCGTGACACTATGGCCTACTAGGTCAAATGTCAGTGTGTATATTAAAAGGCAAACAAACTATTGAACAGTCATATAGGTAACCTTTGTACCCCAATATTTATTAGGAATTTGAAGTCCTAATTGACTGTATAATAGTGTGTAACTAAAACAATTGGTGAATGAAAGCTTAACAGACATAAAAACACACCCCAAAACACAAAAGTGTATGTATTATGGTATATAATTAATCATGACTATTCTATGTATAAAGTGTATTTAAATATAATTTAAAGAGATATGGGGAAAAAAGATAATAATGCAATAAACCACGCAACAGATATCTTTGGAGGTTCAAGATTTACGACTTACAAAAAACATATAGCAAATTTGTTAAATATTCTGACCATTCCAGAGCACGACATTAACTTTTGGGTGTGGTAGCCCAGTTAGATAACCTTCCAGAAGTTGCCTAACCAAGATTTTAACTTGCCTGAATAAAAATAAATATAAAAAGTATTTACATGTGATAAAAGTAACATATTGCAGATAAAATTATTTCAATTAAAGTTTTATTAAGGCTGCAGGTCCCCGTCTCACAAACAGTCCAAATTTAAGTATGACTTGTATGTGTATTATATGTGTATTATGTGTTTTACATTTTGGTCTAGTCCAGTTTAGATCAGGTCTAGTAAGTTTTCTAAGTTACTGGACCACTGGTCCAGCTCTCAAAAAAGTAAACGTCGAACCCTGCTTGATATGAGGCAATGTCGCAATTTTTAATAATAAAATTATTTTTTATTATTAAGTTTTTAATATTCAATTGTTTGAACTAATCTTAATGATTTATGTAATTGAATTAATTGAACTAATCTACGTATCTTTAATTACAAAAGACGATAAAATTGAAACAAATTTGTCAATTACAACAAACACGTAAATTCATTGGTTTTGTGACTGGTTTACATTGGCTTGCAAAGATTGGTGAATGTGAGTTGAGACAAATGGAGACCGAATGGTGAGCCAGACGATGTTGCATGCACATCATGTTACTAAGCCCTGCAATCGTGTATCAGGGCAGTGAATATAAAAACACAAAACAACTTGTAGTTAAAGAATGAAGAAGTTGTTTCTTTTAAATTACTTCCCACAATGAAGATTTCTAATTTTTCAGTTGTATAAACAAACCATGTTACATCGGATCCGAACTTAAAGAATGTACAAGCTACTACAGATACATCAACCTATCCAGTAAAAATATTAAGAGAATTCAGAGTAGTTTTAACACCCCACCAACACAGTTATGGTCATACTGGTATTGTCCAGCTAATGTTTGATGGAGAAATACCCCAGACTTTTGACTGGGTAGAACCACTAGTGCACTGTAGGTAAGCTGAAAAAAAAAACCCTCAACCTTCCCACGCTAGTTCTTGACTTGACCAGGACTCGAACCCACATTTGTACAAGTCACTTGAACAATGGGGCCAAAGTCAGATTGAAATCTGTACAACAAACTGATACTCATGTTAATCCCTTGAAGCAATTATTCACTTAATTGGACCACTGTATAATAAATATACATATTTGTGTATGGTCATTTATTACACTAATTGACACTTTAAACCAAATATCAGGCATGCTTATTAATGTTTCGGATTGACTTACTTTTCAGTTGAATAAGTAAGGACATACCTTATACCTGATCTAATAAATAAGAAGAGCAGATTCTACAGAAAAAAGCGTCAGCGCTGAGTATCATTTGCTATTTTGTTTTAAATAAGTTAGGTACTTAAGTTTATTATAAACATGGATTTACAGATAATTAAATGTCCATTAGTTGCACATGATCTAACAGTTAAAGGCATTGCCATATTGCAGTATCAGATTGAGATTACCTAATGTCTATAAAAATATTATCCTGTTATCAGTTTTTGGATACTTAACAACGTGCCACCTGGTCAAAAGTGACCCACTACGTTGGTTTGGTAGAAACACCTTTGAGATTGGCTCCTCTAGAATGTAGTTTTTTTTTATTTCTGACTATGGGTTGCAGTATATTGTTATATTAAGACTCACTGGGCACCTTATTAGCAGAATCCATTTACCATATCTCACAGTAGGACTTTTCAATTTTACATTGAAAAACTGTTAAATTTGAAACAAGTTAGCCCACACTGTTGATGGAGAGTACTGTCAAAACTTTTCTATGCAAAATTATGCAAATACATCTTAAAATACACAGTTAACATGTAATGTATAATACACTTTAAGTTTTTACTATTTTATTAAGTCATGTCACATTCAAATATACCTGACAAATGTCTTTAAAATATGGGTTCACAGGTAATTATTTCTCTACATAGATGGCCGCTCTAATAGGAAAAACGTAAATGTTTGTTTCATGCTTAAAAAAATGCATGAAAACAGGAATGATTTTTTCTTTCTCAACCCATCACGCTTGTATGAGATGTATGAGTCAGGATTTTATAATTCATACATCTCACAAAAATAACAACAATCAAATAGCAACCCTGGTTATGTTTATAGCACTATGAGAAGAAGAAAATTATACAAGTCAGATATCTGTGCTCTGCGCATGAGCAACATTAACTGCCATAACAAAAGCCGATATGAAATACACACAGCGTTATACAAAAAAAGAAAAAAAATTGCTATATAAAACTTCACATGAAGTAACGACACGGCTTTTGACAAAAGAAAAAATGCTGTCAAACAGGTGAGCGTCCAAACGGCATAATTGTCAATACTAAAAAAAAAAATTATCCAAAATTTGAAATGATGGATTTCTCTTGGTTGTGAAATCTTCTCAATTGAAATTTTAAATCATCATTTAAAACTTTAATATATTAGTTTTTAACAGCAACAAGGTTAAAGCAATTTAAAATTACAGAATCATTAAAATTTGGATCAGATTTTGAGGTCAGCATTCGGTTGTCTAAGTAACCATTCATTTAAAAATGTCAATATTCAGTTTTCAAGTTGTGAAGCCCTCTTAATAAAGTCCGATCGATACACCAAATACAAAAATATCAGATGTGTACAATGCTTAAGTCAATCGGCGTGTTACTGCAAAAATGTCATTTTTCTTGCCATTGATGCAAATTCAGACTCATCGTGCTGCCATATTGAAAAATATGGTCTAACCTTCCGTAAAATCCGTCACTAATTTTACTCCTTTTCATAGGTCTTCGTAATTTAGCACAATCCGCATTTCTAGGTCTCTTCATTATCCTTCAGGAAAACAAGGCTTTCACTGTTTTTGCTAAGTAAGAGCCTTAAATTTACAGAATAATATCGTTCCGGAAAACCTGGAAGTCTGTTCGTGTATAATCCAGACATGCGCAATGTATTGACAGCTATTCGGTTATGCTCGGGCGGCCGATGTTTGACGAAACATTGCCGTCATTTTGCGGTGTTTCTAAGGGATTGTGGGAAACAAAATAAGTCTCAACATGGCGATGCACGTTCCGAAAGCTCCGGGCTTTGCCCAAATGTTAAAAGAAGGGGCCAAGGTAAAATTTAAGCTTTATATAAGTTTTTTCTTTTTAGATCTATTTACGAACCGTTAAGCTCGAAATAATGTCTTATTTTGCCTGATTTAGGGATATGGACACAGTAAATCAAAACCCATGTGAGTCGGATCATTCGGTCGCATCGGTTGTTATCTTTACAACCACATGTAACTGACAGATCTTTCCAGAATATTTTCAGAATAAACTTTCCTTTTGTCACTCTTTGTTTATTGTACTTGAATAATTGTCAGTTTGACTTTACTATATAATTCATCCTGTTTGAAATACAGCTGTTGTTCTATTAATTGAAGCATTTATTTGTTATTGCTGGACAAGAATCCAACTTAAGTCCCATTTAGCCATTCACTGTGTCATGGTCCATGCATGTCCAGACCTTGTCATTGCTTTAGCTTAATTGACTTAAGTTTTGTTGTTTTTTTTTAATGAAAGAAAATTCAGGATGCTTTTACAAATTACTTTTTTTTTGTTGATTTTAAAAAGTATGTTCTTGCTGTTCATCTATTTTTTTAGACAAGAAATCTTGAGCCCTTATTTATGTGTTGTACTCATAGGGTAACAGGACGACTCACCGCCCTTACCAACTCACCGCCATTCAAGGTTGGTCGACTCACCGCCGATTTTAAAAAACCGCTGGTCGACTCATCGCCTGTATACTTTTATTGTGATGAATTGATAGTTTTGAACCATCTGTAGATTTTATCATTATTTTTTTTTCCGATTTAAAAATTATAACTCATGTATCATGGGACGGTACAAGTGGTAGCTAATACGTAGCACTTATTGGATGGGTCTAAAACGCTTACGCGCTACACAGACAATATGAAAACCGTAATAAAACGCAATAAAGAACATATAGGGAAAACGCTGACGCGGGTCTATGATCGATAGGTGTGATAGTTTTGAACTGTCTGTAGATTTTCATTTTTTTATTTTTTTTTTCAGATTTAAAAATCATAACTCATGTATAAAATACATGGACTTACTAGGGTTCAGGATAATTATTGCCGGATAGCTAGTAAATTGAGTGCCTGCCTTTAGCAATAAGAAACACGATTTAAACTGTCTGTAGATTTTATCATTTAGTTTTTTTTTCTTTTCAGATTTAAAACTCAAGGTGGAAAAATACTGCATCTAGTTGAGCTGCAATCAAATTCATGAAGCAACAATAATTAATAAATTTATTGTTTTTTTTGTATTCTTGCAAATTAATTTAAGTCCTCAAGAGTTTATACGTATACATTTGTTGAAATACAGTATAACAAAAAATATTTAGCATGTATATCACAGAATTATAAATGACAAAAAGCAGAGTCTTTGTTTGTTAGTCTTTGTTTTATTTTCTGTCCTATTCCTCAACCACGGGATCATTCAGCTTCGCGCATTTCCTTAACAGCTGAGCACCAGACAAACGGCCAGTATTCAGGTCCTCCCATGCTGTAATAATTTCATGCTGTCTCTGGCGATGTTTGCTTCGTTGATACCTAAGGACAGCACCTCCACTCAAAAACCTAATCTGCATGGGGATAGCATTGGCTAATAGGTTGGTTTGACGTTGTTAATTTGATACACTGTTTGTGATTTGTTTGACACGCAGGTAAAGTGTGCAAAGGTCCAATTAAAGGTATTAAACATTGTTTCATGACTATATTTCGATTTAAGTATTGGAAAAGGGATAAGATCAGATAAGATAAGAAAGCTTTATTTTCATATCAGTAGTGGTTTTAACCAGCACCCGTTGGCGGTGAGTTAAAAAAATAGGCGATGAGTCGACCAACCTTGATTGGCGGTGAGTTGGTAAGGGCGGTGAGTCGTCTAGTAATCACTCATAGATGGTGAACATAGTTTTGTAGGTTATGGGAAAACAGTCATTTTCAATAAGAACATGTATAGAACAAACTATTTGACACATTTTTATAAAGATAAACTTGTACATACCTGCTCATTTTACTTTATCTTTTTGCTTAGTTAGGGACTTTATAATGGTTCATTCATTTAGTAAAATAACATTTTAAAATTTACAACATTTACAACATTTTGGTCACATATACTTTTTTTGGTTGCAGCACTATTCTGGGTTAGATGAGGCAGTCTACAGAAACATAGATGCATGCAAAGAACTGTCAAATACCACTAGATCAGCTTTTGGACCACATGGTTTGTTTTACTACAACTTTCTATTTACATAGAGGCTATTACCTTGATGGGTTTAACAGTGTTTTTAAAGTGTATCTTTGCTGTTTAAAGGATATTTTTTATTATATGTAGCCAGGTGATAGAGAGAGAATGTGTAAGCGGTCCTGTTAGCTCAGTCGGTAGAGCATTTGCCCTGTAAGCAAAGTGTCCCTGGTTCGAGTCTATGACAGGCTGCACCTTTTTCTTCCTATGTTACAATAAGAAGATTGACAATCATATTTTATACTTTTTAAATCTTTCTGTAGTTTTCTCATTTTGGCATTAGAGAGTTATAAAACATTACAATCAGAGGCATTGATCATTTGAATTAGACATTTGATACTTCTGCCTGGCTAATCAGTCTCAATAGTTGGGTCAGGTTTTAGTGGTTTAGCCAACAGTAGTGCAGTAAGCCCTTGTGTCAAGTGTGGCACACAGTCCATACCATGTATATGACCCTGTCCTCTGATCTCTCAGCATGTTTTTATTCCTCTCTTATCATGGGCAGGGGGCTCTCAAGAAGGCGATTATCAATGCCTTAAACTCAAAACTAGTACCTTGCCTGAGTCATGAAACACTTTACTAATGCATACATGTGAACTTTTTTCTGAGACCAAAGTGGGAAATTTTTACTTGCAAAGTGGGAGATTTGCTATTTTTAGTTACTTTTTTATGAACAAAGATGGAAGTTAGCAGTTTCCAAGTAGGAGATTTCTGAAAATGTGTAAAACCACATTTTCACATTTTCAGCCTTAAAAGTGGGAGTCTCCCTCCAAAAGTAGAAAAATATGCTAATACTTTATTTTTGTTGGTGAGTCTGGATTTAAGACTTCATAAGGTCACATTTTGGAGCTTTTTTTTTCAGCTTTTATCAATTACATAATTTTATTGCATATTATCAGTACAATGAAAATAATTACTTGTTTATGGCCAAAACCGATAGGGTACCTTGAAATACAAATGTTTGTATTTAATAACTTCATGTATTCCATGTTTGGGCTAAAATTTTCATGAGGGGTGGGGGAGGGGGAGGGGTTGAGATGAGGTATATTGCAGCTGACATGTGTTTCTTCCCAGACATTTGTATGGGCAGGTCATCAACCACTTGTATGTGTTAAAACAAGGATTGTATGGCAGCAGTATACCTATAAAAAAATGAAAAATAAAAACAGATCAACATTAAGAATGTTAATTCATGACCATTCTGAATTGTAACAGGTCAAAATAAGATGGTTATAAACCATCTTGAGAAGCTGTTTGTGACCAATGATGCTGCCACAATCCTCAGCGAGCTGGAGGTTCAACATCCAGCGGCTAAGATGTTGGTCCTGGCTACCCATCAACAGGAACAGGAAGTGGGCGATGGAACCAACTTTGTGCTTGTCTTTGCTGGCTCTCTGCTAGCACATGCTGAAATGTTACTCAGAATGGTATGTGCACAGCATAATGTTTAGAATATCATTATTTATTTGCTTGAAAGTTTAATGTCAATCCAAAAGCTTCAAGGACATTTGGCAATTTTCTGCTTTCATTGTGGTTATCTGCATTTATTTAAGTAAACACTGCTGATTAACTTTGTATTGCTGCAAAAACATAAACTTATTGTTTACAAAAAATCTAAATTGGTTCAAAAAATATTTTTAAACCTGCTTTACCCAAGAACTTTTTTTGGTGCAGATCTTACATCTTTTATAATCAAGTTATAGCACCATCTGGATTATCCAATCAGATATCAGGACATAACATATTTTTAGCAGAAATCCCCATCATGGTTATTTATAGATTTATAAAGAAAGAATATTGAAAGTTTTTCACTATAAATGCTTCTGACAAATGAGGTAGTCTTCAAAATTGTCTTTATTTAGATTAAAGCTTGTGTGTATGCAGAAGCTTTGCTCAGTTTCTCTGAAACAGTGGTTTTGCTAATTGTATTTTGTATAGACAATCTGATACTTCCTTTAGTTGGTGTAGAAATATTCTTAACTGAACTGTCAATTGTCATAATTAAAATGGCCCTTTTGAGATAATTTTTGGACGAACTGGGGAGAAATAAATGCATAAATAAAGCCCAAGAAATGCCACATCTGGACTAAAAATTGGTGCCCCCACCTGGCAGCAGTTAGTGGCCAGTAACTCCTCAGCTCCTCTTCTTGTGGGTTCAAACACCCATATAGTCTGGTCTGCTGGTGACCTGCCATGAGCCGGTGGTTCTACCAAGACATTTGTCTGGGATCTTCCTCTGCCCTTTGTAGCTGGACGGCCCCAATATGACCATAATTGCTGATTTGCTGTATCTTAACGTATAGTCTTTTGTGTTGACTCCTATTATATTCTCTATTATATATGCCTTTCTTTTAAGGGTTTGTCTGTAACAGAAGTGACAGATGGTTATGAGTTTGCAGTCAAGAAAGCACTAGACATCCTGCCTGGTAATTTTTGTTTTCAGTTACTAATATGGCATATTCTTTTGTACTGCAGTTAAACATAAAGACAGCATATATATATAGCTCTGAATTACTTTTGCTTCATCATCTTGTGAAGTATGACAGTTCTCCTATAAAAAATTAAGTAGTATATATTTTTGCTGTAGTTAAGGTGGCTTGAGTATGTATGGCACCCATTCTAGATGAGTAGAGTTGCTGACTTACTTATTTGACTCCAAGACCCAGATCAGTTTGGTCTGCCTCCACCACTATAGCTGGACATCTCTTTAATGACTATCATTGTGTCACGGCTAATTTTTGTTGTTAAAACAAAAAACTAAATTTGCATTTTTATTAAATTAATTGCATGTTTCCTCAATTTAATTGTATATATTTTATATATATAATCAGACCTGGTATGTGATATATTATTTTATGATATATTTTTATCAGACCTGGTATGTGAACAACAGAAAGATCTGAAGAACAAAGACATAGTTCAGCGAGCATTGAAAACCTCCGTCATGAGCAAACAGTATGGCAATGAAGATTTCCTCTCCAAACTCATCACAGATGCTTGTGGTAAGCCATTTTGTGTTTTCTCTCTAAGGTATTCACTAGTCATACCTAAGTAAGTCTAAGAAATCTAGTTTAAGACTATTTCTCCTTAGTATGTAAAGATTAATGTCTGAAATTTGGCACATCACTTTAAAAGTGCTGCACCTAGTGCAGACTTGAGTTGTCGTCATGAATTTAGTTCATTATGGTTGTTTCTAAATGTTCCACAGAAAAGGTCTTTACACATGTACATAATTGTTGGAAAAAATAGTTTAATGATTGATCTTGTTCCAGATTTGTTACACCTTTACATATCTGCTACACAATAGGAGGTTGTGTATTTGTAGTGGTTTTTGTATGTCCATCCTAACAAATTAAATATTTTGTTAGCTGATACAAAGTGCAGTGTTGTAACTTCATTTGTTTTGACAAAATCATGGAGGGTGATTGAACAAAAGCAGATTGGAACATGATATTTTTAAAACTGGTGGAGACAAACTTAATAGGTTTGAATTCATCAAGTTTAATGGCGCTTTGTTTAATAAGTTGTAAAATTAATACTTTGGTATTTTGATTATGCATACCATTTTCATAGATGTTGTATTTTACTTTAAAGTGGAAGTCACCATTTTGATAATGTTTCTTAATTTGTCTTTCCTGTCTTTTCAGTTTCAATTTTATCAGAGAAGAATATCTTCAATGTAGACAACATAAGAGTTAGTAAAATTTTGGTAAGTATTTGTTTTGAGAATTGATAATTGATTGGAAGCTCAATAATTGAACGGAAGCCCAGTAATGCCATTGCATTAGTTACATTATATGCAGGGATTTACCAGATGCAGGATCCTGCATCCTATACACAAATTGCAGACCTATATGCACAGAAAATGGACACAGAATAATAGTCCAAAGTAACTTCTGTTTCTAGCCACAAGAATGCGCAATAAAAGCAACTCATTAACATTTTGACATTTGTCATGTTTCTATGAAGCCACACTAGTTATATTTCAGTATCATGTTTAAGTTATCGGTCAAGGCCCTTGGAATGACCATAAGTATATTTAAATATAGCGTCATTGTGTTTAACGTAGATCAATCGTCCTGTGGACCCCTGAAATAAAAGAGGGTGGTAAATCCCTGTGCATGTATACTGAAAGACTTGTTAACATCTTTTTACACAAGAAACCAAGATCCCATTTAAAATTCTTATTCTTTGTGTCTAGAAACAATATGTTACTGGTGTGTGTGTATTACAAATGATTTTTCTCTCTTTTACTTAGTAGCATATTTGCATCTTCTAAATTTACAGCAAGATCTTATTTTGTTTTTAAACCTCAGACCATTAAAAAGCTGTTACGGAGGTACAACAAAATGTTTGTGAAGGTTAATATGGGTTTGTATTTTTGTTGAACATTAATCCATTCACTGCACCCTATTCTCGGTTAGCACCCTATTCTCGGTTATGGTTAGAATGAGCCTCACTCAGTTTTACTGTGTTAAGGAGCTGGAAGTTAGTGGGGAAACACTATTGGAAATGGTATAAAACAGACAACACTTTACAATTTTTAAAATTAATTTTTGGAAATGTTATTACAAAACTAGTTAACCAGAAATCTTACTTGACCATTATCTTTTCTTTTTATAAATTTGTTTATTATAATATGACTATTAGTTTCATATCGATGTCATTAACTTCTTATATATTTGTTAGACAATATACTGACTGCGAAAAACCATGCGGAATTTGGTCCATGCAAAATCTCTTCTGTAACAGTTCTTGATTGTTTGATCTTACTGTAGGTTTGCTGCTGTAGTTTACATGTAGAAGATGTTTGCTGCTGTAGTTTACATGTAGGAGATGATTGCTGCTGTAGTTTACATGTAGAAGATGATTGCTCAGCTAAATTCTTTCATTGAGTCATTGGTTTTTATGTCAAACTTCTTGGATCATTCTGCTTTGACATGGGGAGGAAAAATGTCCGACAGTGCATTACAGCTAGACTGGTTTTCAAAATTGGTTATTTACAACGCTTACACGCTGCTGATATTCTAAGAAATGTGCACCAGCTCGATCATATAAGTGCAACATAAGTGTACTTATATGACTTTCTTGCTTTTTGATAGTACAACACATCTGATTATCCTACCAAAAAATGGACTTACCCGATTGAGCGAGTTTATGTCAGCTTCTACTTGCCAGAGGGTATTGCAAACTCACCATGGCTAGCGAGCAAGTGGAATTTTTCACCCCTGTATAAAATCTTCACTTTTGCCTGTGTTTCCTTTCAGGGTGCTGGAGTCCTGCATTCATCCATAGTACAGGGTATGGTGTTCAGAAGAGCTGTTGAAGGGGAGATAACTAAAGCATCCAAGTGTAAGATTGCAGTCTACTCCTGTCCTCTAGATTCCATGCAGACAGAGACCAAGGTATGGTAGTTTTCAAAATCTATTAACATTTATGATAATGCATGCTGTCAGTGGTTTGCACCTTCAACGTAGAATAACGTTTTGCTGTCTTTTAAGGATTTTTTGAGATGTTTAACTTACTGACATAGCTAATTAGTTCACAATTTGAAAGCATTTGGCATATTATGTGTTGATTTTATATTTTAGTGTTGTAATGTAGATATTCAAAAATTAATATATTAACAAAGATGCACTCCAATTGTTAAATCATGACTTTTTATCCTGTGACATTAATTTGGAACAACTATACTTCAAATGGGAAGTTGTTTATTCTTTTGTTCATTAAGGTTGTTTCATCGTTTCAGGGCACAGTATTAATAAAGAATGCGGAAGAACTGATGAACTTTAGCCAAGGAGAAGAAAACCTTATAGAAAAGGTACAGTTACAGTTTCCAAGAATTATATTACTAAACTAAACAATTTAAAATAAAAATTAAAATGTTGATACAAAGTTTTAAGATGTAACTTGAAATTAAATACATAACAATGTTATAAATATTTTTATTTTTGCTACATTTTTCTATTTATCTTAAGATAATTTTTAGTTACAGCAACTTTTTAGCAATACAGTAACTTATTAGCAATTTCATATGTAGTATTAACTTTCAAAGAATTTGTTATGGTATTTTTTCATGAAGCATGCACCATAACTAGCATCCTTGTCGATCCACAGCAAATCAAGTCCATTGCTGACACTGGGTGCAGTGTAATAGTGAGTGGAGGAAAGGTTGGTGAAATGGCCCAGCACTTCTGTAACAAGTACAAGATTCTCATCCTGCGTCTCATGTCTAAGTGGGACCTCAGGCGCCTCTGTAAGGCTGTGGGGGCCACACCTCTCCCCAGGGTGGTAAGTAGACTATATATGATTGTTATGAAGATACTTAATATCAAGCTATCACAGACTATATACTGATTAACTGCAATGTGTTTTAGTAAAAAAAATTACAAACAAATAAGTATATATAGTCTACCTATTCTGCCTAAGTTTTTTTCTTATTTAACATTTATTGATTTTTCTTCATATTGTTAACCCATACATTGAACAAGCTTGTTAAGCTTGTTTTCCATTGGTTTATTAGTTTCAATTTCATGAAGTAATTATTATAACTCATACAATTATTACTTCCTTACAGACCCCTCCTACCCCAGAAGAGACGGGCTACTGTGATCATGTGTACACAGACGAAGTAGGTGACACTCCAGTTATCATCTTCAAACAAGGTCAGTAAAATATGTAACTAATCATTGGAGAGTCAAAAAGTTCACATCTTTACTGTTTATGTTTTCTTTAAATGTTTTCCAAAGCTGTAATCTAAATGTAGTAATGAAAAGTAATAAAAAATACTTTGTAGGTTTGCATCATTTTCAGGGCGAAGGTTTTAGTGTTGAATTGTCTTCCAGCTGACCTTCTGCACCCTGATAATTCCACCTAAATAGCTTGAGTCAGTACATAATTACTGTAACTGTGTTGCTGCAGTGTATTTCAGAAACAATACAAATCTTTTCCTACTAATAATGACTGGCAATCTCTGTAAATTACCTTATTAGTGTAGCTGCAATGTATTTAAATGACAAGCAGAACTACTTAATGTGAGAAGGTCTTGCCATTCACCTGTGATGGGGTTGTACACATCCAAAAATAACTGGGCATTTTTAAACACATGATAATGGTGACCCTGCTATGCGTTGTTAAAACAATCATACACCTGCAAACAAATTTTGTGTTAACTACGTAGACATTTATTATTCTGTTTTGATACCTTTTTTGATACTTCTTCTGATATTTCTCCTCACTCAGAGGGTTCCAACCCTTACCTTCAACTTATGAAAACACCCTGGTTATATTTTGTGTTGTCTAAAACTTGTATTTTTATATATTACCAGAGAAGGAGGAGAGTTCCATTACCACCATTGTAGTACGTGGGTCCACAGACAATATCATGGATGACATGGAGCGAGCTATTAATGATGGTGTCAACACATTTAAGGCTCTCACACGGGTAAGCTATCAGAACAATCACATCAGTAGCCAGAAAGCATGTTATCCGTAATAACATATCTCTTTCAACTATAGTATAATTTTGTCAACATTTGATAACAAGTCATGTTCATCTTTACTTGTTTAAGTTGAACTTCTTTTGCTCTGTTAATTTACGGATTGCTGCACAAGTAAGCATATAAAATTACTAGTCCATATAGCTGTTTTGTCTAAGTAAGTATCTAACGAATGATAGACATTCATTCTGTCTCTTGTGCTTGAATCAATAGTTTAATCGACTGTTGCTTCAAGTTCTTATTGTAGGCGCTAATGCACTTATAAACACTTAACATATTTTAGATACTCATGTGACATTACACTATTTATGATTGTGTATGTGTATTGCAGGATGGTCGTATGGTACCTGGGGCTGGAGCCACAGAGATAGAACTGGCCAAACAGATCACCACCATTGGAGAGGTAAATCTCGAATTATTTATTGTACATTATTCCTTCCTAAATCTATCTTGTTAACATTGCATGACAGTTGCTGTTAAAATGATAATTTAAAGCATGTATCTTCAAAGTCAGAATTTCAGAAGAATAAAACAGGATAATATTCAATGTAGATTTTTAGCAATCATCATTACTGCTTATCAACTAGGGCTGTTTTTTATTTTTGAGTTGTGGATAACGGTGTTATAGGGTATATTCCATTCTTTAATGTTTTAATTAAAAACAGTGCATGCTTAAGACTTAAACAGTGCATGCTAAAAACTAAAACAGTGCATGCTTAAGACCAGAAATATTTTCATGCTAAAACTCAGAGAATTGGCAGGACCTTGTTGGAACTTACTGAACAGAAATCTATTTTACAATTTATTTAGTCTTCCACACATCCCTGATGTGTTTGTAACATTTTTAGGGGAAGGAAACCAGCAATTCCATGATAACTACTACAAAAAAAATCAACATTGTCTTTTGCTGGATGAGAGGTCCTATTATCTTGATCAACTTTCTGATATATGTGATTTTTTTCCTGGAAAATGCCCTGTATCTTGCACGTACACAACACAAGCTTGATTAACACAATAATCAATATTGACTGTCTCTCTTGTAGGGTACCCCTGGCCTGGAGCAATATGCCATTAAGAAGTTTGCTGAAGCCTTGGAGGTTGTCCCTAGAACAATTGCAGAGAATGCTGGCATCAAGGTGAGTTTTCACATTTAGAAGTTTGGGTTCTTCTTCACACTAGAAATAAAAAGTCATGAGGTTGATGTAAAATCTGACCAGTGTGTTGTGAATTTCTTGTTTATAATGGTAAAATACATCTGCAAAATTTTGAAGCAGAAGTTAAAACACATTCATACAGTTATGAAATGGTTTATAGACAAAACCTCAATTTAGGTATGTTTGGCCCATTAAACGTGAAGTTTTAACCATTTTAATGGTGAAAAGTTGTCTTTGATATAATGTGTAAAACATGGTTCATCACATGTCCATCTGTATATATAAATATATATTTCAGGCTACAGAGGTTCTATCTTTACTGTATGCAGCTCATCAGGAAGGCAAGAAGAATGTTGGTGTAGACATTGAGGTAACTTAAGTAGAAACTTACTGTGAATAATAAAAATATAATTACACATTTTTAAAACTGTTAATATTGCAAATTCTCTTGTTCACATACCCAAACAATAAAAACTTTATTAATAATAGTTTGTGAATATGGGGATGTAACTCCATTGTCCACACTTCATCTCAATGATGAGTATCAATAAATTTGATTGGTTTCTCAGTAACCAATGCATACATTAAGGCATTGGAAAGTTTGATTGCCATCTGTTTCTATTCTGATTTGTCATATTTCTATTTAACATGTGTGTCCATTTTATACAGATCTTTATCAACCTGAAAATTCAATAACCACTTAAAATTTAAAATTGTAAATAATTCAGTTCATCCAACAATATCTGGTTTGTTTTATGATTATTGCTATTAATGTATGTAAAAAAAAAATTGTACTTACAATTTGGTGGTTTATTATTTTATATTAATGCATCTTTCGTAATGTTTAAACTAAATTCTACCTGTCTGTCGCCAGGCTACTGTTGCTGCTGTAACCGATGCAGCTGAGAAGGGTATCTTTGACCTGTATCTGGCCAAGTACTGGGGCCTCAAATTTGCCACTGCTGCTGCCTGCACTGTTCTCAAGGTTGATCAGGTAAAAAGCGTTGTGTAATGGTTTAGCTTAAACATCAGAGTTACTATTTGGAAATTTAAGAAATTTCTGAAAGCTAGAGTTTCAGTATGTTCTCACTGGAGCATCACTGTGAACAGCATTCATATCACACAGACTCACTTACTGGCACAAGATTGACTAGGATAACCTCGGGCACCTGCGCTCATTATTACAGCTTAATTGTTTTAATTGAATATCATACATGTATTCCCATCTAAATTGGGCAGCTATCCCTATAACTAATTTTGGCACAGTTATCTCCATTTTTAGATTGAATTGTCTCTGTTTAGTTAATGTAAGTAGCTACTAAAATCCAGCACATAGAAAAATGGAGTATGCTGTCTTCAGGCAGCTCCTGTTTATCATAAGTAGAATGTGAATGGTTTGGTAAATGATTTTACTTGTCTAATGTTAACTTATCCTGTCTTCACACTTACCATCTACAGATCATAATGGCAAAGGCAGCCGGTGGGCCCAAGCCAAGAGGTGGTGGAGGGCGCGATGATGATGATGACTAGACAGTGATGTTCCTTCAAGTGTTTTGAATGTTTGGACTAGCTTTATGTGATGCTGTGAGGAGATGGTACCCAGCCCAACTCTGGACAGGAACCATGCAATCTACATACACCACTGTGGGTCCAACTTGTGCCACGAGTTGGCCACAGAGATATTGTTTATACTATTAGGAGCAAGGGAGCAAGTAGTATCAACTTACATTTTTGCAGTGCTACCTTACTATAAAGAACAAACTCATGCATGAGCATGACTTCTAAAGTGAGTGTTATTATTTTGAAGAATTTTGCTTCAACATGAATGCATAAATATTTAATATGTAAAGTAAAATGTGCTTTTAAAGAAATGGTTAATTATGTCATGGATGATTTGTTAAAATTTGGTCTATTGAAAAATGGGAAAACAGATTAATGTGTTCATTCATATATTTTTTTTGAAAATGTACTTTCCAAGACTGAAGTTATTTGTCAATTGTGAGCATTAAAATAATATACAAAGGATTATGCCTAGGTATTTCTCATTATTTTTGCTTGTCAGCCAAGCTCCAGTAAATGATGGATATCAAAGCAATCTATGTATGCTTTACATGCCATTTATCTTGCTGAAAACTTCATCAGGGATAATAAAATATTTTAACAAAATATTAATTTTAAGCTCATTTATAAGCAATTAAGGATTTTGGTGAACAGAACATTATATTGTAAGACTTAACTGCAATATTGCCTAGATCCTGATAAGACCTTTCAGTTGTAAGATCTAGGTTTAAACTTTTATGCCCAAGTCTGGCGAGTCCACATGGCATCTTCTCTCGTTCTGGAGCTGATTATTGCGTCACTCCAATTCGATTACAACATGTAGTCATCTTCACACATCTGACCTCACTCTGTCATCACTCAATTTAATTCATTTTGATATCTTTGTGTTGCTGCTCATATAACACATTATATGGAATGTAATGATTTTTCAGTAGATCACTCATAAAAATATTTGTTGCAAATATGAACGTACTGTGATGATGGTACTTTAAAGCATACATTTTTACTTATTGAGCTATTTTTGTCCATTTGTGTTGCTATTTATGATAATTTTATACAACCCTTTTTCTGTAAACTGTCAATGTTGCTAACAATTTGAAGGATTAAACTTGAAATCCACATTGACATTAATTTTTTATTTTAGCTCCAGAAATGAATCTGTAGCAAGTTACATTTAGTTGCCACTGAAATACTGTTGGTGGGACAATAAACCCAATAAACAATATAGTTGCCACTGAAATTTTGTTGGTGGAACGATAAACCCAATAAATAAACAGTATAGTTGCCACTGAAATTCTGTTGGTGGGACAATAAACCCAATAAATAAATACTATAGTGGCCACAGAAATACTGTTGGTGGAACGATAAACCCAATAAATAAACAATATAGTGGCCACTGAAATATTGTTGGTGGAATGATAAACCCAATAAATAAACATGTAGTTGCCACAGAAATATTGTTGGTGGAATGATAAACCCAATAAACAATATAGTGGCCACTGAAATATTGTTGGTGGAATGATAAACAAACAAAACAATATAGTTGCCATCAGTTTTCTATTATTTCCAAGATTTACAATAAATCAATCATTTTTTTAAGTCAAGAATATGCCTGCAGTCGTTTTAAGCCTTGATAAAATTTGGCAATATTTTACACGGAGTTAATTTGAACACTAGCCGATTGAGTGGCAGCTTGAAAATTGGGGCCCATTTCATCTCGAAAAAAGGAAAGTGGAGCATGTTCAGCATGAGGTATTATACACTAGAGCAAATTTTAGATTTCAATATGGAAGACAAATTATCAGCAAAGCTTGTAACATCCGAGCACAGCTTGGATGTCCATTATCCGATACCAGTATTTATGTCAATTTGAAAGGAAAGTAATTGCAAAAGGTTGCAACAGTTTAGAGGTTGTGAGTCTTGATAATGGCCCTTTGGGAGAAGGGTCTATTTCCTTACTAACTGAAAAGAATATTGTTTTAAAATCAATAATTGTTGACTATGCAGGAAGATAAACATTACTGGCATTCAAGTATTTTTTAAAGATTTTATGTGAAAGATTTGGGTTTCAGAAGATATGTGCCCCATCTGCACACAAATGAGCAGAAAGTAAGCAAGAAATTTGATAATACATGTATGATCCATCTTATTTCTAAGAAATAGTGACAGGTAATGATATTTAGATATATCATTTTGAACCAGAATCTAAGTCTAAAAATAATGTTTGGATTGCTTCTGAGGGTGAAAGGCCTGCTGTGCTAAAACATCAAATCAAATGTTATTTTGATCTCTGATCACAAGTGAAGTTTTCCAGAGAAAATGTTAGCAGATTTCTATTAAAAACAAAGACTGCACACTAACGTCCACAGCTTTACACACCAGCAAATACATTCACAACAGTTAGCAAGTATTTTAAGTAGTCTGGTCTTGATGTTATAGAGCAAACTACATGCAGCTCTGACCTGTGTTCATGTGACTTGTTTCCATGCGGTATAGCCAGTGTCTGCAACATTTACCTGTAGATAAGAAATGTCAGCCTCCAGAAGGTGGGTAGATCAGTGTAAATCATACATGAAAGCAGAAGTATGTTTGATATGGCACCCGTGTTAAAGTTTTATGAGCAAAAGTCTTACTAAGCTTTTATGTCAGTAATAAGTGCATATATAATTAATTAATGGACTTAATTTGTTGTGCATGATTTGAATTACTTCCCCTCCCATGCAAAACGTTTTTAACTAGTTAACATGCTTAAAACTAACTTGGTCACAGTTGGTTAAAATTGCAAGTTTAAATTATTGCATGGAGGTAAACCTTCATATAACTTACTTCTGATCAGTAGATTATGTTTACTGGCTGTCTTTAAAAAAGTTGTGATGGCTTTCAGCGATGGAAAGTATCAAAAGGGTTGCAACAGTTTTCAACTGTTTTTACTTTTCTCATCTCCCAAAGCTCCACATTCTAGTTAAGCTTTAAAGTAAGCCTGCAAGACTTCACACTTCACCCACAGGTTTCGTTTCGCTATGCTAGAGTAATAACGACTTCCATCTTGAAAAGCACATGATCATGGTGGAGATAAGCTTCTGTCCATCAAAATCATTGCAAATGTAAAATAATTCCTAAAAAATAAAATGTAATAAAATCAAAACAATTTACTTTTGAAATGTAAACTTATAATTTGTTCAGATCAAGTTAGTCGTCTTTTGATAGTTTTCCTTTTTGGTGGCAAAGGTTAGTGTGATCTGAAAGGCATGTGACCTCTGGCATGGGGATTGATGAGACTATCTGACTTAAAGTACACAAAAATTCTCTAAATTGGTACATTTATTAACAGATCCTGTCCTCCATTTTGTCTTCAGTTTTAACAGTTGCCAAACATTTACAAACTGACAAGTCTTCAAATTTTGAAACAAATGCAATAAATGTCTTGTTAATAAAACCATTGTTGGGATGGGATGGGATGGGATTACCGGCATTTTTGCTGATACTGTGCAGCAACATTTCTATCATTATAGCACAGGGGCACTTATGAGGTGCCCAGTGAATGAACCCGGCCGGTCCATTATATTGACACCGACAAGTCAGGTGTAATACTGTCCCCTTAGCCCCGAGCGTTAGGAGGGAAGCCACTTCTACCAGCTTTAAAGTCTTTGGTTTGACCCGGCTATGGTTGAAACTCACGACCTGATCTGCAAGCCGATTCTCTACCACTTGTGCTATTGAGGCCGGTCAAAACCATTGTTTTTTCTTGATGAAGATAGAAAAGATAAATACTTTCAGCATACGGGTCTGAACCAAGAGTCTAGATCTTCCAGATTATTGCAACACTGATTTTTGAACAGTCATTTGAACTGACTATCAGTAAATCTTGATTGATCTAATAATGGAACAGGTTTTCTCTCCTTTTTACGCAGGGCAGATAATAATAACAGATAGTAACACTGTATATCTCAAATGCATGCAGATTCAGAAACTAACTGGACTACACTTCTGACATTATTTTACTTAGCAATATTTAAATAATTCATTTTTAACCGAGTTAAATTTCACAAACTGAGTGTGTAAGCAATTTTCAAATTTCTGACCTTTAACCTGTCATATTGAGTTAGATGGCATAAAGTACTCTCTACCAGCGACAGAGGGAAATGTAATAAAACCTTCAGTGTAAGATGAGTTTTCAAATTAACAAAGAGGAACATGATGGAAGAAATAAACAAGAATTCAACAAGAAATATGAGTAACCTTTATTTAAAATATTTGGTATAAAAATATACATTTTGATGATTCTATATACAAAATGTTATCACACTTGATACTTTCCTTGTTATTTATAAAACTGTACAAAGCTTTACCGATATGGTGAGTAAGGTAATATACAATGAATACATGTTCATAAACATTAAAATTAATATTTTCTTTATTCTGACTATATTGTGCTGTTAAATTATTGCAAATAATATGATTATCCACAAATTGAAATAGATGAAACACCATCATTAAGGCTTTTTTATAATCAACCCTGTTTATGTCTCAAAAATACATTAATTAAAAAACATTGATACATGATCGATGGTATAAATCATCTTTACAACTCCAGAACATGTTTGTTCATATAAATACTTAACCCAGACTATATAGCACTTTTAAATTTTAAAATATTTATATTAAAAGTAAAAATGATTAGACAAACTGGTTACATTTTTTAAAATTCTATCCATGTCTGCAAGGATTTTTGTAAGGAAAAGTACTTTTATAAAAATGCAAACTACATGTAAATATATAATAAACTTTAAACATACAAATGGTCAATAGAAGTAAAATGGTATGTCATTAATATATGGAATGTTTACATAATGCAGTTTATTGTACATATGGGCAATGATATATTATATACAATCAAACATACATACATACAAAACATTACAAATTTATATACATGTACATTGCAGGAACAAATCCCAATTGGCAAAACAGTGCAACTTTAACTATTGTGTCACTAAAGTTACAAAGAGTTGTAATTAGACTTTAAGCAGCTTCTGTAGATAAGGTATCAAACTTCTTAAACAATTAATAAAAAGTGTCTGGACCTTGAATAAAAATCCACCTTAATGCATTAATGTATTCAATATTTTAACTACTTTCTAAAAAACATTAATATAGTAACTCCTCTTTGCCCTGTCACAACATTTTCTAGTCAATGTACTCACAAATAAACATTCTCTAAATGGCACTCAATTCTCCCATTATCATATTTGGGAAATGATATAATATACAATTCTTCTTATAGGAATAACTTGTAAACTGCCCCCACCCCACAGAAAATACAAACACTGATGATGTGTAAGATACTAAGTGCAGTTATGTAAGGATATTATATGTACATCAAGTATTAATAATGAATTAAACATATTTTTTATCACACAATCATTTTTCAGTATTAGTAACTGAGCTACAAACTATAATTCCTCAATTACTTTTCTTTTTTAAAATTAAACTCACTTCAAAAGTGTTAATGTAAAAATTGAAGCTTGAATAGTACTTTCTGGATGAATATTGCAATTAAAATTGAATATAATAACAAGTACATCAGTTGCTAAATCTCTAAGCTCAAGTCCAAGATCTTTCTCAAGCATGTGAGAGAATACCTAGCTTTGAGCTGGATTCAGAGACATACTTAAGTATGCATATAATATACAGGGGCGCACTATAACTGAGTAGTTATGGTATCTTCTAATTTGTCAGGTTTGCAAAAATTTGAAATCCGATATACATTTTCTGATGAAAATATTAACAGATTTTTAGGTTGTATTGCTCTGGCAAATGTTTTTAAGTATTGATGAGTAACTTTGAATCAATAAAGCATACTTGAGCAAGGTGACCTGTGTAGTTGTAAACTAATACATGCAAACCAGGAAACGTACTGGTATGTAGAACTAATCCATGTCAATGGAAGCATCAATCAACAGTCAAGGGATTATGCAGATTAACAAGAATTTGAGTAGCAGTCAATTGGATGATAGTTCCATTTAATACAAATGCAAGAATGTGAAAATGTCAGGTGAGAAAGTCCATGAGAACTGATATACAGGTATGTCTATCCATGAGAACTGATATACAGGTATGTTTGTCTTGTGAAAATCTATTTGTTGAAGAGTAACAGGAAGACAGCAGTTAGAGTGACCATGGTCCAGCTGGCCAACACGGACGATGCCCCGGCTATACGGCACTTCAATGTGTCATATCTGAAACATACAACAAAGGGATTCTAGAACTTCCTTATAGTTTAATATGGTAATCATTCTAAAACACACAAGTAACAGTCCTGGTTTACCAACATGGTAACCAACGAAATAGATGTAAATAGTGTTGTTGAATAGCTGACTATAGGATGTAAACTTAAAACAAGGCCTTGAGTGTGAGTAACATTAGGAACAATATGCAAGTATTTTAAGATGTTACATCTGTTTGAGCAGAAAACAGTAAGTTGAACTGTAAAACACACACCACACAAGTATAAGTGTGCTCTAGTCATCATAGTAAAAACAGAATTTAGGAATAGAAAACAACTATGTGAAAATGTGCAAAAATCTTTACTGTTGACTTATTATCTGTTATACAGGAAATGATAATATTTCTTCATTGTTAAACTAATTATTATATTTATAGTTATTATACTTGATTACAAAACAATTATTGTTTTGTAATCTTGTTTATGTATGTACTTGGTTAATCAGACAGCAGCAGTGAATATTAAGTACATATTTAAGTAAAGCCAATCAAAATGCAGCTTATATGGTCACTTTTTAGAATAATTCCGCACCCAAGTTAATCAATCAACACAGACACACTGGCCTTAGTCACTATAACTATCCAAGTTTCAATCTGAAAATGTCTTTCACAACACTTCACAGTTAATTACAGCATGGCCAATATCACAGAAACTTTAATTACTCAAACACTCAAGATTGTGTTGAGGAGAATGGAGACACAAAAGTACATACTTAACCACTTTAACACTTGTGTCAATAAATCAATAACCCATTGTACTGATGCATCGTGGTTTCTGACTTGGTCACAAGAAACATAGGACATCTAGCTTTATAGAGAGGTGTGTGAGTGAACAAGTACAGGTACACACCTTAACTAAAAGAACAAAGTACAGGTGTACACCTTAACTAAAAGAACAAAGTACAGGTGCACACCTCAACTAAGAGAGTAAAGTACAGGTGCACACTTCAACTAAAAGAACAAAGTACAGATGTACACCTTAACTAAAGGAACAAAGTACAGGTGCACACCTCAACTAAGAGAGTAAAGTACATGTGCACACCTCAACTAAGAGAGTAAAGTACAGGTGCACACCTCAACTAAGGGAACAAAGTACAGGTACACACATTATCTAAGGGAACAAAGTAGAGGTACACACATTATCTTAGAGAACAAAGTACAGGTGCATACCTTAACTAAAAGAACAAAGTACAGGTGTACACCTTAACTAAAAGAACAAAGTACAGGTGCACACCTCAACTAAGAGAGTAAAGTGCAGGTGCACACTTCAACTAAAAGAACAAAGTACAGGTGTCGACCTTAACTAAAAGAACAAAGTACAGGTGCACACCTCAACTTAGAGAGTAAAGTACAGGTGCACACCTCAACTAAGAGAGTAAAGTACAGCTGCACACTTCAACTAAAAGAACAAAGTACAGGTGTACACCTTAACTAAAAAAACAAAATACAGGTGCACACCTCAACTAAGAGAGTAAAGTACAGGTGCACACTTTAACTAAACAAAGTACAGGCGTCGACCTTAACTAAAAAAACAAAATACACTTGCACACCTCACTTAAGAGAGTAAAGTACAGGTGCACACTTTAACCAAAAGAACAAAGTACAGGTGCACACCTCAACTAATAGAGTAAAGTACAGGTGGACACTTTAACTAAAAGAACAAATACAGGTGTACACCTCAACTAAGAGAGTAAAGTACAGGTGCACACCTTAGTTAAGAGAACAAAGTACAGGTGCACACCTTAGTTTAAGAGAACAAAGTACAGGTGCGCACCTTTAAGAGAACTGTTATTTTTACTACTCAAAACCATTTGTGCCATATCTACAATGAAAATACCTGTTATTCTCTCCTCTCATCTTCTTGTCAAATTCCTCCTCCATCATCTGCCCATGGTAGAACCAGGCCAGGTCAGTGAATGGATACTCGTAGCCTTGACGACACTCACATTTATATGCACCCTGGTCAAAGCCACGACCCGGAAGTGGGACACACTAGAAAGAAATTGCCAATATTATGACAATAGCATTTTAATGGGTGTTTAAAGAATGTTAACCTTGTTATTCTGATATAACATTACTATGTCAGTTATTCGAAATGTAAATTCATGCTTATTAAGTAAAGAGCTATAACAAAGTAAAATGAATACATAACTCAGCTTCAACATAACATTCAGCTGGTATACACAATTATTTCAGAATTATTTTTATAATTGGAGGGATAAATACCAAGTAGGCAACTGATGTCTTTGTGTACACAATTCTAACAAACAACCTGTTTTCCAATCAAAGCTAAATCCCAATCTTTCTTTAATATTACCATAAGTCCAAAGGTTCAAGATGCTTTCTTAAATTTAAATCCATGGTTTAGATTTTTATTTTAAACTTTCACATGCTGCTCCTCATCTGAGTATACCTGCTTCTCTCACTTCTAGTTATAGAACATCAAATTGTTTATTGCACACTAACCCATGTTCCTGAACTTGCAGCTGTTGGCCTTATAGCTTTTAGTGTCTGTGAGGTTAGCTTCTTGGATGGTAAAAAAAATCTCATTAGTATTATATATCTGTTGTTGGTTCTATCCTTATCTCTATCAGAACAACCACAGTTATCTGCCCTTCCATTGTTTTCTCTTTGCTTGCTCTCTGAAGATTGATGCACCAGCCAGCAATGACACAAGAGAACAACCAAATTTATCTGCCCTTCCACTGTGTTCTCCTTGCTGGCTCTCTGAAGATTGATACACCTTCAGCAATGGCACCAGAGAACTACCAGTTATCTGCCCCTCCATTGTCTTCTCCTTGCTGCCTCTCTGAAGATTGATACACCAGCCAGCAATGACACCAGAGAACAACCACAGTTATCTGTCCTTCCATTGTTTTCTCCTTGCTGGCTCACTGAAGATTGACGCACCAGCCAGCAATGACACCAGAGAACAACCACAGTTATCTGTCCTTCCATTGTTTTCTCTTTGCTGGCTCTCTGAAGATTGATGCACCAGCCAGCACTGACACAGGAACAACCTGTTATCTGTTCTTCCATTGTTTTCGCTTTGCTGGTTCTCTGAAGATTGATGCACCAGCCAGCTTTGACACCAGAGAACAACCACAGTTATCTGCCATTCCATTGTGTTCTCCTTGCTGGCTCTCTTAAGATTGATACACCAGCCAGCAATGACACCAGAGAACAACCACAGTTATCTGCCATTCCATTGTGTTCTCCTTGCTGGCTCTCTGAAGATTGATACACCAGCCAGCAATGACACCAGAGAACAACCACAGTTATCTGCCATTCCATTGTGTTCTCCTTGCTGGCTCTCTGAAGATTGATGCACAAACCAGCTTTGACACCAGAGAACAACCACAGTTACAATCACGTGATTATTCCGCCAGTGCCAAGGCTTGTCAGTACAACTTCCTGATGCAAGATTGTTAATTGAGGTCATTCATGTCTTCTTTCGACCAGTAGTCTTTAAAGCAACATAATTCAACTGAAGCACATGAACCACTGCCACAAGTTTAATACTACACCACATGGCACATTATCCAAAGGCAGAGAATACCAGCATTGGTATAATTGCAGTGGCGTTAATTTAGTAATTAAGGTGGGATCTTCTACCCTCTGCCAGAAAATATCTTTATCAAGTGCAATAAAATAGTTTAAAGAAGGAATATGAAAGAATCACACAAATTATGTGTACTTACATATTGCGACCTGAAGTCACATTTGGCTGTGTTCTTGAAGGCGTTGGCTACATAGAAATCTGCTGGACATTGGTTGATGTCTAAATACTTCAGCTTCACATCAATGCTCACAATACCCCTGAAAAAGGGGACATTTAGATATTTTTCTGCTACTATAAAATTGTTAGAGACACTGACTTTTACTTTCACCAAGTCAGTGTTATTTTTATGCCAAAACATCAAAACATTAACAAAAAAGAGCAAATTACTTAAGTATAAGAGCTGTTGACTTTTCGGTATTTAAAAAACATGTTAATTTGTTTACCAAGATTTAATGGTTAGACTGTAGTGATTTAGCTAGAAGATGAGGACATAGGTACAAAAAAAACACATAATTAAAATTAAACAAACACTCACTTGAACTCAATCTGTGACTTAATGCTGTTGAGGCCAAAGAAGGGGACAGTGTAAGTGAGAACCCAGTCATTGATCTGGTCATCACACTTGAAGATAGGTCTGGACCATTCACCATCCTCATATGTGGGTGCCCTGTAGGTGATGGGGTAGTGCTCAAATCGGATGGAACTTGTTGAGTTGGGAGAGGAGCGAATCATTGGCTTGGCCACAAACTTCTTGAGACCATGATAGTTGGAAGCCCAGCGTCCTTTCATTGTCCTAAACCAGAGCTTGTCAACATATGGATCAGGCAAACCAGCCGAGTCAATGGCACGATAGGTGTCCAAACCATCCCCAGTGTTTTGCATTCTGAACGCAAATGGGCCAAAATACTCCCTAGTGAGGGCGTTGGCATATCGGGGATCTGTTGTATTAAAGGGAGGTGCTACTCGGAACTTGTAGCGGTCAAAGAATGCTCCAGCACCTAGAACCTTGAAGTCACCCATCACCATAGCAAGGACTTCTCCAAAAATATGGGTCTCGTTCAAACGTCTGTCACCCTTAAGGTTACCAAACTGTTCATACTCATCTACATTCTGGAGGAAGTTGCTAAGGAAGTGTGCCAGACGTAGTGCAGTACGCCCTTGAGCCTCATAGTATTTCTCTGCTCCATAACCAGCATCTCCAGGCAAATAGAGACGAAATGCTTCTTGGGTCTTACAGTTAGCTGCAGTAACATTGAAGAACCTCTGACGAATGCTGTGCATTCTGTTCCAGTACTCAAACTCAAAGGCTTCTCTCTTGTGACGGAGCTTTGGCGTCTCCTCAGCATATCGTTTGACAAACTTCTTCTTGATCTGGGCAGAAACATCCACCTCCTTCTTGTCATCTGTTGACCTGCGCTTTCTGTTTGCAACCAGCCTGCGTCTTGCTGTGATTTGTTCTGGTTTTGATGCAAGCATCATAAAGGTCTCCTTATTGTTAAGAGTAATGCGGGTAGATCTCTTTCTACGCTCCACAAACTGAGGAGGCTGAATAGGGATGACCTGCATCTCTGCAAAAACAAGGGCATCACACAATGATAAAAGGATAAGGAAAATATGTTTACACATTTAATAATTTTCATATATCAAATTATTCAAAGACTGTTACTTGTAGTAAATCTTGAATTATAAATAAAGATATTTTTTATAAGCTACACATTAAATTTGATCCCTTTTAATATCATGACATCATTAAAAAGGTAACAGTAATATAAATGTCAACAAAAGACACAAGAAGCTCACCTTCTGCCCTGATGCAGTCAAAGCCATATTCATACTCAGCCTCGGTGGCCTGTTCAATCTCCCATCCCTGGAACGGTCCATCGTGCCACCAGGGGTAGTAGTAACCTGGTAAACACACACACTGGTAACCTCCGCGCCGGAAACCATAACCATTGATGGGTTCACACTGGAAATATACACAAGCGATGGTAAGAAAAGAAGAGGTAAGGTCATCAATAAAAGTTAGGACTCCAGACAAAATAGATGATAAAGACATCTCTAGAACACAGTAGATACAGTTTGATATTACTGCTTACAACCTGTCATATACTTATCACTGACATCGATTGTTAATCTATACAAAAGATACAGTTATAACCAGACAGAAGAAGCACAAGTTCAATAAAAAAAGGTTGGAGAATCCCACCATGCAAAGTAGGAGACTATATTCTGACCTGCTCACCTGTACTTAACAAGAAAATGTCTCACTCCCCTGGCCAGGTACACAGACAAAAGACACAATCAATTACAGACGTATGCCAACTGATACATTGCCATCCATTGATTGGCAAATCACTTTATTGATTCAATATTGCTTTCATCTACACAGTTCACAATGAAAGCTCCTACAATAGGATCGGCACTTTAGTCTTAGATTTTAATCCTCTTCATTTTCTCTCCACCTCATATAAAAGTAATGACCCTCTTTATTAGTCTGACACCTGATAAAAAATTAACCAACTATCATGCTGTCTACGGGGCTTTTCCAGCACGCACAATAGACAACTGATTTCCTTTACATCTTACATGCAACTTTCATTGTCAGAGCCTTTATGCTAATCCACCTGCACACAGGTGATATGGGCTGGCAGGTACTCAATCAGATTGTGGACACTGAAAACTTTGCCATTAAAATGTGTAGTCCACAAATTCACTCTTAAAGTTAAATAAATGGATTGTGCAGATAAAGCAACTCCTACAAAATAAAACTGACTAGCATTCAAGTAATCCTATCAAGATCATTCTGAAGAAAATTAATATTGATTTAACCCCTAATTGATGTCATCTTTCTTAGTCAACCTTTTCAGTTTTATAAAACTTACGTGATCCAATTGAAAGAAGATAACTCTGTAATCCTTTGCAAGTAGAAATCAATGTCATTGTATATGTAAAACCAATTAAACTGATTTATATCAAATTACATGTATGTCTCTTTATATACCAATGATGTAACTGATGTAAGAAACACTCATATTTGGAGCATTTAAGGCCATTCTGCCATAGTTCACAATCAAGCCGTCCAATGCTGAAACATTATCTCCTTGTTATTGGACATTATATACACATGCCCCATGCATCAATAGTCCTTCTATCATGTGTTTTTTATGCACATAAATTTCTCATCACTAGGTTATAGGGTAAACAGTTAAAAAGTTCTAACAATGGAATATTGATTTATAAAAAACACACAACAGATTTGTTTAAATTTAAATATATCATCACAAACAGCTGCTGTACAATTTGTTGTAATAGACATTATTTATTCTAGAGAACCATACATGTAAATGTCATTCATGAACAAATGAGACAAAAACAGTTTAAGAAAAAATTTCATAGTGCCCAATTTTTAAAGGCTGCTTCTATTTTTTTTTCTCAATGACTGTTTGTTTCTCTCAATAATTCACAAAAGAAAACAATAGCATGTTATGACATGAGACAATCTTGCAAGCTTCATAAAATAAATAATTCAGTTGAAGTAATTAACTATGCTTGTCAGCTACACTGAAACTGAGATGAACATTTAGAGCCCATTATCAGCCAGGGAATCATACAACACATAGGCTTTATGTAATCTGTTTGTTTTCTGGATAAATGTTCTGACCAATAGTTTAATGTATGTACAGAGACAGCTGGCATATGTTGGACCTTAGCATGCTGGACTTACAACAAGATCTTACAGAGACAGCTGGAATATGTTGGACCTTAGCATGCTGGGCTTACAACAAGATCTTACAGCTACATGAAAACATGTAATACTGCTTGAGATTCTGCAGCAAATGGTGCAGATCCTGATCTGACAGCTCCCAGCAGGAACTGGTTGATCTTCATCTACTTTATTTGCCTTGACCTGTTCAATTAACGCTAAGCATGTTCAGAGTCGAGTGAGAATCTGTGGATTGAGTTCTCTAATCTGTTAAGCAGTTCTAACCATCAGTTTCTTGCCAGCATGTCCACACCTGTCTTGGTTCACCAATAATTGTTTATTGATTAACCTGATGCCCTAGGTAGGACAGATCAGATCTTTGTGAATAATTCATCCACAGTAAAACAAATCAGAGAATGTGGTCTTTTATATTGTTTTAAAAAACGGATCATCCCTAGAGTACATGACTAGTCACGACACTGGCACAGTCCCTACCAAATGCTTTGATGGCAAATACTGCTGGCACAACAATGAAGGAGTTCCCTACCAAATGCTTGATGGCAAATACTTCAAATCACAGCATGTATTCACCATCCATTCTTTAATTATTTCAAACAATAGGTCAACTTTACTTTTTTTTAAAGTTTTGCAAGAAAAGTAAAACTTTATTTAAAAGTATATTTAAAATATCATTGCTAGGTACTTGCTTAAAAGCTGTAAATCTGTGATGTTTTGAGTCAGGATTTTGGTTTTGACGACTATAGTATCTCAATTATCAAAGAACATCACTTAACTATGCAAATAAAAGTCCAGTCATACAGCATTCTCATTATGGTAACCAATTAAAAGCCTCGGAAAGCTATCTGTTAGTTGAAACTTTGAGAAGTTATGCTCAAGATACCATTGTGCATACAACAATTCAATAGTTTATCATCATGAGTATCCCTCCTTCTTAGCAGTCACAAAACCCAGTACAAAAAATGGGCGTTCTATTATTATTTGCAGTGCAAGCTACATTGGAAAGCTATAAACCTGAAATGATTGCCTTTAGCTACAACTGTCTGTTGTGGTAGATAAAACGATTCAAGCATTCATTTATAAATAATTATCAGTAAATCCATCTGTGACCAACAGAAAGTGCCCTCAGTCCGATGGGAGAGGCATAACCCTTCAAACTGCAATTTTTATAATTGTCTTATAATATTTCTTAGCAATTTTCTACTAACTTTAAGCAATGGTACCTAGATTGCCAGACTTGATAAGGCAGCAAACATTGGAGATTGTTGTTAGACAGCTTGCAGTGGCAGGTGACTGATCTGGATCTACATTGTTTGCTACAGCCAGAATAACCTGTATTTGGCAGGTAAAGAGCTACAACAGCCAGTGTACAGGGAGTGATAGGCTACAATGTTTCTGCCATATAAACAAAGCTCTCCTACCTGTCATACAAACTCATTTAAGGTTATCATGAAAATGTGTGCCATATAAATGGGAGGGGATTTGTCAATGCCTTAGCTGGAGTGTCAACAAGAGCATACAGTGCAGCACTTAGACCAGTGTTATAGCCCAACATGACTTGTTTCTGCTGAAGATATTTGTAGACAATTATTTTCCATATTGATTTCAAATGACACAGGCACTCGAAAGCATTCTTGTTCCCATAGAGATTATGTACATGCATGAAATGATGGGTAGATAATAGAGCATTGTTAATTAAAATAGCTTTAATTGCTTGACTGTCACTATCTTAATATATATACTATAAAAAATTCTTAAGGCAATAAAAAATGTCTGGTTAAAATGCAATAAATCAATTATGATAAATTAAAAGACAGGTCCCACATTGTGACAAGAAATGCAAGACATCAAATAAGTCCAACAAGTCCAACAGTAGAATTTATAAAAAATAAAATAATTGATGCAAGTCTGTATTTTCATGAAGAAGTTTAACTAAGTCCATGTTTTCTAACTGATCACCAACAAACACAATTAAACATACACTTGCCTTGCAGAAAGCTGATGAAACAAAATAACCTTAGAAAATCCATACAAGTATAAAAAGCAATTATAAATCTAGCACAACAAAATGATTTATTGACATACAGCATAACATTCCTTGAGATGGTAAAGGTTTAATTAAAACTTACCGCTATAAAAGATGTCCCTGCCTATAGGGGGTCGTGACAGCGGGTGCCTGTCCACCCCACACTGACTCCCAAAACACTATGGTCAAGTCATCCCCACACCCTCACTTATATACCTGGAGTGCCCAGGTAGTTTATAACAACTGAGAACTCTATGGAAAGCAGCACTTGACAAAAACATTCTAAAGTGGCATCTTATTTATAACTGGCCTATAAGTACTTCACAATTGGGTGTCATAACCGATTAATTGTGTGGGTCCAGATGGGACAATAACCCAGAGCCAAACAGTTCCCAGCCGACCCAAAGGACGATTGGACATGTACATACAGTGTCAGGTAGAAATATACCTGGCCCAGGTAGAAACAAACCAATCAATACCAATCACAGGGGCTCTACACACACTTTCAACAGAGCAGGGATTCAATTCTGTTTCCCTCACAGTGGGTGATTGTCCAGGTCAATGTCAATAAAATGTAATTGTACTGTTTGAAAATTAATGTGGAAACTCACCAGTATTTCAAGGGGACAAAAATGTCAAAATAAGGTAATGTTTAAACTTAATTTTGTGTTCCTTAAAAAAAAACACACCACAATGCATTCTTATTATTTACTAGCAATGTTTAATCCTAACAGATGTCATTTTTCATAAGAATTGATGAATTTATCTTATTGTAAATATTTCCCTCACATTAGGTATAAAATGAGGTAATTATCATGTAATTGTCACTGATGTTGATGTATTTGTTGCCATTAAAAAAAAACACTTAATTTTACAAATCAGTCACCTCAGTCATAATCAACAAACAGTGGGCCAGTTTGATAAAGGGAAATAAAGTCAGTAAAAATTAACCAACTTTTGTTAAATACGTCAACATAGGCTGACCAGGAAGTTTTTTAGCCCTTAGCTTGCTACATTTTGTTAAAACCCATGTTATATTCTCAAGGTTTTAAGTTTTAATATTATATATGTTACACGTCAGGGTTGATATACTTATAAATAGAGTCTCAGATTTAAATAGTGTAGATACTGATCAGACAGGGAACTGGCTGATCTGGATCTACACTATTTGCCTAAGAATTATAAAAACATGAACAGCAGGCTAACAGTTAATTTTCATAGCCAGAAAAGTTGTCAAGCTATGAAAATAATGTTTCTCTGATAGTTTCAGGGTTCCTTCAACAACCTTAGTTAATTCAGTATGGTAATATTTTTTTCTAATGCTCTATTATAAGCTATTTTGTAATAAAACCTGTTTTGAAGTAAAATCAGTTTTTCCTCAGGAATCTTGATGATTTAACAATTCTCACTTTGTCTCAATAAAACATCTTATGTGAAGCCACTTCTAAGTAAACAATTATCCAGACAAATATAGCCCGAACAAGTAAACTGTTATGTCTGCATTCTGAAATCTTCAGGATTTGATGCTTTTTTTAATTAAGAAATACAAGCATCTTTTCTCGTCATTTAAGAAGAAAAACCAAAGATGCCCATCTTTGACAACTGACATGTGATAGTTCAATGACTCCAAACCCCAAAGCAAACCTAAGTGAAGCCAATATAAAGTTTTGTGTAGAGTTAACAAAATGAACAAATTAAAATTTTTTAGTTTGAAGTCACAAATGATCAAAATCTTCCAAATGGCATTTATTATGATACAAACAATTGAGATGGCAGGAATTCTTTAGATGACAATTGTCATGGTTACAGATCAGTGAGACAGATTACAAATGAGCATGTGTTAGCAACAATCAGTCAATGATTACACTAAATTTACTGTTACAGTTAATTGTAGTTGCACATTATGTACAAAATGTAAGACACATGCCTCATAGAAGTTTGGTCAGCATAGATTTATTGTTTTGCTGTTCACATTGACTATGCAGATGAAGTGTTTGTATTATTGAATAGTCAGAGATAAAACATGAAACTGACAATATATTAATAATGGCCACTCCTACTGCAATGGATAGATACTTCAGTTGATTGGATTACAATATATATTAAACAAGGACAGGCCTGTTCACTTTATACCTTGTATTGTATTGTTTAAAGTTTGTTAGTAGAATTTATGACATTTCTATAAACAGCATTTGTCAGTGACAACAAATTTTTCAAGATGAAAAGTTGAATCAAGATATTATGTAGATTTCACTAATTACTAACATAAATCATGACAAACACACATAATATAGTAATGACATATGAAAATACAACAGAAAAACAGAATAATTTAAAAGTAATGAAACACGCTATAGGCATTATGTTTGCTTGAAAGCCACCTCATAGAGGGGATTGTATTTGGATCACATTACTGTTTCTCAGCATTTACATTGCTCCTCTTAATTTTATATTTTGTCCAAGAGCAAATTTCATTGTTGGGGTAAAATATATATATCAGAAAAATAGATGACAAAGGGAACTAACCCTGAAGTCATAATTTATTCACTATTATGTGGACAATCACATAAAAGATCTAGTTCTTGGCAAACCTTTTGTCAGTGGAGGTAAGAAAGCAATTAAGAACATATCATGCAATAAACTGTTGAAAAAAAGTGATCTGCATGGGAACCATGATTACGCTGGTAGCACCACTGATAAATGGTTAATGAGGCAACTATACAGAATCCTTTATTCCTCTTCAGGCAAGTGGTAGGTTAGAGGGAGGCCAGTGTACCAGGTAATCAATGATACATGAGACACACCAATGTTATTCATCAGCTCATTCACTCCAGGTTAATACAGCTTATTCACTACAGGTAAATATGGCTCATTCACTACAGGTAAATGCAGCTCATTCACTCCAGGTAAATACAGCTTAATCACTACAGGTAAATACGGCTTATTCACTACAGGTAAATGCAGCTCATTCACTACAGGTGAATACAGCTTAATCACTACAGGTAAATACGGCTTATTCACTACAGGTAAATGCAGCTCATTCACTACAGGTGAATACAGCTTAATCACTACAGGTAAATGCAGCTCATTCACTCCAGGTTAATACAGCTTAATCACTACAGGTAAATACGGCTTATTCACTACAGGTAAATGCAGCTCATTCACTACAGGTGAATACAGCTTAATCACTACAGGTAAATGCAGCTCATAACTCCAGGTAAATGCAGCTCATTCACTCCAGGTAAATGCTGCATATCCGCTACAGGTATATGCAGCTGAAAATTAATTCCTAGGATCAAGCCTTTGGACCTCTCAATCAAAGATGTATCCATTTAAACAATGTTTTAACCAGAGCTTGTGAACATGGTTTGGATAATTCATCTAAACTTCTTAACTTTGAAAAAATGCTTTCGAAACTTTAAGAGGTTATTCGTACAATGCCTTTTCATTTGATATAAAAGTCCAAGTGGGGCATGAATGACCATTATAGCCCCTGCTAGGCATGAATGACCATTATAGTACCTGCTAGGCATGAATGACCATTATAGCACCTGTTAGACTTGAATGACCATTATAGCACCTGTTAGACATGAATGACCATTATAGCACCTGTTAGGCATGAATGACCATTATAGCACCTGTTAGACATGAATGACCATTATAGCACTTGTTAGACATGAATGACCATTATAGTACCTGCTAGGCATGAATGGCCATTATAGCACCTGTTAGACATGAATGACCATTATAGTACCTGTTAGACATGAATGACCATTATAGCACCTGTTAGACATGAATGACCATTATAGCACCTGTTAGGCATGAATGACCATTATAGCGCCTGTTAGACATGAATGACCATTATAGCACCTGTTAGACATGAATGACCATTATAGCACCTGTTAGACATGAATGGCCATTATAGCACCTGTTAGGCATGAATGACCATTATAGCACCTGCTAGGCATGAATGACCATTATAGCACCTGTTAGACATGAATGACCATTATAGCCCCTGTTAGACATGAATGGCCATTATAGCACCTGTTAGACATGAATGACCATTATAGCACCTGCTAGACATGAATGGCCATTATAGCACCTGCTAGACATGAATGGCCATTATAGCACCTGTTAGACATGAATGACCATTATAGCGCCTGTTAGACATGAATGGCCATTATAGCACCTGTTAGGCATGAATGACCATTATAGCACCTGCTAGGCATGAATGACCATTATAGCACCTGCTAGGCATGAATGACCATTATAGCACCTGTTAGACATGAATGACCATTATAGCACCTGTTAGACATGAATGGCCATTATAGCACCTGTTAGACATGAATGACCATTATAGCACCTGTTAGGCATGAATGACCATTATAGCACCTGCTAGGCATGAATGACCATTATAGCACCTGTTAGACATGAATGACCATTATAGCACCTGTTAGGCATGAATGACCATTATAGCACCTGTTAGACATGAATGACCATTATAGCACCTGTTAGGCATGAATGACCATTATAGCACCTGTTAGACATGAATGACCATTATAGCACCTGCTAGACATGAATGGCCATTATAGCACCTGTTAGGCATGAATGACCATTATAGCCCCTGCTAGGCATGAATGACCATTATAGTACCTGTTAGGCATGAATGGCCATTATAGCACCTGTTAGACATGAATGACCATTATAGCACCTGTTAGACATGAATGACCATTATAGCACCTGTTAGACATAAATGACCATTATAGCACCTGCTAGACATGAATGACCATTATAGTACCTGTTAGACACGAATGACCATTATAGCACCTGTTAGACACGAATGACCATTATAGTACCTGTTAGGCATGAATGACCATTATAGCGCCTGTTAGACATGAATGACCATTATAGCACCTGTTAGACATGAATGACCATTATAGCACCTGTTAGACATGAATGGCCATTATAGCACCTGTTAGGCATGAATGACCATTATAGCACCTGCTAGGCATGAATGACCATTATAGCACCTGTTAGACATGAATGACCATTATAGCCCCTGTTAGACATGAATGGCCATTATAGCACCTGTTAGACATGAATGACCATTATAGCCCCTGCTAGACATGAATGGCCATTATAGCACCTGTTAGACATGAATGACCATTATAGTACCTGTTAGGCATGAATGACCATTATAGCACCTGTTAGACATGAATGACCATTATAGCACCTGCTAGACATGAATGGCCATTATAGCACCTGTTAGGCATGAATGACCATTATAGCCCCTGCTAGGCATGAATGACCATTATAGTACCTGTTAGGCATGAATGACCATTATAGCCCCTGCTAGGCGTGAATGACCATTATAGCACCTGTTAGACATGAATGACCATTATAGCACCTGTTAGACATGAAAGACCATTATAGCACCTGTTAGACATAAATGGCCATTATAGCACCTGTTAGACATGAATGACCATTATAGTACCTGTTAGGCATGAATGACCATTATAGCCCCTGCTAGGCATGAATGACCATTATAGCACCTGTTAGACATGAATGACCATTATAACACATGTTAGGCATTAATGACCATTATAGCACCTGTTAGACATGAATGACCATTATAGCACCTGCTAGGCATGAATGACCATTATAGCACCTGTTAGACATGAATGGCCATTATAGCACATGTTAGGCATTAATGACCCTGTAAGGCATGTGAGCAACTTGGAGTCTACCAAGACAGCAAGGGAGTGAGGAGTCATGATTTGCTATGAATAGATTGGTCAGAATAATATGCCTACCATAGTTGTAGACCTGCATCGATGGGTGCCAGCAAACATGTTGGGTTCAGGGTTTCCTTCACTGATAGCACACTGATTGATGTCAATACGCTCAAACTCAGCATCCATACCAGAGATGGCAACAAATCTGAAACACACGATACAGAGAGTTGTTATACAACAAATACATGTTCATGTCTTTGATATCAAATAAGGTAATATTCTACCTAAATCTTTTTTTTAAATCTTCATTTTGTGAACCAATATATGTTCTAGTGAGCCCTTTAATGTGTGATACGATACTGCAAAGTATGTAATAGTTTATATATAATAGTGTGTTTGTCATAGTGATATATATAGATATACTTTCAACAGAACCCTTTAATTGAACTTACTATATACTATCAAGGCACATTTTTCAGAAGAGAATAGGGTTATCAACTGTTTTCAAAAATCAAAAAAGATTTACATACAATTATTTAATGCACGTGACATAACTTTCTCAGGTTACCATCAAATTTTGGTAAATATCATTTGATAAAAAAATAAACAGTAAAAAATTGCTGTATATAAATGATAATTTTCAACAAAAAAAACGATTAGGCCATTTAGTTTAGACTTAAATTGTACTGCACTATGGAGATACATGTACTACAATCCCTTGAAACTATTATACTTAATTTTAGCAATCTTTGAAAGCCCAATCTATCAGTTTGTCCTTGATCATTAATATTTACCAAACATTTAAAATCAACAAAATAATATCTTTCTTTTGTAAAATAAATCAAATAAAATATAACTTCAAACCAGTCTTGATGAGTTTTGGATGTTGTTTATCATGTACCGGTATATACTTGTTTATCATATATGTACTTGTTTATCATATATGTACTTGTTTATCATGTACCGGTATGTACTTGTTTATCATATATGTACTTGTTTATCATGTTTGTACAACAGACAGTTCCACAGTTAGTTGACATCATTCCCAAACAGCAAGAAACAAAATGCCACAACTCAATGGTGTGAACAACAATCATCATTTAAAGCTATACTGTTTCTCAATTAAATATGGTGCAGTTTTATGCCAAAAAAATGTGCATAAATGCATTATTGTTGTTATAAACAAGATGTGACTGAAGAAAGTGTTTGGTTTAAAGTTAACACATGTGACAAACATAACTGTGTGTAGATTAAGGTATTTAAAGTAATTTTGTGAACTGATCAGGCTTATGCAAACATTATACATCTAGATCAACCAACCTTTGCCAGAAAATGTCTGACAATAAATCCTCACAACATGCTGCAGTGTCTTTAGCAATAGAATGTGCTAGCTTGTAACTAAGGTTCTGTATTGCTTAGTAATAGATGTTACCATAAGAAAGGTAAGTTGGCACGCAGAGTTTATTTATTTACTACTATTGTGGGTTTCTTTATGATTTTACCTAGGTACACTATTACGTAAAATGTTTCACTCTTGCAAAGGCAAAGGTTTTTTGAGATCATGAGTATAAAAGTATCTTCAAAATAAAACGTGACAGAAGATAAAACACATAACTAATTGTAGAATATTTTTCAGGACAACTTCATTTATCTTCATACGTTTTAAGTCCAAGTGTTTCTTTATTTTCTTTTCTGCTGACATGGATATCTTTAATATTTCTTTGGTTCCTGTACAGATGATCATCAATTTAGAAATTAACAAGAAAAGTGCAGGTCAGACAGTAAAGAGGGAGAAACAGGTTTTGTGTCTAATAACACACCCTATAAATCTTTGTAACAAAAAACAAAAATACAAAAAAACTTTCAGTTAATAAAAACTGTATGTAAAAATTTTATTACAAAAATGTTATCAGAGGAATTATTATAGTAAAATGCAAATTCTGTAAGCACTGGAGTATCCACTGATCAAAGAAAAGTAACAACAGTTTTAGACGTTGAAAACTGCCTCATCTCAATGGTCCCTGGTCGTAAATCTCATACATCAACATCTGAACTATCATTTAAATGGAAAAAACTGATTTCAATTTTTATCTGATATCTAATATATGCGCTGGTGCACAGGTTTCCATGGTATTGCAGATAATTGTGAAGTTTTTATCAAAATTGATGCAAAAAAGGACAGAAAAGATGCCTCAACAAAATTGTGACCATGGACATGCAGGCAAGCAGATGGATGGATGGACATACAGATGGATGGATGGACAGATGGATGGATGGACAGACAGACAGACAGACAGACAGACAGACAGACAGACAGACAGACAGACAGACAGACAGACAGACAGACAGACAGACAGACAGACAGACAGACAGACAGACAGACAGACAGACAGACAGACAGACAGACAGACAGACAGACAGACAGACAGACAGACAGACAGACAGACATCCCCTCACTGGTATAATATGCACAAACTTGGTCACAAATCTTGAATGAAACATAGGAGAGAAAAATACTTACAAATTACACCAGCTTTCATCCTTTTGTTACTAAAGATCTGTTGGTTAAACTTTAATAACATCATCAAACAAACTTAACTCCACAAAGAAGAGTTTTGCATTCACTGACAAAAACTATCCCCCAATATCAATTTAACCCCTATCAAGTGAAATCAGAGAGTGTTAGTTCTTAATTCTTTTGTAGTCAAACAATGTTTGATTATCCTAGACCAGAGAGAGGAAATAGGTGAATAAATATTTGCCAAGTCATAAAATATATGGCCCTTGAACAGCCATCATAAATGTGACATTTCCCTCCATTCACCAGCTGTTATAGGGACACTGGACTGGTGCATCCCACTGAGACTTTAATTGGACCAAAAGCTGTAATTGGACAATTTTGATCCCTCAGTATAAGTCTTATAATGCTGGAATAAATATACTTGATTCTAATACGGTTCTATATCCTGATAATGGTCTATATTGAAGACAACTTGAAGTGTCTTCCTCGTTTTGGGTTGTCCATTATTATTGTTGCCAGAATGTGCAAAGCTAGATACTTCAATTTTTGTCACATACAACATAATAATTTGTGCAAAATTTTATGCATTGCAGCAGTTAGTTCAGAGAAAATGTGCATAATGTATAAGCAAATGTGTTTTATATCAGTCATTATAGATGAAAATAAAAGATTTCTAAACAATTCAGGGGTTGGCGGGGGGGGGGGGGGGGGGGGGGGGGGGGGGGGGGCGGACGTAAAGGTTGGATAAAAAACAACTGTAGACTTACTAATGGTGTTTGGAACACTTGGTCTCCAGATTACAGAATTGAATAAGTCAAGGTGGTAGGTGCATCCTGTCATGTTTATGCTGATATATTTATGTTTATATTTATGCTGATAGGGGTATACTTATGTTTATACTCATGTTTATTACAACCTAAATGCTCATATGTTTATAAGAAAAATGTGCCTACAGGCTCCTATAGAAGGTTTCTATTGTGATTTTACCTGATAATTATCTTATAGTCAGTCACACTTGGAGAGTGAATATGTTTCTCTTTTTGGCCTTTTCTCTTTCCTACCATATTACTTACTATAGTAATTTCATTAGACAACATTCATACAAAACAAAAGAGGGCTATTTTAATGTAACTTTCACAATATACAATGTGCAGCTTGAATACAGTCAAGGGAGTCATGAGAGACCATCAACTGTGGAGAAATGACAAATCAGCATTATTCTGTGGACTTGTACAAAGGGATGTGAATGTGGACTTTGTTTAAGGTGGGCTTAACCCATGTTATATAGCTCAGATGTTGGCTTGTCCAATGTCAACAATACAGGGATAGGTGAAAATCCATGACATCTCAATAGGTTTTATGTGGGTGGATAAAAAATACAAACTTAATCTTGTCTAGTAAATGACTCTTGATCGGCTTAGCATCCAACTGATCACGATAAAAGTACACGTTCAGGTCAGCAGGGTTCTGCTGAAACTTACCTGATCAGTATCTGCACTATTTGTTTATAAGTCCAGAGCAATGTCTTCCACTATCTTTGTATATGGTTGTTAAAAAATGAAATGATTAAGAATTTATCTGTGATATTAACAAGTATATCAGGCTAAGGTTAACTATGTATTGGAGACAGCACTTCATCAAATCAATTATGATCAAAATAAAGCACTGAGGCATTGTCTGGCGTATATATAGTGTTAGCTGGATTATATGACAGATAAAATTGACTGAATTAAATTTTCATCATAGAATTCATGTAATGAAAACTATTAATAATAAATATGTTCAATATGCCTATTTATTCACAGAATAAAAGTTGGTGTCTTTTTTCACATATAGTTTTCCTGATGTCATTAATCAATAAAAGAGGGCTGTTCTCACTCATTGAAACTAAGAGTGCATTACTTAAAAAAAACTGATGTGCCTAATTTGCTTAGAGCTTAGTCAAAATGTTCTAATGCAGTTTCAGAGTTAATAAATTTTATTAAAGTGATTCATTAAGAAACAGAAAAATGAATACCGACCCATACCAAAGACAAAATAATGCAGGATTTATTCAATGTGTCAGTTCAACATAATCATGACTTTCATGGCAACTCAGTGATTATTGTTGTAGAAACCCCCCAGACAAACACCTGGACAACCAAGTCATCACAGGTGAGCAGGAAGACATTCCAACAATATAGTTTTAGCCATCACTGCTACTCCAAGCCATGTGGAAAGGAGTTTAGGAGTTGTAACCAAGTAACTCAAATTGGATGGAGAAAATAATGCAGGAGATCCTGAAGATCACTAGCAATGTGTTTAACATGCAATTGTAACTATCTCCCTTGTGAGAATGAAGGTAATTCCATATATCTCTAAAATAGACATTTTATTTTTAATTCGTTTATTTTTATCAAAATGCTCTAGGACTTTTACTCATTGTAATATCATAAAAACAACAATCAATTTTATTTTCAAGTTTCTGTCTAACAAGGTCTCAATTGTTAATAAAAAGAAAAATAATATTTTCTTCTGCAGTAACTTAATACCAAATTTCCTAATGCAAAGGTAATGTCCAGGGCAAGGGAGGTAACACAGTGTTATTTGACTAGCTAGAGTAAGGTCTCCTTATAGAAAAAAGTGGAAATAACTGGAAGTCACCATGATGACCAAAATGGATGTATTAAAGTTTATCAAAACAAAAGACTTAAATTACTTCCAATTAATCAGGATTATGATTAATAAGTATGAATTATTCGATGTCACTGCATGATGTTGTCTGTAAATACTAAATAACAATTATGAATTATTTGTTGTCACTGCATGATAACAATAAGCATGAATTATTTGCAATACTAAATATGTCGCATGAGTAATATGTTGGGTTTATCCTCCCACCAACAAGATTTTAGTTATCTGGTGATGGTGGTGCATATATGGTGCTGCCATCACTGAGTGTAGCAGACAATGAAGACCTGGCAGGATACCATATATAATCATATAATCCTGACAGCGGACAGACCAGTCATGGGCCTACCCTTATAACTGCTTTAATAATTTAAGTTTAATAATCATCACATGAATCAAATGTGCAGTAATGGATAATGTTTACAAGGTATTTAACATAGGACTTGAGACAGGTTCCTTTAACTTTGACTTTAAGTGGTCTCAGACAGATTGCCCATAAAAAATACATGTCATAACATTTTTTCTACAGTTTTTGGATTGTTTAGGCATATTTTCCACTGTTTGGAATTATTCAGGCATATTTTCTGCATTAACTTTCCACTTTAGTCTTAATAAAAAAGACGATATTGAACACTATATTGTCAGACAGTACACATTGTGACAATATAACTAACTGTAAATGTTCATTTCTTTTCCAAATCGCTAAATGATCATGATATTGGTCTCTGCTAAAAATAGATATTGATGACAGAGTGGATGACCAGGATGATGATATAATGTAATTTCAACAGTAAGCTGTCATATTTTTTTTAGTTTGAAAATAGCTATCTCTGCAGCGTGATTCAGATGGAAAATATGTGTTTGCAATGATGCCTGGGGATAAAGGCTTTGCCATTCAAGGGAGGTAACACAGTAAAACTTGAATAGCTAGAGTAAGGTCTCCTTTATACAAATAAAGACAAAACAACTGCACATGTCCAGGGCATCAATGAACAGCATTTTACAGGACCATCTCAGGTAACAAGGACTTTTTTGTTTGAGAAAAAAAGCTTTGGTTTAATCTGTTGGATACCACCTTTCACAATCATTTTGTTGTCATGCAAGAAAACCATGGTAATTTGGTAAAATGACTACTTTGAGATGCATATTCTAGAATGGCTGAATAGGCCTTGTGGCAAGTGAATTAGTGCACATATTACAGTAAGGGGCAGGTAATCTGGTAAGACTTTAAACACGCAGCAATTTTTCATAGGTATTTATGCTTAATATCATGACAGTAAAAATATCAGACCTAAAACTCTTTCAATATGACCTTTAAAACCAATAAGATTCTCTAAGCTATTTTCCGTACACCTGACCTTATGAACAGGGTGAGGTATTGTTATCGCCCAATGTCTGCCTGGCGTTACTCATCCATCTATATAATTTAAACAATAAACAACATCTTTTCTTAAACTGCTGACCCAAATTTAATCAAACTTCCCCAAAAGCTTTAGCAGGCAGGGAAAAGAGCAAAGTTGCTTAAAGAATTTTATTTTGTCAAAAAACATGGCTTCAAAGGGCAAGGCCATTTTTTATATATGGTGCCATACAAAAATTTGTAGATCTTCTTGTCAAAAAATGTCAGTTTAGCAGTGAAGACAACAATGTAGCAAGCAATACAAACTGTTTTGTTGTTGTTTTTTCTTTAAAAAAATATAAACAAAAAAAACCCATCTATTGACTTTAATGTGGGAAAAGATAATACAAATCAGTATGTACATTCTGAAATATGTTAATGCCAATACAACATATTAGCTTGCTATTCATTTTTTTGCTATAATCAAATGCTCTCTATGTAGCCTTGGATATCACACATCCATGTTTTGAATAGACAAAATGAAAAAAGATTATAATGTAAAAACATTGATAAACTTTCTGTAAATATGATTAATTTTGAATAATTAATAAAAACTCTTATGTCTGTTATATTATTACTTATGAGTTATTCCACCTTGTTAGGCATATAAAATTTCAATTTGTTCATCAATTGTATTTTTTGCCAGGGGGGTGGGGGTGGGGGGTGGGGGTGGTCCTTTTTTGTTTTTTTGGCCATTTCTCGCATACACTATCATGGTCATATCATAGATGACCAGATATTTATGGGCAGAGGAAAACCTCATAAAAACCTCTGGGTAGAACCACCAGCACATTGTATACCCAACTTGGAAGTCAAATGCATGCAGTGAGAGGCTGAGAATTTACAAGGTGATGTTTAATATGATAACACCTGTGACGTTTCAAACTGTAGAAGAGGTAGCTTACAGAAAAGATGATTTTAAGTTTTGAAAAATGTATAGCGATGCCAAATATAATAAAATCCAATTAAATTCTAATTACCTGGGTCGTCTGAGATGGATCCATGGTGAGTATCTGTGCATGTATTCGACCACTGGTGAGGACATGCTGACCAGCCATCTGTTGGAGCGACCACAGTCAAAGTACGGCTTTGTCATCAACACAGGGAGGGTGATGTCTAAATCAGACTGTCCCGGCTGTGGTGGACCAAAGAATGGAATACCTTCATACTCTTCCTTCATGAACTTGCCTGTTTGGTTGGAAAACTTTATACCAACAGAGTATGTGAACTTTCTCAAAGAGTCCTTGTAGCCTCTGTCATCAGGCCACCAGAATTTTGGTTTTTCTTGTGCTCCACCTTTCGAAGCAAACTCATATCTCGTATAAGGGCAATACTTATAGGATTCTGCAGTATAGTTTGTGACTCGACCGGCAGCATAGTCTTGAACTTCTACTGTATTGTTTGTAGGCTCACGCAGCCAGTTGGTTGGTTCATTGTAGTCATCAGCGCGCCATGCTCGTGGACCAAATAGGGCAAGAGTTTTGTTGAATTTTACAGTTGTGTACCAGTTTGGGTATGTACAATTATTGTCAAACAAAAGCGAGGAACCGTTAATCCAGCCAGGACTGGCTGAAACATCAGCTGCTGTGGACATATACAGGTACATGAGACCTGGTTGGTGCTCAAAGTCCCCTGATGTGTTCATCCTCTGATAGATGAAACTGAAGTAGAAAGCCCTGTTCAGAGCCATGTTGTGTAAATGTAAGAGCATGGACCTGTTTGAGTAAATAACATTACTGAACAGTTTGTTGTACACTGGTACCTGGGACACGGACTCCACGGGCAGCTCCAGCTCTGCCAGTGGTTTGGATGGGCAGTTCTCCGATGTGACTTCAGTCATCCGGTCCATGATAAGATCGAAATTGTCTTTCTTCATCCACGAGAAAGGGCTCCCTCCAACGAGTGTCACAACTACCAGCCCCCAAAACACAAATGTCAACACTCTCCCGATTCTCTCCATCTTGTGTTACCTTCTTATTGTTTAAGTTACATATCTAATATATGTCAGCTTGTAAACAATGTACTGCGCTTTACCTCCAATTCTTCCTGTTCCTTTTCAAAATGGCGGACGGATCCTGTTCAAATGTAAGAGAACGCTTCCGTGAGGCCTGTGGCAGGTTGACACACCTGAGTGTTTACCTGTGATTAAAGCGACGTTACGCTAGGTCCAGCTGTGGTCATAAAATAAAATTAATCCACTTTTCATGGCACGTAGATTACATACACTTAGTGAACATATCTTAGAAATTCTAATATTAATTAAATAAAAAAGGAAAAATAACAAAGTTGTGATGTCACCTGTGACTAATCGAGATTCCCCTTTGAGAGCCCCTAATTATGTGACCCAGGTTGATTTGCGTCCTTTGTTTACATTTAGAATGATACTACGTTTTAACAAAATATACCAATATATTAATTGGTGAATTGTAGTAAGACAAGAGGAGGTTAGCAATTACCAATTTTGTAGTAAAATAGTATATTTTACGACATTAATGAGTCACCTGGCAGGTGCGAAATGCGTACCTGCGCCATTGCTCACGTGTCGCAGTTAATTCCCTTGAAAATCGATATGTCACGAAGAGTTGTCTCTCTTCTTCAAGTTACGGTACATTTCAAAACAGCCAATGGAAGCTACGGTATTTCAACGAAGGCCCAAAGGTCTTTGTATAAACAACAAAATATATTGATAAATGAAATAGTAACGAAGAACTAAACTTAAATTAGCCGGTATGTTCTGAGTGCTACGCAAAACTGAGACCACATCACTTTATAACGTATGTCAAGTATATATAAATCAGTTCGTATTATAAATGAAATTGTGCTGCTCTTTTTTGATAGGTATTCATTTATTGCTTAACATTTTCTTTCAATAATGTGGAGTATCCGAGGGGTTAGTGTTTACAAACTAAAGCGTCTTGGTCACAGTTTGAGTTAGGTGTATGTAGATAAAACAGAGAACCACACGATCAGCACGGAATATTGTTTATGACTGAAACAGACACATGATGTAGTTTACCGCACGTGCAGTTCGAATATTTATTAGTTGTTTTAGTTTTAGGGGTTGAGGGTGTGGTGGAGGCTGGGGGTATGAATCAAGATTCATTCAATTTTATCGCTGTAAATACTAGATATGTATACACAGTAAGGGACCATAACTTCGTCCTGTCAACAGACAAAATTTACTTTAAAAGCTTAGTATTTTTTAAGCTTACTTGTATGTGTCCTCACAACTCTATTGTTTTACCTGCTTAGTGGGGCGGGGTGGGGTGGGGTGGATTAGACCCCCACCCGGGTCCATCCCTGGTTTATTCCATTATTGGTCGTGGTTTACAAAGTTATTCTAGTTTGAACTTACTTAAAAATCAAATTAACCAAATTCTTTTAGAGTAAGATACTACTGTCATAGCTCCCTTAAAGTTACGTAAGCTCGTGCCTACGCATATGTTCTGGATAAATAACCTTAATACCAAATGATTTTATTAAAACCATACTTTGATACTGGATGTATTGAAGGTGATATCAGACTATTTGTATATCTAGAATGTTTGAATAATTCATTCATTAACTTATACTTTAGTTTCTAAAAATGGGTGTTAATAATATTTCCTCAACTGTAAGAAGTACTAATTGTGAAATATATCGTTTGAAATATTCATTTATTCCAAACTTATAAATAAGCACTATGGGGTTGGATTTAAACCGACGTCAGAGATGATTACCCCGATGATCATACAGTGTGATCTCAACAACAACAAAAAGTGGTCACGTGGTTTTCTTAGTTCAAAAATAGCTAACCTTGCTAGTGACTCAGATAGGGAATATATATTTTTTTTTTGTAAAGACAAGTGGTGTGTCATACTTTTACTTTTCACATAGATGTAGGGCACCAATTAACAGATTTCGCAGGATCTTTTCAGGTACAATAATTTATCAGGTATAATAATTAATTTGATTACATGCTAGAAACCAGGGATGGATCCAGGGGTCGGGATGGGGATGCACCCCAACCAACTAGATAAAAAAAGAATTAGAGTTGTGAAAGCACATACATGAATGCTTAAAAATACTAAGCCTTTAAGGTTCTGGACCTGTAACTAACTTTGGTAAACATCGGCACTCGGTATGATCCGGTTTTATTTGAATAGCATTCGTCGTAAAGTTTCGTATTTGCTATTTTTAGTAGTTTTTCACCACGTGATATGGATTTTCCATGACGTCATTGGGCTACCCATTTCTCAAAAAATGAGGGAACCGGGAGCTCGACAGCGTGATCGTCGAGGGCGATATTGTAAAAATAGTGGTTTACCGACAACAAAGTCATGTAAAGTTGAAGTGGATCATAACAATTGTGGTGGTTTCCTGTGTGCAGGTGAAAAATGCACTGTTTCATCTTGTGTTTGTGATTTAAATTTGCCTTCGCATGCCAACCGCAAGAGTTAGCGACATGGTTTGACGCTCGCTCACCTTCGTCTGATATTTTCTCCGTATGGCCAGGATGGACTTTTAAATGTGTTCAGGGGTCAAAATTGTGTGGGACAACCAAGTGTCACTAATATCAAAAGAGTGCTTGACTCAATTATTCCTAAACTGTCGGATTTTTTTACGAAAAACGTGTAAAGTGGTTAATTTCAAATATTTCCCGCAAGCCAGCCAAAATCAGTAAAGAGAAGGTTTTCATGTAATAATGCAGTTTTACATACATATTTCCATCTCTTATATCAACTGTAGGGGATTTTTTTTGTATAAAGGTGTATAATCTGTAATTGACCATTTTGACGTTATTTTTCGCTATAAATTCTCTTGCAGTCTCATTATAGTAATCTTTACAAATTCTTATAAATTTTATTAGGAACGGTTAAATGCCTTTAAAATCTCATATAATGGGCAGTTCATATTGCAGAAAATTTTAAAACTAGTTGTATGTGTCTAACTAGCTTCAAACTTGAGATATTTGCTTTTATAGATAGAGTAAATTTTTAAACACACCCAAAAAATCTCGGATTTTTGCGCGGGGGTACATGTATGCAAAGTTCTGTAAATTTTATTAGGAACGGTAAAATGCCTTTAAAATCTAATATTATGGGCAGTTCATATTGCAAAATTTTTTAAAACTAGTTGTATGTGTCTAACTAGCTTCAAACTTGAGATATTTGCTATTATAGATAGAGTAAATTTTTAAACACACCCAAAAAACTCGGATTTTTGCGCGGGGGTACATGTATGCAAAGTTCTGTAAATTTTATTAGGAACGGTAAAATGCCTTTAAAATCTCATATTATGGGCAGTTCATATTGCAGAAAATTTTAAAACTAGTTGTATGTGTCTAACTAGCTTCAAACTTGAGATATTTGCTTTTATAGATATAGTAATTTTTTAAACACACCCAAAAAAACTCAGATTTTTGCTCAGGGGTACATGTAATCTTATTGTTCTGATTTATCATGACATGATTGTGTAACAGGAAAATTGGTAAAAATTTGAATATAGAACAGTAGAATTTGAAAAAATGGTACTTTTTCATTTTTTGTTCCAGCACAATTTACGGTGTTTTTGAAAATCAAGGGTCACTTTATAAAAATGTACATAACTTGAGTTACAAACGGTAAAGTTCCTTAAAAATTCACTGTACGATGTGTTTTGTAGTACAGATTCAAGAAACAGTATCATAATAAGGATTGTGGAAGGTCACCATTACAGGTCCAGAACCTTAAATTAAATTTTGTCTATTGACTGCTTAGGTCGAAGTTATGGTCTATATACGCACAGTAGGGGACCCTAACTTCGACCTTAGCAGTCAACAGACATATATATATATATACTTAATGGCAGTAAATACTATATAAATATATAGCTGCCATTAAGTTGAATGGAACTTGATTCATACCCCACCCCACCAAAATCTGGATCCGTCCCTGGTTCAAACGGTCGGATACCACCCCTGGTTCAAAGGGTCGGATACCACCCCTGGTTCAAACGGTCGGATACCACCCCTGGTTCAAAGGGTCGGATACCACCCCTGGTTCAAACGGTCGGATACCACCCCTGGTTCAAAGGGTCGGATACCACCCCTGGTTCAAACGGTCGGATACCGTCCCTGGTTCAAACGGTCGGATACCATCCCTGGTACAAAGGGTCGGATACCATCCCTGGTACAAACGGTCGGATACCATCCCTGGTACAAACGGTCGGATACAATCCCTGGTACAAACGGTCGGATACAATCCCTGGTACAAACGGTCGGATACCATCCCTGGTACAAACGGTCGGATACAATCCCTGGTACAAACGGTTGGATACCACCCCTGGTACAAACGGTCGGATACCACCCCTGGTACAAACGGTCGGATACCATCCCTGGTACAAACGGTCGGATACAATCCCTGGTACAAACGGTCGGATACCATCCCTGGTACAAACGGTCGGATACCATCCCTGGTACAAACGGTCGGATACAATCCCTGGTACAAACGGTCGGATACCATCCCTGGTACAAACGGTCGGATACCATCCCTGGTACAAACGGTCGGATACCATCCCTGGTTCAAACGGTCGGATACCGTCCCTGGTTCAAACGGTCGGATACCATCCCTGGTACAAAGGGTCGGATACCATCCCTGGTACAAACGGTCGGATACCATCCCTGGTACAAACGGTCGGATACAATCCCTGGTACAAACGGTCGGATACAATCCCTGGTTCAAACGGTCGGATACCATCCCTGGTACAAACGGTCGGATACAATCCCTGGTACAAACGGTTGGATACCACCCCTGGTACAAACGGTCGGATACCACCCCTGGTTCAAACGGTCGGATACAATCCCTGGTACAAACGGTCGGATACAATCCCTGGTACAAACGGTTGGATACCACCCCTGGTACAAACGGTTGGATACCACCCCTGGTACAAACGGTCGGATACCACCCCTGGTTCAAAGGGTCGGATACCACCCCTGGTTCAAAGGGTCGGATACCACCCCTGGTTCAAAGGGTCGGATATCACCCCTGGTTCAAAGGGTCGGATACCACCCCTGGTTCAAAAGGTCGGATACCACCTTTAAAAGCAGACACGTGCTCTTGGATTTGTGGTTTAATGCAAACTTATTTACTTTTGATTGATAAAGATAGTTTGCATATTGTTAAAACTATGCTTCAGACAACTTGTTTATTAAACTTGGTATCCGACAGTTTTCATATAGCAAGTGCTTGTAACAGTATCTATCTTACCCATATTTAATCTGAAATTTGGGCATAATATGTTCATAAACTCTTATTTTAGTCTAAGTAAAATGATTTTGAACACAAGCTCAATTGTTGGAGAGTATGAATCGTGAAATAAATTCTATAAAATAAGCACGATGGGGATTTCTGCTTAAAATAGACATCGACGTCAAAGCGGATAATACAAAATAATGATGATATCATGCAATCTCAAAGGTAAGTGGTTACATGGTTTTCTCTATTTAAAAATAACTTACTTTGGTTGTCGCCGTTTAAAAGAAGCAAATAGTGCAGCGTGGCTCGGATGGGAAACAATAAGGATGCGTTCAATCATACATCTTAATATCGATTGAATAACATTCTTAAATTTCGGTCTTACGATCACTCCTAGGCCCGTATTCACCTTAAGTAAGAATTGTTTAGGACAAGGATTTCAATCCACAATATCTGCATTATGTATTTAGCTACATGTCTGTATTTTTGCATGACACTTTAACTTTGCTACTTTCAGCTTAAAATCACACGAAAACTTCATAAATAAGCTTATTTTTGTTTGTATGAAAATTGTGACTTTGGCTTTCGTTTCGACAAACTGTCATCAGTGCGATTGGAAGCAAATCGATCAACAGCACTCTTAAGATTTAAGAGCGATTTCGCTCTGAGAGCGATTTCCGAAACATTAATGAAACGATTTTAAGAAGGAAAACCATCCTTAAGAGAAAAAAACGATCTAAAGATTTATGATAAAACGCACCCTTAGAGGTGTTTGTAGTGACGAGTGGGTTGTCATGTTCACTTTTAATAGAGATAAATGACATCAATAAACGGCATATCGCGGGACCTTTAAAGAAACAACAAAGCTTATGCACAAGCTGTCGGACACGACTTTCAAAACTAAAACCTTTCGTAAAATATCCACGTATGTCTGAAAAAGCAATGGAACACTCCTTTTGCAGTGTTGTTTTTGTTCAGGTCACAATATTAAATAATGCACAATGTGTTAAACCAAACTATGCACATGAATATAGCATTTTTCTTGACTATGCAACAGCGAGTGAGCACCAGGTAATTTTGTTACATCGGGAGTCTATGACAGGTAACTATGTTACAAACGAGCGGTCGACTATGCTACATGTGGATTTGAAGAAGGTGACTATGTTACATCCAAGTGTGTAGCAGGTGACTATGTTACATGCGAGTGTGTAGCAGGTGACTATGTTACATGCGGGTGTGTAGCAGGTGACAATGTTACATGCGGATGTGTAGCGGGTGACTATGTGACATGCGGGTGTGTAGCAGGTGACCATGTTACATGCGAGTGTGTAGCAGGTGACTGTGATACATGCGGGTGTGTAGCAGGTGACAATGTTACATGCGGGTGTGTAGCAGGTGACTATGTTACATGCAGGTGTGTAGCATGTGACTATGTTACATGCGAGTGTGTAGCAGGTGACAATGTTACATGCGGGTGTGTAGCAGGTGACTATGTTACATGTGATTGTGTAGCAGCTGACAATGTTACACGCGGGTGTGTAGCAGGTGACTGTGTTACATGCAGGTGTGTAGCATGTGACTATGTTACATGCGAGTGTGTAGCAGGTGACTGTGATACATGCGGGTGTGTAGCAGGTGACAATGTTACATACAGGTGTGTAGCATGTGACTATGTTACATGCGAGTGTGTAGCAGGTGACAATGTTACATGCGAGTGTGTAGCAGGTGACTATGTTACATGCAGGTGTGAAGCAGGTGACAATGGTACATGCAGGTGTGAAGCAGGTGACTATGTTACATGCGGGTGTGTAGCAGGTGACAATGTTACATGCAGGTGTGTAGCAGGTGACTGTGTTACATGCGAGTGAGTAGCAGGTGATTGTGTTACATGCGAGTGTGTAACGGGTGACTATGTTACATGCGAGTGTGTAGCAGGTGGCAATGTTACATGCGGGTGTGTAGCAGGTGACTATGTTACATGCAGGTGTGTAACGGGTGACTGTGTTACATGCGGGTGTGTAGCAGGTGACTATGTTACATGCGAGTGTGTAACGGGTGACTATGTTACATGCGGGTGTGTAGCAGGTGACTTTGTTACATGCGAGTGTGTAGCAGGTGACAATGTTACATGCGAGTTTGTAGCAGGTAAAAATGTTACATGCGGGTGTGTAGCAGGTGACTGTGTTACATGCGGGTGTGTAACGGGTGACTATGTTACATGCGGGTGTGTAGCAGGTGACTGTGTTACATACGGGTGTGTAGCGGGTGACTATGTTACATGCGGGTGTGTAGCAGGTGACTGTGTTACATGCGAGTGTGTAACGGGTGACTATGTTACATGCGGGTGTGTAGCAGGTGACTGTTTTACATGCGAGTGTATAGTAGGTGACTGTGTTACATGCGAGTGTGTAACGGGTGACTATGTTACATGCGAGTGTGTAGCAGGTAACAATGTTACATGCGTGTGTGTAGCAGGTGACTGTGTTACATGCGAATGTGTAGCAGGTGACTGTGTTACATGCGAGTGTGTAGCAGGTGACTATGTTACATGCGAGTGTATAGCAGGTGACAATGTTACATGCGGGTGTGTAGCAGGTGACTGTGTTACATGCGGGTGTGTAGCAGGTGACTATGTTACATGCGGGTATGTAGCAGGTGAAAATGTTACATGCGCGTGTGTAGCATGTGACTGTGTTACATGCGAGTGAGTAGCAGGTGATTGTGTTACATGCGAGTGTGTAACGGGTGACAATGTTACATGCGAGTGTGTAGCAGGTGACTATGTTACATGCGAGTGTGTAGCAGGTGACAATGTTACATGCGGGTGTGTAGCAGGTGACTATGTTACATGCGGGTGTGAAGCAGGTGACTGTGTTACATGCGGGTGTGTAGCAGGTGACTATGTTACATGCGGGTGTGAAGCAGGTGACTGTGTTACATGCGGGTGTGTAGCAGGTGACTATGTTACATGCGAGTGTGTAGCAGGTGACTATGTTACATGCGAGTGTGTAGCATGTGACTATGTTACATGCGGGTGTGAAGCAGGTGACTGTGTTACATGCGGGTGTGTAGCAGGTGACTATGTTACATGCGGGTGTGTAGCAGGTGACTATGCTACATGCGGGTGTGTAGCAGGTGAAAATGTTACATGCGAGTGTGTAACGGGTAACTATGTTACATGCGAGTGTGTAGCAGGTGACTATGTTACATGCGAGTGTGTAGCATGTGACTATGTTACATGCGGGTGTGAAGCAGGTGACTATGTTACATGCGAGTGTGTAGCAGGTGACTATGTTACATGCGAGTGTGTAGCATGTGACTATGTTACATGCGGGTGTGAAGCAGGTGACTGTGTTACATGCGGGTGTGTAGCAGGTGACTATGTTACATGCGGGTGTGTAGCAGGTGAAAATGTTACATGCGAGTGTGTAACGGGTGACTATGTTACATGCGAGTGTGTAGCAGGTGACTATGTTACATGCGAGTGTGTAGCATGTGACTATGTTACATGCGGGTGTGAAGCAGGTGACTATGTTACATGCGAGTGTGTAGCAGGTGACAATGTTACATGCGGGTGTGTAGCAGGTGACTGTGTTACATGCGAGTGTGTAACGGGTGACTATGTTAAATGCGGGTGTGTAGCAGGTGACTGTGTTACATGCGGGTGGTAGCAGGTGACTGTGTTACATGCGGGCGTGTAGCAGGTGACTGTGTTACATGCAGGTGTGTAGCAGGTGACTGTGTTACATGCGGGTGTGTAGCAGGTGACTGTGTTACATGCGGGTGTGTAGCAGGTGACTGTGTTACATGAGAGTGTGTAGCAGGTGACTGAGTTACATATGGGAACACCTGTAACATACTCCCATGCCACGCCGTATGTTGACGGTGTGGCATGGGAGTATGTAACAGGTGAACGGTGTGGCATGGGAGTATGTTACAGGTGAACGGTGTGGCATGGGAGTATGTTACAGCTGAATGGTGTGGCATGGGAGTATGTTACAGGTGAACGGTGTGGCATGGGAGTTTGTTACAGGTGGACGGTGTGACATTGAAGTATGTTACAGGTGAACGGTGTGGCATGGGAGTATGTTACAGGTGAACGGTGTGACATGGAAGTTTGTTACAGGTGAACCGTCTGACATGAAAATTTGTTACAGGTGAACGGTGTGACATGGAAGTATGTTTCAGGTGAACGGTGTGGCATGGGAGTATGTTACAGGTGAACGGTGTGGCAAGGGAGTATGTTACAGCTGAATGGTGTGACATGGTAGTATGTTACAGGTGAACGGTGTGACATGGAAGTATGTTACAGGTGAACGGTGTGGCATAGAAGTATGTTACAGGTGAACGGTGTGGCATGGGAGTATGTTACAGGTGAACGGTGTGACATTGAAGTATGTTACAGGTGAACGGTGTGACATAGAAGTATGTTTCAGGTGAACGGTGTGGCATGGGAGTATGTTACAGGTGAACGGTGTGGCATGGGAGTATGGTACAGGTGAATGGTGTGGCATGGGAGTATGTTACAGGTAAACGGTGTGGCATGGGAGTATGTTACAGGTGAACGGTGTGGCATGGGAGTATGTTACATGTGAACGGTATGGCATGGGAGTATGTTACAGGTGAATGGTGTGACATGGGAGTATGTTACAGGTGAATGGTGTGACATGGGAGTATGTTACAGGTAAACGGTGTGGCATGGGAGTATGTTACAGGTGAACGGTGTGGCATGGGAGTATGTTACAGGTGGACGGTGTGGCATGGGAGTATGTTACAGGTGGACGGTGTGGCATGGGAGTATGTTACAGGTGAACGGTATGGCATGGGAGTATGTTACAGGTAAATGGCGTGGCATGGGAGTATGTTACAGGTGAATGGTGTGACATGGGACTATGTTACAGGTAAATGGCGTGGCATGGAAGTATGTTACAGGTGGACGGTGTGGCATAGGAGTATGTTACAGGTGGACGGTGTGGCATGGGAGTATGTTACAGGTGAATGGTGTGACATGGGACTTTGTTACAGGTAAATGGTGTGGCATGGGAGTATGTTACAGGTGGACGGTGTGGCATAGGAGTATGTTACAGGTAAATGGCGTGGCATGGGAGTATGTTACAGGTGGACGGTGTGGCATAGGAGTATGTTACAGGTGAACGGTGTGGCATGGGAGTATGTTACAGGTAAATGGCGTGGCATGGGAGTATGTTACAGGTGGACGGTGTGGCATGGAAGTATGTTACAGGTGAACGGTGTGGCATGGGAGTATGTTACAGGTGGACGGTGTGGCATGGGAGTATGTTACAGGTGAACGGTGTGGCATGGGAGTATGTTACAGGTAAATGGCGTGGCATGGGAGTATGTTACAGGTGAACGTCGTGGCATGGAAGTATGTTACAGGTGAACGGTGTGGCATGGGAGTGTGTTGCAGGTGAATGGTGTGGCATGGAAGTATGTTACAGGTGAATGGTGTGACATGGGACTATGTTACAGGTAAATGGTGTGGCATGGGAGTATGTTACAGGTGAACGGTGTGGCATGGAAGTATGTTACAGGTGAATGGTGTGGCATGGGGGTATGTTACAGGTAAATGGTATGGCATGGGAGTATGTTACAGGTGAACGGTGTGACATGGGAGTATGTTACAGGTGAACGGTGTGGCATGGGAGTATGTTACAGGTGGATGGTGTGACATGGGAGTATGTTACAGGTAAATGGTATGGCATGGGAGTATGTTACAGGTGGACGGTGTGACATGGGAGTATGTTACAGGTAAATGGTATGGCATGGGAGTATGTTACAGGTGAACGGTGTGACATGGGAGCATGTTACAGGTAAATGGTGTGGCATGGGAGTATGTTACAGGTGAACGGTGTGGCATGGAAGTATGTTACAGGTGAATGGTGTGGCATGGGAGTATGTTACAGGTGAACGTCGTGGCATGGGAATACGTTACAGGTGAATGGTGTGGCATGGAAGTATGTTACAGGTGAATGGTGTGGCATGGGAGTATGTTACAGGTGAACGTCGTGGCATGGGAATATGTTACAGGTGAACGGTGTGGCATGGAAGTATGTTACAGGTGAATGGTGTGGCATGGGAGTATGTTACAGGTAAATGGTGTGGCATGGAAGTATGTTACAGGTGAATGGTGTGGCATGGGAGTATGTTACAGGTGAACGGTGTGGCATGGAAGTATGTTACAGGTGAATGGTGTGGCATGGGAGTATGTTACAGGTGAACGTCGTGGCATGGGAATATGTTACAGGTGAACGTCGTGGCATGGGAATATGTTACAGGTAAATGGTGTGGCATGGAAGTATGTTACAGGTGAACGGTGTGGCATGGGAGTATGTTACAGGTGAACGGTGTGACATGGGAGTATGTTACAGGTGAACGGTGTGGCATGGGAGTATGTTACAGGTGGACGGTGTGACATGAGAGTATGTTACAGGTGAACGGTGTGGCATGGGAGTATGTTACAGGTGGACGGTGTGGCATGGGAGTATGTTACAGGTGAACGGTGTGACATGGTAGTATGTTACGGGAGAACGGTGTGGCATGGGAGTATGTTACAGGTTGACGGTGTGGCATGGGAGTATGTTACAGGTAAATGGCGTGGCATGGGAGTATGTTACAGGTGAACGTCGTGGCATGGAAGTATGTTACAGGTGAACGGTGTGGCATGGGAGTGTGTTGCAGGTGAATGGTGTGGCATGGAAGTATGTTACAGGTGAATGGTGTGGCATGGGACTATGTTACATGTAAATTGTGTGGCTTGGGAGTATGTTACAGGTGAACGGTGTGTCATGGGAGTATCCTACAGGTGAACGGTGTGGCATGGTAGTATGTTACAGGTAAATGGTGTGGCATGGGAGTATGTTACAGGTAAATGGTGTGGCATGGGAGTATGTTACAGGTAAATGGTGTGGCATGGGAGTATGTTACAGGTAAATGGTGTGGCATGGGAGTATGTTACAGGTAAATGGTGTGGCATGGGAGTATGTTACAGGTGAACGGTGTGTCATGGGAGTATCCTACAGGTGAACGGTGTGGCATGGTAGTATGTTACAGGTAAATGGTGTGGCATGGGAGTATGTTACAGGTAAATGGTGTGGCATGGGAGTATGTTACAGGTAAATGGTGTGGCATGGGAGTATGTTACAGGTGAACGGTGTGGCATGGGAGTATGTTACAGGTGAACGGTGTGGCATGGGAGTATGTTACAGGTGGACGGTGTGACATGGGAGTATGTTACAGGTAATGGTGTGGCATGGAGTATGTTACAGGTAAATGGTGTGGCATGGGAGTATGTTACAGGTAAATGGTGTGGCATGGGAGTATGTTACAGGTAAATGGTGTGGCATGGGAGTGTGTTACAGGTGAATGGTGTGGCATGGGAGTATGTTACAGGTGAATGGTGTGGCATGGGAGTATGTTACAGGTGAATGGTATGGCATGGGAGTATGTTACAGGTGAACGGTGTGACATGGTAGTATCCTACAGGTGAACGGTGTGGCATGGCAGTATGTTACAGGTAAATGGTGTGGCATGGGAGTATGTTACAGGTAAATGGTGTGGCATGGGAATATGCTACAGGTAAATGGTGTGGCATGGGAGTATGTTACAGGTGAACGGTGTGGCATGGGAGTATGTTACAGGTAAATGGTGTGGCATGGGAGTATGTTACAGGTAAATGGTGTGGCATGGAAGTATGTTACAGGTGAATGGTGTGGCATGGGAATATGTTACAGGTGAATGGTGTGGCATGGGAGTATGTTACAGGTGAATGGTATGGCATGGGAGTATGTTACAGGTGGACGGCGTGGCATGGGAGTATGTTACGGGAGAACGGTGTGGCATGGGAGTATGTTACAGGTGAACGGTGTGGCATGGGAGTGTGTTGCAGGTGAATGGTGTGGCATGGAAGTATGTTACAGGTGAATGGTGTGGCATGGGAATATGTTACAGGTGAACGGTGTGGCATGGGAGTATGTTACAGGTAAATGGTGTGGCATGGGAGTATGTTACAGGTAAATGGTGTGGCATGGAAGTATGTTACAGGTAAATGGTGTGGCATGGGAGTATGTTACAGGTAAATGGTGTGGCATGGGAGTATGTTACAGGTAAATGGTGTGGCATGGGAGTATGTTACAGGTAAATTGTGTGGCTTGAGAGTATGTTACAGGTGAACGGTGTGGCATGGAAGTATGTTACAGGTGAATGGTGTGGCATGGGAGTATGTTACAGGTAAATGGTATGGCATGGGAGTATGTTACAGGTGAATGGTGTGGCATGGGAATATGTTACAGGTAAATGGTGTGGCATGGGAGTATGTTACAGGTGAACGGTGTGGCATGGAAGTATGTTACAGGTGAACGGTGTGGCATGGGAGTATGTTACAGGTGGACGGTGTGGCATGGGAGTATGTTACAGGTGAATGGTGTGACATGGGACTATGTTACAGGTAAATGGTGTGGCATGGGAGTATGTTACAGGTGGACGGTGTGGCATAGGAGTATGTTACAGGTAAATGGCGTGGCATGGGAGTATGTTACAGGTGGACGGTGTGGCATAGGAGTATGTTACAGGTGAACGGTGTGGCATGGGAGTATGTTACAGGTAAATGGCGTGGCATGGGAGTATGTTACAGGTGGACGGTGTGGCATGGAAGTATGTTACAGGTGAACGGTGTGGCATGGGAGTATGTTACAGGTGGACGGTGTGGCATGGGAGTATGTTACAGGTGAACCGTGTGGCATGGGAGTATGTTACAGGTAAATGGCGTGGCATGGGAGTATGTTACAGGTGAACGTCGTGGCATGGAAGTATGTTACAGGTGAACGGTGTGGCATGGGAGTGTGTTGCAGGTGAATGGTGTGGCATGGAAGTATGTTACAGGTGAATGGTGTGACATGGGACTATGTTACAGGTAAATGGTGTGGCATGGGAGTATGTTACAGGTGAACGGTGTGGCATGGAAGTATGTTACAGGTGAATGGTGTGGCATGGGAGTATGTTACAGGTAAATGGTATGGCATGGGAGTATGTTACAGGTGAACGGTGTGACATGGGAGTATGTTACAGGTGAACGGTGTGGCATGGGAGTATGTTACAGGTGGATGGTGTGACATGGGAGTATGTTACAGGTAAATGGTATGGCATGGGAGTATGTTACAGGTGGACGGTGTGACATGGGAGTATGTTACAGGTAAATGGTATGGCATGGGAGTATGTTACAGGTGAACGGTGTGACATGGGAGCATGTTACAGGTAAATGGTGTGGCATGGGAGTATGTTACAGGTGAACGGTGTGGCATGGAAGTATGTTACAGGTGAATGGTGTGGCATGGGAGTATGTTACAGGTGAACGTCGTGGCATGGGAATACGTTACAGGTGAATGGTGTGGCATGGAAGTATGTTACAGGTGAATGGTGTGGCATGGGAGTATGTTACAGGTGAACGTCGTGGCATGGGAATATGTTACAGGTGAACGGTGTGGCATGGAAGTATGTTACAGGTGAATGGTGTGGCATGGGAGTATGTTACAGGTAAATGGTGTGGCATGGAAGTATGTTACAGGTGAATGGTGTGGCATGGGAGTATGTTACAGGTGAACGTCGTGGCATGGGAATATGTTACAGGTGAACGTCGTGGCATGGGAATATGTTACAGGTAAATGGTGTGGCATGGAAGTATGTTACAGGTGAACGGTGTGGCATGGGAGTATGTTACAGGTGAACGGTGTGACATGGGAGTATGTTACAGGTGAACGGTGTGGCATGGGAGTATGTTACAGGTGGACGGTGTGACATGAGAGTATGTTACAGGTGAACGGTGTGGCATGGGAGTATGTTACAGGTGGACGGTGTGGCATGGGAGTATGTTACAGGTGAACGGTGTGACATGGTAGTATGTTACGGGAGAACGGTGTGGCATGGGAGTATGTTACAGGTTGACGGTGTGGCATGGGAGTATGTTACAGGTAAATGGCGTGGCATGGGAGTATGTTACAGGTGAACGTCGTGGCATGGAAGTATGTTACAGGTGAACGGTGTGGCATGGGAGTGTGTTGCAGGTGAATGGTGTGGCATGGAAGTATGTTACAGGTGAATGGTGTGGCATGGGACTATGTTACATGTAAATTGTGTGGCTTGGGAGTATGTTACAGGTGAACGGTGTGTCATGGGAGTATCCTACAGGTGAACGGTGTGGCATGGTAGTATGTTACAGGTAAATGGTGTGGCATGGGAGTATGTTACAGGTAAATGGTGTGGCATGGGAGTATGTTACAGGTAAATGGTGTGGCATGGGAGTATGTTACAGGTAAATGGTGTGGCATGGGAGTATGTTACAGGTAAATGGTGTGGCATGGGAGTATGTTACAGGTAAATGGTGTGGCATTGGAGTATGTTACAGGTAAATGGTGTGGCATGGGAGTATGTTACAGGTAAATGGTGTGGCATGGGAGTATGTTACAGGTAAATGGTGTGGCATGGGAGTATGTTACAGGTAAATGGTGTGGCATGGGAGTATGTTACAGGTGAACGGTGTGGCATGGGAGTATGTTACAGGTGAACGGTGTGGCATGGGAGTATGTTACAGGTGGACGGTGTGACATGGGAGTATGTTACAGGTAAATGGTGTGGCATGGGAGTATGTTACAGGTAAATGGTGTGGCATGGGAGTATGTTACAGGTAAATGGTGTGGCATGGGAGTATGTTACAGGTGAATGGTGTGGCATGGGAGTATGTTACAGGTGAACGGTGTGGCATGGAAGTATGTTACAGGTGAATGGTGTGGCATGGGAGTATGTTACAGGTGAACGTCGTGGCATGGGAATATGTTACAGGTGAACGTCGTGGCACGGGAATATGTTACAGGTAAATGGTGTGGCATGGAAGTATGTTACAGGTGAACGGTGTGGCATGGGAGTATGTTACAGGTGAACGGTGTGACATGGGAGTATGTTACAGGTGAACGGTGTGGCATGGGAGTATGTTACAGGTGGACGGTGTGACATGAGAGTATGTTACAGGTGAACGGTGTGGCATGGGAGTATGTTACAGGTGGACGGTGTGGCATGGGAGTATGTTACAGGTGAACGGTGTGACATGGTAGTATGTTACGGGAGAACGGTGTGGCATGGGAGTATGTTACAGGTTGACGGTGTGGCATGGGAGTATGTTACAGGTAAATGGCGTGGCATGGGAGTATGTTACAGGTGAACGTCGTGGCATGGAAGTATGTTACAGGTGAACGGTGTGGCATGGGAGTGTGTTGCAGGTGAATGGTGTGGCATGGAAGTATGTTACAGGTGAATGGTGTGGCATGGGACTATGTTACATGTAAATTGTGTGGCTTGGGAGTATGTTACAGGTGAACGGTGTGTCATGGGAGTATCCTACAGGTGAACGGTGTGGCATGGTAGTATGTTACAGGTAAATGGTGTGGCATGGGAGTATGTTACAGGTAAATGGTGTGGCATGGGAGTATGTTACAGGTAAATGGTGTGGCATGGGAGTATGTTACAGGTAAATGGTGTGGCATGGGAGTATGTTACAGGTAAATGGTGTGGCATGGGAGTATGTTACAGGTGAACGGTGTGTCATGGGAGTATCCTACAGGTGAACGGTGTGGCATGGTAGTATGTTACAGGTAAATGGTGTGGCATGGGAGTATGTTACAGGTAAATGGTGTGGCATGGGAGTATGTTACAGGTAAATGGTGTGGCATGGGAGTATGTTACAGGTGAACGGTGTGGCATGGGAGTATGTTACAGGTGAACGGTGTGGCATGGGAGTATGTTACAGGTGGACGGTGTGACATGGGAGTATGTTACAGGTAAATGGTGTGGCATGGGAGTATGTTACAGGTAAATGGTGTGGCATGGGAGTATGTTACAGGTAAATGGTGTGGCATGGGAGTATGTTACAGGTAAATGGTGTGGCATGGGAGTGTGTTACAGGTGAATGGTGTGGCATGGGAGTATGTTACAGGTGAATGGTGTGGCATGGGAGTATGTTACAGGTGAATGGTATGGCATGGGAGTATGTTACAGGTGAACGGTGTGACATGGTAGTATCCTACAGGTGAACGGTGTGGCATGGCAGTATGTTACAGGTAAATGGTGTGGCATGGGAGTATGTTACAGGTAAATGGTGTGGCATGGGAATATGCTACAGGTAAATGGTGTGGCATGGGAGTATGTTACAGGTGAACGGTGTGGCATGGGAGTATGTTACAGGTAAATGGTGTGGCATGGGAGTATGTTACAGGTAAATGGTGTGGCATGGAAGTATGTTACAGGTGAATGTTGTGGCATGGGAATATGTTACAGGTGAATGGTGTGGCATGGGAGTATGTTACAGGTGAATGGTATGGCATGGGAGTATGTTACAGGTGGACGGCGTGGCATGGGAGTATGTTACGGGAGAACGGTGTGGCATGGGAGTATGTTACAGGTGAACGGTGTGGCATGGGAGTGTGTTGCAGGTGAATGGTGTGGCATGGAAGTATGTTACAGGTGAATGGTGTGGCATGGGAATATGTTACAGGTGAACGGTGTGGCATGGGAGTATGTTACAGGTAAATGGTGTGGCATGGGAGTATGTTACAGGTAAATGGTGTGGCATGGAAGTATGTTACAGGTAAATGGTGTGGCATGGGAGTATGTTACAGGTAAATGGTGTGGCATGGGAGTATGTTACAGGTAAATGGTGTGGCATGGGAGTATGTTACAGGTAAATTGTGTGGCTTGAGAGTATGTTACAGGTGAACGGTGTGGCATGGAAGTATGTTACAGGTGAATGGTGTGGCATGGGAGTATGTTACAGGTAAATGGTATGGCATGGGAGTATGTTACAGGTGAATGGTGTGGCATGGGAATATGTTACAGGTAAATGGTGTGGCATGGGAGTATGTTACAGGTGAACGGTGTGGCATGGAAGTATGTTACAGGTGAACGGTGTGGCATGGGAGTATGTTACAGGTGGACGGTGTGGCATGGGAGTATGTTACAGGTGAATGGTGTGACATGGGAGTATGTTACAGGTAAATGGTGTGGCATGGGAGTATGTTACAGGTGGACGGTGTGGCATAGGAGTATGTTACAGGTAAATGGCGTGGCATGGGAGTATGTTACAGGTGGACGGTGTGGCATAGGAGTATGTTACAGGTGAACGGTGTGGCATGGGAGTATGTTACAGGTAAATGGCGTGGCATGGGAGTATGTTACAGGTGGACGGTGTGGCATGGAAGTATGTTACAGGTGAACGGTGTGGCATGGGAGTATGTTACAGGTGGACGGTGTGGCATGGGAGTATGTTACAGGTGAACGGTGTGGCATGGGAGTATGTTACAGGTAAATGGCGTGGCATGGGAGTATGTTACAGGTGAACGTCGTGGCATGGAAGTATGTTACAGGTGAACGGTGTGGCATGGGAGTGTGTTGCAGGTGAATGGTGTGGCATGGAAGTATGTTACAGGTGAATGGTGTGACATGGGACTATGTTACAGGTAAATGGTGTGGCATGGGAGTATGTTACAGGTGAACGGTGTGGCATGGAAGTATGTTACAGGTGAATGGTGTGGCATGGGAGTATGTTACAGGTAAATGGTATGGCATGGGAGTATGTTACAGGTGAACGGTGTGACATGGGAGTATGTTACAGGTGAACGGTGTGGCATGGGAGTATGTTACAGGTGGATGGTGTGACATGGGAGTATGTTACAGGTAAATGGTATGGCATGGGAGTATGTTACAGGTGGACGGTGTGACATGGGAGTATGTTACAGGTAAATGGTATGGCATGGGAGTATGTTACAGGTGAACGGTGTGACATGGGAGCATGTTACAGGTAAATGGTGTGGCATGGGAGTATGTTACAGGTGAACGGTGTGGCATGGAAGTATGTTACAGGTGAATGGTGTGGCATGGGAGTATGTTACAGGTGAACGTCGTGGCATGGGAATACGTTACAGGTGAATGGTGTGGCATGGAAGTATGTTACAGGTGAATGGTGTGGCATGGGAGTATGTTACAGGTGAACGTCGTGGCATGGGAATATGTTACAGGTGAACGGTGTGGCATGGAAGTATGTTACAGGTGAATGGTGTGGCATGGGAGTATGTTACAGGTAAATGGTGTGGCATGGAAGTATGTTACAGGTGAATGGTGTGGCATGGGAGTATGTTACAGGTGAACGGTGTGGCATGGAAGTATGTTACAGGTGAATGGTGTGGCATGGGAGTATGTTACAGGTGAACGTCGTGGCATGGGAATATGTTACAGGTGAACGTCGTGGCATGGGAATATGTTACAGGTAAATGGTGTGGCATGGAAGTATGTTACAGGTGAACGGTGTGGCATGGGAGTATGTTACAGGTGAACGGTGTGACATGGGAGTATGTTACAGGTGAACGGTGTGGCATGGGAGTATGTTACAGGTGGACGGTGTGACATGAGAGTATGTTACAGGTGAACGGTGTGGCATGGGAGTATGTTACAGGTGGACGGTGTGGCATGGGAGTATGTTACAGGTGAACGGTGTGACATGGTAGTATGTTACGGGAGAACGGTGTGGCATGGGAGTATGTTACAGGTTGACGGTGTGGCATGGGAGTATGTTACAGGTAAATGGCGTGGCATGGGAGTATGTTACAGGTGAACGTCGTGGCATGGAAGTATGTTACAGGTGAACGGTGTGGCATGGGAGTGTGTTGCAGGTGAATGGTGTGGCATGGAAGTATGTTTACAGGTGAATGGTGTGGCATGGGACTATGTTACATGTAAATTGTGTGGCTTGGGAGTATGTTACAGGTGAACGGTGTGTCATGGGAGTATCCTACAGGTGAACGGTGTGGCATGGTAGTATGTTACAGGTAAATGGTGTGGCATGGGAGTATGTTACAGGTAAATGGTGTGGCATGGGAGTATGTTACAGGTAAATGGTGTGGCATGGAAGTATGTTACAGGTAAATGGTGTGGCATGGGAGTATGTTACAGGTAAATGGTGTGGCATGGGAGTATGTTACAGGTAAATGGTGTGGCATGGGAGTATGTTACAGGTAAATGGTGTGGCATGGGAGTATGTTACAGGTAAATGGTGTGGCATGGGAGTATGTTACAGGTGAACGGTGTGGCATGGGAGTATGTTACAGGTGAACGGTGTGGCATGGGAGTATGTTACAGGTGGACGGTGTGACATGGGAGTATGTTACAGGTAAATGGTGTGGCATGGGAGTATGTTACAGGTAAATGGTGTGGCATGGGAGTATGTTACAGGTAAATGGTGTGGCATGGGAGTATGTTACAGGTAAATGGTGTGGCATGGGAGTGTGTTACAGGTGAATGGTGTGGCATGGGAGTATGTTACAGGTGAATGGTGTGGCATGGGAGTATGTTACAGGTGAATGGTATGGCATGGGAGTATGTTACAGGTGAACGGTGTGACATGGTAGTATCCTACAGGTGAACGGTGTGGCATGGCAGTATGTTACAGGTAAATGGTGTGGCATGGGAGTATGTTACAGGTAAATGGTGTGGCATGGGAATATGCTACAGGTAAATGGTGTGGCATGGGAGTATGTTACAGGTGAACGGTGTGGCATGGGAGTATGTTACAGGTAAATGGTGTGGCATGGGAGTATGTTACAGGTAAATGGTGTGGCATGGAAGTATGTTACAGGTGAATGGTGTGGCATGGGAGTATGTTACAGGTGAATGGTGTGGCATGGGAGTATGTTACAGGTGAATGGTATGGCATGGGAGTATGTTACAGGTGGACGGCGTGGCATGGGAGTATGTTACGGGAGAACGGTGTGGCATGGGAGTATGTTACAGGTGAACGGTGTGGCATGGGAGTGTGTTGCAGGTGAATGGTGTGGCATGGAAGTATGTTACAGGTGAATGGTGTGGCATGGGAATATGTTACAGGTGAACGGTGTGGCATGGGAGTATGTTACAGGTAAATGGTGTGGCATGGGAGTATGTTACAGGTAAATGGTGTGGCATGGAAGTATGTTACAGGTAAATGGTGTGGCATGGGAGTATGTTACAGGTAAATGGTGTGGCATGGGAGTATGTTACAGGTAAATGGTGTGGCATGGGAGTATGTTACAGGTAAATTGTGTGGCTTGAGAGTATGTTACAGGTGAACGGTGTGGCATGGAAGTATGTTACAGGTGAATGGTGTGGCATGGGAGTATGTTACAGGTAAATGGTATGGCATGGGAGTATGTTACAGGTGAATGGTGTGGCATGGGAATATGTTACAGGTAAATGGTGTGGCATGGGAGTATGTTACAGGTGAACGGTGTGGCATGGAAGTATGTTACAGGTGAACGGTGTGGCATGGGAGTATGTTACAGGTGAACGGTGTGGCATGGGAGTATGTTACAGGTAAATGGTGTGGCATGGGAGTATGTTACAGATGAACGGTGTGGCATGGGAGTATGTTACAGGTGAACGGTGTGGCATGGAAGTATGTTACAGGTGAACGGTGTGGCAAGGGAGTATGTTACAGGTGGACGGTGTGGCTTGGGAGTATGTTACAGGTAAATAGTATGGCATGGGAGTATGTTACAGGTAAATGGTGTGACATGGGAGTATGTTACAGGTGAACGGTGTGGCATGGAAGTATGTTACAGGTGAATGGTGTGGCATGGGAGTATGTTACAGGTGAATGGTGTGGCATTTGAGTGTGTTGCAGGTGAATGGTGTGGCATGGAAGTATGTTACAGGTGAACGGTGTGGCATGGAAGTATGTTACAGGTGAATGGTATGGCATGGGAGTATGTTACAGGTAAATGGTGTGACATGGGAGTATGTTACAGGTGAACGTGGTGGCATGGAAGTATGTTACAGGTGATTGGTGTGGCATGGGAGTATGTTACAGGTAAATGGTATGGCATGGGAGTATGTTACAGGTGAACGGTGTGACATGGGAGTATGTTACAGGTGAACGGTGTGGCATGGGAGTATGTTACAGGTGGACGGTGTGGCATGGAAGTATGTTACAGGTGAATGGTGACATGGGAGTATGTTACAGGTGAACGGTGTGGCATGGAAGTATGTTACAGGTGAATGGTGTGGCATGGGAGTATGTTACAGGTAAATGGTATGGCATGGGAGTATGTTACAGGTGAACGGTGTGACATGGGAGTATGTTACAGGTGAACGGTGTGGCATGGGAGTATGTTACAGGTGGACGGTGTGACATGAGAGTATGTTACAGGTGAACGGTGTGGCATGGGAGTATGTTACAGGTGGACGGTGTGGCATGGGAGTATGTTAAAGGTGAACCGTGTGGCATGGGAGTGTGTTGCAGGTGAATGGTGTGGCATGGAAGTATGTTACAGGTGAATGGTGTGGCATGGGACTATGTTACATGTAAATTGTGTGGCTTGGGAGTATGTTACAGGTGAACGGTGTGGCATGGGAGTATGTTACAGGTAAATGGCGTGGCATGGGAGTATGTTACAGGTGAACGTCGTGGCATGGGAGTATGTTACAGGTGAATGGTGTGGCATGGGAGTGTGTTGCAGGTGAATGGTGTGGCATGGAAGTATGTTACAGGTGAATGGTGTGGCATGGGACTATGTTACATGTAAATTGTGTGGCTTGGGAGTATGTTACAGGTGGACGGTGTGGCATGGGAGTATGTTACAGGTGAACGTCGTGGCATGGAAGTATGTTACAGGTGAACGGTGTGGCATGGGAGTATGTTACAGGTGAATGGTGTGGCATGGAAGTATGTTACAGGTGAATGGTGTGGCATGGGACTATGTTACATGTAAATTGTGTGGCTTGGGAGTATGTTACAGGTGAACGGTGTGGCATGGAAGTATGTTACAGGTGAATGGTGTGGCATGGGAGTATGTTACAGGTAAATGGTATGGCATGGGAGTATGTTACAGGTGAACGGTGTGACATGGGAGTATGTTACAGGTGAACGGCGTGACATGGGAGTATGTTACAGGTGAACGGTGTGGCATGGGAGTATGTTACAGGTGAACGGTGTGACATGGGAGTATGTTACAGGTAAACGGTCTGGCATAGGAGTATGTTAAAGGTGTACCGTGTGGCATGGGAGTATGTTACAGGTAAACGGTGTAACATGGGAGTATGCTACAGGTTAACGGTGTTACATGGTAGTATGTTACAGGTAAACGGTGTGGCATGTTAGTATGTTACAGGTAAACGGTGTGACATGGGAGTATGTTACAGGTAAACGGTGTAACATGGGAGTATGTTACAGGTAAACGGTATGACATGGTAGTATGTTACAGGTAAACGGTGTGACATGGGAGTATGTTACAGGTAAACGGTGTGACATGGGAGTATGTTACAGGTAAACGATGTGACATGGGAGTATTTTACAGGTAAACGGTTTGACATGGGAGTATGTTACAGGTAAACGGTGTGACATGGGAGTATGTTACAGGTAAACGGTGTGACATGGGAGTATGTTACAGGTAAACGGTGTGGCATGGGAGTATGTTACATGTAAACAGTGTGGCATGGGAGTATGTTACATGTGAACAGTGTGGCATGGGCGTATGCTACTCTTGAGGGGTTTGGCGTGAGAGTATGTTAAATGTGAATGTTGTAGCTGCAAGATACAGGTGGGTGTGTTACATTTGAGTGTACTCCTGTTGACCAGTCTCTATTTATGCCTGTGCTCCACCTGCAGCTACCTGCTAGACACTTCTGGTACAGGACAGTCTCGCTCTCACTGTCAACAAGCTGCTAGCCTAGCAGCCTATCGTCTCCTCAGTCGAGGAATGTTTTGGCTATTTTCACTTACTGTCTACACCGTGACGCAAACACGATCTAACGCACCCTACCGTGGGTTTAACAGCTGAACAAACGGTGGCAAGAAAGTATTGTTAAAATCGATCAGTTAAGTAGTGTTGGTTTAGGGAACCTGTTCTATTGCAATATGCGAGTAACCCGCGTACCGTGACACGGTTAGCCGCGACTTGTATTAATCCTTGATTAAGGAATTAAACCCGCCTCTTAATTGGGCAGACCTTTGAACTAGAGTTCTTCTAATTTGATTTGAACATAATAAATATTGAAGGCACTTTAACTTTTTGGATACATAAATGCTTTAGTGTGTTTCTACAATGGATATGCAGATATTCTTATGGGTGTTCCTGATAATTGTTTCAACGAAAGGTAAGTTGGTCTGTATGCATTTCAGCATTGTCACGTAACATCGGCTATTAAAGTAAAATAGTGCGCTTTCAGGTATATGGTGTTTGTTTTATAATTATTTTAACTATATGCATAATGTTCGGTTTGCTTGTTCGTTTACAAAATGATGTAGACACACGCTGTAACTGAATGTCCACTATTAGCACATAAATTCGGACCCTACATTCTATTTATTTGTTGCATCCATATATATGCATCTTTATATGATTAATAATTTCATTAAGTCGTATAAGAAAAATATACTTTTTTTCCGCTCTTTTCTTTTTTTTCTCAACGTGCACACAGAAATCCCTTTTTTCTTTAAATTTGAATAGAAGGGGTATCCGGGCGTGGCTTTCAGACGTGTGTGTGACTTTACGAGTGTGTCCGAGTAGTAGCGGATCTTCCGAATGAAGCCAGTGGAACAAGTTTACATTCAAAAAGCCTTGCACTACTATTCACATTTCAATGATTTCATTCACTATTATTCTATTTACGCACCAATTAAGCTTAAACCCGGAATACACACTTTCTGTTGCCAACAATGCTCTGTTTTTGTATTTGAGAGACTGTAATACAAAGGAACCTTTAGTAGTGCAGACACATGATTCTAGCCAGACAAGGTACTCGTAAATTTAGCACTCGTGGGTCTTCTACTACTACTGCTGCTGCTACTACTACTACTAATAATAATGATGATGATGATGATGATGATGATAATAATAATGAAAATAATAATAATAATAATTATATTAATAATAATAATAATAATAATGATGATGATGATGATGATGATGATGATGATGATGATGATGATGATGATGATGATGAAAATAATAATAATAATAATAATAATAATAATAATAATAATAATAATAATAATACCATACTACTACTACTACTACTACTACTACTACTACTACTACTACGACGACGACGACGACGACGACGACGACGACTTCTTCCACTACTACTACTATTACTACTACTACTACTACTATTACTACTACTACTACTACTACTACTACTACTGCTACTACTACTACTACTACCACTACTACTACGACGACGACGACGACGACGACGACGACGACGACGACGACGACTACTACTACTAACACCTCAGCAAGTAAACGCGAAAATTAATAAAATAATCAATGAAAACGCTGATATTTTAACAGTGAATAAAATGAAAGGAAGCTTACAAATTCTGAGACTAAATATACCCTTTAGTCGCCACCTTCGAATTCTAATACATGTATACACCATGACTAAAATTTCCGCTGTAAGCAACCTGATACAGAATGTACGTTAATATTATCTGATTTTCTATTAATTCTAAATATATTCGGTCTTTGGTGTCATTTGTTAAGTTATCACCCCAATAGTCTAGATAGTTAAGACCAATAGTCAGGTTTTCCAAAAACAGTGAAAGGCAAAATTAGACACCTTTCGGGAAATAGGAAAGAAGAACAACAACAACAATAGACACAAAACTGATTTGATTTCTTTGTAAATTATTTCGGTATTCTTAACACCATTACTACTGCAAATTTGAAAGTGTTGATGTCTTCGTTTTACTGAAATTCTTTGCTAGCAACATAAAATGAAGTGACAACACAAAAACTAGGCCTAAATGTCAAGCCACTTTACACGCACTAGATCTTCTGCACTCTTGGCGATCAATTAAAATAGCTCAATTAAAAACAGGCTAGGAGAGGAACTTGTGCAAATGCAAAATACATGTTTGTGAGTGAAACTGACAAACTTTGACAGATGATTAAAAATACATTGCTTCAAATAATCGAAAGAACGAATAAGAAAGATTGGATTTGTTTGAAATGTACATCGCAAAAACAAAATGTTTGTCATTGTGACGGCGACCAGTTAGTACTGGAGGTACGAAGACCATAGATCCCAGACAATTATCTCGGCAGAACCACCGACGCACCACTAGTGAGCTAGAAGGCACATCCACGTGAATACGCCCAGTTGGGATTCGAATCATCGCCGGGAGGGGTATAATGGAGACCTCAACTGGTCAACTAAGGGCATCTTCCTCCGAGATTGATTTGAAAGTGTGCAGTTAAGTGTTGGTTTTCATGGTGTGTCTCAAACAAATGAATGGTATGCAAACCCTTGGCATGGTGTACACTTTCCAAAGGTTTTCAACAACCTACATGGTCGTGACTCCATGGACCAAGACCAGAATCAATCAAAAAAGGGGTTTAACACGCTCAACCAGGAGTTTTATGTCCGAACGTCGCCCAGAAATCTAATCAAACGTTGTAAGCCATTACGTTTACGGGCTCAATCAATGCTTTACGACGCATTTATTCAAGATGTCATTCAAATGGAATTCGGTTAAGAAAAGGAGATATTTATACAACATTTACACACTACCACCATTGAAAGGTCCACATAGACGACTTCTGTTAATAATGGATTCTCTTCAAGTGACTTATTTATGTTACAATGTTCATTATAATGTATTCACAACAGAAATACAACAATTCTTTGAACAAGTGAAATAATCATATATCTGTTATTGTTCAGTAATCATAATTTTAAAATTAACAATTTTCGGATAGGTGGATAGGATTCAACATCCATTCAACTTTATCGCAGTAAATATACACAGTATATAGACATATAAATAATATATATACTAAGCTTTTAAAGTAAATTTTGTCTGTTGACTGCCTAGGTCGAAGTAAGGTCGACCCAGGCAGTCAACAGACAAAATTTACTTTAAAGGCTTAATATTTTTAAGCATTTTATGTATGTGTTTTCACAACCCAACTCTTTTACCTGCTGGTTGATGGGGGATGCATCCCCCATCCCTTCCACCCCCTAGATCCATCCCTGACTGGAAGTTATTATGAGATGATAAAGTTGTGCAAGCACAAGTTCTTGAAAGAAAGGGAGTTCCAGTGACTCAACATTGGATGACATACCTCTTACTATTCTATTATTTGTGGATCATCTGTGCATTTAAGCAACTACACCAGAAGATTGACCAACCCGTTTAAACTTACTATATCCGTACTGTAACAGGTGGCAGCTGCAGGTTAATAAAAGCGAAACTAAGGTTGTAGTATTTAGGCGACTAGTTAGTATTAGACAGGGAGAAGCATGAACATATAATGAAATTGACTTAGAAACGATTTTAACTATCTGGGGCACTGTTTTTAATCATACGGGTTTATTTACACTAAACAACTTTCATTGGCAGAGGTATTAGGGCACTTGACGTCCATTTATACAAACTTCGTAACTCTGTTCTCCATAAAATGCTCAAATATCACATGTACAGTATATAGATTGTTTCCATATACAATCTACAACGATCAAATGGTCTCATTCAATTTGCATCAGGCACCCGTCGATTACCAGAGGGTATCTCGATGCCACGCCACTCTCCTTTTCAACTCTCTAAAGAATCGAATGGTAGACTCCTAAACAATAAATGATATGTAAGTGAGTATGTGTGTGTCGCTTGTATACGTCAAGAATGTTACCATTTGAAAAGTGTTTGTCAACCATTGTCCGAACCTGGGTCGTCCATAGATTGTCGATAGATCGTACAAAGATCTCTATAGATCGGTCCTAGATCGTTCATTGCTCGGTACTGTGTACATATGTCCCTAGGTCCATGTGTGTACCCCGGGTAGCACAGGGGATCCATTCATGGGGTATTGGGTCACCTACTCACATTTTATAGCAATAACATTAATTAATAATACAGGAACATTCTGCAGTAGCAATGTATATACAGGTAGATACAGATAATTGCATTCAGTTTTCATTATGCCTGCTGTCCAATTTTCTATGGTTATTTTGGATTGGTTATTGATTAAGTATCATTTATCAATGATCATTACTGGCGTTTATTGAATACATTAATTTTATACGCGTGATCCAACTTACAGGAATTAATATTATACAGTTAGTTACAAACAAGATGAACAATAAATTATGATAAAACGTATTAATTTTGCACAACATATTCTCCCTATTGTCAATGTCTCATACGCTTACCTCGAATGGGGTGGTTCGGTTGTATACGAGTCATATCATAGCCTGTCCAGTGTTCGTCTCGGAGTGTATTTAAAATTTGCTAAATGTCCGAGTAGTGAGTGGGGCGGTGTGGCTTTTAATCACATTTAGTGAAAGGTACTGTTCCTAACGGTACGACATTTACATGTACAAACCACTCTGCAAATAAAAAGGACAACAGAAAGTTGAATGTCACAGTAGTACGGTAGTGTTGCCTTAGATATCAGATTATCTATCAGGCCAGGGAGGCGAGGACACAGGACATACTCTAACGTGAACGAAATGGCAAGAAATGTTGCGCTGAACTTTGTCTAGTATATTCTAAACACAGAACAAACAGGTCTTTGGAGAAATACTCTGTCCTTTGAAAGATGGATTAAATTGTTGTTGTTGTTGTTTTCGTAATAAATTCCTAGAATTTGGTGTCCACATCCGTTCATATGTTAAATGAAAACACGTTTCGGCCACATGGTATATCTCTCTATGATCTACGGTTTGTACGTACTAATGGAAAGTGGCGCACATATTGTCCATGCAAAGCGAAGAAACAGGCTCAATACCTTGACTATAGACAGGTAACTGTGTTGCTCTTTCTCGTGTTAAAGTATAAAGTACTATAAACTTAGTACAAGGGAGGTTAAATGCATATACATTTTTCAATTCTATCTATATAAACACACAATAACAACGTAGCAATCATGTTATGGGATACAATCTTGAATGTTACAGTCTTTCATTGTCGTTTTATTGTCCCGGTTGGTTGATGAACTTTAGTAAGCATGGAACATATGCTGCTGCAAATGCTTCAATGTTCAGGCAAATGGGGCTACACACACAAACAATAGACATCCAAATGCAATCAAAGTAAATGAAATGCGACCAATGCAATATCTAATGGTTCGATAGTGTAACATCTTAACTAACTGATCAGATTAAAACTTATCGACATTTTTCTATCAAATCAGGGATTTGGGATTTGCCGGCATTTTTGCCGATACTGTGCAGCGACAATTCTATCATTATATCACAGGGGCACTTATGAGGTGGCCAGGGACTGAACTCGGCCGGTCCATTATACTGATACCGACGATTCAGGCGCAATACGGTTCCCTTAGCCCCGAGCGTTAGGAGGGAAGCCACTACTACCCACTTTAAAGTCTTTGGTTTGACCCGGCCTGGGTTTGAACCCACGACCTCACGAACCGCAAGCTGGCGCTTTACCACCTGAGCTATTGCGGCTGGGGTTTGAACCCACGGCCTCCCGATCCGCAAGCCGACGCTCTACCACCTGAGCTATTGCGGCCTGGGTTTGAACCCACGACCTCCCGATCCGCAAGCTGGCGCTCTACCTCCTGAGCAATTGCGGCTGGTTGTATCCAATCAACCCGGGTCATATTTGGATTAAAAAGTGCAAAGTTAAGCTTCTTAGAGCTTATCAGTGACTTTCTAAACTGTCAAGCGGCCAAACACATTCGATGTTATGTTATAACTCAGAAGGCTCACTGGTAAATGAACATTTTTAAATCAACATGTAGAAGTAAGTTTAACACAACCTTGTTTTAAAAAGTAAAAATACTGACATCGCTGATGACGTGAAATGAAAATAACATTGATCATCAGATATATATCCACGGAACTCAAAGGTGGTATCTGGCAGTTTGAACCTAAAATATTTTCAGTAAACATCTTAGTAAACCACAGTTATCTAAACAGACCTCACAAAATGCTGTTTATCGATATCACACACCTGTCTGAAAAGTGAACCACAATGCCACAATCGTCATTATAAACATATATTTCCCACCTGAGCCACGATGCACAGTTAGCTATTTTTAAACCAAGAAAACCACGTGATAGCTCATCCACGTCTTCTGTATGGACGTCTATGTGTATTTTTAGCAGCAATCCTAATCGTTTTTTATTTATAGATATGAAAAGAATGAACATTTAAGTGTTAATAACCAGTTTTACTGTCCTAAAAATGAGATTGAATTGAAAATCGTCAAAGCTTTGACTAATGTATAATTTTTTCTGCACAAATACCCCAGGGAGGTCAGATATTGTTACATATAATAGATATAGGCAAACTGTTGGATACCGCCTTTAATGCACTGTTGGTGACAGGTGGTAAATTTTGCATCTTTAACTTGTGTTCATACACCAGCACTTTCTTTAATTGCAAAGTTAATTTATTTTTTTTAAAAAGAAGGCCATCTCATTACACTGTTTTAGTTATTGTGTCAATAAGTGCTACAAATTCGACATTTTTTATGGACGCGCGTCATTTCAATGATTAAACGTGCAATTTAGGCGGATGGACTTGGTATCCGTGCAATTCCCGGCGCACTAGGAAACATAGTGTAAGGTTTGCACGGCAGCGAGTACACCATTAGGAAACATTAATCTATTTGACGTATGTTAATTGAAGAGCCCAAATTAGCATGGTAAGACAAACAAGATCACATTGACGACACTGCAAGCTAGTGAGTCATTGTAAACCTCCTTCCTGAAACCTAGCTAGCCTGCATTGAAATGCATCCAACTTATTGTTGGACAACGAACATTGCAACTTGAACGCGCTCGTCATTAAATAGCCAATAAAAAGGTAAACCAAATATATAAATTCTGACCTTGATTGAAAAATTGAACACTTTCGTGTTATAACTGGTATCAATATTGTATCTATAATAGTGTCGAACTTGCATCGTTGCCATAAGTTAGAAAAAAATATCCTGTTCGCTGTTAGCCAAATTGGTCAATTTCTATGTTACGTTGTGTGCAAAGAACAGCTAATTAATCAGCAATAAACGTCTGTTAATCCCCATAAAAAAGAAATAAAATATTTCCACTGATCAATAACTTATACCCGTTGTCCCTCATGAGATTGTGTTGCGCCATGAGGCTTGTCAACAATCATTATGCTTCTTTTTGCTCCAACAACCTCATATATCTCCGAACTGCGGATGCGGTTATACAAGCCATGTGCACACGTCAGTCATTAAGACAATACAATGAGTGTCTTAAAAGAGGCGTAATTTAATTTAAATACACATACAGTGCAAACCGTGTTGTTCAACGTCTAATGTACCTATGATAAACTGTCAATGTTAATATTATGTTAACGTGAGTGTTCGAGGTTTAATTAAAAATCCTAATAACCTATTGGGTAGAACAGACTGATCTTTGAAAGTCCAAATGACCAATGATAACATTTTTTAACTAATTACTGGGCAACATACAGGGTTTTATTCTAAAATCCGACTTGTTTCAAACTTTCTTAACACGTTTTATTTAACATTCAGTAAATAAAATGACTTTCTAGTAAAGAATTTTAATTACCAACAAGCCTAATAAAGATATTAAGATATTACATCAAAACAAATCGGGTAACAAAATCACACAAGTTAAAGGTGGTATCCGACAGTTTGCCTATTTCAAATACATGTAACAGTATCTTACATCTGCTTTAGGCAATTAGGTATATTTTCTGCAGAAGCTCAAACTTTCGTCTAAGTAAAGACAATTTTGACAACACCACAGTTGTAAGACAGTAGAACTCGCGAAAAGAATCACTCTTTATGTTCATTCTTTCCGGATCTATAAATAAGTACTATAGTGGTCTTTGCTAAAAATAGATAACGACGTCAAAGCTGACTACCTGGATGATGATATAAGGTGATCAAAAAAGTAAGTTGCAATGTGGTGTTATTAGTTTAAAAATAGCCATTTCTGCAGCGTGCAATTACCTGTTGGCAGGGAGGGGATTTATGCATCTCTGTTCTCTTAAGTCTAGGGCATCAATGAACACCATTTTGAAGGATTTTGTCAGGTAACAATGACTTATTTAGTTATTAAGAAAAGAATATTTGTCTCAAGCTATCGGGTACTACCTTTAAGTCATGTTTAACATATTGTCACTAACCAGTAACCATCGTGAACATAGTAACACAGAGCCGCAACATATTTGTGTAGTTGTTTGGACATTGCGCTTCTATCTCAATAGGGAATTTCAATAATAAACATTTCAGTGTGTAAAAAGAAATGTCAGACCAGACGAAGAATGACTACCAGCAACAATGTTATGTCAAGGTCAAATATTACAAATGGTGTGTATTTAAAATCTATATTTGGAACAAACGCAGACACAATGCATTGAGCAATCCCAAGCAATCTCCCCAATAAGGCGGGCCTTGGGGTTGCTAATTATTCAATGCTGCGCTGTACTGGTCGTATTTGCACAATTCTCTATCATAAAGGCGGCTCTGTATTGTCTGTTACTATATTTAATATCGATGTGTGTATTTCTGCACTCAGTTAATAAAACAATTTAACAATTTCAACAAAGCTACGTTGCTTTTTATTTTGCAGATTACCATTCAATTTCTGCAATAGTTTTTACTTAACATTCCCACTGTATTGTTGTTTGTCTTTTCTGCAATGTTTACATGTCCTCTGCTGTACCCTCATGTATGTGCATGTAACTGAGTTTAATAATTAAAATAAAATACACGATATATCCTGCAACAGCTCTTCCGCATTACATTCAGTTCGTTGGTATCACATACTATCTGATCTAGTACATATTTTTCTTTAAATCTAAAAGTAAAGCAAGCATGCCTTGTTGGTTCTATTGCTACTTGCGATTGTATCCTATCACCGTACCTTGACGTATTAGTGGTATAGCTCCGTTGCCTTTTTGGTAACATTTCAGCAAATAGAAGGGTAGTTCCACGATTGGTTCGGCTTGTGGCAAGAAGATAACACCGGATATGATGTCAACTGCATGCACTGTATACACAGTAAAGGCAGTACTGCATCTGCTTCAAGTGAACATATCTGACAAAAACAAACACTTTTTATAACTTGACTTCAGATAAATGACAAAATGACGATACAAAATAATTAGCAGTTCAGTCTCAAGTATTTATAAAAAAAAAACATCCTGAGCAATATTGATATTTAAGCTTAAGAAATGTATTTGTCTTAGTGCAATGCGTTGAAGAATACCGCGTTTTAAATTCCTTATTTTTTCTTTATAAAAGCAATGATAAAAAATAAAAGCCAATATTTGTCTGTTAAATACATTCAGCGTATGACAACACGTCTCGGTATACAATGCTGCATTTATTCAATAATACATTTAACCAACTGCAGGGGTTGTTTTATGTTTGACTGCTTAGGAGTTCCTAGGTATTCATTTTTATTGAAAGAAAATCGACACTATTCTATTTTGGATATGTTTGTATAAAACTGAAGTGGTAATTTCCATAAGTTCCTCACTAATTTTACGAAAACGTCAATTTATAGAATAAAGACATGTTTATAAGTGTCCTTAACCATTATAGATAAAATAAAACATATACAACACTTATTTTATGTCATACACCGGTAAACCGAAAATATTAACATCAGCAACCGAAGTTAAACAACAACAGCAACAACACTAGCAGCAACAATATTAAGAAGTTTAAACGGGGTATCTGACAGTGAAAGTATAACACTCCATTCGTCATTACAAACATTTTCTGTCCGAGCTACTCTGCACAGTTAACTTTTATTTTTTTTTAAAAAACACGCGACAATTTAATTTTGAAATCACATTATATTGTCATCCGGGTAATCCGCTCTGACGTCGACCTTTTTCAGAGAAAAAAATTGAGTATTCCTTTTTTAACATTGTAGCTTGAAACAATAAATGTGCAGCTTGGAATTATAAAAAATGTTTCTGGCATTTAAAGGAATTCGCAGCTGTTTGGCGAAATATTGTTTAACAAAAGAAACTCAGTATACCGATATTAGCAATACAGCTTGTAAATACAGATTTAGCAGAGAACAAACAAAGTAGCAAATGCTCTTCTTCCCATCAGAGCTATGGTTCGTTACTTTCTAATGTTTATTTGATTAATCGACAGTGTAAGAGAGTGTTTAGTTCCCATGAAGTCATCTTCTTGTTTAAAGCGCATGCGCTCTACGGCGCCTTTGATGTCACACATCCGGGCTCTTTCTCGGAAACTTTTTATATCAACGTCTGAAATAGCATTGAAATGTGCAATAACTCTTGCAATTTTCACATGATGGTAACGAAAATAGCATCAACAGAGAAAACTTTAGATAATAGTGATGTTTCATAAAAAAGACCAAAACTGTAGGAGAAGAAGTCCGGACAAACTGCATTCTCGGACGGACGGACAGACAGACGACGGATAAACCGACGGACAACATAATGCCATAATTACCACCACCAAGCCACAAAAACAACAACAACAACAACACAACAAACATCAAAATAGCAATAATAAACTAAACAAATAAAGAACTAAAAATTACTGTAATCTTATGTCCAAACCATGAGCATGTTTAATGAAGTTGAATAATGGATTAAATGTATCTCAAGAAACTTTTAGATAATTGTGATATTTGGCTGTGAGCGTACATTGTTTGCTCAACAAAAAGGCCATTTTAGCAGTACAATAACGACTTTGTAATTTTTGTTAATACGAGTAATTGGAGGTAATATGTGAGGGTTTGACACTCTTCTTGTTTTAAATAGTTTAATCATCAAACAAGACATACGTGAAAGCTTACAGGTAGGAAAAACGGTTAGCTATAAATATTGTACTTCATACCTTTATTTGTTTTGACAAAGATATTCGAAAATATCCCAATCTATGTTGTGTGTGGATATTTTGAAGTTAAAATTGGTACAAACTGTGATCTCTTTCAACCAAACGGTGTTTTGTATCACCAACATTAATGTTTACATTTTAGAGAGACTGTATTTACTGTGAATTTAGGTCCGGGTATTGACAGCCTATATTCTATCCACTCTTATGTTGGCTCCTTTAACGATCTTCTGTTTAGAAACATACCAATGTTTACTCTGTCATCTGTTTCTCGTTGCGAAAAAAATTCAACATAATTGTATACATAATAGCGAACAATGCATATGGTATGAAGTTTGTCAAATGCAAACATATTGCATTGTGGAACAAATATGTGTACGCGAAAGTCGTAGCTGATCGTTACATATTTTATCGGAGACAACAGCCTTGGTTTTAAAGCGGTTGAAAGCCATTAATACATTTTTCAGGTCCTCAAAATCTTTTCCGTTCAGAAAACTTTATGTAAAAAGGTCTGTAAAAAGATAGGTTCGGTATAAGGTTCAGTTGAAAATACTTTTGTCTAATTAGAAATAGTTTCTGTGTAAAGGCTACTTAGAATATAAATGTATTAGGGTATGTTATAAATAAACATTGTATGTATAAGGTTCTGTGAGAAATATTTTATGTATAAAGGTCAGTTCGAAATATACTATGTATAATCATATAACATGTTTTATGTATAAAGGTCAGTTAGAAATATTTTATGTATAAAGGCCAGTTAGAAATATTCTATGTATAAAGGTCCCTTAGAAATATTTTATGTATAAAGGTCAGTTTAAAAATGTTTTATGTATAAAGGTCAGTTAGAAATATTTTATGTATAAAGGCCAGTAAGAAATATTCTATGTATAAAAGTCCCTTAGAAATATTTTATGTATAAAGGTCAGTTAGAAATATTTTATGTATAAAGGCCAGTTAGAAATATTCTATGTATAAAAGTCCCTTAGAAATATTTTATGTATAAAGGTCAGTTAGAAATATTCTATGTATAAAAGTCCCTTAGAAATATTTTATGTATAAAGGCCAGTTAGAAATATTCTATGTATAAAGGTCAGTTAGAAATATTTTATGTATAAAGGCCAGTTAGAAACATTCTATGTATAAAGGCCAGTTAGAAATATTCTATGTATAAAGGCCAGTTAGAAATATTCTATGTATAAAGGTCCCTTAGAAATATTTTATGCAAAAGGCCAGTTAGAAATATTTTATGTATGAAGGTCCCTTAGAAATATTTTATGTATAAAGGTCAGTTAGAAATATTCTATGTATAAAGGTCAGTTAGAAATATTTTATGTATAAAGGTCAGTTAGAAATATTCATGTATAAAGGTCAGTTAGAAATATTTTATGTATAAAGGTCAGTTAGAAATATTCTATGTATAAAGGTCAGTTAGAAATATTTTATGTATAAAGGTCAGTTAGAAATATTCTATGTATAAAGGTCAGTTAGAAATATTTTATGTATAAACGTCAGTTAGAAATATTCTATGTATAAAGGTCAGTTAGAAATATTTTATGTATAAACGTCAGTTAGAAATATTCTATGTATAAAGGTCAGTTAGAAATATTTTATGTATAAACGTCAGTTAGAAATATTTTATGTATAAAGGTCCCTTAGAAATATTCTATGTATAAAGGCCAGTTAGAAATATTTTATGTATAAAGGTCAGTTAGAAATATTTTATGTATAAAGGTCCCTTAGAAATATTCTATGTATAAAGGTCCCTTAGAAATATTTTATGTATAAAGGTCCCTTAGAAATATTTTATGTATAAAGGTCAGTTAGAAATATTTTATGTATAAAGGTCCCTTAGAAATATTTTATGTATAAAGGTCCCTTAGAAATATTTTATGTATAAAGGTCAGTTAGAAATATTTTATGTATAAAGGTCAGTTAGAAATATTTTATGTATAAAGGTCAGTTAGAAATAATTTATGTATAAAGACCAGTTAGAAATATTTTATGTATAAAGGCCAGTTAGAAATATTCTATGTATAAAGGTCCCTTAGAAATATTTTATGTATAAAGGTCAGTTAGAAATATTTTATGTATAAAGGTCAGTTAGAAATATTTTATGTATAAAGGTCAGTTAGAAATATTTTATGTATAAAGGCCAGTTAGAAATATTTTATGTATAAAGGCCAGTTAGAAATATTCTATGTATAAAGGTCCCTTAGACATATTTTATGTATAAAGGCCAGTTAGAAATATTCTATGTAAAAAGGTCCCTTAGAAATATTTTATGTATAAAGGCCAGTTAGAAATATTCTCTGTATAAAGGTCAGTTAGAAATATTTTATGTATAAAGGTCCCTTAGAAATATTTTATGTATAAAGGTCCCTTAGAAATATTTTATGTATAAAGGTCAGTTAGAAATATTTTATGTATAAAGGTCCCTTAGAAATATTTTATGTATAAAGGTCAGTTAGAAATATTTTATGTATAAAGGTCCCTTAGAAATATTTTATGTATAAAGGTCCCTTAGAAATATTTTATGTATAAAGGTCCCTTAGAAATATTTTATGTATAAAGGTCAGTTAGAAATATTTTATGTATAAAGGTCAGTTAGAAATATTTTATGTATAAAGATCAGTTAGAAATAATTTATGTATAAAGGCCAGTTAGAAATATTTTATGTATAAAGGCCAGTTAGAAATATTCTATGTATAAAGGTCCCTTAGAAATATTTTATGTATAAAGGCCAGTTAGAAATATTCTATGTATAAAGGTCCCTTAGAAATATTTTATGTATAAAGGCCAGTTAGAAATATTTTATGTATAAAGGTCAGTTAGAAATATTTTATGTATAAAGGTCCCTTAGAAATATTTTATGTATAAAGGTCAGTTAGAAATATTTTATGTATAAAGGTCAGTTAGAAATATTTTATGTATAAAGGTCAGTTAGAAATATTCTATGTATAAAGGTGGTATCCGACAATTTGGACCAAAAATATTTTCATTAAACATCTTATTAAACTGAACAGATCACACAAAATGATTTTTTTTTGATGTCATACACCTGTCTGAAAAGTGTACCATAACGCCTCAATCGTCATTACAAACATGTATTTCCTATCTGAGCCACGCTGCGCAGTTAGCTTTGTTTTTAAACATAGACAGACACGTGACCATTTATGTTTTACCTCATCCACGTCATCCGCTGTGACGTCGATGTCTATTTTTGGCCGAAATACCCATCGTTCTTATTCATAGATTTGAAAAGAATGAACATTTTAAATCTTGATTAACGAGCTTTACTGTCCCAAAATTGAGATACTGTTGAAAATCGTCAAAGCTTAGACTAAAGCATGATGTTTTTTCTACATAATGCACGAATACCACAAACAAATGTCCGATATTGTTACATATATTAGAAAGAGAAAAACTATCGGATACCACCTTTAAGGTCCCTTAGGAATATTTTCTAAATAAAGGTTTGTTAGAAATAGTTTTCGTTTAAAGGATTGTTCGAGATATTACCTTTATCAAAATCTGTTGCATATGTTCTTTGTATAAAGGTCTGTTGGAAATATTGCATGTATATCTGTTTGTTTTAACTCGGTATTTATGTCAACTGGACATACTTTCTGCAGATCCCTATTAGAAATCTAACGAATATGAGTCTGTAAAACAACGTGCACATTTGGATGACGCTTATGTAATAAAATTCATTTTTTTATTGCCATCATGTTTGCGGATATTCGAATGATGTTTACACGTGTCTTATGATGGAGATAAGTAATGTATAATGCAATCATGAAAAAAGAAATGTGACGGACACGGACATACAACACGCACACACACAAGTAGCAATACTAGGCTATAGTTTATACAATCATCGTATGAGATCCCATCACATTCACACAATTATAGTAATTTCGGCAACGTCCAGTTAATTACTGTTGAAGGAAGACCACAACCATATATCCAGGTAAACCCCCGCACCGCAAGTCACATGGAAGACCACAACCATATGTCCAGGTAAACCCCCGCACCGCAAGTCACATGGAAGACCAGAACCATATGTCCAGGTAAACCCCCGCACCGCAAGTCACATGGAAGACCACAACCATATTTCCAGGTAAACCCCCGCACCGCAAGTCACATGGAAGACCACAACCATATGTCCAGGTAAACCCCCGCACCGCAAGTCACATGGAAGACCACAACCATATGTCCAGGTAAACCCCCGCACCGCAAGTCACATGGAAGACCACAACCATATGTCCAGGTAAACCCCCGCACCGCAAGTCACATGGAAGACCACAACCATATGTCAAGGTAAACCTCCGCACCGCAAGTCACATGGAAGACCACAACCATATGTCCAGGTAAACCCCCGCACCGCAAGTCACATGGAAGACCACAACCATATGTCTAGGTAAGCCCCCGCACCGCAAGTCACATGGAAGACCACAATCATATGTCAAGGTAAACCCCCGCACCGCAAGTCACATGGAAGACCACAACCATATGTCCAGGTAAACCCCCGCACCGCAAGTCACATGGAAGACCACAATCATATATCCAGGTAAACCCCCGCACCGCAAGTCACATGGAAGACCACAATCATATGTCAAGGTAAACCCCCGCACCGCAAGTCACATGGAAGACCACAACCATATGTCCAGGTAAACCCCCGCACCGCAAGTCACATGGAAGACCACAACCATATGTCCAGGTAAACCCCCGCACCGCAAGTCACATGGAAGACCACAACCATATGTCCAGGTAAACCCCCGCACCGCAAGTCACATGGAAGACCACAACCATATGTCCAGGTAAACCCCCGCACCGCAAGTCACATGGAAAACCACAACCATATGTCCAGGTAAACATCCGCAACGCAAGTCACATGGAAGACCACAATCATATGTCAGGGTAAACCCCCGCACCGCAAGTCACATGGAGACAACAGCCATATGTCCAGGTAAAGCCCCGCACCGCAAGTCACATGGAAGACCACAACCATATGTCCAGGTAAACCCCCAGCACCACAAGTCACATGGAGGACCTCACTGCAGCATCGTTTTAAATTATATTACAATTATATTTCAAATGGGTTTACATCGAAAATCCCCCTCTTTGTACCATTGTAGTGTAGTTCTTTGATAAATTGCTGTAGACTATAAATACCGTAGATGCATGAAGAACAAATAACTTGCATGCGCCAATTATTTCATGTTTCTACATAATCTTACCGGGCTTTATCGTTTGTTTTAAAACTTCAATGTGTCATTGTAACAAAAACAATTCCCTGTTTTTCGAATTGATTTAAACGTATGAATTTTTCTCATTAAGGGGAGCCTTTTCAAATACTTCCTGCAGTAATACTGATTAGTGACTAGTAAATATCAGTCAAGTGATCATAAAGTATTTTCCCAAAGCTTCTGTAACTTTCATTTACACCTCTTTGACTCATTTATATATAATATTTGGGTTAACCAAGGAGACAAAGCCAACAGTAATTTTATTTTTATCTTTTTATATCAACGATAACCTAAAGAATATAAATTGAAATATGGCAGAGATAGAAAATCACAGCGTCATGCAATCCTTCCTTCTACTTTTCGCAGACGATGCAGTTCAATTTACACTTGAGCATGAAGCACTGCAATCTATTGTATCTGATAATGGAAGAAATAACCATATATAGAAATTAAAACTGAATGTTTAAAACATAAAATAATTATGCTATTTGAAAACGGTGGCCGTAGAAATTATGATGTTTATAGTTCAAGATAGAGATTGCTGGACCCTTAAAACACGCGTGAATTTCTCTCAGAATGTAAATTGGAATTATGTATATACAGGCTATTCGATTGCTTGTTCTCGTGGGATATGTGACTAAAGGGTGTGTGTCGGGGGTGTGGGATGTGTACTAACGGGTGTGTGTCGGGGGTGTGGGATATATACTAAAGAGGTGTCGGGGGTGTGGGATATGTATTAAAGGGTGTGTGTCGGGGTTGTGGAATATGTGACTAAAGGGTGTGTGTCGGGGGGGTGGGATATGTGACTAAAGGGCGTGTGTCGGGGGGGGGGGGGGGGTTATATGTGACTAAAGGGTGTGTGTCGGGATGTGGGATATGTGACTAAAGGGTGTGTGTCGGGATGTGGGATATGTGACTAAAGGGTGTGTGTCGGGGGTGGGGGATATGTGACTAAAGGGTGTGTGTCGGGGGTGTGGTATATGTGACTAAAGGGTGTGTGTCGGGATGTGGGATATGTTACTAAAGGGTGTGTGTCGGGGTGGGGGATATGTGACTAAAGGGTGTGTGTCGGGGGTGGGGGATATGTACTAAAGGGTGTGTGTCAGGGGTGGGGGATTTGTGACTAAAGGGTGTGTGTCGGGGGTGTGGGATATGTGACTAAAGGGTGTGTGTCGGGATGTGGGATATGTGACTAAAGGGTGTGTGTCGGGGGCGTGGTATATGTGATTAAAGGGTGTGTGTCGGGGTTGTGGGATATGTACCAAAGGGGTAGTGTCGGGGTGTGGGATATGTGACTAAAGAGTGTGTGTCAGGGGTGTGGGATATGTGACTAAAGGGTGTGTGTCGGGATGTGGGATATGTGACTAAAGGGTGTGTGTCGGGATGTGGGATATGTGACTAAAGGGTGTGTGTCGGGATGTGGGATATGTGACTAAAGGGTGTGTGTCGGGGGTGGGGGATATGTGACTAAAGGGTGTGTGTCGGGATGTGGGATATGTTACTAAAGGGTGTGTGTCGGGGGTGGGGGATATGTGACTAAAGGGTGTGTGTCGGGGGTGGGGGATATGTACTAAAGGGTGTGTGTCAGGAGTTGTGGGATATGTTACTAAAGGGTGTGTGTCGGGGTTGTGGGATATGTGACTAAAGGGTGTGTGTCGGGGTTGTGGGATATGTTACTAAAGGGTGTGTGTCGGTGTTGTGGGATATGCGACTAAAGGGTATGTGTCGGGGGTGGGGGATATGTGACTAAAGGGTGTGTGTCGGGGTGTGGGATATGTGACTAAAGGGTGTGTGTCGGGGTTGTGGGATATTTGACTAAAGGGTGTGTGTCGGGGTTGTGGGATATGTGACTAAAGGGTGTGTGTCGGGATGTGGGATATGTTACTAAAGGGTGTGTGTCGGGGTGTGGGATATGTACTAAAGGGTGTGTGTCGGGATGTGGGATGTGTACTAAAGGGTGTGTGTCGGGGTTGTGGGATATGTGACTAAAGGGTGTGTGTCGGGGTTGTGGGATATTTGACTAAAGGGTGTGTGTCGGGGTTGTGGGATATGTGACTAAAGGGTGTGTGTCGGGGTTGTGGGATATGTGACTAAAGGGTGTGTGTCGGGGTTGTGGGATATGTGACTAAAGGGTGTGTGTCGGGGGTGGGGGATATGTACTAAAGGGTGTGTGTCGGGGTTATGGGATATGTGACTAAAGGGTGTGTGTCGGGGTTGTGGGATATGTGACTTAAGGGTGTGTGTCGGGGGTGAGGGATATGTGACTTAAGGGTGTGTGTCGGTGTTGTGGGATATGTGACTTAAGGGTGTGTGTCGGGGGTGAGGGATATGTACTAAAGGGTGTGTGTCGGGGTGTGGGATATGTTACTAAAGGGTGTGTGTCGGGGTTGGGGGATATGTGACTAAAGGGTGTGTGTCGGGGGTGGGGGATATGTACTAAAGGGTGTGTGTCGGGGGTGTGGGATATGTGACTAAAGGGTGTGTGTCGGGGTTGTGGGATATGTGACTAAAGGGTGTGTGTCGGGGGTGTGGTATATGTGATTAAAGGGTGTGTGTCGGGGTTGTGGGATATGTGACTAAAGGGTGTGTGTCGGGATGTGGGATATGTGACTAAAGGGTGTGTGTCGGGGTTGTGGGATATGTGACTAAAGGGTGTGTGTCGGGGTTGTGGGATATGTACTTAAGGGTGTGTGTCGGGGGTGTGAGATATGTGACTAAAGGGTGTGTGTCGGGGTGTGGGATATGTGATTAAAGAGTGTGTGTCAGGGGTGTAAATATGTGACTAAAGGGTGTGTGTCGGGGTTGTGGGATATGTACTTAAGGGTGTGTGTCGGGGGTGTGAGATATGTGACTAAAGGGTGTGTGTCGGGGTGTGGGATATGTGATTAAAGAGTGTGTGTCAGGGGTGTAAATATGTGACTAAAGGGTGTGTGTCGGGGGCGTGGTATATGTGATTAAAGGGTGTGTGTCGGGGTTGTGGGATATGTACCAAAGGGGTAGTGTCGGGGTGTGGGATATGTGACTAAAGAGTGTGTGTCAGGGGTGTGGGATATGTGACTAAAGGGTGTGTGTCGGGATGTGGGATATGTGACTAAAGGGTGTGTGTCGGGATGTGGGATATGTGACTAAAGGGTGTGTGTCGGGATGTGGGATATGTGACTAAAGGGTGTGTGTCGGGGGTGGGGGATATGTGACTAAAGGGTGTGTGTCGGGATGTGGGATATGTTACTAAAGGGTGTGTGTCGGGGGTGGGGGATATGTGACTAAAGGGTGTGTGTCGGGGGTGGGGGATATGTACTAAAGGGTGTGTGTCAGGAGTTGTGGGATATGTTACTAAAGGGTGTGTGTCGGGGTTGTGGGATATGTGACTAAAGGGTGTGTGTCGGGGTTGTGGGATATGTTACTAAAGGGTGTGTGTCGGTGTTGTGGGATATGCGACTAAAGGGTATGTGTCGGGGGTGGGGGATATGTGACTAAAGGGTGTGTGTCGGGGTGTGGGATATGTGACTAAAGGGTGTGTGTCGGGGTTGTGGGATATTTGACTAAAGGGTGTGTGTCGGGGTTGTGGGATATGTGACTAAAGGGTGTGTGTCGGGATGTGGGATATGTTACTAAAGGGTGTGTGTCGGGGTGTGGGATATGTACTAAAGGGTGTGTGTCGGGATGTGGGATGTGTACTAAAGGGTGTGTGTCGGGGTTGTGGGATATGTGACTAAAGGGTGTGTGTCGGGGTTGTGGGATATTTGACTAAAGGGTGTGTGTCGGGGTTGTGGGATATGTGACTAAAGGGTGTGTGTCGGGGTTGTGGGATATGTGACTAAAGGGTGTGTGTCGGGGTTGTGGGATATGTGACTAAAGGGTGTGTGTCGGGGGTGGGGGATATGTACTAAAGGGTGTGTGTCGGGGTTATGGGATATGTGACTAAAGGGTGTGTGTCGGGGTTGTGGGATATGTGACTTAAGGGTGTGTGTCGGGGGTGAGGGATATGTGACTTAAGGGTGTGTGTCGGGGTTGTGGGATATGTGACTTAAGGGTGTGTGTCGGGGGTGAGGGATATGTACTAAAGGGTGTGTGTCGGGGTGTGGGATATGTTACTAAAGGGTGTGTGTCGGGGTTGGGGGATATGTGACTAAAGGGTGTGTGTCGGGGGTGGGGGATATGTACTAAAGGGTGTGTGTCGGGGGTGTGGGATATGTGACTAAAGGGTGTGTGTCGGGGTTGTGGGATATGTGACTAAAGGGTGTGTGTCGGGGGTGTGGTATATGTGATTAAAGGGTGTGTGTCGGGGTTGTGGGATATGTGACTAAAGGGTGTGTGTCGGGATGTGGGATATGTGACTAAAGGGTGTGTGTCGGGGTTGTGGGATATGTGACTAAAGGGTGTGTGTCGGGGTTGTGGGATATGTACTTAAGGGTGTGTGTCGGGGGTGTGAGATATGTGACTAAAGGGTGTGTGTCGGGGTGTGGGATATGTGATTAAAGAGTGTGTGTCAGGGGTGTAAATATGTGACTAAAGGGTGTGTGTCGGGGTTGTGGGATATGTACTTAAGGGTGTGTGTCGGGGGTGTGAGATATGTGACTAAAGGGTGTGTGTCGGGGTGTGGGATATGTGATTAAAGAGTGTGTGTCAGGGGTGTAAATATGTGACTAAAGGGTGTGTGTCGGGTTGTGGGATATGTTAGTAAAGGGTGTGTGTCGGGTGTGTGGGATATGTGACTTAAGGGTGTGTGTCGGGGTTGTGGGATATGTGATTAAAGAGTGTGTGTCAGGGGTGTAAATATGTGACTAAAGGGTGTGTGTCGGGGTGTGGGATATGTGATTAAAGAGTGTGTGTCAGGGGTGTGGGATATGTGACTAAAGGGTGTGTGTCGGGGGTGTGGGATATGTGACTTAAGGGTGTGTGTCGGGGGTGGGGGATATGTACTAAAGGGTGTGTGTCGGGATTGTGGGATATGTGACTAAAGGGTGTGTGTCGGGGTTGTGGGATATGTGACTAAAGGGTGTGTGTCGGGTGTGTGGAATATGTAGAAGGGTTTGTGTCGGGGTGTGGGATATGTGACGTAAGGGTGTGTGTCGGGGGTGTATTAAAGCATGCGATATAACTACACATAGTATAACTTAAAATACTTTATACAAATGTTATCGTTCTTGTTTTGAATTGGCTTATTTGTATCATTTTACTTTTACTTATACTATATTTTATGAGGAAGAGTCAAATATTTTTTAAAACAATATTGCTACGCTATTAATAGACTTAACGAACAAGGGAGGTAACTCAGTGTTATTTGAAAAGTATTTCTTAATACTTCTCAAGACGCCGGTTGCGTATCCGCACTGCTACGGTAACCTCTTCCGTCTCGAGAAGCACGTGATAATGTTGGAAATAATGCTTGTGAACATCGAAATCGGCATCAATGTAAAAGTAGTCTATTGGATTTAACTAAAAAAATAAGTTTCGAAAGGGAAACCTTTCTCAGACGTTAGAGGAAAATTATAATTGCATACCATTGTTTAAACTTTATGATTATATTACAATTATCTTGTTCGAATGTTGTTCGTCAATCTGTACGTCTATATTCCTTCTGGGTGTCAGAAGTAACTGTGATCTGAAGGCACGTGACTTCTGACGCGAAGAATAGTATTTTCTGTCTTAAGCAAAACAGGAGCATGCTCACCCTTATGACAATATTAGTTTTATTTGAAAAGTTTATTAAACCGTTTTCATAAACTTGCAAAGTGTCATTATTTAAATCAACCCTTATGAAGGATTAATTGTAAATGATTATGTTTAGGCTCCACTCAAAATCTCTCTTGGTAAAGTGTATACAATAAAATGAAATTATTTCATTTTTAGCTAAGCTTACATAACACTATGACCATAAGACTGCCAAATCTAAAATTAGTCACGTTTACTTACAGAGGCAGACAGCCAGATCTTTCAGACAGAATGTAGTCAGCTGGCTTCGTACAACCACGCAGTGGGTAGGTACCTAGATTCTCTTACTATACTCTCATACATTTGTAAACTATAGGACATAAAACAAATGAGATAAAACATATCCGTCCCTCTCACAACCTTCAGCCATATATGGGCATACATCTCTCTCACAACCTTCAGCCATATACGGACATACATCTCTCTCACAACCTTCAGCCATATACGGACATACAGCTCTCTCACAACCTTCAGCCATATACGGACATACATCTCTCTCACAATCTTCAGCCATATACGGACATACATCTCTCTCACAACCTTCAGCCATATATTGGCAAACATCTCTCTCTCAACCTTCAGCCATATACGGACATACATCCCTCTCACAACCTTCAGCCATATACGGACATACATCTCCCTCACAACCTTCAGCCATATACGGACATACATCTCTCTCACAACCTTCAGCCATATACGGACATACATCTCTCTCACAACCTTCAGCCATATACGGACATACATCTCTCTCACAATCTTCAGCCATATACGGACATACATCTCTCTCACAGCCTTCAGCCATATTCGGACATACATCCCTCTTACAACCTTTAACCATATACAGACATACATCCCTCTCACAACCTTCAGCCATATACGGACATACATCTCTCTCACAACCTTCAGCCATATACGGACATACATCTCTCTCACAACCTTCAGCCATATACGGACATACAGCTCTCTCACAACCTTGAGCCATATACGGACATACATCTCTCTCACAACCTTGAGCCATGTTCGGACATACATCTCTCTCACAACCTTCAGCCATATATGAATACACATCTCTCTCACAAACATCCGCCATATACGGACATACATCCCTTTCACAACCTTCAGCCATATTCGGACATACATCCCTCTTACAACCTTTAACCATATACGGACATACATCCCTCTCACAACCTTCAGCCATATACGGACATACATCTCTCTCACAACCTTCAGCCATATACGGACATACATCACTCTCACAACCTTCAGCCATATACGGACATACAGCTCTCTCACAACCTTGAGCCATATACGGACATACATCTCTCTCACAACCTTCAGCCATATTCGGACATACATCTCTCTCACAACCTTCAGCCATATATGAATACACATCTCTCTCACAAACATCCGCCATATACGGACATACATCCCTTTCACAACCTTCAGCCATATTCGGACATACATCCCTCTTACAACCTTTAACCATATACGGACATACATCCTCCTCACAAACGCCCGCCATATACGGACTTACATCCCTCTCACAAACGCCCTCCAAATACGGACAAACATCTCTCTCACAACCTTCAGCTATATACGGACATACATCTCTCTCACAACCTTCAGCCATATACGGACATACATCTCTCTCACAACCTTCAGCCATATACGGACATACATCTCTCTCACAACCTTCAGCCATATACGGACATACAGCTCTCTCACAACCTTCAGCCATATACGGACATACATCCCTCTCACAACCGTCCGCCATATACGGCATACATCCGTCTCACAAACGTCCGCCATATACGGACATACATCCGTCTCACAACCTTCAGCCATATTCGGACATACATCCCTCTCACAACCTTCAGCCATATACGGACATCCATTACTCTCAAAAACGTCCGTCATATACGAACATACATCCCTCTCACAGACGTCCGCCATATACGAACATACATCCCTCTCACAACCTTCAGTCATGTACGGACATACATCCCTTTCACAAACGTCCGCCATATACGGACATACATCCGTCTCACAACCTTCAGCCATATTCGGACATACATCCCTCTCACAACCTTCAGCCATATACGGACATCCATTACTCTCAAAAACGTCCGTCATATACGAACATACATCCCTCTCACAACCGTCCGCCATATACGAACATACATCCCTCTCACAACCTTCAGTCATGTACGGACATACATCCCTCTCACAACCTTCAGTCATATACGGACATACATCCCTCTCACAACCTTCAGTCATGTACGGACATACATCCCTTTCACAACCGTCCGCCATATACGGACATACATCCCTCTCACAAACGTCCACCATATACGGACATACATCCCGCTTACAACCTTCTGCCATATACGGACATACATCCCTCTCACAACCGTCAGCCATATACGGATATACATCCCTCTCACAAACGTCCGCCATATACGAACATACACACGTCTCATAAACTTCCGCCATATACGGACATACATTCCTCTCACAAACTTCAGCCTTATAAAGACAAACTCCCTCCACAAATCATAAAGCACTTACAGACATTATCCTTTTTCATAAACATAGCCATATACGGAGGCGACCCCCTCCATTCTGACATTTTGCGGCCATAACCTAGTTGTTAATATACATTTTTCGGAACTGGATAGGTGAAGACTTTATCATTCCGAGTTATATTCTTACAGATCTCCAGCTGCTGTCTCCAACAATCACTGATTTAAGATAGGACGGCCATTTATAAATCCATCAATACTTTAAGTGGATTTAATAAGAACAGAGGTTAACACTTTACGCGCAAGTCTGAATGATAAACTTTTGAAGGATGTAATTGCTAAATAAAAATTATATCTCACGTTCAGTTAACAAATCCACAAAGTATCACTTCATTGTAGATTGAATATTGAATATGACTAAAAGTAAGTCATGAACTGTTATATGTTTAACATGACCTGTTATATGTTGATCAGGATCTGTTAAATGTAAATGATGAGCTGTTATATTTTGGTCACGACCTGTAATATATTGATCAGGACCTGTTAATTGCAAATCATGACCTGTTATATGTCGATCAGGACCTGTGATATGTTGACCATGACATGTTATATTTTGGTCTTGACCTGTTATATGTTGAACAGGACCTGTTATATGTTGATCAGGACCTGTTGATTGTAAATCATAACCTGTTATATGTCGATCATGACCTGTTATATGTTGATCAGGACCTGTTGATTGTAAATCATAACCTGTTATATGTTGATCATGACCTGTTATGTGTTGATCATGAACTGTTATATGTTGATCATGACCTGTTATTTGTTGATCAAGACCTGTTATATGTTGATAACGACCTGTTATATGTTGATCAGGACCTGTTATATGTTGAACAGGACCTGTTATATGTTGATCAGGACCTGTTGATTGTAAATCATAACCTGTTATATGTCGATCATGACCTGTTATATGTTGATCAGGACCTGTTGATTGTAAATCATAACCTGTTATATGTTGATCATGACCTGTTATGTGTTGATCATGAACTGTTATATGTTGATCAGGACCTGTAATATGTTGATCAGGACCTGTTATGTGTTGATCAGGACCTGTTGATTGTAAATCATAACCTGTTATATGTTGATCATGACCTGTTATATGTTGATCACGACCTGTTATATGTTGATCAGGACCTGTAATATGTTGATCAGGACCTGTTATGTGTTGATCAGGACCTGTTGATTGTAAATCATAACCTGTTATATGTTGATCATGACCTGTTATATGTTGATCACGACCTGTTATATGTTGATTAGGACCTGTTATATGTTGATCACGACCTGTTATATGTTGATCACGACCTGTTATATGTTGATCAGGACCTGTTATATGTTGATCATGATATGTTATATGTTGATCAGGACCTGTTGATTGTAAATCATAACCTGTTATATGTTGATCATGACCTGTTATGTGTTGATCATGAACTGTTATATGTTGATCATGACCTGTTATTTGTTGATCAAGACCTGTTATATGTTGATAACGACCTGTTATATGTTGATCAGGACCTGTTATATGTTGAACAGGACCTGTTATATGTTGATCACGACCTGTAATATGTTGATCAGGACCTGTTGATTGTAAATCATAACCTGTTATATGTCGACCTGTGATGTGTTGATCACGACCTGTTATATGTTGATCACGACCTGTTATATGTTGATCACGACCTGTTATATGTTGATCAGGACCTGTTATATGTTGATCAGGATCTGTTAAATGTAAATGATGAGCTGTTATATTTTGGTCATGACCTGTAATATATTGATCAGGACCTGTTAATTGCAAATCATGACCTGTTATATGTTGATCAGGACCTGTAATATGTTGATCAGGACCTGTTATGTGTTGATCAGGACCTGTTGATTGTAAATCATAACCTGTTATATGTTGATCATGACCTGTTATATGTTGATCACGACCTGTTATATGTTGATTAGGACCTGTTATATGTTGATCACGACCTGTTATATGTTGATCACGACCTGTTATATGTTGATCAGGACCTGTTATATGTTGATCATGATATGTTATATGTTGATCAGGACCTGTGATGTGTTGAACAGGACCTGTTATATGTTGATCAGGATATGTTATATGTTGATCAGGACCTGTTATATGTTTAACAGGACCTGTCATACACTGTATGTTGATCAGGGCCGGCTATATGTTGAACAGGACCTGTTATATGTTGATGAGGACCTGTTATATGCTGATTAGGACATATTGCTGTTGATCAGAACTTGTTTAATGTTGAGCAGGACTTTTAAGCGATCTGAAAAACGCCATTAAAATACTGAGAATGGCCTATAAAGAAAGAAAATAACTACGATCAGTAAGACGTTGATCATGACCTACATACTGAGTGTTTCAATTTTCAGTCGCGCATCTCTGTTCTCCTGGCACCACAGGCCTCCAATATTCTGGTCAGTTACTCTTCCTAGATGCGATGTCAGCACAGATGTCGCTACCCACTATCGGTGGCGCCACCTGTAAATGCAATATGGTCCTCTACAGTACCGAAGCAAAAGGGGCCAGGTAAGTAAACATTCAGTATAGACAATGAAAGATCGATTAGGGCGCCGCCATTTTTTATTGTCACGTGACCGTCCACCATTACGGTAGCCTACTGCCTGGAAATCCAGTCGATGATCAGTATTATTGTCACAGACTTTCGATTTGGTAAAAGAAGCCCGCATTAAGTATTATATGGCACAACATGCAATTGTTTGTAAGAGGCCATAACCCGGTTGTGTAAGGCATTGGTTCCTGTGTCTGTTTTTGTCGTGTCTCATATTGTGTTGATGTAAGCTAAGGTAAGCTATTTATTTATGTAAATAACTTTTCTTGATAATAATGTTTTCTAATTCGTAGATACAACTGTAAATTGTTATTTTATTTGATCTTTCTTCTATTATGTTGACATCTATGTCTTTTTGTTGTTAAAGTATATAAATGTTTTCAAATTATTTTTAGGCAACATTGCTATCAGTGAAGTCACAAACAAAACAACAATTCTCTTAATCCCTGAACTAGAAACACTTAAAAATTATGCATTTACAAATATAGCCAATATACCGTATTTTTGTTGTAGAATCACGGTGGGTCCCGCGCCTCAGTTCCGCTCTTCGTTGACAGAAAAATGCGGGACTAATTTAAATATAACGGTGGCTGGAGGTGCAGTGGATATGGCATGCAAACTGCACAGTGATTCATTGGTCGGGAACCAAGCCAGCATCTTATTCCATCGAACAATTGACTCCACGAGCAGAAATGCTAATATATACAGTTACTGTTTGGCACTGGAAGCAGGTAAGGCGTTTTCGACTGAGGTTTTCCAAAAATGAATATGAAGTATCATTGGTTCTAACTTCCAAATCTTTCCGCCCTAATAGTATTCAGATTTCCGGTGATAAAGAGAAGGTAGGTTAATTGAATTAAACTTGAAAAGATTGATCACTATCGTCATTCATTTGAATTATTTAAGAAACTGATTCTGTCAAATCAAGTACAGCTTTCATCACATACAAAATCATTCTGGTCTGTCATATATTTCATGACAATTTTAAATATCTACCAAGAAATGTGACAACAAGTCAAGCCTGAATTCTAATGGAACAATGATACAACCATGTGTGGGCGGGGTATGGGGTTGGGCGTGGGGAGGGGTGGGGTGCGGGGTTTAAAAGTGAGAACAACAAGAATGCTTAATTATGACTGTAAAAGTATGTGACGATCTGGGTAAAGTTGGAAGTTGCTCCACAATGTCTTATTGTTCGGTCACACTATTTTCATTCTTTTTGTATCTGTTCGCATAATTTCAATGAAATCAGGAAAAGGTCACCAGTCACATATCAGTTATTAATTATACAAAATGCTTCGAGAATACATATTTTCCATGTTCTATTTCACTTACACGGTGCCCCTTATACATCCACTGGTGTCCGTTGGTCATAAAATGTACGGTTACTGTACGTTGTAAACGACATATCCCTATAAATGTACGGTAACTGTACGTTGTAAACGGGCATACCCCGATCCTGTGAGCTGTGGAAGCGGGCGCGTGTCATTTTTCACCACCAGACAACTGGGAATCGATGTTATCTATCCGTTACTTGTCCGTTCGTGGTGTATGTTTTAACAATCAAAGTTCCACATGTACTTATATCTACCATAAAAACTAATCTTCTTATTCAGCTCGTACTTCAAACATCACAGTCTCTTGTGTAGAGCCACAAATCTTTACAACGACCACTACAACGACCACGACCACAACGACCACCACAACTACAACGACAAAACCGCCAACGACTATTACCGAACATACGACACCAGCGGACAAAACTACAAAGAAAGTCGTGACACCACAACCGTCAACGGCGGCAACAACTGGTGTTCAAACTGCTGTTTCGGCCAAATCATCGACGGCAGCGCCGGCAACCGTACCAGGCCCGACAGGTTGGACAACTACTAAACAAGTGACAACACCAAAGCCACCAACATCCTGGACAGACTCGCCACCTACTCTTTATCCCACCCAGTGCGCTGAGATAGCCCAAGGAGCTGTTGATGGTAAGACCAAAGTATCCAGTGAAAGCCATTCATGTTTGAAGCAAATCAAATAGAAAGATAAAAATATATGTTTTATCATAAAGGACATACAGGGGATCTAAAGGTGAACTTACTGCACAGGTTCTGGGGATGTCAATGTTTAAAATGCGCAAATTAACACATTTTGGAAAACACTAGGCATAACTTGTGGGACCAACAAAGGAGTTAACATTGTCTTGTAATTGACACTTTCCTGTAGATGTCATTGTCCTGAAATTAAAATTGTTGTTTTGTTTGATATTGGCCTTATTGTTGACGAACCTTGCCCCCCTCCCTCACAAACTTAAACCATAGCTGACATAAGGCTTTAACCACTGAAACTGAAGTTAGCATTGTCTTGGAGTTTACACTGCAGTCGGCATTGTCCGACATGTGCCTTTGTCATTAAGTCATGGAATTGCTGGCTTTGTACACTAAAGTCCCTCGCCGCGTGGGTTTGAGTCCCGGTAGGGCCAAGGACCCAATGTACGGTATAAGACAGGTAGTATCACTGCTATAGTAACTATAACTGTGTTTGTATTTTTAAAAATCCATATAAAACGTTTTATAGAGTCTCGCACTGCAGTAAATGCACGAGTTTCTCCTTTGCTAGTGGCCCAGATGTGTCAACAGTCGATGTCCAGTAGCAAATCCTTCCTGTTCCTTGACGCTGGATCTGCGGCCAATCTCCTTCCTGCCATGGGACAGGCAAGGTGTGACTGTACCCTGCGGGTGAATGGCGCAACACCGACCACAACAACGTAAGTGCGCTAGATATATGATAGTCAAAAGCAGTTGATATGCCTGATACTGATTAATTTTACATCAAAATAAAAAATCCTTTAACACCACCGCTTTTTTTGATAAAAACTTTTCTTTTCAATCTTCATTAACCCATGTGACTGTCCATTTTCTAGTCAGATCCTGTACGTATGTAGAAACTACCTTTAAAGCATCGTGCAATCACTTGTCTTGCTCTGTTCCGGAGTCCAACATCTTAACCTTAGATAATGAGTGTTCACGAGTTAATTGTACATTGTAACATTACGTCAATATAATATCCTAATTGAAATGAAACAAGTGAATAATTGAGGAATTCTCTCCGCTGTCTAACAATATTGATGCAAATCATCGCGTGGCAAAACTTTCTAAGGAATGATTTACAGCTGGCTTGAGGGGATTATATGGTTCTACCATTTGAACTGTTGTTTTTTATGGGTTTTTAATCCCCAGCATGAAAATAAATATCAATTAGCAAAGCTGCACTTTTGAATGCACAATTCTAGGTTCGGGTTCAATCCAGTTACCGACTCCTCCTTGGACACGCGCTGTGGGACCCGGCTTGTGTTGGAAAGTGATGATGGGACCCAGTCATCAATGAGCTGTGTACAAGTCAGCAAAACGATAACTGGAAGGCAGATAACAATTAGATTGGAGCGGGACATGGCCTCAAAGGGCACTCGTTACGCCTACGATTATTGCATGACTATCTATACAAGTAAGTTGGCTACGATTAGTAAGCAATATTACATATAAATTTATAAATAATGAAAAGGGTGATATATATATATATATATATATATATATATATATATATATATATATATATATATATATATATATATATATATATATATATATATATATATATATATATATATATATATATAATAAATAATTAGAAAAGATTATAGATATCCAAATAGATAAATTTTTCTTATGGCAATGCACACAAAATAATTAAGTGCGTTGTCGAATTTAACACGTATTGAAATTATAAAAGCGCCTGATTTATTTTCAGCAACATCAAGCAACTTTTCTATACAGTGTGAAGACTACCAGCTGGTCACAACAACGAAAGCCCCAACACAAGCACCAACACAAGCTCCAACACAAGCACCAACACAAGCCCCAACAACAAAAGCCCCAGAGACAAAAGCACCAACACAAGCTCCAACAACAAAAGCCACAACAACACAAGCACCAACAACACAAGCCCCAGAAACACAAGCCCCAACAACAAAAGCCCCAGAGACACAAGCTCCAACAACACAAGCCCCAACAACAAAAGCTCCAACACAAGCCCCAACAACAAAAGCCCCAGAAACACAAGCCCCAACTACACAAGCCCCAACAACAAAAGCTCCAGCAACACAAGCACCAACAACAACAGCCCCAGAGACACAAGCTCCAACAACACAAGCCCCAACAACAAAAGCCCCAACAACAAAAGCCCCAGAGACACAAGCCCCAACTACACAAGCCCCAACAACAAAAGCCCCAGCAACACAAGCCCCAACAACAAAAGCCCCAGCAACACAAGCACCAACAACAACAGCCCCAGAGACACAAGCTCCAACAACACAAGCCCCAACAACAAAAGCCCCAACACAAACCCCAACAACACAAGCTCCAACAACAAAAGCCCAAGCAACACAAGCCCCAACAACACAAGCACCAACAACAAAAGCCCCAGCAACACAAGCCCCAACAACAAAAGCCCCAGAGACACAGGCTTCAACAACACAAGCCCCAACAACAAAAGCCCCAACAACAAAAGCCCCAGAGACACAAGCCCCAACAACACAAGCACCAACAACAAAAGCCCCAGCAACACAAGCCCCAACAACAAAAGCCCCAGCAACACAAGCTCCAACAACAAAGGCACCAACGACAAAATCCCCAGAGACACAAGCCCCAACAACACAAGCACCAACAACAAAAGCCCCAGCAACACAAGCCCCAACAACACAAGCACCAACAACAAAAGCCCCAGCAACACAAGCCCCAACAACAAAAGCCCTAACACAAGCCCCAACAACACAAGCTCCAACAACAAAAGCCCCAGAGACACAAGCCCCAACAACACAAGCACCAACAACAAAAGCTCCAGCAACACAAGCCCCAACAACAAAAGCCCCAGCAACACAAGCTCCAACAACAAAGGCACCAACGACAAAATCCCCAACAACAAAAGTCCCAGAGACACAGGCTCCAACGACACAAGCCCCAACAACAAAGGCCCCAGCGACACAGGCTCCAACAACAAAGACCCCAACGACACAGGCTCCAACTACACAAGCCCCAACAACAAAGGCCCCGGCGACACAGGCTCCAACTACACAAGCCCCAACAACAAAGGCCCCGGCGACACAGGCTCCAACTACACAAACCCCAACAACAAAGGCCCCGGCGACACAGGCTCCAACTACACAAGCCCCAACAACAAAGGCCCCGGCGACACAGGCTCCAACTACACAAGCCCCTACAACAAAAGCCCCGGCGACACAGGTTCCAACAACACAAGCCCCTACAACAAAGGCTCCGGCGACACAGGCTCCAACTACACAAGCCCCTACATCGAAAGCCCCGGCGACACAGGCCCCAACGACACAAGCCCCAACAACAAAGGCCCCGGCGACACAAACTCCAACGACGCAAGCCCCACCAACAAACGCCACAGCGGCACAAGCTCCAACGACGCAAGTCCCACCAACAAACGCCACAGCGACACAAGCGCCAACGACACAAGCCCCAACTACACAAGCCCCAACAACAAAGGCCCCGGCGACACAAGCCCCAACAACAAAGGCCCCGTCAACAGCTCCAGACAATACAAACAGTACCTCGCCTAATGTAGAAGGAACCACTCAACCAAACATGGGGAACGATAGCAAGAGTGCGGACAATTTCCCAGGTGAGAACAGTTTATTTAAAAAACAACAACACACAATTCTTTGTCAATGTTAATATACAAATTACCAAAAATGTCTTTTTTACTTGCATAAAGCTTATCATAGCTGTACTATAGCTGCTTGTCCCTGTGTCATAATAGGCAGATAGTGTTGCTTTAGGTAATGGGTGCGTGCAAACATAATGGCATATGTTTGAAGTATGCAAATTGACTTTGTGGATGTTGTTTTAAGTATCAAAACATGTAGCTAATGGAATGTTACTTTAAAAACGTTCAAACACTATTCATTTTAAAGTCTATCAATCAAAACGTATTTTGACGTGATAAAATCTACGATTATCGTGTTTTTCTTTCGGGACTACTTTTCTATTTTTAAATGACAGTTCCTTTAAAGCAAATTATTTCTATGCTTACTTATACTCGTATATGTGTGATTTATTTCAGTAATTCCTGTCGTGGCAGTAAGTGCCGGTGTTGTTCTCATCGTGATTATAGGAGCAACTGTCGTTGCATGGTAGGTCACTAATTTTCACAAAAGAGATACTTGTGAATTAACACCAAATTAAATAGCCAATAGATAGTTTCCATGTGATGTCATCGACTCTGATAAGACAGTTTAAGACAGCAATCTTTGTGGGCAGAAGCTAATGCAGGCCAAAATCGGGAAATATGTGCTGTATGAAACTCACCAGTGTTTTTATTTTTCAGTCTATTTTACTGAATATCATATCAAATTTAACAGCTTTTATAAGGAATTTTAAATATAAAATTTTTATTTTGATAGTTTAAAAGGTTAAAGAAATACAACCGAAAATGATACACTGTTCATTTTGTTTTACGTATGAGCCAATAGTTTTATTTATTTATGTGTATTAATCTGTGTGCATTTATCAATTGTAAAAATATTGTATTCTAAAAATATGAATTTCAAGAGCTTTCCAATGGTGTATAGCTTCTAATTTTCGGACCACAAATGAAGAAATTACAAAAAAAATAAAATTTACCCACCTATACAATTCATATGAAAATCCCTTGAAGTTACCATCAATGATGGCTGCCAAGATAAGGGATCTTAACTGACGTGGAAACTATCTATTCTTAAATGAGAAAGTACAATTTCTGCGACAGTTGTAGTCAATGACATTTCAAAAAAACAACATTTTTTAAAGTTCTACCCAACATACGCATGCACTTATATTATATATACAGTATTACACAGATTATAAGAATTCATTTATATTGTTTATGTAATATATACCATGTACCTAACAAATAATACTTACTGTATACACTATATCATATTAAGTATTCTTCACAAATTGTATAAACTATTACAAGATCTTCCAGATGACTTGCTGTTAGTTGGTGACTTTCGCAGTTATTTGTCTGGGGTTTCCCACTAGCAATGTGTGGAAGGTCTCATAGTGGCCACGTTGTTTTGGCGAGTTCCATTATATCATTGCATTTCATTTTAGTACTTACTAGTACAATTCTAACTTTTTAAAATGTATTGAATAATCTTTTTTTGGATAGGTAAGTAATACACACATCCTTTAGCAATATTATGGAATGAACTTATTTAAGTCATACAAATCTTTGCTTTAGATGACATCATGCGCAATATAAATGTTTTGTTGTCTAAAAGATGGTGATGATGATGACGATAACGACGACTACGACTGAATACGACTATGATGATAACGACGACGACGACAAAGATGATGATGATGATGATGATGATGATGATGATGATGATGATGATGATGATGATGATGATGATGATGATGATGATATTTATCGTTCGGGCTTTTAGAAGAGAATTACTAGCCAACAAACAAGATAAAAACAATGACAATTATTACAAAACTTTACAAAGAAAACAAACAAACAAACAAAGCAATATCATTAATACTGAATAAATATTCGACTTTTCAGCAACAGAAAACAGAGTTCCTATGACACCAGCGCATCCTATTATTATAAGAATATGGGTGGACCGAACGGGCAGCCGATATCGGCCTACGATAATCAGGCTTATAGTGGAATTGTTATGAGCGATGAAGCCTCAAATGGGACCGTGACCTCACAGGACAGAAGCGTTCCCATGGAAACGGCCCATCGACCGTTACCCATACCTGAGCAATCAGGCTATGTACCAAGGCCTCTCCCAATTCCTGGACAAGATAATGGCGTTAATAATTTAGCTGCAAGTGAAATGGTGACATTAGACTTTAATCATGCCCCTTCAAAATAATCTATGACAAGGTTTTGTTTAAAGTGTTTGTGTTACTGATTAATTACATGCTAACATTGCAGGATGGTAACGCGGTTTACACTTAGCCCGGATTTGCTCTCTAAATCGATATAAGTATATAAATGAGACATCTCTTTTTGTTTGTTTGAAAGAATACACCATGCTGACTGTGCTCTAAATGAAAAACGTCATTTAAAGAATAGGAGCTTTCTCATAAGGCAATCGTCCTCACTGCACTGGCGACATCGGGAAAGGATCTTTCAGGGCTCTGTCTGTCAGTGAGTGAAACCTACAAAATTAAAGACAATAAAACCAATCGTTTGCCTGGTACATGAAGTTCAGTGACATTTTACCAATCGCGAGTTGTTTGTTTTTTACGGAGTTAAGTTAAGCAGAAGCTTCTATGATATTTTCTATTAACAAAATCTTCAAGGAATTTTGAATGGGTCGAGTTCAACTGAAAGACTTAATGGTAGTGTGCTCACCTATTCTATATGAGGATCCCGGTCCAAAATTCCGACTGCTGCAAATTTCTTTTTGGAGAATATAGTAAAAGTGTTTGCAGGGAAATTAGGAACGAGTTTTCATTTCCGTATGGTTAAGTTAAATACATGTACACAGTATTATCCAGCGTATTCAAAATATTCTAGCAATGTTAATGGCATAAATCATGTACACGGTGTGTGTTCGTGCAAACGGCCAGATCATGTGTCTTGTGTGTGCTAATGGCCCAGATTATCCATATTGTGTCTGTTAATTAAATATTAATGTCATAAATCGGGTATACGGTATGAGTTGTTGCACTGTTAATGATTCATACCATGTATCAGGTGTGTATTAATACAATATTAATGGCCAAAAGCATGTATTTTGTGTGCATTAAATGTTTTTTGGTCAGATCATGTGTGTGTCTAATTACAATGTTAATTGTACAGACCATATATCATGTGTCTAATTATAATGTTAATTGTACAGACCATATATCATGTGTGTGTCTAATTATAATGTTAATTGTACAGACCATATATCATGTGTGTGTCTAATTACAATGTTAATTGTACAGACCATATATCATGTGTGTGTCTAATTATAATGTTAATTGTACAGACCATATATCATGTATGTCTAATTACAATGTTAATTGTACAGACCATGTATCATGTGTGTGTCTAATTACAATGTTAATTGTACAGACCATATATCATGTGTGTGTGTCTAATTATAATGTTAATTGTACAGACCATGTATCATGTGTGTCTAATTACAATGTTAATTGTACAGACCATATATTATGTGTGTGTGTCTAATTATAATGTTAATTGTACAGACCATGTATCGTGTGTGTGTTTTAAGCAATTTAAATGGGTCAGATCATGTATCGTGAGTGATAATGCGATGTCAATGAGCAAGATCATGTAAAACGTGCAGATAGTCGCAATGCTAATGGTCAAGATTACGTAAATGGCGGGATCGTTACAAAGTTAATTGTCCAGATAATGTCAATTGTATGATGTCTCGAAGTTAATGATTCAGTAAAATGTGCGTTGCTGCCAAATGTTAATTGATCCAGATCATGTCAATTATGCGCTGGTGTAATGTTAATGGTCAAGACCACGAAAGTTGTGTGCGATGCCAATGACTAGATCATGTAAAGTGTGTGTGATCTTACTGACCAGACCAGGCAAATTGTATGCTGTATCAATGACTATATCATGTAAATTGTGTATGCCAGCAAATTGTGTGATGTCACGATGTTAATGACACAGATCATGTAAATTGTGTGATGTCGCGATGTTAATGACACAGATCATGTAAATTGTGTGATGTCGCGATGTTAATGACACAGATCATGTAATTTGTGTGATGTCGCGATGTTAATGACACAGATCATGCAAATTGTGTGATGTCGCGATGTTAAAGACACAGATCATGTAAATTGTGTGTGGATACAATGTTATGGTCCAGATCGTGCAGAGTGTGTGGTGTTGTAATTTTATTAGTCCAGATCACGTAAATTGTGTGGGTTGATGCAATGTTAATTAGCCAGGTCATGTATCTTGTGTGCAAGTTGTTTTATTTTTAGATGCTTTTGACAGCACACCAAATCTGTTTCAATAAAAAAATTGTTTTATTGTGTGTAAAAACCCCGTATATTTACGGACTTGTGCAGTTATGTTTGGCAATAATATATTGTTCATGTTTGTACATTGCATTCGTGTACATGACCTATCAAGCAAATGTAGAATAAACCTTAACTCTAGAAACATGTGAACCGGCTGATTGGGCTTATAAATAAAGATTCTGAATACATACGAGCTTTTTAAAAAACCACGTTTATTTCTGTTAATTAGGAAATAATGTCATCTCCTAAACTGATACGAGTAACTTGTTTTATATATTACTTGTGTATGGTAAATGCAAGGGTCTATGAATTATTTAAGACGTGTATAAGAACAATTTATGTTAAATTTGTTTAATATGAACGTGTGGTTATCTAGTGTTCCTTTAATGCATCGTAATGTTATTAACGCAATTGAACAACATGGGCGGAGAATTGTGTTTCGAGATTTAATATTTGTATAGATATTATTTATAATACATGCAATTGTGTCGCCACTGTATTGGCACTATTTAAGAATTGATTATCTCCCCTACACCATACTGCTTCTGGTCGATTACCTCCCCTACATTATTATGTATCTGGTGGATTACTCACTTGTCACACCATTTTACTTTTAGTATAGCCTGGCGTTTAAATATTTTATATAATCGCTGTGTGCTCTTTTCATGATAATCTGTCCCCAAAGCAATATGAAAATATTTGTATAGAGCTACCCTATAATGCTAACGTGTGCACGCCAGATGGTTATAACACGGAGACCTTATTCGTATTGTGTGACGATAGATCAGAATATACCTTATTATACACGTAATGTTAAATTTATTAAGAAATGTTGCTAGTATAGTAAAGAGAATGAATGTTTAACATCTAAGTACAATCGTGTAGTGTGTGTGTTTAGCATAATAGCTGTGAGACTCACCGATTCAAGTTTTCATCACCTAAGAGAGGATTATGAACCAATATGAAGTATTTTATTCACTAGATTTACAAAAGAAAGTTTTCATAACAATGTAGTCAGCACTTGCAAGAAAATAATTCATTTATCCACGTGCTAACCTTTGTTAGATGTTATGAATTCTATGGATTGTCTTGTTTAATATACACTGCAGCATTATATTTTAAATAGTAAAATAAATATAAAGATAGAAATAATATTTCTATGCTTTTTTTCTTCAAATTTCATTGTCATTTTGCTTTTACATGCAACATGGCAAGGTAATTTCGACTTAGTGATGTTTGAAAATGTACATAATTAATTATTTGTTTATAACAATGTACATATAGACAAGTGTGTTAAATAACTTATCTTATATTCGATTGATTTTACAGATTTCTCAAAAGTAAAAATGATTAATTTATCAGCTCAATTTCTGATTGACATCACATGTAGCTTTATCATACACCAATACCATACGTATATATTGTGAATATTTCCTTATAATTTTATCATAACATATTGTTTTTACATGTTTAAGTTTGCAGAAGATTTTATTGTGTATATTTAGAATAAAAAAATACAAAAGCATTATTTTTACACTTGTATGTTCATATGAGGAAGAAAATCTGTTCGTTTTATTTTATCTTTTACTTGTGAACTGTTTCATGATAATGTATTTCATGTATAAAGGTTGACCATATGACCATGTCTTATAGACTACGCTGCTTACATACAATAGGCTTTACAACAGTCGAGATTAAACAAAAAATAAATAAGTATGATAAGCCTTATTGTAATAATTGAAATAACAAATAACAATAACATGCCATTTAAACAGCAAATAGAATAACAATGTTGTCCTCATGTGACTACCTGAGGACTAAACGAGATAAACCTAAAGAAAGGGATTAGTTCAAATGTTAAACACGAAACGTAAACTGTTCTTTAGAATTGTTTCTACTTTGCTACAGACATACGGATTGTTTAATCACTGATGGTCAATTAATTGTAAAACATAAATAGTTCCTAGACGGTTCGTTGAGCCATGATGGTCAGTATTGAGCCATGATGGTCAGTGTTGAGCCTCGATGGTCAGTGTTAAGCCATGATGGCCAGTGTTGAGTCAGTGTTGAGCCATGATGGTCAGTGTTGAGTCATGATGGTCAGTGTTGAGTCATGATGGTCAGTGTTGAGCCATGATGGTCAGTGTTGAGCCATGAGGGTCAGTGTTGAGTCATGATGGTCAGTGTTGAGTCAGTGTTGAGCCATGATGGTCAGTGTTGTGTCATGATGGTCAGTGTAGCCATGATGGTCAGTGTTGAGTCAGTGTTATGTCATGATGGTCAGTGTAGCCATGATGGTCAGTGTTGAGCCATGATGGTCAGTGTTGAGTCATGATGGTCAGTGTTGAGCCATGATGGTCAGTGTTGAGTCAGTGTTGAGCCATGATGGTCAGTGTAGCCATGATGGTCAGTGTTGAGTCAGTGTTGAGCCATGATGGTCAGTGTTGAGCCATGAGGGTCAGTGTTGAGCCATGAGGGTCAGTGTTGAGCCATGATGGTCAGTGTTGAGTCAGTGTTGAGTCAGTGTTGAGCCATGATGGTCAGTGTTGAGTCAGTGTTGAGTCAGTGTTGAGCCTTGATGGTCAGTGTTGAGTCAGTGTTGAGCCATGATGGTCAGTGTTGAGCCATGGCCATGATGGTCAGTGTTGAGCCATGATGGTCAGTGTTGAGCCATGGCCATGATGGTCAGTGTTGAGCCATGATGGTCAGTGTTGAGTCAGTGTTGAGCCATGATGGTCAGTGTTGAGTCAGTGTTGAGTCAGTGTTGAGCCATGATGGTCAGTGTTGAGCCATGGCCATGATGGTCAGTGTTGAGTCAGTGTTGAGCCATGATGGTCAGTGTTGAGTCAGTGTTGAGTCAGTGTTGAGCCATGATGGTCAGTGTTGAGCCATGATGGTCAGTGTTGAGCCATCAGGGTCAGTGTTGAGCCATGATGGTCAGTGTTGAGTCAGTGTTGAGCCATGATGGTCAGTGTTGAGTCAGTGTTGAGTCAGTGTTGAGCCATGATGGTCAGTGTTGAGCCATGATGGTCAGTGTTGAGCCATGAGGGTCAGTGTTGAGCCATGATGGTCAGTGTTGAGTCAGTGTTGAGCCATGATGGTCAGTGTAGCCATGATGGTCAGTGTTGAGCCATGATGGTCAGTGTTGAGTCAGTGTTGAGCCATGATGGTCAGTGTTGTGTCATGATGGTCAGTGTAGTCATGATGGTCAGTGTTGAGTCAGTGTTGTGTCATGATGGTCAGTGTAGCCATGATGGTCAGTGTTGAGCCATGATGGTCAGTGTTGAGCCATGATGGTCAGTGTTGAGCCATGATGCTCAGTGATGAGCCATGATGGTCAGTGTTGAGCCATGGCCATGATGGTCAGTGTTGTGTCATGATGGTCAGTGTTGAGCCATGATGGTCAGTGTTGAGCCATGATGGTCATTGTAGAGCCATGATGGTCAGTGTTGAGCCATGATGGTCAGTGATGAGCCATGATGGTCAGTGTTGAGCCATGATGGTCAGTGTTGAGTCAGTGTTGAGCCATGATGGTCAGTGTTGAGCCATGATGGTCAGTGTAGCCATGATGGTCAGTGTTGAGCCATGATGGTCAGTGTTGAGCCATGATGGTCAGTGATGAGCCATGATGGTCAGTGTTGAGCCATGATGGTCAGTGTTGAGCCATGATGGTCAGTGATGAGCCATGATGGTCAGTGTAGAGCCATGATGGTCAGTGTTGAGCCATGATGGTCAGTGTAGAGCCATGATGGTCAGTGTAGAGCCATGATGTTCAGTGTAGAGCCATGATGGTCAGTGTTGAGCCATGATGGTCAGTGTTGAGCCATGATGGTCAGTGTTGTGTCATGATGGTCAGTGTAGCCATGATGGTCAGTGTTGAGCCATGATGGTCAGTGTTGAGCCATGATGGTCAGTGTTGAGCCATGATGGTCAGTGATGAGCCATGATGGTCAGTGTTGAGCCATGGCCATGATGGTCAGTGTTGTGTCATGATGGTCAGTGTTGAGCCATGATGGTCAGTGTTGAGCCATGATGGTCATTGTAGAGCCATGATGGTCAGTGTTGAGCCATGATGGTCAGTGTTGTGCCATGATGGTCACTGTTGAGCCATGATGGTCAGTGTTGAGTCAGTGTTGAGCCATGATGGTCAGTGTTGAGCCATGATGGTCAGTGTAGCCATGATGGTCAGTGTTGAGCCATGATGGTCAGTGTTGAGCCATGATGGTCAGTGATGAGCCATGATGGTCAGTGTTGAGCCATGATGGTCAGTGTTGAGCCATGATGGTCAGTGATGAGCCATGAGGGTCAGTGTAGAGCCGTAATGGTCAGTGTTGAGCCACAATGGTCAGTGTTGAGTCATGATGGTCAGTGTTGAGCCATGATGGTCAGTGTAGAGCCATGATGGTCAGTGTAGAGCCATGATGGTCAGTGTTGTGTCATGATGGTCAGTGTTGAGCCATGATGGTCAGTGTTGAGCCATGATGGTCATTGTAGAGCCATGATGGTCAGTGTTGAGCCATGATGGTCAGTGTTGAGCCATGATGGTCAGTGTTGAGCCATGATGGTCAGTGTAGAGCCATGATGGTCAGTGTAGAGCCATGATGGTCAGTGTTGAGCCATGATGGTCAGTGTTGAGCCATGATGGTCAGTGTTGTGCCATGATGGTCACTGTTGAGCCATGATGGTCAGTGTTGAGTCAATGTTGAGCCATGATGGTCAGTGTTGAGCCATGATGGTCAGTGTTGAGCCATGATGGTCATTGTAGAGCCATGATGGTCAGTGTTGAGCCATGATGGTCAGTGTTGTGCCATGATGGTCACTGTTGAGCCATGATGGTCAGTGTTGAGTCAGTGTTGAGCCATGATGGTCAGTGTTGAGCCATGATGGTCAGTGTAGAGCCATGATGGTCAGTGTTGAGCCATGATGGTCAGTGTTGAGTCATGATGGTCAGTGTTGAGCCATGATGGTCAGTGTTGAGCCATGATGGTCAGTGTTGAGCCATGATGGTCAGTGTTGAGTCATGGTGGTCAGTGTTGAGCCATGATGGTCAGTGTCGAGCCATCATGATCAATGTTGAGCCATGATGGCCAGTGTTGAGCCATGATGGTCAGTGTTGAGCCATGATGGTCAGTGTTGAGCCATGAGGGTCAGTGTTGAGCCATGATGGTCAGTGTTGAGTCATGGTGGTCAGTGTAGAGCCATGATGGTCAGTGTGGGGCCATGATGGTCAGTGTTGAGCCGATGGTCAGTGTAGATGATGGTCAGTCGTCAACACTGACAATAAATGAACTGTCAATCGCTTGAAAACGTGATAACGTGTTGCAAATACTGTGTTATTTGAGGAGGTATGATGCAAGGGATAGGCGAAATATATTACACTTGAAAATAAGAAAAATACCTTGGCAAAATTTGTCTTCACCTTGCCTTGATAGACTAGTAAACTATCGGTTTGATCCACATGAAAGCCTAATTTAGAATAGGCACACTGTACAAATTGTCCAAGAAAAATACAACTGAATTTAACACATCTACCTGTAGGTCGTTTAAAACAGTTGTTAAAAGTGTAATTACTATTCATCTTTTAAATAGAAAAAATGGCCTAGTATGACTAACCGATCGGGTCCCGGGAATTCGATTGTTTTTTCGTGGCGTGGTCTGTGATCGGTCAACAGTACTGTTAGCTTCTTAAACTATTAAAGTTTAAATAAATAAAAACATCACAACAACAAAGAAGACTTATCTTGGGTTAAAGATCTAGGCATATATTTTTATGTTTTGTTCTGAAGAATCATTGTGCTATGTTCAAATTAATAAAAAGTGTAATTTTTTAATCCACATACTTTTTGGTAGTTTGTGTGTTAAACATTGCCAAATAAATCTGCATGCTGTTTAACGGTTGAAACACTGTCTGTCTGTCTGTCTGTCTGTCTGTCTGTCTGTCTGTCTGTCCGTCTCTTTTTCTCTGCCAGTCTGTCTGTCTGTCTGTCTCTATCTGCCTGTCTCTGCCTCTGTGTCCCTCAGTCGGTTTGTCTCTCTGTGCCTCTGTCTCCCTGACTGTCTCTATCTGTCTGTCTCCCTGACTGTCTCTATATGTCTGTCTGCCTCTGTCTGTCTGTCTCTGTCTGCCTGTCTCTGCCTCTGTGTCCCTCAGTCGGTTTGTCTCTCTGTGCCTCTGTCTCCCTGACTGTCTCTAACTGTCTGTCTCCCTGACTGTCTCTATCTGTCTGTCTGTCTGTCTGTCTGTCTGTCTTCTGTCTGTCTGTCTGTCTGTCTGTCTGTCTGTCTCTCTCTCTCTCTCTCTCTCTCTCTCTCTCTCTCTCTCTCTCATTACATTTTACTTTTCACATGGATATACATTGAGGTCACCAATAAACAGCATTTAGAGTGTTATTTTTATGTTGCAATAATAATTTGGTTGCATGAGAGAGACACAATTATTTTAAGTACTTGTGTAGCATGTTTAACGTGTTATCCGACAGTTCGCGCCAAGTTATATCTCATACTACCAAAACAATTACGCTAACCCAAAAGAAAAAAACAAAAACACCGCGATATGCTGTCCTACATCTATGTGAAAAGTAAAGTATAACAGCAGACTCTACACTACAAACATGTATCGTCTATCTGTACGACACAGCACAGTTACTTTTCAGATCACATGAAAACGCTCACGCCAATATACAGTGTAGCAGATGTCATGCTTATTTATAGATCTGAAAAGAAAGCTCACATAGAGCGAATTTATTTCACAGTTTGTACAAGATAACAATTGAGGTCGTTGAGAAAAACTAAAATATGAGCTTATGCTACATTCTCCCGAAATAACATGGTTATGATATTGTTCCATCTATATTTAATTTAGGTAAATGGAACCGTTGGATATCTCAAGATACATTGTTTGCTGGTCAATGTTTTGTAATCTTTCGTTTATAAATGCCAAGTTAAATATTGATAATACCGGTTCTACTTAAATTCAATTCGGAAAACTATGATTCACGTTTATAAGGTGCGCCGCGTGATGTTGATAAAATGAACTATTTCTTTTAGGTGCGACATCCAGACAAGTCACACAGGGTTGATGTTAATTGTAATCATACGGGGAATACCTAATACATCAAAGTAGTGAAGTCAATGTCTATTACGATCACGTCAATTAATCGTTTAATCATTGTATTACATTCATGAAGATATTTCGGCGTTGCTGCCTAACCTCCCTTTAACATAGTTACAAAGGCCGACTCAATGTAAGTCAGGATAAATATCTCAGCAAGTCGTGGAAAACAAACTGGTGTTTATTGTAAAAATTTAAACGCAAATTATTGTAGAATTGGTAAGTTAATAGATCATAGGTGGATCCACACATAACCAACTAGCAATAATTAGTGTTGTCCTACACATTATAACATTATTTAGCTGTATTTAGTAATCTATGATTGCGCTAAAGTAAACAAGTATTGGCTGAAGTTTGCGGCCCATTCTACAAAGTGATTTTTTAAGTTTACCAAATTTCATGACAGGTGAATAAATGCCATTTAATCGGTGTCAAAAATTACTGACTTGGCGTAAACATGTAATCTTTCGGTGCATTAATTCTTACAAGTTGTGTTTTTCCAAATATAAACGTTAAATAAATTTTGTTCTCTAAAAACTCACCACCTCCGCATATCTTTCCCTTGTTTTCATAAGTTCCATTAATCTGTATTCAAAATACGAGTATATCTTTTAATGAGTAATCGGTATTATTTTACAACGCGGAAGCAAATCGTCTAGTTGTGAAGTGCCCTAGCATCGAGGAGACTAACAACGAGTGTCACCTGTGTCTATTTATAGAATGCGCTAAAGTTTGCAAGTTTAAACACATTTTGGTGCCAATGTCAATGGTGTTACAAAGCGATGTGACAAGTGATGTGACATAGGATGTGACAAGTAATGTGACAAGTGATGTGACAAGCGATGTGACAAGTGATGTGACATGTGATGTGACATGTGATGTGACAAGTGATGTGACATAGGATGTGTCAAGTGATGTGACAAGTGATGTGACAAGTGATGTTACAAGTGATGTGACATGTGATGTGACAAGTGATGTGACAAGTGATGTGACAAGTGATGTGACTAGTGATGTGACAAGTGTTGTGACTAGTGATGTGACAAGTGATGTGACAAGTGATGTGACAAGTGATGTGACTAGTGATGTGACAAGTGTTGTGACATAGGATGTGTCAAGTGATGTGACAAGTGATGTGACAAGTGATGTTACAAGTGATGTGACATGTGATGTGACAAGTGATGTGACAAGTGATGTGACAAGTGATGTGACTAGTGATGTGACAAGTGTTGTGACATGTGATGTTACAAGTGATGTGACAAGTGGTGTGACAAGTGTTGTGACATGTGATGTGACAAGTGATGTGACAAGTGATGTGGCAAGTGATGTGACAAGTGATGTGACAAGTGATGTGACAAGTGATGTGACAAGTGATGTGACATGTTTTATGACGTGTGATTAGACATGTGATGCCTATTAACAGTTTGTGCCAAACGTTCCAAAAACATCTTTATCAGTCGATGATACGACGCACTGATAACGAACTAACTGCACAAATAAGTTCCTGATCAAACAGGTCCCATTTAAAGGTGGTATCCGATAGTTTGCCTTTATCAAATACAAGTAACGATATATTTCCACTGCTTTGGGTAATATGGCCATAATTTCTGCAAAAACTCATACTTTTGTGTTAGTAAAGACCATTTTCGACACTACATCTATTGTTATACAGTAAAAACCGGAAAGAAAACACACTTAATTATCATTTTTCACAAATGTTTAAATAAGCACCATAAAGGTCACTGTTAAAAAAGAGATATCGACGTCACAGTGGACGATATAACGTTATCTCAAAACTAATCTAAAAATAGCTACATGTATCCCTGCAGCGTAGCTCAGATAGGAAATACATATTTGCAATGACGAGTGTGGATTTATGCGTCACTGTTCATACCGATCTAGTGCATCAATGAACGACATTTTGCAGGACCTTTTCAGACAAACTGACTCATTTTGTTATTTGAGAAAAAACTTTTCTTCAAAAGGTCGATGACCACCTGTAAAGCTGGCTGATCTGCTTATTACCTTGTTTGTCAAGTTCTTTACATCAAGTGCTTAATTGCCTTAGATAAAGGCAGCCAAAACAGTTGTAACTCGTATATCGACTGGACTGGTATAAATATTAACATACCAGATTAACCTGAACTAAGATAAAATTTGACTGATAACATCATGTATAAAAATAATGCACATTTCTCAGTCGACACCATATTAAAGGGCCGATATAATGACACCATAATCTTTCACTGTAAAGTGTAATACGTTTAAAATGAATAACAGACGTATGTGTATATTCGTTCGCCATATAACGTTTTGTATACATGGATAGGTTATATCTTATTTAACATATCTTATTTAACAATAACGTTTGCCGAACACAATCATAAGTATTCATTTTCTTTCGTGTGAAGTGGACCATGTCGATAGGAGCCTAAAATTCACTAACTGTATTAGTACTCCAGCGGAAAAAATGTTTAAATGTATCCTACATAATTTTAAAACATTTTAAGCATTGTTAATGTATTTTACGTCTCTTCACTTTTGGTCACGAATTTTCCTGCATACTTTTTTCAGCGCCATAATGCAGTATCTGAAGTGTTTATGGTGTAAAAAATAGAATATTGCATCTTAGAAAAACAAGACACATCTCAGGAATACAAAGCAAACGGACAGGATCATGACTAAAATAGTTTTATTCAAATGTGGTGCGGTTGGGGTGATTTATTGTGACATGTGTACTATTAACAATGTTATAGGCAAACTATTATTCAAATAAATATGCACCGGCCCAAATGAATCTGTATGTCACCATTAATATATACAATGTAAAGGAGCATTCTGCATACTTAATATGCGATCAGTTCATTTATGAGAACATAGGAATAATAGTCGAACAGTCTAAGAAAACATAAACAGCCATCGGTGCATACATTAGAAACATTATATTAAGTCTCAATGATCAAGGACATAATTATAAAATAAACAATGCATTTAACAAACACGCATAAAAGAGGGCATGATATTTTGTGTACATATGTTAATGGTCATAATAATACAGTAAATATATTAATAAAATATGTTGGTAATGCTTATAACAACAAGGTTGTCATAGGAACGTCAATAAAAGTCAGCAGTAAAGTTATCAAGTAGTGCATGGTGTACGTAAGAAGGAAAATAATATTTTAAAAACAACAATACTAAAAGAACATTGAAAGCACAAAATGAACACATCAAAATCACCAACCAAAAAACAAACAAAAGTAATGATTGATACAGAGAATGGGATGTTGTAACTCTAAATGTAAAAACAACAACAATGACTACATAACTGTAAGCATTGGGCGTTTTATACCGCAACTTCAGGGAAACAATGTGAAAGAAAATTTTAAGCAACAACATAAACAGAAAGATGTCTATGAAATTTACGAAAACGTGACCATAAGTAGAGTAATATTGTTTATATGCGAGGTGTTAGCATGGAAATTAAAGAAAATTGAACATTATTTAGGTTTCTAGATAAGTCCATTCCTAAGTTGTGGCAATTTTCGTAGGCAAGTAATTTACTAGTATAGGATAAATGTATTGTAAGATATACGTGATTTCAGATGTTGGTTGTCACAATATGTGTTAAAAGTTTAAGTACTATATAGTGCTGAATGTCTTGGACTTTGTAAGGTAAACCATCGTCTTCCGTGAACACCGAAGGATTTGAACAAGGATCTTGATGAACTTAGTCAATGCGAAGCCTCTGAAAACTAAAATGTTAAATTGCCATGAGAGTAAAATGGGTGTGGAATTAATGGTGCTATCCAACAGATTGCCTATATCAAATACAATAAACAGAAAGCTTATCCCTGTTTGGGGGAATTTGGGCATTATTTCTGGGTAGACTCGTGCTTTCGCATAAATTGGTTCTCAATTTTTGAACAGTACGAATAGTGAAAAAGATGTTCTTAATGCTCATTCTTTCTGAATCAATAAATAATATGATGGAGATTTTTGCTTAAATAGATACCAACGTCCGAGCCGATAACCCTGTTGATGTACCGTGATCGCTAAAAGTTAGTGGTCTCGTGGTTTTCTTAGTTTAAAAGACTGTGCAGCGTGGCGCAGATAGGAAATACTTTACACAGAAATGTAAGCCATCAATAAAAAAGTGTTCGCTGGATCTTTTCAGGTAACAATAATTTATATGATTATTTGAGAAATAATTGGTAAATAGAAGTGTTCATCAAACACACCAGAATACAAACTTTATGAGAAGCAAACAGTAAGTAAGAATTCCAAGCAAACTTATCCATTACAAAAAGCATTTATGAAGTATTTTGTGTTGAGAAAGTAAGACTTGTCAAGATAATTGGTGATAAATGGTGATAAACACTAATCAAGACTAGACTAGATTAGCTGATTCTTTGTTCTCGTATATCGGGAATAGTAATTTGTGTCAACCTTAACTTAATAAAGTCTTTAAAGACTGTGCGCGAAAGGGTTTTCTTTTTTTAAACAATTAACTCATTGCAAAAAAACCTTGGCCAACCACCTTATGATGACGCGTGTTTCCGAGTGGTTAGAGTGGCTAAATTGTTCCTCAGCGAGTAGATTTTAATACCAACGGAGGCGAAAAATATGTTTTCCAGTTGCCCTTCCATGGTTCTAAATGAAAATAAGGCTTTTCTTCATATTAGGCTATTGTTAGAACCAGCCGCCCCGAGTATGGCATTATTTGACCACGAATTTACTAATAAAATCAGCACGTTTCTCCTTTTAGAAAAATGGATTGACTACTTATAATTCGATCTCAAATTTCTCTTTTGAATATATACTCGTGATTGTCACTTTCAACATTTATATAAACCAGAAATTTCGATTGGGTTAAACATTAATTTCTTTAATTAGGGATAATGTTAATTACTCTGGGGTCGAATTTTCCCTTAACATTATTTTATTGCATCAAAGAATAAAATCAATTTATTTATCTACAGTTTGAAAAAGAAATATCGCAAGATATCTGACATTTCTTTTCCGTAGATAAAATCTCGATTTTGTTAACAACTGAACCAAAGCGAAAACAATGCTTAGATTTTGTAGGATTCAGATCAGGACCTCTTGTATGGCAGCCCCGAGACTTGATTCCGGGTTTGTTTTTATATATTTTTGCAACAGTTCAGTCAGCATTATACAAGAAAGAGCACGGTAGTGAGACATCCAAGGTGCGGCGGAGAGCATGCACTTTAAACAAGAAGACAAGGGGTGTGAGGCATCCAAGGTGAGGTGGAGAGCATGCACTTTAAACAAGAAGACAAGGGGTGCGAGACATCCAAGGTGCGATGGAGAGCATGCACTTTAAACAAGAAGACAAGGGCTGTGAGACATCCAAGGTGCGATGGAGAGCATGCACTTTAAACAAGAAGACAAGGGCTGTGAGACATCCAGGGTGCGATGGAGAGCATGCACTTTAAACAAGAAGACAAGGGGTGTGAGACATCCAAGGTGCGGTGGAGAGCATGCTCTTTAAACAAGAAGACAAGGGATGTGAGACATCCAAGGTGCGATGGAGAGCATGCACTTTAAACAAGAAGACAAGGGGTGTGAGGCATCCAAGGTGAGGTGGAGAGCATGCACTTTAAACAAGAAGACAAGGGCTGTGAGACATCCAAGGTGCGATGGAGAGCATGCACTTTAAACAAGAAGACAAGGGGTGTGAGACATCCAAGGTGAGGTGGAGAGCATGCACTTTAAACAAGAAGACAAGGGGTGTGAGGCATCCAAGGTGAGGTGGAGAGCATGCACTTTAAACAAGAAGACAAGGGGTGTGAGACATCCAAGGTGCGATGGAGAGCATGCACTTTAAACAAGAAGACAAGGGCTGTGAGACATCCAGGGTGCGGTGGAGAGAATGCACTTTAAACAAGAAGACAAGGGATGTGAGACATCCAAGGTGCGGTGGAGAGAATGCACTTTAAACAAGAAGACAAGGGATGTGAGACATCCAAGGTGCGATGGAGAGTATGCACTTTAAACAAGAAGACAAGGGATGTGAGACATCCAAGGTGCGATGGAGAGCATGCACTTTAAACAAGAAGACAAGGGGTGTGAGACATCCAAGGTGCGGTGGAGAGCATGCTCTTTAAACAAGAAGACAAGGGGTGTGAGACAGCCAAGGTGCGGTGGAGAGCATGCACTTTAAACAAGAAGACAAGTGGACTAAACACTCTCGTAAACTGTCAAATTAATATCATATAATATTTGAGATTAAGACACGTAACTCTGATGAGAACTAGACAAAGTGTTACTTTGTTTTCTTTCTTGCTGTCCACTACATTTGTTATTAAAAGCTGAATTGTTAACATCGGAATACAATTTTGGTGAAGAAGACCTCGAAACTCGCCAAACGGCTGCGAAATTCCTATTGATAAAAGTACCTGCGACTTTTTTTTATAATTGTAAGCTACTCTTTATTGTTGCAAGCTACAGTGTTACACGGAACACTCGGTTCTCTTCTCTGAAAAGGGTCTTACAGAACAACTGCGACTTCCTGTTATTAATTGCTACACAATCGCCCCCATTAAAATACTTTTTTGAGTGATACGATTTGGCCTATGTTAAGGTTGTTTTTATTATTAAAATACATGCTCCAAATTTTCGCATTTCATACCAGTTTGATCAATTAAAACGCACGCACGCACACACGACCAAAATATTATTGAAAAACTCACAAAGGTTAAGTAATTAAGTCAAAACCTTAAGGTGATGTATAACATTCGGCCAAATCATATACACAACACATACAGTCTGAAATTATTATGTTATAAAAAGATGACAAGCAATTACAGTTGACTTTACACAACTACATATGACACATATGACGACGCTAGTCTGAACACCTATTACCATGCAAGATAATACATATATATGTTTAAATCAAACAATAAGATTGTATACATTTATTGAAGTTATTGTCATTTCGTCAGTTAATTGACATTGTAAATAACATAAATACTATATCCAGGGACCCCATATGACCATGCTCTCGGACCTACATGGGCTATTATGGTACTGTATTGTTACTTAGAATAATCCATGCAAGCTTAAAAGCTTATTTCCCATACCTGGAGTAATTTGATAATAATTATGGTAGCATATATAATAAAATGACCAAATCTCAATACATTTATGGACTCTGAACAGAATCACTTTGGGCTATACGGTCTATAGACCTTAAATTTCAGCATCTTTTTCAAAGGCCAGAGCTAGTCGACGTCTGACTGTACAGTCCCACATATGCAAACTTTATACTTTGTCAAAAGTGATGACTTGTCGGTGAACATACAGGGGGGCGCAAGTTTATTACTAGTAAACTAAAACGAAATTTACCTTGATCTAGATTAATAGCTTCTGTTATAATAAAGTTTCCCGCCAACTGTTACAGATTAAGAGATTTTATTTATAACTAGATCTACATACTGTATGTTGTTTACCAATTTGTAGTGGTCTCATTAACCAAAATTGAAACCGTAAATGCTATAATAGATCTGGTTCCCATTCACGTCTATGTCCGCAATGAACAACAGCTGCCCTACAAAACCTACAACCCCAATCACATATCCATATCCATATCGATCGGCGTAGCCTAACAACCTTTAAAAACTCCGTTTCGATGAATTTCAATATAAACCATGATGAGGCATAAGACTAATTGCAGCGTGCGTATAAATTGTATGACGTCACATAATACATCTCCAAGCAGAGTTCGTAGATGTCACCAAAAGGGCATCAAGATTTATTTTTACAACAAGGAAATGCGTATCGACACCAATACAAGTAGATTATTTATCAGACATTTTTACATGAAAAAAGATCAGTTAATAATTATTTTTTTCAAAAAGAGTGTGATTTCTTGTCACTTCTCAAATTTTCACTGATTCACTAGGCACGTGCCTCGGTGTGCATATGTCTTGGTGTGCCTCAGCGTGGCTGCGGGTCTGCCTTTTCATTTAGGGGCGTAGCTAGGCATGATATGATGTAGCACGCATTGCCGCCAGGGGGCGGGTGGGTCGAAGGAAAGCAACCCGGGAAAATTTTGTGTTTCGTACGCGGTGGATTCTGGGGAGGTTTCAATATAAAGATGTACTCGATTTTAAGTACAAGGTTTTGTTACAGACCCTTAAATATTTAAACAACAATTTTAGTTAATCATGACATGTTTCCAACATAGACGCTACTTAAACACAAGCGCCAGTTGTCCGACTATTTATGTAAGATTTATCCACCTGATTTATTTATACAAGAAATAAATTTCCTGTTTTATGCGAACGTATTTTTATCACAGCGTCTTCAAGCAAAATGTCGTGATTTGGAGAAAACAAAGAGTTCATTTATTAAGACATCGCAGCAGACAGTTGGTTTAAGCGGAATAAATTGGTGTAAAGCAATAAGAAAACCAAAGTGAACTAAGTCTAGATCGTGCTTGGCGGCTCTGGGGAGAGATTTCAGCATGATGATATTACTAGATGTTAAGTAAAATATTATGTTCAGACATTTAATATTACAACAAGAATTTTAATTAATCTTGGTACAATTCTTTATTTTCTCATTGAGGGCTACTTAAACACAAGCGCCAATTTTCTGGTTATATCATTTTATGTAAAATTTGATCCACAATTATTATTTATACAAGAAAGAATTAGTTTTTTTGCACATGTAATTTTTATTACCGTGACTTCAAGCAAACTGTATTGATATGGAGGAATTGAAATTTGCATTTAGGCCAATTCTATCACAATAGACAAAAAGTTCAAATGAAATAAGTCGAATTGATATAAAGCAATAGGTAAACCAAGAGCGTTTAAATCACGAATATACGATGTAAATGCCCGTCTAAGCGACTAGTACGTCGTCCTAACAGCAAATACAAGTGCTTTATCTGTCAATTAAATGCGGTAACCATTATATATCTAACATAATTATCATGAAAAGTAAAGTATTAATCGAGGAACAAAAAGTTGTAATTCGGTACATATCTCTCCACCAGATACTACCAAGGCGAGATCGTCATGAGAATCTGAGAAATTCCCGATTTGAAGTAAAAAAAAAGTACAAAAAGTGTCCCATGACAGGAGCTACAGAAAAAATAAGTAACTAAACTGAATTAGCGATTTTACATCTTGTTTTATTGTGCAAACTATTGGTTGATTCTTAATTGATTACTAATTGACTGCAATTACTATACACCTTAGCCCCGTTGGGTAAGATTTTATTACAGTTTTTTTTTTCTTTTCAGGATTTCATTCTTTGAGGACAATGTGTACGCAGCTGCGTATTCTGCGTACAGACAGCTACGCTACTGAGTTTGCCCTAGTTTTCTATTTACCATTAATAGCGCTATTATAGAACAGATGGAAAAATCTGCCCGCAAGGGAGATAAGCAATACTTTTCTTTTATTTCTAAAATGTGGAATTCTGAATTCTTACCGTTTTCGTTATTGTCCAGAGGCTAGCTAGGTATAATAACCGCGACACCCCGCCTAGACTGGGTACCAAAATGTTCGTTAGAGTGTCTAAAAATAAAGTCTGTTTTTAGATTCTCATTAAAATTGCTAAATATTCATAAGTGCTAATTTGCATAATTGACATGACCGTAGTGACCATTCAATAACCTTTAATTGAATACAAGTTTTATATTTTTATCACAATTTTAGGAAAAGGTTATAAGCATTTGTCTAAACTTACTCTCCTATTTCATAATGGTTGCCATGGAAACCATTAGTTTTCATATATCCCAAATGAGTTTAATTTTGAATACATTGGAGATTCTGTTTCTAGACACCCTAACGAACATGTTGGTACCCATGAAAAAAACTCTAGTTGGTGGCTGTGCTGTAACCATACCTAGATGCCGGACTATAAAACAATTTATAACGCGCAGACACGTCTAGATTTTGTACTCCAATTCTGATGTGTTCATTTGCAATTGGGTGTTTAGCGGAAGGAGGAAATAACGTAACACTTAACAAGTGTTCTCTTCATTCAGCCCGGTCACTTGGGCCATTTTTAAGTGTTTTGATTAACCAACATTTTACTCTTGATGGGAAATTATGTGTTTTATTAAGTTGACTTCGAGAAAGTCCATGTTCTGTCAGTAGAATGTATCGATAAGTTGATAACCCGAGCGCTTGTGGGCAGTTTCTGTTGAACAAATCAGAACAATGTAGACAAACTGCAGCCGTCTAGACAGACGGAAGTGGTAAGTTTTAACCGAATGAAAGCATATTGATTTACAAAACATGTACCACGGAATACTGTACACGTATTTTATCTTTTTTTCCCAATCATCGTTCTAAATGAAGCTACTCAAATTCTAATGTATAAAGCATTGAAAGTAACCCTAGTTCATCTACTACAACACTCTTAAACGCCCTGAAACATGTACCAATGGTGTTTTATGTGATAACTTACTCTGTACCTATCACGTGATTAGTCTACATAAAATGATGTAAAGTATTGTCCATTTTGGTAATAAAAGCCAACGGTCGGCTTAAAATCGGACCCATTTACCAGCTCGTTTCAAACAATAAGACGCAAATGAAAGTAAGCTGTTATTTTGCCACAGAACACAAACCACATTATTGTCCTATCATTGTGTTACAAGGAATATTAATGATCACCAAATGCATAAAAGCGCCGTGCTAAACATTCTTTTGGCATTGCTATAATTTGATAAAAATGCATAGGTCTACGTTTTCTACACTTTTGGCATCTTCGATTAGAATGGTTTGCACAAAAAAGTCGAAACAGATGTCTACATGCAATGCTGAAATACAAGACTGTTCCGCCATAGACTTTTATTTATTAACGTTCATATGATTGAAAACCACCACTTTATTCATGTGAGAGGTTGAGAGGTTTGATCGCGGAACAAAATTTTTGTATTTCTTTTTATCTGTCTGTCATTTAAGGAAATGATTAAGCTGGGTATAATTTGTACACTGATATTATATATGTACAGTTTTTAGCAAGGACCTTTCCAGTCGCGTAATCAGGCTTAAACAATTCTTACGCACACTTTAGGGCGAGGGAATGGGGCTTGGGATTTTTCTCAAGAGTAATGGATTGGCTCCATGGTTTTTAACTAAACTTGCGAATTTGACGGTTTTGTTCGCGCGATTCCACATATATAAACTGTCTCGACGCCTCATTCAGTGGGTCTTAGCAGTCAGGGCTTGGATTAGGTCTGTAAACACCATATTTACGTGATGACGCATATATATTTTATGTATTTTTCAAGCCATTCTTAATGATAGCTCTATATACCTACAGGTGTCATCACGAACAAATACCTATGAACAGTGTTTCACTTTTTTGCGTACTTGGACACTGTTAAAGTTATTAATTCATTTGAATAGCTGTTTCTTGGACGTTGTCTCACAGACTATCCATAAAACATACCTTGAGGGGTCCTGGAGTCAAGGGAGTAAGAAAAGTGTGTAGTATTATGATGACCAGGTTAACATTGTGGGAAGCCAAAAGTATGGAACGCCGTTACTGTCTTATGCAATCGAATTGCATGTGATCCTGTTTATATATTATGTTGTCTTGTGCTCAGTATATGATATCATACTGAATCAGGCTGCTATCCTGTATAATGGTCATGGTAACCTGTTAACATAATTAGTTATGTTGTCAGATACTTATGTGATGCTGTCAATATAACATTTTATCGTGTACCTTTAGAAAAAGCTTTCTGTTCCGAGAACGTGATTTTATGCCCAAGATTCATATTATACCGACTCTAATGTTACATACTGTCTTATCAAGACAACATGTTGACTTGTCAACAGATCATGATTCTTGTCACAATAGCAAGTTTTCTTCTCAAAACTGCATGTTGTCTTCTCATCAACAGTTCATTATATCTTGTCAAAATATGATGTTGTCCTCTCAAAACGGCATTTTGTCTTGTCACGTAGTTTTAACAAGTCCACATGTTGTTTTGATAAGACAGTATGTAACATTAGAGTAACTGTCGGGTTTGCTCTTTTCGTTAAATGACTCATCATAAATTTGTTCTTACCTTTCGCTTGGCTTGCATGTGAAATACCTTTGTTCTGTGCCTTTTCGGAGTTTGGTATATGTTGCAATGCTCATAGGACTTATTCTTATTGAAAAGACAACATGTCATTTTGACAGGTCAGCATGCCGCTTTGACAAGATCACAAAAGATCACACAACGATTCGACCGGACAGCGAGCCGGATCTGCATGACAACATTGTACTTTGACATGATAACATATTCAATAGACAAGATAGCATGTCTTATGAACAAGACAGTATAGTATATAAACAAGAAATAATGCAGCTCAATTAGCCTACCCAGCCATGGCGTTCCATACAAACGCATAGACGTACTTTATATGTAGTTCAAGGAGTAGTCTGGATTACCTGCCCTGTTTACAATAGAAGCTGGGAACCAGACTATTCAAGGAGTAGCCAAAGGACTCGACTACATGTGTACATCTATGCTAAAAATAGATATGCACGCTATCTTGAACTCCTACCTTGTGTCAGTCCTTATATATAGAGAGAGATATATAAACAGAGAGACCGACGTGTACAGAGGCTCTGACATGAAATGTTACCCTACAATAAGACTGTTGTATACACGGACTTAACGGAATGTTTATATTTATAAATAATATATAAAGTGTGATTTTAATTAACATTAAGTTGGTTGTTTATTAACGCATGCGCAGTATATCGATTCATCATTGTGCGGACAGTCTCGGCTTAGGCTCGATTTAGTCTATATCATGGATATATATTAAACAATCAAGGTAAGCTGACATTGTATGCATGTTAAGTATGACACTATTGCTTTATAATTTCAGACTTTGTTAGCACAACCTTTATAGCCCTGGGTTAAAGGAAACAACTATCGATACATCTTTCATCATAAACCAGACATCAACTTTATTTTTCCTTTATTAAAAACGATGCATGTGATTGGTGTTACACTTGTAGCTTTTTAATCGATACTTATATTGTTAACAATGTTATTATTCAGGTTGTTTGTATTTTTTTAAAAACACTCACACTGAAATTTACAACATAAAGTTGTTTAGACCGAAACGAAGCCAGAAAAAAACAACAACGTATGCATAATGGAGTTTATTTATATACTGATAAATTAGATTTAGACACGTCGAGTAATTATGATCCGAAGGTAGTTGTCCAGAACATGTTATGAGGCTCGTCGTAGATAATGAACAGGGGCAGCCCTTTTAGCATCGTCTGATGTTGACAATACTACAAATGTCGTAGTTCGGACAGTCGCGCCCCCCCACCCCCCTAACCCCCAATTAGAGCTATTAATAGTGCTTTGATGATTCGAACGGTGAGGATTGTCTTTCACTTAAAGACTTATTGCATCCCTGCTTCAAATTATGTTGTAAATGAGGCAGCAGCTTAAATGTAAAAACAACATAATACGGATTACAGGCTTTTATTAAAAAACAAAGGCCACCACCCCAAAATACAGTAATATCACAAAATGTTTCCTGTTTGACAGTTCTCTCTACAATTATTGGCAAGAAATGTCATTGCTATAATAAGGCAAACATAGATTTAGACCAGATCTTTCTCAGAAGAAACAATAAATTATTCAATACTCATTACATATTGAATTACGAAATTATCTATTAGCCAATAATCTCTAACTATTTAATAATTGGCATTTCTTTAACATTAATATGGACCATACAAACTATACAAACTGCATTCTCGACAACTAATTTGCATCCTTCTCATTAGAAATAGAGATAGTCTCACCAAACATCCATATATTACGAGCTGTGTCAACAGGCCTTGAAAACAGAAGCGTAGGCCAATAATTATAACGCGTTTCTCTACATCCAACATAATAAATCAATGGTAGATGTCATGTAAATGTGATGGCCATATTTTATCCAGCATATTGTTGTGCGTGCAGTAAGTTTTAAAAATGTAAACAACTTGTGTATTATAGTGTTTGCTTCCTATGCGTTGTCTGAAACATCTGTAAATTACATATAGCTTATTTATACTGATTAATTAACATCTTAGGTTAAACATTACATGGTGCCATCATCAGGTTCCGCAGGATTTTCAAATAGATTTATACTATTATAACAATATGCACCTGACCTGGTAGAAGGGGAAGATCCAGACAAATGTGGTTGTGGTGGTGGGGTTATGAATCAAGACCCATTCAACTTTATCGCAGCAGTAAATACTAAATATATATACACACAGTAACGGACCTTATCTTCGACCTAAGCAGTGAACAGACAAAATTTACCTTAAAAGCTTAATATGTTTTAAGCTTACAAATATGTTTTTTTACAACTCTACTCTTTTACCTGGTGGGTGGGAAGGGGGTGGGGGTGGGGGTGGGGATTTGATCCCCCTCCATCCTGGATCCATCCCTGCCTTGTAGTGCAATCGGTAGAGCGTAGACTTTAGGTAAAGGAGGCCCCGGGTTTGAGCCGGGCAGCGACATACGCAATTCGTTTAAAATGGTAGTTGTATAGCTATCTTGTAAACGCTCAAGCAAATATGGATTGTTCCATGACTAGCTTCCAGGTCTGGTGTAACGCCAGGTTTCATGATAATGTGACTAGGTGTGGTGTCACGCCAGGCATCATGATAATGTGACTAGGTGTGGTATCACACCAGGTTTCATGATAATGTGACTACGTGTGGTGTCACGCCAGGTTTCATGATAATGTGGCCAGGTCTGGTGTCACGCCAGGTTTCATGATAATGTCGCTAGGCGTGGTATCACACAAGGTTTCATAATAATGTGACCAGGTCTGATGTCACGCCAGGTTTCATGATAATGTGACTAGATCTGGTGTCACGCCAGGTTTCATTATAATGTGACTAGGTCTGGTGTCAAGCCAGGTTTCATGATAATGTGACTAGGTGTGGTGTCACGCCAGGTTTCATGATAATGTGGCTAGGACTGGTATCACACCAGATTTCATGATAATGTTGCTAGGCGTGGTATCACACCAGGTTTCATGATAATGTGACCAGGTCGGATGTCACGCCAGGTTTCATGATAATGTGACTAGATCTGGTGTCACTTCAGGTTTCATGATTATGTGACTAGGTGTGGTGTCACGCCAGGTCTTGATAATGTGGCTAGGCGTGGTGTCACGCCAGGTTTCATGATAATGTGACTTGGTGTGGTATCACACCAGGTTTCATGATAATGTGACTAGGTGTGGTGTCATGCCAGGTTTCATGATAATGTGGCTAGGCGTGATGTCACGTCAGATTTCATGATAATGTGACTAGGTCTGGTGTCACGCCAGGTTTCACGATAATGTGACTAGGTGTGGTGTCACACCAGGTTTCATGATAATGTGACTAGGTGTGGTGTCACGCCAGGTTTCATGATAATGTGGCTAGGCGTGGTATCACACCAGATTTCATGATAATGTGACTAGGTGTGGTATCACACCAGGTTTCATGATAATGTGGCCAGGTCTGATGTCACTCCAGGTTTCATGATAATGTGACTAGGTGTGGTGTCACGCCAGGTTTCATGATAATGTGGCTAGGCGTGGTATCACACCAGATTTCATGATAATGTGACTAGGTGTGGTATCACACCAGGTTTCATGATAATGTGGCCAGGTCTGGTGTCACGCCAGGTTTCATGATAATGTGACTAGATCTGGTGTCACGCAAGGTTTCATGATAATGTGGCCAGGTCTAATGCCACGCCAGGTTTTATGATGATGTGGCTAGGCGTGGTATCACACCAGGTTTCATGATAATGTGGCTAGGCCTGGAGTCACAGCAGGTTTCATGATAATGTGACTAGGCGTGGTATCACACCAGGTTTCATGATAATGTGGCTAGGCGTGGAGTCACAGCAGGTTTCATGATAATGTGACTAGGTGTGGTGTCACACCAGGTTTCATGATAATGTGACTAGGTCTGGTGTCATGCCAGGTGTCATGATAATGTGGCTAGGTCTGGTGTCATGTCAGGTGTCATGATAATGTGGCCAGGTCTGGTGTCACGTCAGGTTTCATGATAATGTGACTAGGCGTGGTGTCACACCAGGTTTCAAGATAATGTGGCTAGGCGTGGTGTCACACCAGGTTTCATGATAATGTGACTAGGTCTGGTGTCATGCCAGGTGTCATGATAATGTGGCTAGGTCTGGTGTCATGCCAGGTGTCATGATAATGTCAAGCCAGGTGTCAAGATAATGTGGCTAGGCGTGGTGTCACACCAGGTTTCATGATAATGTGACTAGGTGTGGTGTCATGCCAGGTGTCAGGATAATGTGACTAGGTCTGGTGTCACGCCAGGTGTCATTATAACGTGGCTAGGTCTGGTGTCATGCCAGGTGTCATGATAATGTCAAGCCAGGTATCAAGATAATGTGGCTAGGCGTGGTGTCACGCCAGGTTTCATGATAATGTGACTAGGTGTGGTGTCACACCAGGTTTCATGATAATGTGGCTAGGCGTGATGTCACACCAGCTTTCATGATAATGTGGCTAGGCGTGATGTCACGCCAGATTTCATGATAATGTGACTAGGTCTGGTGTCACGCCAGGTTTCACGATAATGTGACTAGGTCTGGTGTCACACCAGGTTTCATGATAATGTGACTAGGTGTGGTGTCACGCCAGGTTTCATGATAATGTGGCTAGGCGTGGTATCACACCAGATTTCATGATAATGTGACTAGGTGTGGTATCACACCAGGTTTCATGATAATGTGGCCAGGTCTGATGTCACTCCAGGTTTCATGATAATGTGACTAGGTGTGGTGTCACTCCAGGTTTCATGATAATGTGACTAGGCGTGATGTCACGCCAGATTTCATGATAATGTGACTAGGTCTGGTGTCACGCCAGGTTTCACGATAATGTGACTAGGTGTGGTGTCACGCCAGGTTTCATGATAATGTGACTAGGTCTGGTGTCACACCAGGTTTCATGATAATGTGACTAGGTGTGGTGTCACGCCAGGTTTCATGATAATGTGGCTAGGCGTGGTATCACACCAGATTTCATGATAATGTGACTAGGTGTGGTATCACACCAGGTTTCATGATAATGTGGCCAGGTCTGATGTCACTCCAGGTTTCATGATAATGTGACTAGGTGTGGTGTCACGCCAGGTTTCACGATAATGTGACTAGGTCTGGTGTCACTCCAGGTTTCATGATAATGTGACTAGGTGTGGTGTCACGCCAGGTTTCATGATAATGTGGCTAGGCGTGGTATCACACCAGATTTCATGATAATGTGACTAGGTGTGGTATCACACCAGGTTTCATGATAATGTGGCCAGGTCTGATGTCACTCCAGGTTTCATGATAATGTGACTAGGTCTGGTGTCACGCCAGGTTTCACGATAATGTGACTAGGTCTGGTGTCACACCAGATTTCATGATAATGTGACTAGGTGTGGTATCACACCAGGTTTCATGATAATGTGGCAAGGTCTGGTGTCACGCCAGGTTTCATGATAATGTGACTAGATCTGGTGTCACGCAAGGTTTCATGATAATGTGGCCAGGTCTAATGCCACGCCAGGTTTTATGATGATGTGGCTAGGCGTGGTATCACACCAGGTTTCATGATAATGTGGCTAGGCCTGGAGTCACAGCAGGTTTCATGATAATGTGACTAGGCGTGGTATCACACCAGGTTTCATGATAATGTGGCTAGGCGTGGAGTCACAGCAGGTTTCATGATAATGTGACTAGGTGTGGTGTCACACCAGGTTTCATGATAATGTGACTAGGTCTGGTGTCATGCCAGGTGTCATGATAATGTGGCTAGGTCTGGTGTCATGCCAGGTGTCATGATAATGTGGCCAGGTCTGGTGTCACGCCAGGTTTCATGATAATGTGACTAGGCGTGGTGTCACACCAGGTTTCATGATAATGTGGCTAGGCGTGGTGTCACACCAGGTTTCATGATAATGTGACTAGGTCTGGTGTCATGCCAGGTGTCATGATAATGTGGCTAGGTCTGGTGTCATGCCAGGTGTCATGATAATGTCAAGCCAGGTGTCAAGATAATGTGGCTAGGCGTGGTGTCACACCAGGTTTCATGATAATGTGACTAGGTGTGGTGTCATGCCAGGTGTCAGGATAATGTGACTAGGTCTGGTGTCACGCCAGGTGTCATTATAACGTGGCTAGGTCTGGTGTCATGCCAGGTGTCATGATAATGTCAAGCCAGGTATCAAGATAATGTGGCTAGGCGTGGTGTCACACCAGGTTTCATGATAATGTGACTAGGTGTGGTGTCACACCAGGTTTCATGATAATGTGGCTAGGCGTGATGTCACACCAGCTTTCATGATAATGTGGCTAGGCGTGATGTCACACCAGGTTTCATGATAATGTGGCTAGGCGTGGTGTCACACCAGGTTTCATGATAATGTGACCAGGTCGGATGTCACACCAGGTTTCATGATAATGTGACTAGATCTGGTGTCACGCCAGGTTTCATGATAATGTGGCCAGGTCTGATGTCACGCCTGGTTTCATGATGATGTGACTAGGTGTCGTATCACGCCAGGTTTAATGATAATGTGACTAGATCTGGTGTCACGCCAGGTGTAATGATAATGTGCCTAGGTCTGATATCACGCCAGGTTTAATGATAATGTGCCTAGGTCTGATATCACGCCAGGTTTAATGATAATGTGATTAGGTGTGGTATCACGCCAGGTGTCATGATGATGTGACTAGGTGTCGTATCACGCCAGGTGTCAGGATAATGTGACTCGGTCTGGTGTCACGCCAGGTTTCATGATAATGTGCCTAGGTGTGGTATCACGCCAGGTTCAATGATAATGTGACTAGGTGTGGTGTCACGCCAGGTGTAATGATAATATGACTAGGTGTGGTATTACGTCAGGTGTCATGATAATGTGGCTAGGTCTGGTGTCAGGCCAGGTGTCATGATAATGTGACTAGGTGTGGTGTCACGCCAGGCATCATGATAATGTGGCTAGGTGTGGTATCACGCCAGGTTTCATGATTATGTGACTAGGTCTGGTGTCACGCCAGGTGTCATGATAATGTGGCTAGGTCTGGTGTCACGCCAGGTGTCATGATAATGTGGCTAGGTGTGGTATCACGCCAGGTTTCATGATAATGTGACTCGGTCTGGTGTCACGCCAGGTGTCATGATAATGTGGCTAGGTGTCGTATCACGCCAGGTGTCAGGATAATGTGACTCAGTCTGGTGTCACGCCAAGTGTTATGATAATGTGGCTAGGTGTGGTATCACGCCAGGTGTCATGATAATGTGGCTAGGTGTGGTGTCACGCCAGGTGTCAGGATAATGTGACTAGGTCTGGTGTCACGCCAGGTGTCATTATAATGTGGCTAGGTCTGGTGTCATGCCAGGTGTCATGATAATGTCAAGCCAGGTATCAAGATAATGTGGCTAGGCGTGGTGTCACACCAGGTTTCATGATAATGTGACTAGGTGTGGTGTCACACCAGGTTTCATGATAATGTGGCTAGGCGTGATGTCACACCAGGTTTCATGATAATGTGGCTAGGCGTGATGTCACACGAGGTTTCATGATAATTTGGCTAGGCGTGGTGTCACACCAGGTTTCATGATAATGTGACCAGGTCGGATGTCACACCAGGTTTCATGATAATGTGACTAGATCTGGTGTCACGCCAGGCTTCATGATAATGTGGCCAGGTCTGATGTCACGCCAGGTTTCATGATGATGTGACTAGGTGTCGTATCACGCCAGGTGTCAGGATAATGTGACTCGGTCTGGTGTCACGCCAGGTGTCATGATAATGTGGCTAGGTGTGGTATCACGCCAGGTGTCATGATAATGTGGCTAGGTGTGGTATCACGCCAGGGGTCAGGATGATGTGACTAGGTCTGGTGTCACGCCAGGTGTCATTATAATGTGGCTAGGTCTGGTGTCACGCCAGATGTCATTAAAATGTGACTAGGTCTGGTATCACGCCAGGTGTCACATGATAATGTAGCTAGCTGTGGTATTACGCCAGGTGTTCGGCTGCTCATTGAAGGCAGCACTATATCTCCTGCAAGTGAAACCAAATAAATGGAATACTGTTGGTGGGACAATAAACCCAACAAAATAACAAGCATTGTAAGGAAAGTGTAACAATGTTTGTTCAAGCATCATAAGGGCATGCTATTACTGTGAAGGCAGTCTTTTGTCAAGTTTCAAAGTGAAACGTCGCTTTATGACATATATCATTGAATGTTTATCCCAGTAAACAATGTACATGTTACAACAGCAAAACATTGTATCTAGCTTTATTTTTATAGTTAGTTTGGTGAAGCAAACAATAAGCCACTTAATCTGAAACGTTTAAACGCTTCTTTTTTTCAAGAATATCTCTAAAATCTTCTCTCACACAATACGTTCTGATGCTTTTACAGTACACAATATTGGCTGAGACTATATTCTCACCATACTAGTATATTTACAAGAATAATGTTTGCCTTTGTTTTAACAACATGTAACTTGATCCAGTGAAAGAAGGAACAAAATCCTTCTGAATGGCGGTGTTGAGAGTGGCTGTCACACCCATTAAAAAGGGTCAAATTGTTGGCCGACTTTATTTGTCGTGTGCGGAAGATTTTATCCTTCTAAACCACTTGTGCAAATTCAGCACCATGTAAGTGCTAACACATTTTGGCGAATGACAGTTCATTAGACCACAATATGGCCAGAAAGGATGCCCCTATATGGCAAGTGCCTCTCATTTTGTTTTCATTTTTGTTCTGTAGTAACCATAAACTTCAAGGTTTACCTTGATCCAGCTATGATTGAGACCCCAGATGATAAAAGAGAGCTGTATATCCCTTTTTGAAAAAAACACGCGCTTTAAGTCGAACTGTTTATATAGTTTAAGACGATAACATCTCGTATTTGAACGGAAATTTGTCCCATTGAGCTAATCAACTTAAACTGTCTTGCAACTATACTTTCAATAGTTAAGACAATGACCTTAAGTATTGCCAAGAGTAAATTGTGGAAATCAGGTATCTCGGCAGCGGATTCATTACTCGGAACACCTCGATACTTGGCCGAATACCAACGAGTAGTAATGAATTCCTACTTCATTTCGACTCTAACTAGCTCCCTTTTGACTCTAACCCACCTCCTTTTCGACTCGTACCCGCCTCCTCTCGACTCTAGTCCACACCTCTTGACCCAAACCCACCTCCTCTCGACTCTAACCAGCCTCCTTTCGACTCTAGTCCACACCTCTTGATTCAAACCCACCTTCTCTCGCCTCTAACCCGCCTCATATCAACTCTTACCTCACCCCTATCGACTCCAACCCACAACTCTTTTATTCAATAGAAAATAAAATAAACAGTCCAGATTTTTGTCAATTTTCATGAATGAAATTTAAACACTTCCAAGACCGAAATTATTGTATTTAGAAAGAGCGGACCTCTACGGGTATACAGATAGATAGAGAAGACCAGGTTAGTGTTGGTATAGATAAATTTTATCATGCAAGACAATCAGAAAACACGAGGCTGCCGCAGGATAACATTTATCTATATCAAAACTAACCTGATATTCTTCTTATCTAACCATCAACAGTTTTTCAAATGGATTAAAAAGGGAAACATTTAAATTTACCGCTACTGTTCTCCCTTACATGATCTGAAATTCCAGTGCAATACACAAAATTTATGCGCGTGCATAGAGTAATTCGGCTATAAGAAATTGTTCTATTTACAACAAAAAATAAGTCAAGAAACATGTTATTACTTTTATTTTATTGTAATTTGTAATTTTATTGATTACGATAATTATAAATAATGGTTGGAAAATAATAACAACAAAAAATCCCACAAATGTATTGTGTAATGTCAAGACCGTGTAACATTAAAGTGGCTACGTACATGGCATTAAGAAACGCGAATTACATTCGAGGTTTGTGTGTGTTTCTGGCTGTAACAAACAGGTATCTTATGGATTTTAATTGTTGACGACATTGAAATTCTGAACATTGAACATAGCACCATAAAATTGCGAAGATAGTTATGTTTTTGACAGGGTGACTTGCGAAATTTGGAGAAATGTTGGGATTGGAGGTGGTGGGTTGGTGTTCATGTTTACGTCTAGAAACTGTGATTTATTAGGACATATGTCCAGATCTGTGCAGTCAGCTGTATTTGGTTCAACTAAAGATCGAGCCCTATCTTAGCCATTTGGATGTTCATCATGTAACGACATTTGATCATCAGGGTCTGTTCTCAGATTAGGTAGCTGATTGCAGCTTTCTGAGACAGTCACAGATTCAAAATCAATTTCCTTCTAAAAATGTTAGGACTAAAGCCAAGTTTTGCCTCGAATTATTCGTAGCTCATCTCTACAACACTGCTTAGGTTTTCACACGATTCTTGATCAAATTCTTTCCATTCACACCAAATAACAGCAGGGACTCACATAATCTGACATTTTGACAGTTGTTTTTATTATTGCAGACTACAGTATCGTATTTTTATTGATTTTATTACTATTCCTTAACAGTTTTAATCATGTGTCTGTATTACATTTTGATTTCAGAGTTTTGCAAGTTTTTGAATTCTTAATGTGTTCATTTTATTAATAATGCTTTTATGTTGTTGTTTTTTAAAAACAAATTTTCTATTATCGTTGTTACATAGAACTCCGGAAGATAGCGATGAACTGTCCGGTTAGCTCAGTCAGTTAAGATGCCGCTACTTAAATTTTCAATCCTGCAGGACAGATATACAGACCTCGCTCAACTCCGCCCACCCCCTTTTTTAATGGCCTCGTTTGCACATTTTACCAATCTTTATATGATGGACATTTTTGGGTTGATCACAAGCATAATTGCGCGATAAATTAGTTTCGTTCACGTAAACATTCCTGATCGTGATGTCAAAAAATAGTCCGGCTTAGAGCAGGTGCGCGAATATCGGCTCATAAAGCTCATCTTTATCACACGGGTTATATCAACCGATATTTACAGAGATGGTGGCATAAATAGATAGACTTTTATGGGAGAATGAGTTAATGTCACATCTAATTATAAATACATGGGTTTGATTTTTTCTTCTACATTATCGTGGAATAAAGCTAAGGAAAAGCTTGCTGCTCAAGCACAGAAATCCATTAACACTATTAATGCTTTTGGACGTAACTTTGGTAAATTTGAACTTGTGGAATATTTTAAGCTTTTTGATTCCAATCCTATTCTAATTTACGAAGCAGAGATATGGGGCACTTAGGTTGCAGATGAAATTGAACAAATCCAGATAAATTTTTGCAAACATTTCTTAGGACATATAAATACTGCAGTTAATAATTGTATGGTAATAGGAGCGTATGGTAGACTAGCCCTAAGTATTGATTATCATATGCATAAAATATTGGTGTAAACTGTTAATTATGCAAGAAAATAAATATCCGAGAAAATTGTTATGTAATGTTAAAACGGCTGGATGACATGGGTAGACCAAATTGGGTGAGTGCCATTAAAAAGTTATTATTTCGATTTGGATTTGGATATGCATGGGTGTATCAGAAAATAGGAAAAACAAGTAACTTTATCTATCAATTTAAAGCACGGCTAGCTGATTGCATGAAACAAAATTGGTTATCAAGTGTAAATGAATCCAGTCGCTGTGACACATATAAACAGTTTGAATCTCTTCTAGAACCAGAACGATATTTAGTTCTAGATTTTTCTTTCATTTTAAGGAAGTCCTTAGTACGATTCAGGTGTTCAGTTCATAAGTTTGCCATCGAAATAGGAAGACATCAATATGTCCCTCGGAATGAACGTATTGTGTTAACCATTTACATATCAGAAAGATTGAGGATGCGTTCCATGTTTTCTGTACTTGTCCTAAATACGACAACTTAAGACAACAGCACTTGTTGGTTTAAAGGCAGTAAAAATCAATATAATTTTTGCAAGCTTATGAAGACAAGATCTCAATTAAAATTATAAGAAAATAGCTATTTCTATGAATGCAGTGATTACACATCATGTGCAATTACTAGAAGGTTTGCTATTTTATGCTATTTTATATTGCTTTGTACACTGAAACTAACAATTCAAGTGAAAATAAACAGTCGTTTTATGTTTATTAAATGAATATAAACACAACTCTTGTTTATGTTTTTGAAAATAATGTGTATTTTGGGCCGGTGGCCATTATGTACTGAATTAAAAAAGTGTCAGTCTGTCAAAGTCTGACTCTAACCCACCCCCTTGACTCTACCCACCCCTCTCGACTCTAACTCACCCGTCTTCTATCCAATAGAAATATGATAAACAGCCCAGACTCTAACCAACCCCATCTCGACTCTAACCAACCCCTCTCGACTCTAACCCACCCCCTTGACTCTACCCACCCCTCTCGACTCTAACTCACCCGTCTTCTATCCAATAGAAATATGATAAACAGTCCAGACTCTAACCAACCCCATCTCGACTCTAACCCACCCCTCTCGACTCTAACCCACCTCTCTTATATCCAATAGAAAATAAGATAAACAGTCCAGACTCTAACCCAACCCTCTCGACTCTAACCCACCCCTCTCGACCCTAACCCGCCCCTCTCGACTCTAACCCATCTCTCTTCTATCCAATAGAAAATAAAATAAACAGTCCAGACTCTAGCTAACCCCATCTCGACTCTAACCCACCCCTGTAGACAGCAACCCACATTCCCCGACCCTCTCGACTCATCCATCTTCCACCTTCCATCTAATAGAAACTCAGAAGAATTCTAGTCTCTAATCCCCGAGCCCCTTCCCCGTCTCCTACCCAACATAAAATAAAAAACAACAACAAACAAAACAGTTCAATGCACGCGAATGTTTCAAAATACGTTTATTGGGTCATTTATCGAAATAAACGGACGCCGCACCGAAATAAATGCAGACTGTTTACATTAATCTAGTTTAACATTCATGTTGTTTAAAATATTAAAATACATAATTGTTTATATTCACCTCATTATTTGTTGCCTTAAACATCAACCATATCCGTAGCAATATTTTACCAATCATTAACTTAAACACAACTTAGTAGGGTAAATATGCATAAACAAATGTTTGCAGGTGGTAAATATTTTAAATATGGTTTTACGGCATATGTCAGTTGATAATGTAATCAAAATAAAAGTGTCGATGAGAAAAACGTTAAACGTAGCAGCAAAAACAGAATGCGTCGTATGAATAAATATATTTAAATAATTATATAAGAAGACTTTGGAAGATTAGAACAACAAGTTCCGCTATTTCTATTGTCTACAAAATGGATCACATGACACGTGCAATCTTTATTGTGTAAAGCTAAGTCTTTGTTGTGGTGAAAAATTGGTTGGTTTATTATTAAAACTGTTGAGACTAAGAACTTTGATCCGAAAATCTATGCAATATTGTCCTCGTTTGATAAAATATGGCCATTCAAATCGCCTTGTATTGCAATTTGTTTCCGTATTTTTGAATAAGCAGTGACATTTTTATTTGTTAAATTGTCTTTATAAACCTCTATAACATTGGCCGTGATCAATTAATAACGCACGAGGGCGCGCTAACACGCTTCCGCACACGCACGAACGCAAGCACGCACGCACAAAACCCCACACTTTGTAATCTATAGAGGCTTGTGAATGATGCTAAATAGTACTTAGAGTAATAGCTGAAATGATATGAACACGTGAACAATATGCATATTACCATTACCATTATACCGTACAAATCGTGAAAAATCGCTCTGAATGTTTATTCTGTTCAACTGTATAACTATTCACGATGTGGGGTTCTGCTGAAAATAGCTCCCCACGTTAGTGCCGATCACTCGGATGATGATATAAGGTGATCTCAAAAGTAAGATGTCACGTGGTTTTCTTAGTTTAAAATAGCTTACTGTGAAGCGTGGCTTGGATAAGAAATGACTAGAAATGTGCTCTCCTCCACTATATACATACTCGTAGGACATCAATAAACAGCATTTCCCAGAATCTTTTCAGGTAACAAAGATGTATATTGATGTTTGAGAAAAAATCTGATCCAAACTGGCGAACACCATCTTTAATGGACTTTATCGATCACATTGGCTGTCGGCGCATTACCTGTGGGCTAAATTTCATGAGTTGCTATTTAAATCCCTGACGCACCTGCAAAACCAAATGTGATATCAATATTGATAACCTACGTGACACCCCCTGTACTTAACCCCATATTGGTGCGTATGAACACCTTTGTTTTCATATAATAATGTACTGTACGCTCTACCAAGCCAGACCTTTTTATGGCTCATTGTTATAATAAGCACATTTAGGTTTTCACAAAGTTGACAATTTACGTCATAAGATTCGAAAGTTTGAAAATCGGCTAGGGAAATTTCTATTCCAAAAGATTTGGCCGCAGGACCAAATAAAACCCACAGCTACAGGACCAAATAAAACCCACAGCTACAGGACCAAATAAAACACACAGCTGTAGGACCAAATAAAACCCACAGCTACAGGACCAAATAAAACACACAGCTGCAGGACCAAATAAAACACACAGCTGCAGGACCAAATAAAACCCACAGCTACAGGACCAAATAAAACACACAGCTGCAGGACCAAATAAAACATACAGCTGCAGGACCAAATAAAACACACAGCTACAGGACCAAATAAAACACACAGCTGCAGGACCAAATAAAACACACAGCTGCAGGACCAAATAAAACCCACAGCTACAGGACGAAATAAAACACACAGCTGCAGGACCAAATAAAACACACAGCTGCAGGACCAAATAAAACCCACAGCTACAGGACCAAATAAAACACACAGCTGCAGGACCAAATAAAACATACAGCTGCTGGACCAAATAAAACATACAGCTGCAGGACCAAATAAAACATAACTGCAGGACCAAATAAAACACACAGCTGCTGGACCAAATAAAACATACAGCTGCAGGACCAAATAAAACATACAGTTGCAGGACCAAATAAAACACACAGCTGCAGGACCAAATAAAACACACAACTGCAGGACCAAATAAAACATACAGTTGCAGGACCAAATAAAACACACAGCTGCAGGATCAAATAAAACACACAACTGCAGGACCAAATAAAACATACAGCTGCATGACCAAATAAAACACACAGCTGCTGGACCAAATAAAACATACAGCTGCAGGACCAAATGAAACACACAGCTGCTGGACCAAATAAAACCCACAGCTACAGGACCAAATAAAACACACAGCTGCAGGACCAAATAAAACATACAGCTGCTGGACCAAATAAAACATACAGCTGCAGGACCAAATAAAACATAACTGCAGGACCAAATAAAACACACAGCTGCTGGACCAAATAAAACATACAGCTGCAGGACCAAATAAAACATACAGTTGCAGGACCAAATAAAACACACAGCTGCAGGACCAAATAAAACACACAACTGCAGGACCAAATAAAACATACAGTTGCAGGACCAAATAAAACACACAGCTGCAGGATCAAATAAAACACACAACTGCAGGACCAAATAAAACATACAGCTGCATGACCAAATAAAACACACAGCTGCTGGACCAAATAAAACATACAGCTGCAGGACCAAATGAAACACACAGCTGCTGGACCAAATAAAACACACAGCTGCAGGACCAAATAATGCACACACAGCTACAGGACCAAATAAAACATACAGCTGCAGGACCAAATAAAACACACAGCTGCAGGACCAATTAAAACATATAGCTGCAGGACCAACTAAAACCCACATCTGATGGACCAAAAAAACATACAGCTGCTGGACCAAATAAAACATACAGCTGCAGGACCAAATAAAACATAACTGCAGGACCAAATAAAACACACAGCTGCTGGACCAAATAAAACATACAGCTGCAGGACCAAATAAAACATACAGTTGCAGGACCAAATAAAACACACAGCTGCAGGACCAAATAAAACACACAACTGCAGGACCAAATAAAACATACAGTTGCAGGACCAAATAAAACACACAGCTGCAGGATCAAATAAAACACACAACTGCAGGACCAAATAAAACATACAGCTGCATGACCAAATAAAACACACAGCTGCTGGACCAAATAAAACATACAGCTGCAGGACCAAATGAAACACACAGCTGCTGGACCAAATAAAACTCACAGCTACAGGACCAAATAAAACACACAGCTGCAGGACCAAATAAAACATACAGCTGCTGGACCAAATAAAACATACAGCTGCAGGACCAAATAAAACATAACTGCAGGACCAACTAAAACACACAGCTGCTGGACCAAATAAAACATACAGCTGCAGGACCAAATAAAACATACAGTTGCAGGACCAAATAAAACACACAGCTGCAGGACCAAATAAAACACACAACTGCAGGACCAAATAAAACATACAGTTGCAGGACCAACTAAAACACACAGCTGCAGGATCAAATAAAACACACAACTGCAGGACCAAATAAAACATACAGCTGCATGACCAAATAAAACACACAGCTGCTGGACCAAATAAAACATACAGCTGCAGGACCAAATGAAACACACAGCTGCTGGACCAAATAAAACACACAGCTGCAGGACCAAATAATGCAAACACAGCTACAGGACCAAATAAAACATACAGCTGCAGGACCAAATAAAACACACAGCTGCAGGACCAATTAAAACATATAGCTGCAGGACCAACTAAAACCCACATCTGCTGGACCAAATAAAACACACAGCTGCAGGACCAAATAAAACACACAGCTGCAGGACCAAATAAAACACACAACTGCAGGACCAAATAAAACATACAGCTGCATGACCAAATAAAACACACAGCTGCTGGACCAAATAAAACATACAGCTGCAGGACCAAATGAAACACACAGCTGCTGGACCAAATAAAACATACAGCTGCAGGACCAAATAAAACACACAGCTGCAGGGCCAAATAAAACATCGGCTGCAGGACCAAATAAAACATACAGCTGCAGGACCAAATAAAACCCACAGCTACTGGACCAAATAAAACACACGGCTACAGGACCAATTAAAACATATAGCTGCAGGACCAAATAAAACACACAGCTGCAGGACCAAATAAAACACACAGCTGTAGGACCAAATAATGCACACACAGCTACAGGACCAAATAAAACATACAGCTGTAGGACCAAATAAAACACACAGCTGCAGGACAAAATAAAACACACAGCTGTAGGACCAAATAAAACATACAGCTACAGGACCAAATGAACACACAGCTGCTGGACCAAATAAAACATACAGCTGCAGGACCAAATGAAACACACAGCTGCTGGACCAAATAAAACACACAGCTGCAGGACCAAATAATGCACACACAGCTACAGGACCAAATAAAACATACAGCTGCAGGACCAAATAAAACACACAGCTGCAGGACCAATTAAAACATATAGCTGCAGGACCAACTAAAACCCACATCTGCTGGACCAAATAAAACACACAGCTGCAGGACCAAATAAAACACACAGCTGCAGGACCAAATAAAACACACAACTGCAGGACCAAATAAAACATACAGCTGCATGACCAAATAAAACACACAGCTGCTGGACCAAATAAAACATACAGCTGCAGGACCAAATGAAACACACAGCTGCTGGACCAAATAAAACATACAGCTGCAGGACCAAATAAAACACACAGCTGCAGGGCCAAATAAAACATCGGCTGCAGGACCAAATAAAACATACAGCTGCAGGACCAAATAAAACCCACAGCTACTGGACCAAATAAAACACACGGCTACAGGACCAATTAAAACATATAGCTGCAGGACCAAATAAAACACACAGCTGCAGGACCAAATAAAACACACAGCTGTAGGACCAAATAATGCACACACAGCTACAGGACCAAATAAAACATACAGCTGTAGGACCAAATAAAACACACAGCTGCAGGACAAAATAAAACACACAGCTGTAGGACCAAATAAAACATACAGCTACAGGACCAAATGAACACACAGCTGTAGGACCAAATAAAACACACAGCTACATGACCAAATAAAACACACAGCTACAGGACCAACTAAAACACACAGCTACAGGACCAAATAATGCACACACAGCTACAGGACCATATAAAACACACAGCTACATACCAAATAAAACACAACTGCAAGACCAAATAAAACACACAGCTGCAGGACCAAATAAAACACACAGCTGCAGGACCAAATAAAACACACAGCTGCAGGACCAAATAAAACACACAGCTGCAGGACCAAATAAAACACACAGCTGAAGGACCAAATAAAACACACAGCTGCAGGACCAAATAAAACATACAGCTGAAGGACCAAATACAACACACAGCTACAGGACCAAATAATGCACACACAGCTACTGGACCATATAAAACACACAGCTACATACCAAATAAAACACAACTGCAAGACCAAATAAAACACACAGCTACAGGACCAAATAAAGCACACAGCTACAGGACCAGATAAAACACACAGCTACATACCAAATAAAACACAACTGCAAGACAAAATAAAACACACAGCTGCAGGACCAAATAAAACACACAGCTACAGGACCAAATAAAACACACAGCTACAGGACCAAATAATGCACACACAGCTACAGGACCATATAAAACACACAGCTACATACCAAATAAAACACAACTGCAAGACCAAATAAAACACACAGCTGCAGGACCAAATAAAACACACAGCTGCAAGACCAAATAAAACACACAGCTACAGGACCAAATAAAACACACAGCTACAGGACCATATAAAACACACAGCTACATACCAAATAAAACACAACTGCAAGACCAAATAAAACACACAGCCGCAGGACCAAATAAAACACACAGCTACAGGACCAAATAAAACACACAGCTACAGGACCAAATAATGCACACACAGCTACAGGACCATATAAAACACACAGCTACATACCAAATAAAACACAACTGCAAGACCAAATAAAACACACAGCTGCAGGACCAAATAAAACACACAGCTGCAGGACCAAATAAAACACACAGCTGCAGGACCAAATAAAACACACAGCTGCAGGACCAAATAAAACACACAGCTGAAGGACCAAATAAAACACACAGCTGCAGGACCAAATAAAACATACAGCTGAAGCACCAAATACAACACACAGCTGCAGGACCAAATAAAACACACAGCTGCAGGACCAAATAAAACACACAGCTGCAGGACCAAATAAAACACAACTGGACCAAATAAAACACAGCTGTAGGACAAAATAAAACGTCCAGCTACTGGACAAAATAAAACACACAGCTGCAGGACCAAATAAAACATACAGCTGCAGGACCAAATAAAACACACAGCTGCAGGACCAAATAAAACACACAGCTGCAGGACCAAATGAAACACAACTGCAGGACCAAATAAAACACACAGCTGCAGGATCATATAAAACACACAGCTGCAGGACCAAATAAAACACACAGCTGCAGGACCAAATAAAACACACAGCTACAGGACCAAATAAAACATACAGCTGCAGGACAAAATAAAACGTCCAGCTGCAGGACAAAATAAAACACACAGCTACTGGACCAAATAAAACACAACTGCAGGACCAAATAAAACACAGCTGCAGGACCAAATAAAACATACAGCTGCAGGACCAAATAAAACACACAGCTGCAGGACCAAATAAAACCCACAGCTACAGGACCATATAAAACGTCCAGCTGCAGAACAAAATAAAACACACAGCTACAGGACCAAATAAAACACACAGCTGTAGGACCAAAAAAACCCACAACTGTAGGACCAAATAAAACACAGCTGCAGGATCAAATAAAACACAGCTGCAGGACGAAATAAAACATACAGCTGCAGGACGAAATAAAACATACAGCTGCAGGACCAAATAAAACACAGCTGCAGGATCAAATAAAACACAGCTGCAGGATCAAATAAAACACAGCTGCAGGACAAAATAAAACATACAGCTGCAGGACGAAATAAAACATACAGCTGCAGGACCAAATAAAACACAGCTGCAGGGCCAAATAAAACACACAGCTACAGGACCAAATAAAACACATAGCTGCAGGACCAAATAAAACACATAGCTACAGGACGAAATAAAACATACAGCTGCAGGACCAAATAAAACACAGCTGCAGGGCCAAATAAAAAACATAGCTGCAGGACCAAATAAAACACATAGCTACAGGACGAAATAAAACGTTACAGATGCAGGACCAAATAAAACACAGCTGCAGGGCCAAATAAAACACACAGCTGCAGGGCCAAATAAAACACACAGCTGCAGGACCAAATAAAACACAGCTGCAGGACCAAATAAAACACACAGCTACAGGACCAAATAAAACACACAGCTGCAGGGCCAAATAAAACACAGCTGCAGGACCAAATAAAACACACAGCTACAGGACCAAATAAAACACACAGCTGCAGGACCAAATAAAACACAGCTGCAGGACCAAATAAAACACACAGCTGCAGGACAAAATAAAACACACAGCTGCAGGACCAAATAAAACACAGCTGCAGGATAAAAAAAACACAGCTGCAGGACCAAATAAAACACAGCTACAGGACCAAATAAAACACAACTGCAGGACCAAATAAAACACAGCTACAGGACCAAATAAAACACAGCTGCAGGATCAAATAAAACAAAGCTACAGGGCCAAATAAAACACACAGCTACAGGACCAAATAAAACATACAGCTGCAGGACCAAATAAAACACAGCTGCAGGATAAAAAAACACAGCTGCAGGACCAAATAAAACACAGCTCCAGGACCAAATAAAACACAACTGCAGGACCAAATAAAACACAACTGCAGGACCAAATAAAACACAGCTACAGGGCCAAATAAAACACACAGCTACAGGACCAAATAAAACATACAGCTGCAGGACCAAAAAAACCACAGCTGCAGGACCAAATAAAACACAGCTACAGGACCAAATAAAACACAACTGCAGGACCAAATAAAACACAACTGCAGGACCAAATAAAACACAGCTACAGGGCCAAATAAAACACACAGCTACAGGACCAAATAAAACATACAGCTACAGGACCAAATAAAACACAACTGCAGGACCAAATAAAACACAGCTACAGGACCAAATAAAACACAGCTGCAGGATCAAATAAAACAAAGCTACAGGGCCAAATAAAACACACAGCTACAGGACCAAATAAAACACACAGCTGCAGGACCAAATAAAACACAGCTGCAGGATAAAAAAAACACAGCTGCAGGACCAAATAAAACACAGCTACAGGAGCAAATAAAACACAAATGCAGGACCAAATAAAACACAACTGCAGGACCAAATAAAACACAGCTACAGGACCAAATAAAACACACAGCTGCAGGACAAAATAAAACACACAGCTGCAGGACCAAATAAAACACAGCTGCAGGATAAAATAAACACAGCTGCAGGACCAAATAAAACACAGCTACAGGACCAAATAAAACACAACTGCAGGACCAAATAAAACACAGCTACAGGACCAAATAAAACACAGCTGCAGGATCAAATAAAACACAGCTGCAGGACCAAATAAAACACAGCTACAGGACCAAATAAAACACAACTGCAGGACCAAATAAAACACAGCTACAGGACCAAATAAAACAAAGCTGCAGGACCAAATAAAACACAGCTGCAGGACCAAATAAAAAACAGCTGCAGGACAAAATAAAACACACAGCTACAGGACCAAATAAAACCCATAGCTCCAGGACCAAATAATGCACACACAGCTACAGGACCATATAAAACACACAGCTACAGTGCCATATAAAACACACAGCTACAGGACCATATAAAACACACAGCTACAGGACCATATAAAAACACAGCTACAGGACCAAATAAAACACACAGCTGCAAGACCAAATAAAACCCACAGCTGCAGGGCCAAATAAAACCCACAGCTACAGGACCAAAATTAAACACACATCTACAGGACCAAATAAAACCCACAGCTGCAGGGACAAATAAAACCCACAGCTACAGGACCAAATAAAACCCACAGCTACACTACCAAATAAAACACACAGCTACAAGACCCAAAATAAAACAGACAACTACAGGACCAAATAAAACACACAGCTGCAAGACCAAATAAAACCCATAGCTCCAGGACCAAATAATGCACACACAGCTACAGGACCATATAAAACACACAGCTACAGTGCCATATAAAACACACAGCTACAGGACCATATAAAACACACAGCTACAGGACCATATAAAAACACAGCTACAGGACCAAAATTAAACACACATCTACAGGACCAAATAACACACACAACCTGAAGGCAAGGCAAATAGGCTTTGTTAAAAAGTCACACTTTTCTTGACTGAAAGGTGCTTCCACAACGTGCGTGAATATTCGTTATAAAATCAGAGCTATATTTCCAAGAATCACTTGGTTTGTTGCGTAAGTACACACGTCTAAGTAGTGTGGCAATTGCATGAATAAACACAGGATACTATTTTCTTTACTTCTGTATTGTTAGATCACACCGACACAATTATGGTCATATTGGCGATCTCCAGCTAATTATTGGTGGAGGAACACCTCAGACTTATGCCCGGGTAGAACTATCGGCGCACCAACAATTGTCTAATCTTTTAATACATTATATTTACAAAATATTTATTTGCCACATGACATCTACTAATAGTAAGTAGCTCGTTAGTAGGCAAGGACTGGACTACTTTTTAAAATAATGCTTCGGATTCATGACAGACTGATATGTCTGTTATTCGACTAACTTTAAGATGAGACCGTGCAAATGGTCTCTGCATACCATTAAAATGATGATTGATAAGTATCATCCATTCAAATGACATGCAAAGATGGATACCAGATTTTAAGTCATTAAATACTTTTTGCGTTGAATTTTTATGACATTTTACCGTTTTATTTTTTAAAATTGGTTTGACGTGAATAAAGTCATAATACTTTTGCGTGTATAATACTTTTGCGTTTACCTATCCAGTGTTTGCCTGATAGAATATTGAATACATGTTTCATATTACTTAAAAAAGAACCCGGATGATGAGATTACTCATCTATCTGATTCAAGTTATCTCCATAGATAAAATAAATGGGATATCGTATTCGTGGTTCATATCAGAGGCCATAAACACACATAGTTGTCACACCGATCTCATTTCTAACAGGTATACAATAAATACAATGAAGCAAAATGTTATGTCAAGACAGACATCTGTGTCCAACACACACTGGTTTTTAATATATATATACAGCAGATAGATAACATAGCAAAATGGCAAAAACATTTAATTAAATGTTTAAAATTTTACAGTTTTTAAGCGAATATCCGGATACCAAAGTCGATTCGGATATCCGATGATTCGAACTTATATCCGGATATCCGTTGACATCCCTAACATTTATATACATGTATATATATTAATATTTACACACGTATTGGGATACAATTGGAAAAAAACAACAACACATCTTACCCATCTTATTGATTTATCACGTTCACAACATCGCCTTTTATTAAAGTGCTTTAAAATACATGAATCAATTATTTTAGTGTTCAATTCATGTGTCTTTTAAGTACAAACTAGTCTTAACATATTGAAATTTTTTGTCATTCTTCTAAAAATGCTGTTTTATGTATTTTCCCCAAAATATGTTGCTATAATGCATGTAAAGGCATCCTTATCTTACCGTTTAAGTAATGTATGAACTAAGGTCGTCATATATGTATGGAATGTATGTATGTATGTATGTTATGTATGTGACGTATGTTACGTATGTAGTGGCGGGGGCGGGGGGGGGGAGGTGGGGAAGGGGGGGGGGGTGGCGTCGGCGTTGGCGGGGATGGTTGTCGGCGTTGTAGGGAGGCGTTTATTTATGAGGACTTACAATATCCCTTTCATTACCCCTCCCGTCCCGTCGGTAAACATTAATATCAACAATGACCTCATGCATTTTAAATTTAACACTCTACGACGCTGTTTATGACACCGTTAGTTACGACGTAATGGACTCTTTTCTAAGGATAGAGTACACACCAGCAATTGACTTTATGCAATGTTAGCTACTACATCTTAAACCATTGGCACTGACAACTTAGCTTATCAGCAATGGTTATTTATGGTCAGCTAGGGACAATCAGTATGCGAAGGACAAATGTTATCGGTCGCCAGTTACACCCCACCCCTTGTTTACACCACCGCTCAGCCAGAATAACTGTAATACATAGGCTACATGTCCTGACAAAACACACGGCTTATCGATAAAAAACCTATTATTATGTTTTCTCGGTCTTAGCTCACATCATGTTTTTCATAAATAACGCCAAATGCTAGCAGTCAGTTCTGGTGGTTTAGAGCTTGCTGGTTGTTCTGGTAGTTTAGGGCATGCTGGTAGTTCTGGTAGTTTAGATAATGCTGCTAGTTCTGGTAGTTTAGAAAATGCTGCTAGTTCTGTTAGTTTAGAAAATGCTGCTAGTTCTGGTAGTTAAGATAATGCTGCTAGTTCTGGTAGTTTAGATAATGCTGCTAGTTCTGGTAGTTTAGAGCATGCTGGTAGATCTGGTAGTTAAGATAATGCTGCTAGTTCTGGTAGTTTAGATAATGCTGCTAGTTCTGGTAGTTTAGAGCATGCTGGTAGATCTGGTAGTTAAGATAATGCTGCTAGTTCTGGTAGTTTAGATAATGCTGCTAGTTCTGGTAGTTTAGAGCATGCTGGTAGATCTGGTAGTTTAGATAATGTTGCTAGTTCTTGTTGTTTAGAGAATGTTGATAGTTTACAGCACGCTTGCAGTTCTGGTAGTTTACAGCACGCTTGCAGTTCTGGTAGTTTAGAGAATGCTTGCAGTTCTGGTAGTTTAGAGAATGCTAGCAGTTTTAGTAGTTATTAAATGCACGTTTTATTTAGAATCAATGCAAAAGGCGAATATCTGGCAAAACAGCGGCATGTCAACTGGATTGTTTTCCTCATTTGGCAGTATGTCATCAACACGGATTCAAATCTACTTATTGTGGAATACAAATTCAAGGACAAAACGAATTAATCATATATTGACACATTTTTAAATGAATTTATCTCTTTTGAATTTCGCAAGCTTAGTTTCTAGCCCATTCGTAACTACTCAATAACTCCGGATTATATTCCATATTTCGGCCAGGGTGTTCACCGACCCCAATCGCTCTGGTACGTGTGAAATTCATAGTGTTTGTTTAAGGCACAATGCAGATAACGAAAACACTTCGCATATCATTTTGGCTGACATTGTTATTTGAATAGAGTTGCCGAACCAGATATAGGATCAATTGGCCAGCCAAGACCCCTTCCCCATCAACAAACTCGGAAACGCACTACACTGCACTTGGAGCAGTCGAGTAACAACATATAGATCTTGGTAGTGTACACGACTTAAGTTTTATTTCTAATCTACCATACATGAACATATCTGCCGTCAACATCAGGAGTACTTAGTTGCTGTATATAGACACGGTTTCAGCTACAGCACAAACATACATGAAGCGTGACTTGAACGTGATACTGTTTACTGCAGCACGCATAATGCTCATGTATGCCAGGGCCAATCTTTTATGGTTGCCGGCTTGTGACTCTTCCTCCTCTCTCTGAATGGGTTCCAGTCTGGCCGGGGCAACCAGAACAATCCATGTATTTCCATAACATATACAATCAGCATTCTTGATAATATATGTCAGTCAGTACAGATAAGTCTGCGATTTTGTATCGAAATTAACATTTTTTTTTAAATTGTTGGTGAGTCAGTTCCATGCATCCAAAATATTCTAGCACTGAAGACTTTAGATGATTATCTTCTGAAAACAGAGACACACCTGAGCTGCGGTGGAAGGCCTGACACAATATGTCCATCTTGACATGGTGGTGAATCTACATGGTGGGTGTCTTGCAGGCGCGTATCTGGGCCGTTTTTGAAGTTACGCACAATTACAAGGGAAATAACCTTTGTAGTAATACTTTTGAATGTATTCGGTTCTTTTCTAACGAATAGCAGGTAAAATGCGGACATGCGAGGAACTTAACGCAAAAAATGAACGACTAAAATCCTGACCTGTATAAGTTTAATAATTTTAAACCTTTTCAACTTGATTGGTGTGGTAATAAAATTTTACAACATAGAAACTACGAAAATATATCATTCCTAACCTGGGTTAGGCATCGACTTTCTTAGTGTTTTTGGTACTTTTAGATATTCGATAATTCGAACGGAGGTTACGCACGTGCGTAAAGTGCGTAATGGCAGAAACGCGCCTGGTGTCTTGTCGGTTAACTGTTAATGTCCTCGAATAAGAAGGTAGCGAAGTCATTTAACCGTTTAATTAACACGGTTACGATTTATGTGCTGTTGGCTTTTTGATTTATAAATTGCTATTAAAGCCATAAAACTGAACTAAGATTTTCTCACCAAGTAACCAAATACAAAACACAACACAAGCATCGCAGCTATCTCAACAACAACAACAACAAGTTCAAAGCTTCTGATTGTCTGGTTTTGCTACGATCAATCTCTCACGTTAATGAAAGCAAGCCAAGTAACCTTGACACAAAACCACTTCCTCAATCAACTGTTGACCTGTCGAGGATGAACTGCGTTATGCACTTGACCCAAATAACAAGTAGCTATAATTATGTTCTGATGCAACATATGCTCTGATACATCATTACGATAGTAGCCAGGATGTGTTATTACCGAGCAAATATTTTGTTTGACTGCCAATCCTACTTCCTCATCACCATCTCGATCTTCATCTCTACCGAGACTTCTTCTCAGACAGTTGTCATGGGTCTTCCCCAACTTAACCCTCTGGCTGTTGCTATCAAACAAAGTCATCTGTCATCATTAATATTCACATTTTCCATGTTACCACAATTTATTAATGTTTCCATCAATCAGTAATTGATAAAGTATGGCTCATATTATTATAAAATGCCTGGCTTTCACCACAAAACAACGCTTATTATAAATTATTCAGTTTTCAGTATCCTGGAAACTTTTAATCGTATGTTTAAAGTCATGATTTTATTTCTTTTCACAGGTTTGTTCTGATTAAAGAAGGATCCATTTTTTCGAAGAGGTCTATTTATTCGTCATCTGAGGTCAAGGAAGATTTAACGCGACCATAATACATTCGATTTGTGAGATGATTCAACATGTCTGAACTGTTTTCAGATTAGTGTTATCTGTAGGATGTCAGTCACGTGGGTGGGTTTCCAAATTATGGAAAGAAATCTTCCCGGGCTAAAATATAAAACAACAACGACAACACATCATTAAGATTATTGTGAAATTGCAGCAGAGAAATTTAAAAAAAATGTCGTTAGTACATAATTAAGGGATCTAATATGATGTAGGTTATTAATATAATCACATCGTGATATCAGGAGTTCAAATTTAACAATCAAATTGGTGACAAGATGGCTTCAGAATTCATTAAGTATGAGAAGAATGCTGACGATGTGGTGAAAATGGAGCATTTATGCTGTTATAAGTTCTTTGGAAGGGACGTAGAGATTCAGAAACTGTACCAGGTCATGACCAACTCACAGAAACTTGTGGTGCAGATATTTGGTCTCCGACAAGTGGGCAAGTCGCGGTTGATGTTGCAGCTGATGAAGCTGCTGAAGCAAGAGGAAGGTTATCGATGTTGCTACCACAAGACAAGAAAGGGCGGTGAGTCGTTCCTCGCCAGCTTGAGGAACTGTCTTGTCATGAATGATAAAACACACACAGATGGGGCTGAACATTTAGTTACTCAGTTCGTGGAATGTGCAAAGGCAAAACATATCGAAACATATGTGTTTTTCCTAGACGATGTCAATACAGATGATGATTTAAAGAATTTCTTAAAGGATGCAGCAATGTCGTGTGAAAATGTGAAGTTTGTGTTAACGACTACAGACAAAATGTCAGTTATTAGTCCTATTATCGAGTCGTTAGAGGTCGGTCCTTTAGACGATACAGCTATGACGCAGCTTGTTCATGAAGTAGTTGGTACAGTGGTTGATAGCAAAGAGGATGAAGTCTTCATTCGGGCTATCGCCCGTCTGTGTGAAGGGATGCCAGTGGCCGCATTACTTATGGGTAAGTCAACACCATCATTTAAACTTAGGCCGTGGGTATAAAAACACATTGTCTCTGTCCCAGGGCTGAATGACTATACCACTACATTTTTATTGTTGAATTAGGGTGATGATATGTGTCTGGAAGCTTTGTAGTCACTATTTACTACCATTTAATTTTAGCATAACCAATGACACCGATAACATTGTGTTCCTTTGGGTCACTGACTGGTATTGTTGCATTTGGTACTGAGGCATACCTATCGAACTTAAATTTGGTTCGTTTGTATAGCTGTTGAGTGTTTTGCTTATTATTATGTTCGGTAGGGACCGAGATGACAGAGGACTACGGGTTAATGACTCCGAGTGATATACTGGAACTACTGCTCCAAAACCGGATCTCGGCTCTAAGTCCAGATGCCTACCCTTCCAGTGACCGGATTGGCGGTACGTTGGTACTTGGTGATAAATTGTTGGATACATGTTGGCAGGATTCTAAGTGGATATGGTATCTGGACACTTATGAAAAGAAAGCAAACTTAACGTTATTTAGCGTCGACCAGACAATAGAGTCTAGAGTTTAAGATACCGCGATGAGAGTACATTGAGTTCGGGAAGTACAGGTCACGTCTAGAGTTCCAAAGCCCGAGGAGAGTATATTGAGTTAGAGAAATACAGGTGACGCTTAGAATTTCAGACCAGCGTAGTCTCCTATACGATTTTTGAGAGTGCCAATGACCTTGGCGTGGTGAATGTGAAGGATGGTCAGGAGGAGGCTAAGGTTGATATGGATGATAATGATAGGGATCATGATGCTTATGATATTATTGCTGTTGGTGTTTCTAACAATGCTGATGAAAGTGATGGTGGTTGTGTGCTTGTACGGGCAGGATAATGATAACGATGACGGTGTTGTTGCTGTTGTTGTTGTTGTTGATGATGATGATGATGATGATGATGATGATGACCATGATGATGATGATTTAATGCTGCTTGTTTATATGATGCTCTAGTAACCTAACGGAACTTTCTATTGGCAGAGGTGTACATGGATTCTTACAGTAGTCTGCAAGACATGTTCAAGGACATGTTTAAAAGGCTTAGTCTGAAAGGCAATCAGTTCTCTCCACATGATGCAGTTCAAGCTGTAAATAGCGTTGATCGTAAGTGACATTTTAGGATTTTTGTTTGTTATCACTTATTGATATTATAGCCAACTTATGATACATGCATATAGTAAGTTGAACGAAGCTCGAAATCCATCCACATTCAGCAGACAGTGAATGTTAGAGCAAATAGGAAGTTTTACACACGGCTCTCATACGGAATTCATCATAAGATTCTGAGTAATCATTCTTCCATTACTGTACATTACTGAATTTTATCCTCACTTAGCATATATATTTGTTTTGTTTTTAATACATAATTTAAATTTTGAATGTAGCAACGTTCAGCTTTTTGGTGTAGGAAGACCCCAGACAAATGTCTGGGTAGAACCACCGGCACACCGCATATCGTCTGGAACACCTTCCCACATTTAGTCCGAACAGGACTCGAACCCACGCGGTGAGAGGCTAATCAGTCAAAGGGAAAGTTTTGCATTTAGTTGTATGTCATCAACACACATAAAACAATAGCTTGGACCGAATTCTTTCTTACTATATAGTTCTTGATCATAAGTCACACTTAACCCAACTGTATTTATTGTAACGTTTAGCTTGCTGACAATCCCACTTTACTACCAGGGGCGGATCCAGGATATTATGGTTGGGGGTTGTATAAACAAAATCTATTCTACTTTATCGCAGTAAATACTATATATATATATATATAACCAAAATTTAATAAATGTGTAAACATAGGTAGGGACCCTTAATTCGACCTAAGCAGTCAACAGACCAAATGTACTTTAAAAGCTTAATATCTTTTAAGCTTAAATGTATGTGTTTTCACAACTATACACCATTACCTGGTTAGGGGGCGGGGATGCATCCCTCCATTCTCCACCTCCTGGATCCATCCCCGGTTACTATTGGGTCAATTTCCAACAAAGCACTCTGACGACTTATGAAAGTACTTTAATGCATGCTGACACGTAGAAATAACCACTTGTCCATGCCAATGTGAAATCTCTTAATGATCAACATATGTAAATGTTTAGTAACGGAAAGCCTTGTGAAGAAGAATTACATCCAGCCCCTGGTTCGAAGTAGCTTCGTGTCTTTGGACGGGAGCAATCCGTGTTCCCGGGAGAAGATGCTTACCGTTCACAATTTTTTCAAAGAATGCATCGAGATTCAAAGGGAGAGTGAAGGTAAGTACAGCATGTAGTAAAATCATATTTTCAAAATGTACAACATTGGGTATGGAGTTCATACATTCTCAAGAAAACGTACTTTTAGAAGAAACATATCGCAAATATATAACAAATAATCACCACTTCTCCTAGTAAATACTGTTTCCAGTGTTATGTTGAAAAATGTACTATGAAAATCTTTTAGTAAAAAAATAAATCTAATCCTTTTCAATCAAACACTTTCAATGTAGAATCTAGATGTTGTTCAAAACATCGAGTGAAATATGTTCTCTACGATTTCCCGGTGACGAAATAAACATCTTCTTCTTTGTTCGATGAATAGAACGGAACCTTTTTGTTGTTGAACCTTGCAAATCTAAAAGTGACAAGACAGCGAATGTCATACACATTTAACCAAATGCCTCCGTGCAACAGAACCAAATACCTTCCTGCAGCCAACAAAACAAACATTTTGTTCCATTGTTATACACACAGAACCAAATACCTTCCTGCAGCCAACAAAACAAACCTTATGTTCCATTGTTATACACATAGAACCAAATACCTTCCTGCAGCCAACAAAACAAACCTTATGTTCCATTGTTATACACACAGAACAAAATACCTTCCTGCAGCCAACAAAACAAACCTTATGTTCCATTGTTATACACATAGAACCAAATACCTTCCTGCAGCCAACAAAACAAACCTTATGTTCCATTGTTATACACACAGAACCAAATAGCTTCCTGCAGCCAACAAAACAAACCTTAAGTTCCATTGTTATACACACAGAACCAAATACCTTCCTGCAGCCAGTAAAACAAACCTTATGTTCCATTGTTATACACATAGAACCAAATACCTTCCTGCAGCAAACAAAACAAACCTTATGTTCCATTGTTATACACACAGAACCAAACGCCTTCCTGCAGCCAACAAAACAAACCTTATGTTCCATTGTTGTACACACAGAACCAAACGCCTTCCTGCAGCCAACAAAACAAACCTTATGTTCCATTGTTATACACATAGAACCAAACGCCTTCCTGCAGCCAACAAAACAAACCTTATGTTCCATTGTTATACACACAGAAACAAATACCTTCCCGCAGCCAACAAAACAAACCTTATGTTCCATTGTTATACACACAGGACCAAATACTTTCCTGCAGCCAACAAAACAAACCTTATGTTCCATTGTTATACACATAGAACCAAATGCCGTCCTGCAGCCAACAAAACAAACCTTATGTTCCATTGTTATACACATAGAACCAAACGCCTCCCTGCAGCCAGCAAAACAAACCTTATGTTCCATTGTTACACACACAGAACCAAACGCCTTCCTGCAGCCAGCAAAACAAACCTTATGTTCCATTGTTATACTCACAGAACCAAATACCTTCCTGCAGCCAACAAAACAAACCTTATGTTCCATTGTTATACACATAGAACCAAATGCCGTCCTGCAGCCAACAAAACAAACCTTATGTTCCATTGTTATACACATAGAACCAAACGCCTCCCTGCAGCCAGCAAAACAAACCTTATGTTCCATTGTTACACACACAGAACCAAACGCCTTCCTGCAGCCAGCAAAACAAACCTTATGTTCCATTGTTATACTCACAGAACCAATTACCTTCCTGCAGCCAGCAAAACAAACCTTGTGTTCCATCGTTATACACATAGAACCAAATACCCTCCTGCAGCCAACAAAACAAACCTTATGTTCTATTGTTATACAAACAGAACCAAATACCTTCCTGTAGCCAGCAAAACAAACCTTATGTTCTATTGTTATACACATAGAACCAAACGCCTCCCTGCAGCCAACAAAACAAACCTTATGTTCCATTGTTATACACATAGAACCAAATACCTTCCTGCAGCCAGTAAAACAAACCTTATGTTCCATTGTTATACACACAGAACCAAATACCTTCCTGCAGCCAACAAAACAAACCTTATGTTCCATTGTTATACACACAGGACCAAATACTTTCCTGCAGCCAACAAAACAAACCTTATGTTCCATTGTTATACACATAGAACCAAATGCCATCCTGCAGCCAACAAAACAAACCTTATGTTCTATTGTTATACACTTAGAACCAAACGCCTCCCTGCAGCCAACAAAACAAACCTTATGTTCCATTGTTATACACATAGAACCAAATACGTTCCTGCAGCCAACAAAACAAACCTTATGTTCCATTGTTATACACATAGAACCAAATACCTTCCTGCAGCCAGTAAAACAAACCTTATGTTCCATTAATATATACATAGAACGAAATACGTTCCTGCAGCCAACAAAACAAACCTTATGTTCCATTAATATACACATAGAACCAAATACCTTCCTGCAGCCAACAAAACAAACCTTATGTTCCATTGTTATACACACAGAACCAAACGCCTTCCTGCAGCCAGCAAAACGAACCTTATGTTCCATTGTTATACACATAGAACCAAATACCTTCCTGCAGCCAGTAAAACAAACCTTATGTTCCATTGTTATACACACAGAACCAAATACCTTCCTGCAGCCAACATAAGAAACCTTATGTTCCATTGTTATACACACAGAACCAAATACTTTCCTGCAGCCAACAAAACAAACCTTATGTTCCATTGTTATACACATAGAACCAAACGCCTTCCTGCAGCCAGCAAAACAAACCTTATGTTCCATTGTTATACTCACAGAACCAAATACTTCCTGCAGCCAGCAAAACAAACCTTATGTTCCATTGTTATACACATAGAACCAAATACCCTCCTGCAGTCATCAAAACAAACCTTATGTTCCATTGTTATACACACAGTACCAAATACCTTCCTGCAGCCAACAAAACAAACCTTATGTTCCATTGTTATACTCACAGAACCAAATACCTTCCAGCAGCCAGCAAAACAAACCTTATGTTCCATTGTTATACACACAGAACCAAATACCTCCCTGCAGGCAGCAAAACAAACTTTATGTTCCATTGTTATACACACAGAACCAAATACCTCCCTGCAGCCAGCAAAACAAACCTTATGTTCCATTGTTATACACACAGAACCAAATACCTTCCTGCAGCCAACAAAACAAACCTTATGTTCTATTGTTATACACATAGAACCAAACGCCTCCCTGCAGCCAACAAAACAAACCTTATGTTCCATTGTTATACACAAAGAACCAAATACCTTCCTGCAGCCAGGAAAACAAACCTTATGTTCCATTGTTATACACACAGAACCAAATACCTTCCTTGCAGCCAGTAAAACAAACCCTATGTTCCATTGTTATACACATAGAACCAAATACCTTCCTGCAGCCAGCAAAACAAACCTCATGTTCCATTGTTATACACACAGAACCAAATACTTTCCTTGCAGCCAGTAAAACAAACCTTATGTTCCATTGTTATACACATAGAACCAAATACCTTCCTGCAGCCAGCAAAACAAACCTTATGTTCCATTGTTATACACACAGAACCAAATACCTTCCTTGCAGCCAGTAAAACAAACCTTATGTTCCATTGTTATACACATAGAACCAAATACCTTCCTGCAGCCAACAAAACAAACCTCATGTTCCATTGTTATACACACAGAACCAAATACTTTCCTGCAGCCAACAAAACAAACCTTATGTTCCATTGTTATACACATAGAACCAAACGCCTTCCTGCAGCCAACAAAACAAACCTTATGTTCTATTGTTATACACATAGAACCACACCCCTCCCTGCAGCCAACAAAACAAACCTTATGTTCCATTGTTTAACACACAGAACCAAATACCTTCCTGCAGCCAGCAAAACAAACCTTATGTTCCATTGTTATACACACAGAACCAAATACTTTCCTGCAGCCAACAAAACAAACCTTATGTTCCATTGTTATACACACAGAACCAAACGCCTTCCTGCAGCCAACAAAACAAACCTTATGTTCCATTGTTATACACATAGAACAAATACCTTCCTGCAGCCAACAAAACAAACCTTATGTTCCATTGTTATACACATAGAACAAATTCCTTCCTGCAGCCAACAAAACAAACCTTATGTTCCATTGTTATACACATAGAACCAAATACCTTTCTGCAGCCAACAAAACAAACCTTATGTTCCATTGTTATACACACAGAACCAAATACCTTCCTTGCAGCCAGTAAAACAAACCCTATGTTCCATTGTTATACACATAGAACCAAATACCTTCCTGCAGCCAGCAAAACAAACCTCATGTTCCATTGTTATACACACAGAACCAAATACTTTCCTTGCAGCCAGTAAAACAAACCTTATGTTCCATTGTTATACACATAGAACCAAATACCTTCCTGCAGCCAGCAAAACAAACCTTATGTTCCATTGTTATACACACAGAACCAAATACCTTCCTTGCAGCCAGTAAAACAAACCTTATGTTCCATTGTTATACACATAGAACCAAATACCTTCCTGCAGCCAACAAAACAAACCTTATGTTCCATTGTTATACACACAGAACAAAATACCTTCCTGCAGCCAACAAAACAAACCTTATGTTCCATTGTTATACACATAGAACCAAATACCTTCCTGCAGCCAACAAAACAAACCTTATGTTCCATTGTTATACACACAGAACCAAATAGCTTCCTGCAGCCAACAAAACAAACCTTAAGTTCCATTGTTATACACACAGAACCAAATACCTTCCTGCAGCCAGTAAAACAAACCTTATGTTCCATTGTTATACACATAGAACCAAATACCTTCCTGCAGCAAACAAAACAAACCTTATGTTCCATTGTTATACACACAGAACCAAACGCCTTCCTGCAGCCAACAAAACAAACCTTATGTTCCATTGTTGTACACACAGAACCAAACGCCTTCCTGCAGCCAACAAAACAAACCTTATGTTCCATTGTTATACACATAGAACCAAACGCCTTCCTGCAGCCAACAAAACAAACCTTATGTTCCATTGTTATACACACAGAAACAAATACCTTCCCGCAGCCAACAAAACAAACCTTATGTTCCATTGTTATACACACAGGACCAAATACTTTCCTGCAGCCAACAAAACAAACCTTATGTTCCATTGTTATACACATAGAACCAAATGCCGTCCTGCAGCCAACAAAACAAACCTTATGTTCCATTGTTATACACATAGAACCAAACGCCTCCCTGCAGCCAGCAAAACAAACCTTATGTTCCATTGTTACACACACAGAACCAAACGCCTTCCTGCAGCCAGCAAAACAAACCTTATGTTCCATTGTTATACTCACAGAACCAAATACCTTCCTGCAGCCAACAAAACAAACCTTATGTTCCATTGTTATACACATAGAACCAAATGCCGTCCTGCAGCCAACAAAACAAACCTTATGTTCCATTGTTATACACATAGAACCAAACGCCTCCCTGCAGCCAGCAAAACAAACCTTATGTTCCATTGTTACACACACAGAACCAAACGCCTTCCTGCAGCCAGCAAAACAAACCTTATGTTCCATTGTTATACTCACAGAACCAATTACCTTCCTGCAGCCAGCAAAACAAACCTTGTGTTCCATCGTTATACACATAGAACCAAATACCCTCCTGCAGCCAACAAAACAAACCTTATGTTCTATTGTTATACAAACAGAACCAAATACCTTCCTGTAGCCAGCAAAACAAACCTTATGTTCTATTGTTATACACATAGAACCAAACGCCTCCCTGCAGCCAACAAAACAAACCTTATGTTCCATTGTTATACACATAGAACCAAATACCTTCCTGCAGCCAGTAAAACAAACCTTATGTTCCATTGTTATACACACAGAACCAAATACCTTCCTGCAGCCAACAAAACAAACCTTATGTTCCATTGTTATACACACAGGACCAAATACTTTCCTGCAGCCAACAAAACAAACCTTATGTTCCATTGTTATACACATAGAACCAAATGCCATCCTGCAGCCAACAAAACAAACCTTATGTTCTATTGTTATACACTTAGAACCAAACGCCTCCCTGCAGCCAACAAAACAAACCTTATGTTCCATTGTTATACACATAGAACCAAATACGTTCCTGCAGCCAACAAAACAAACCTTATGTTCCATTGTTATACACATAGAACCAAATACCTTCCTGCAGCCAGTAAAACAAACCTTATGTTCCATTAATATATACATAGAACGAAATACGTTCCTGCAGCCAACAAAACAAACCTTATGTTCCATTAATATACACATAGAACCAAATACCTTCCTGCAGCCAACAAAACAAACCTTATGTTCCATTGTTATACACACAGAACCAAACGCCTTCCTGCAGCCAGCAAAACGAACCTTATGTTCCATTGTTATACACATAGAACCAAATACCTTCCTGCAGCCAGTAAAACAAACCTTATGTTCCATTGTTATACACACAGAACCAAATACCTTCCTGCAGCCAACATAAGAAACCTTATGTTCCATTGTTATACACACAGAACCAAATACTTTCCTGCAGCCAACAAAACAAACCTTATGTTCCATTGTTATACACATAGAACCAAACGCCTTCCTGCAGCCAGCAAAACAAACCTTATGTTCCATTGTTATACTCACAGAACCAAATACTTCCTGCAGCCAGCAAAACAAACCTTATGTTCCATTGTTATACACATAGAACCAAATACCCTCCTGCAGTCATCAAAACAAACCTTATGTTCCATTGTTATACACACAGTACCAAATACCTTCCTGCAGCCAACAAAACAAACCTTATGTTCCATTGTTATACTCACAGAACCAAATACCTTCCAGCAGCCAGCAAAACAAACCTTATGTTCCATTGTTATACACACAGAACCAAATACCTCCCTGCAGGCAGCAAAACAAACTTTATGTTCCATTGTTATACACACAGAACCAAATACCTCCCTGCAGCCAGCAAAACAAACCTTATGTTCCATTGTTATACACACAGAACCAAATACCTTCCTGCAGCCAACAAAACAAACCTTATGTTCTATTGTTATACACATAGAACCAAACGCCTCCCTGCAGCCAACAAAACAAACCTTATGTTCCATTGTTATACACAAAGAACCAAATACCTTCCTGCAGCCAGGAAAACAAACCTTATGTTCCATTGTTATACACACAGAACCAAATACCTTCCTTGCAGCCAGTAAAACAAACCCTATGTTCCATTGTTATACACATAGAACCAAATACCTTCCTGCAGCCAGCAAAACAAACCTCATGTTCCATTGTTATACACACAGAACCAAATACTTTCCTTGCAGCCAGTAAAACAAACCTTATGTTCCATTGTTATACACATAGAACCAAATACCTTCCTGCAGCCAGCAAAACAAACCTTATGTTCCATTGTTATACACACAGAACCAAATACCTTCCTTGCAGCCAGTAAAACAAACCTTATGTTCCATTGTTATACACATAGAACCAAATACCTTCCTGCAGCCAACAAAACAAACCTCATGTTCCATTGTTATACACACAGAACCAAATACTTTCCTGCAGCCAACAAAACAAACCTTATGTTCCATTGTTATACACATAGAACCAAACGCCTTCCTGCAGCCAACAAAACAAACCTTATGTTCTATTGTTATACACATAGAACCAAACCCCTCCCTGCAGCCAACAAAACAAACCTTATGTTCCATTGTTTAACACACAGAACCAAATACCTTCCTGCAGCCAGCAAAACAAACCTTATGTTCCATTGTTATACACACAGAACCAAATACTTTCCTGCAGCCAACAAAACAAACCTTATGTTCCATTGTTATACACACAGAACCAAACGCCTTCCTGCAGCCAACAAAACAAACCTTATGTTCCATTGTTATACACATAGAACAAATACCTTCCTGCAGCCAACAAAACAAACCTTATGTTCCATTGTTATACACATAGAACAAATTCCTTCCTGCAGCCAACAAAACAAACCTTATGTTCCATTGTTATACACATAGAACCAAATACCTTTCTGCAGCCAACAAAACAAACCTTATGTTCCATTGTTATACACACAGAACCAAATACCTTCCTTGCAGCCAGTAAAACAAACCCTATGTTCCATTGTTATACACATAGAACCAAATACCTTCCTGCAGCCAGCAAAACAAACCTCATGTTCCATTGTTATACACACAGAACCAAATACTTTCCTTGCAGCCAGTAAAACAAACCTTATGTTCCATTGTTATACACATAGAACCAAATACCTTCCTGCAGCCAGCAAAACAAACCTTATGTTCCATTGTTATACACACAGAACCAAATACCTTCCTTGCAGCCAGTAAAACAAACCTTATGTTCCATTGTTATACACATAGAACCAAATACCTTCCTGCAGCCAGCAAAACAAACCTTATGTTCCATTGTTATACACACAGAACCAAATACCTTCCTTGCAGCCTGTAAAACAAACCTTATGTTCCATTGTTATACACATAGAACCAAATACCTTCCTGCAGCCAACAAAACAAACCTCATGTTCCATTGTTATACACACAGAACCAAATACTTTCCTGCAGCCAACAAAACAAACCTTATGTTCCATTGTTATACACATAGAACCAAACGCCTTTCTGCAGCCAACAAAAAACCTTACGTTCTATTGTTATACACATAGAACCAAACCCCTCCCTGCAGCCAACAAAACAAACCTTATGTTCCATTGTTATACACACAGAACCAAATACCTTCCTGCAGCCAGCAAAACAAACCTTATGTTCCATTGTTATACACACAGAACCAAATACTTTCCTGCAGCCAACAAAACAAACCTTATGTTCCATTGTTATACACACAGAACCAAACGCCTTCCTGCAGCCAACAAAACAAACCTTATGTTCCATTGTTATACACACAGAACCAAACGCCTCCCTGCAGCCAGCAAAACAAACCTTATGTTCCATTGTTATACACACAGAACCAAATACCTTCCTGCAGCCAGCAAAACAAACCTTATGTTCCATTGTTATACACACAGAACCAAATACCTTCCTGCAGCCAACAAAACAAACCTTATGTTCCATCGTTATACACATAGAACCAAATACCTTCCTGCCGCCAACAAAACAAACCTTATGTTCCATTGTTATACACATAGAATAAATTCCTTCCTGCAGCCAACAAAACAAACCTTATGTTCCATTGTTATACACATAGAAGCAAATACCTTTCTGCAGCCAACAAAACAAACCTTATGTTCCATTGTTATACAAATAGAACCAAATACCTTTCTGCAGCCAACAAACAAACCTGATGTTCCATTGTTATACACATAGAACCAAATACGTTTCTGCAGCCAACAAAACAAACCTTATGTTCCATTGTAATACGCATAGAACCAAATACCTTTCTGCAGCCAACAAAACAAACCTTATGTTCCATTGTTATACACATAGAACAAATACCTTCCTGCAGCCAACAAAACAAACCTTATGTTCCATTGTTATACACATAGAACAAATTCCTTCCTGCAGCCAACAAAACAAACCTTATGTTCCATTGTTATACACATAGAACCATATACCTTCCTGCAGTCAGCAAAACAAACCTTATGTTCTATTGTTATACACATAGAACCAAATACCTTCCTGCAGCCAGCAAACAAACCTTATGTTCCATTGTTATACACACAGAACCAAATACCTTCCTGCAGCCAACAAAACAAACCTTATGTTCCATTGTTATACACATAGAACCAAATACCTTCCTGCAGCCAGCAAAACAAACCTTATGTTCCATTGTTATACACACAGAACCAAATACCTTCCTGCAGCCAACAAAACAAACCTTATGTTCCATTGTTATACACACAGAACCAACTACCTTCCTGCAGCCAACAAAACAAACCTTATGTTCCATTGATATACACATAGAACCAAATACCTTCCTGCAGCCAACAAACAAACCTTATGTTCCATTGTTATACACACAGAAGCAAATACCTTCCTGCAGCCAACAAAACAAACCTCATGTTCCATTGTTATACACACTGAACCAAATACCTTCCTGCAGCCAACAAAACAAACCTTATGTTCCATTGTTATACACATAGAACCAAACGCCTTCCTGCAGCCAACAAAACAAACCTTATGTTCTATTGTTGTACACATAGAACCAAACCCCTCCCTGCAGCCAACAAAACAAACCTTATGTTCCATTGTTATACACACAGAACCAAATACCTTCCTGCAGCCAGCAAAACAAACCTTATGTTCCATTGTTATACACACAGAACCAAATACTTTCCTGCAGCCAACAAAACAAACCTTATGTTCCATTGTGATACACACAGAACCAAACGCCTTCCTGCAGCCAACAAAACAAACCTTATGTTCCATTGTTATACACACAGAACCAAACGCCTCCCTGCAGCCAGCAAAACAAACCTTATGTTCCATTGTTATACACACAGAACCAAATACCTTCCTGCAGCCAGCAAAACAAACCTTATGTTCCATTGTTATACACACAGAACCAAATACCTTCCTGCAGCCAACAAAACAAACCTTATGTTCCATTGTTATACACATAGAACCAAATACCTTCCTGCAGCCAGTAAAACAAACCTTATGTTCCATTGTTATACACACAGAACCAAATACCTTCCTGCGGCCAGCAAAACAAACCTTATGTTCCATTGTTATCCACATAGAACCAAATACCTTCCTGCAGCCAACAAAACAAACCTTATGTTCCATTGCTATACACATAGAACCAAATACCTTTCTGCAGCCAACAAAACAAACCTCATGTTCCATTGTTATACACATAGAACATATTCCTTCCTGCAGCCAACAAAACAAACCTTATGTTCCATTGTTATACACATAGAACCAAATACCTTTCTGCAGCCAACAAACAAACCTTATGTTCCATTGTTATACACATAGAACCAAATACCTTTCTGCAGCCAACAAAACAAACCTTATGTTCCATTGTAATACACATAGAACCAAATACCTTTCTGCAGCCAACAAAACAAACCTTATGTTCCATTGTTATACACATAGAACAAATACCTTCCTGCAGCCAACAAAACAAACCTTATGTTCAATTGTTATACACATAGAACAAATTCCTTCCTGCAGCCAACAAAACAAACCTTATGTTCCATTGTTATACACATAGAACCAAATACCTTTCTGCAGCCAACAAAACAAACCTTATGTTCCATTGTTATACACATAGAAACAAATACCTTCCTGCAGTCAGCAAAACAAACCTTATGTTCTATTGTTATACACATAGAACCAAATACCTTCCTGCAGCCAGCAAAACAAACCTTATGTTTCATTGTTATACACACAGAACCAAATACCTTCCTGCAGCCAACAAAACAAACCTTATGTTCCATTGTTATACACATAGAACCAAATACCTTCCTGCAGCCAACAAAACAAACCTTATCTTCTATTGTTATACACATAGAACCAAATACCTTCCTGCAGCCAACAAAACAAACCTTATGTTCCATTGTTATACACATAGAACCAAATACCTTCCTGCAGCCAACAAAACAAACCTTATCTTCTATTGTTATACACATAGAACCAAATACCTCTCTGCAGCCAACAAAACAAACCTTATGTTCCATTGTTATACACACAGAACCAAATACCTCCCTGCAGCCAACAAAACAAACCTTATGTTTTATTGTTATACACACAGAACCAAACGCCTTCCTGCAGCCAACAAAACAAACCTTATGTTCCATTGTTATACACACAGAAGAAAATACCTTCCTGCAGGCAACAGAACAAACCTTATGTTCTATTGTTATACACACAGAACCAAATACCTTCCTGCAGCCAACAAAACAAACCTGATGTTCCATTGTTATACACACAGAACCAAATACCTTCCTGCAGCCAGTCAAACAAACCTTATGTTCCATTGTTATACACACAGAACCAAATACCTGCCTGAAGCCAGTAAAACAAACCTTATGTTCTATTGTTATACACACAGAACCAAACGCCTCCCTGCAGCCAACAAAACAAACCTTATGTTCTATTGTTATACACACAGAACCAAATACCTTCCTGCAGCCAACAAAACAAACCTTATGTTCCATTGTTATACACACAGAACCAAATACCTTCCTGCAGCCAACAAAACAAACCTTATGTTCCATTGTTATACACATAGAACCAAATACCTTCCTGCAGCCAGTAAAACAAACCTTATGTTCCATTGTTATACACACAGAACCAAATACCTTTTTGCAGCCAGCGAAACAAACCTTGTGTTCCATTGTTATACACACAGAACCAAATACCTTCCTGCAGCCAGCAAAACAAACCTTATGTTCCATTGTTATACACACAGAACCAAATACCTTCCTGCAGCCAGCAAAACAATCCTTATGTTCCATTGTTATACACATAGAACCAAATACCTTCCTGCAGCCAGCAAAACAAACCGTATGCTCCATTGTTATACACACAGAACCAAACGGCTTCCTGCAGCCAACAAAACAAACCTTATGTTCCATTGTTATACACATAGAACCAAACACCTTCCTGCAGCCAGCAAAACAAACCTTATGTTCTATTGTTATCCACATAGAACCAAATACCTTCCTGCAGCCAGCAAAACAAACCTTGTGTTCCATTGTTATACACATAGAACCAAACACCTTCCTGCAGCCAGCAAAATAAACCTTATGTTCTATTGTTATCCACATAGAACCAAATACCTTCCTGCAGCCAGCAAAACAAACCTTGTGTTCCATTGTTATACACATAGAACCAAATACCTTCCTGCAGCCAGCAAAACAAACCTTGTGTTCCATTGTTATACACACAGAACCAAATACCTCCCTGCAGCCAACAAAACAAACCTTATGTTCCATTGTTATACACATAGAACCAAATACCTTCCTGCAGCCAGCAAAACAAACCTTGTGTTCCATTGTTATACACACAGAACCAAACGCCTTCCTGCAGCCAACAAAACAAACCTTATGTTCCATTGTTATACACATAGAACCAAACACCTTCCTGCAGCCAGCAAAACAAACCTTATGTTCTATTGTTATCCACATAGAACCAAATACCTTCCTGCAGCCAACAAAACAAACCTTATGTTCCCTTGCTATACACATAGAACAAATTCCTTCTGCAGCCAACAAAACTAACCTTATGTTCCATTGTTATACACATAGAACCAAATAACTTTCTGCAGCCGACAAAACAAACCTTATGTTCCCTTGTTATACACATAGAACTAAATACCTTCCTGCAGCCAGCAAAACAAACCTTATGTTCTATTGTTATACACATAGAACCAAATACCTTCCTGCAGCCAGCAAACAAACCTTATGTTCCATTGTTATACACACAGAACCAAATACCTTCCTGCAGCCAACAAAACAAACCTTATGTTCCATTGTTATACACATAGAACCAAACACCTTCCTGCAGCCAGCAAAACAAACCTTATGTTCCATTGTTATACACACAGAACCAAATACCTTCCTGCAGCCAACAAAACAAACCTTATGTTCCATTGTTATACACACAGAACCAAATACCTTCCTGCAGCCAACAAAACAAACCTTATGTTCTATTGTTATACACACAGAACCAAATACCTTCCTGCAGCCAACAAAACAAACCTTATGTTCCATTGTTATACACACAGAACCAAATACCTTCCTGCAGCCAACAAAACAAACCTTATGTTCTATTGTTATACACATAGAACCAAATACCCTCCTGCAGCCAACAAAACAAACCTTATGTTCCATTGTTATACACACAGAACCAAATACCTTCCTGCAGCCAACAAAACAAACCTGATGTTCCATTGTTATACACACAAAACCAAATACCTTCCTGCAGCCAGTAAAACAAACCTTATGTTCCATTGTTATACACACAGAACCAAATACCTTCCTGAAGCCAGTAAAACAAACCTTATGTTCTATTGTTATACACACAGAACCAAAGGCCTCCCTGCAGCCAACAAAACAAACCTTATGTTCTATTGTTATACACACAGAACCAAATACCTTTCTGCAGCCAACAAAACAAACCTTATGTTCCATTGTTATACACATAGAACCAAATACCTTCCTGCAGCCAGCAAAACAAACCTTATGTTCCATTGTTATACACATAAAACCAAATACCTTCCTGCAGCCAGTAAAACAAACCTTATGTTCCATTGTTATACACACAGAAGCAAATACCTTTCTGCAGCCAACAAAACAAACCTTATGTTCCATTGTTATACACATAGAACCAAATACCTTCCTGCAGCCAGCAAAACAAACCTTATGTTCCATTGTTATACACATAAAACCAAATACCTTCCTGCAGCCAGCAAAACAAACCTTATGTTCCATTGTTATACACATAAAACCAAATACCTTCCTGCAGCCAGTAAAACAAACCTTATGTTCCATTGTTATACACACAGAACCAAATACCTTTTTGCAGCCAGCAAAACAAACCTTATGTTCCATTGTTATACACACAGAAGCAAATACCTTCCTGCAGTCAGCAAAACAAACCTTATGTTCCATTGTTATACACATAGAACCAAATACCTTTCTGCAGCCAACAAAACAAACCGTATGCTCCATTGTTATACACACAGAACCAAACGGCTTCCTGCAGCAAACAAACAAACCATGTGTTCCTTTCTCACCGATAAAATTTGCCATATGTTCCTTTAGCATATAATCCGAACCGTTTCGTTGTCTATATATAAACACAACAGAGGGACTAGATCGCATATCTATCGTCTTCATACACTACTAAGGCGTTTTCATTACAATTAAAAAGATAATACAGACTACTGTCCATCTGTTCGGTTGATTTGTCAAAAGGTTTCTACAACAACCGAACATTAAGCATAGACAATATATAGGTAATTATAAACTGACTTAAAAAATTTATACATGCATGTACATACATGTCTATGTAACTCATATCTACTAAATTGTATACAACTATAAATATGACTCCGGTATTTTATACTATTGACTTGGTTTAATTCTTGTAACGTTACGGCTTGTTATTCATTTTTCCTTTTCTGTTTCGCACAATAACAGTTTCGCACAATAACAGATGTATGTTCTCTACATCCAGCCGGCAAGTCCCAAGAGAAACGTCGACTGATTCACGAGAAGGCACAATCCATCGGCCTGAATGCGCCCATCGCAGACCTGGAGAACCCGTGGAAACTTGCTCAGCTTATTGCGGAGATGAAGTGCCCACTTTATGAAGGTAGTACAGTTTGTCTCTAAACCTTGCTTCTATAACTATCATTGCGGAAATGACGTGCCCACTTTTTAATGGTAGAATTATTTTCATCCTAAACATCGCTGTTATAACTATCTTTGCGGTGATGAAATGTCCACTTTAGCTGACTGGTGGTTTTTCTTTTTGTGTGTTGTGTCTCGTCCCTGTGTTTTTGTCCCTGTGGTTTTGTCACTTTTACATTTATCCCATTTGCCTTTGTCTAGAGGTAGTTTAGATTTAGATATCTGTGGTAATTCTTATAGGACCTTTCTTATTTTCTTATTTTCTGCCTTCTGAACATTGCTCCTACAATTATGTTATAAGGTGTTGCTGAGGTCAATACAGAGGTCGAGATGCTTTCGCTTCCTTGTTATAAAACCTTGTTATAGCAAGAAGCCACACAGCTTTATAAAGCCTTGATGTGGCTGTACTGAATAATATGGAAAAGTCAAGTCATACAAAGATATTGAAAGAATGCTAAGGTAAAATGAACATTCATCCCATGTTATTCATCTATTGAGATAAAGACGAAATTGACGTTGTATGCTACAACAAATGCCAATCGACAATTAAAACATGTAAATAAAGTTAACATTTTAATACATTGCCGATATTTTGTGGATTGCTATTTCAGTCATTAAAGATTTTAATAACTTTCTTAATGTTCACAGAGTGACAAAATTAAAATATATGTTCGTCTTTTTAAATATTATAATTTACAGTGTATTATAAATAAAATAATGTTAAATCTTTTCAACAAAAGTCATAAATTATTTTACTAAAAATAAACGAAGGTGAAAAATGGCCGCATGCAGATCTTAAAGCAGGAGTATAAAAGGCTAGCACTTAACTGCTTGACAATCTTGAAAGATGCTACATTTCAGCTGTTAATAAAAGGTTCGTTTAACATAACTTTATCGGAAATTCTCGACTATTTTGTCTTAAAGAATTGTCCAAGAAGTTACGTTTTCTATTTTACTCACGCGGTCGATTCAGTTGCAATAAGGATCTTAAAACAAACTATAAACCGTTGCTGACGGAGCCAAAAAGGCGTCAAGTTTAACTGAAGTTAACTCCGTCATTTCATTAACTACAGGTTTTCTTTCAATATTATTTTTTTGCATGAAACAACTTATTGACATACAAGACCTTTACTCCGAGCACTGTCCTGGATATTTGTGATGATGAGGGTGTATACTATTGATGGTATTCTTGTTTACGTCTGTGTTTGTATTTGATAATGTAACATGCCGACGGGACATGCATATTATCCTTTATATTATTTTACCTTCCAGAAAACTCAAAGAACACGTCTAGCGAGAATGTAGACGATGATAAAACAAGTCTGCCCGACAGTATTCCTGATATTCCTGATACTCAGGTAGATATTGCTAGGTTTTGGGGGTTAATTATCCCACCAACAATATTTCGGTTACCTTGGAGACGGTTCTGACTTGAAGCAGATCAAGCTCCGCCTTCACCGTGTATTGCACACCTTGAACAGGAGGCTTGCTACAGCAGTAGTTCACATTATCTGATATCGGGCCGACCATTCGTGGAGTTACCCTTATATTTGCTTGAGCGTCAGCAAGGAAGCTACATTGTATACCACTGCCATTTAACCACATTGCTATACCATGGCAAGGGTTTGTACTTGGGTCATCCCGTACAAGGACTCTGTACCTAATGCTCCACTAGGTACTGAAGGCTTGTTTGGTCTATATACATTTCTTTCATACAACACGATCAGACAAGAATGCCTACGAATGTCTTTAATTTGGGCAAGGTACACACAATTCCTAAATACAACATACAAAAACTTACAAAATGCTATAAACGCTCATTCACATGTTGTCACCATCTGCATAACTACATATAACCTATACCCATATATAAAGGACATGAGTGTTCTTGAGTGGTGTCTTAATGTTTAAACTATATAACTTTCCTCTTATCTACATAGCTTTGAGATCCATGATCATTAACCTGAGTAGTTATGACATTGGTTCCTTTTCCACAGGCTTCTGCAGACTCCTTTTCTGGTCCAAGGGCAATGTCAAACCGAAGCACGGCAGACAATCTGCCCGACCAAAACTCTCTGTCAGCTTGCTCACAGACTCACTACAACACGTCCGCACTGAATGGCATCACTCGTGACTTCAACGAACTCAATATAGTTTGTGATTCATTTGATAGTCGATTTCAATCGTGCGAACTAAATGAAATTATTTATGTGAATGGTGCTATGAATGATTTGAATCGTTCTTGTTGTGAGGTCTCTTGGCAAGATAACAACATCGAGGCGCTAAATATGCTCAGTGAAAATGGACATGCTGACTATACAGATTATGAACAGCGTAAGGTGTGTAATAATACCAACCTGACTGCAGAAGAACACTATGTTTACGAAGGTTATCAGAAATGTTGTAAATGCGCACCAAAAGTAGAAGACGAAAGTTACACGTGTACCAAACAAGCTGGAAGGGAAATAAACCAAAATCCGACTTCGAAAGAATTTTCGTACAAAGAGTACCAAGTGTGCTGTAAGCAAGCCCCAGATAATGAAGGTAAACACTGCATGTGTCTTATACCGGCTGAACGTGAAACGAATCTGTGCTCAGATATGACGTCACGACACAACTGTATCAGAGAAGGCGCTTGTTTAGAACAGTCAGAAGAAACGGAACGGAAGTTGATTGCCATAGAGACTAGAAACTCTCCACGCCGTGAGCCATTGGAACACGAATATATGTCGAACAATATTGAAGCTTCTTAATGTTGTTCTTCCATTTTTAACAATGACGTATATTTTTTCCGTGGATGAAGTGTTTTTGTTTACCACGTTATTATGTAAACATTTTTATCTTTTCATTCTTGACAATGTTTTTTGGCAATAAGTAAGTGTCTTTTGCCAAAGACATTGGCATGTTTGAAACAGTTTTAAACTTAAGACGATTGTGTTTGACATGACTGATTGCATGACTGATTAGTTGTGCAGTGAAAGTTGAACAACACATAAAATAGATTTACTTCCCTTTTATTTAAGGGAATGACTTCCTTGAGGCTTAAATAGATACTTCCTTTCAGTGAGATAGAACTTCATTGCTTTAAATATTCAGTTTCTAAAGATTAGATTATTGTTGCAGCCTATAAGTGTCATAATTTGCTTTTCGGCTAATTTTCTAATTGTTTAGAGGTAATTTGTATTGTTTGCTGGTGCTAAAGTAGCCATTCATTTAATATTTTTCAGATGTTACAGTCCGAGCATAATTATTTGACCTTGACCTTTTAGCGAATCCTGTCGCAACATAAGATGATTCTGAGATATAAGATCCCAGCTTTACAAGACAGGAAGTCTGATTTCTTTTTATTTTCTTGATTTCTGTTTTCGCTTACTAACCATCGCTTGGTTGGTGGAAAGGCAGTCTGTGTCTACACAAGCAACTGACCTTCACTTTGTCATTTGAATATTTAGAAGAAACTCGTTGCACGCTATACGCTAAGCACAATACAGGTTTCTTCTCGTCTCGTCCTTCTGGTCATAGCGTTAGGTCTAGGCGTTCTGAGGCTGCAGGTGCAAACCAATTAGGCTTCCAGGGAGCTTCGGTCGTGCTCGGGGTGTTCGAATTCCGAAGGGTTTCAGTAGATTCCCCGGGACGTAAGTGCTCATACTTCCGAAGGGCACATCCGAGTAAGCTTGTGAGATGGGAGAACGCGCTTAATCAGGTAGACTTCAGTCGTGCTTGGAGAGGAACGGGTGAGTCGGTGGCCGCATGCTCGTGCAGGGTATAGCATTTCAGTGTTAGGCACGTGTGAGACTTGTTACAAACTACACAATAGAGTCTGTGACGAGGCACGTACGTGCCAGGTTAGTCTTTGCTTAAAGGGAACGTGTGTGACTGAGAGGGAGTCAAGTTTTTGGCACGCGTGAGACAGAGGAGTGTGTGTGCCAATAGTGAGTGCGACACACTTGTGTAAGGGTCGCGGCTGAGTTAGCTGTCTGTCGAAAGTGTATTTAAACCAGGCTCACGTGCTGCTTTGCTTTAAGTTATTGAGGCTAGGCTCGCAAGCTCTATTTATTGATATTTGAGGTTTGTCTGAGACTAGGTTTCGTCCGCTACCCCCGACTGTGTGTGTACCCTCCTCCTCCCTATACCCTCTTCTTTTCTTCGGGCTCGGGCGCACGTTAAGGTGTGTCTGAAAAAGATGTAAATATTTTTAAATGCATAAAGTAATTTAATTTCCTTTTTAGAAAATATATAATTTTGCTCAATTTGAAGCTTTTGCAGTATTTAATCGGATTTGATAGACAAAAACTTTTTTCAGAAAGAAAAGTTTTTAACTTTGCATCTTTTGTACTTTATCGCAATTACACAAAAGAACGGATTAAAAATAAGAATCATTGCTATATAAATATGTTAAACGGTGGAAAATTAAGTTACTAATCTTTTTATCAATTTGAAATTGTAATTGTCTTGAAATATTTCAAACAGTTAGTTCCAACGCGCATTGTTTTAAATTTTTGAGCATTGAGTTCTTCAGTATTGTCTTCAATAACTTTCGTCACTGACATAATAATATTGTCGTCTAAAAGTGTTCAGTGACCGTGATAGTGTTGCTTTAGCTATTTGTGCTTTTAGGATAATATCAGAAACATAAAGTACAATAACAGCTTTGTTATTTTACTTGGTTCCTTAACTTGCCTTTTATGAATTTAAACCTTAAAATTATATTATTTAAAAATCAAAATCAAATCATTATGATAACATCTTTTCAGTTAGTTAAGTACAACTTAATGCTTCAATGTGATCTGAACATTAAAAAAGATATTCACATGCAACCATCTTAAAATAAACACAATACAAGTTTTATTTAGGCTAAAACAGGTTTAATTCGTGTTATAGATCTAAATAATTTGATTATGAACTGCTAGGGGTCATTAATATATTCCGTATAATCCATCGAGTCGATACTAAAGTTCGGGGGTTAATAAGTGATAAGCCGACAAACTGGTGTTTACATTTGAAAAATTCGTAACTCAAACACCCCGACAATGTTTACAAACATAACGCTACGTACAACGCGTAGTGTTTTGTGGGTACTATTTTCTTGAATCTCATTGGTCGAAAAACAAATGGCGAGCCGAGCAAGACGACAGGCATTTTCGGAGTGAAAGATAAAAATAGGTAAATAAGAAAAGGTCCTATCAAAATTTTCACAGATATTTAAATTTTATCTACCAGTAGACAAAGGCAAACAAGGTAAATGCAAATGTGACAAAAACACAGAGACGAGACATAACACACATAAAGAAAAACCATCAGTTACCGCCTTGGAACGGTCAATCGGCAAAAGGGCCAACTGGGGTGCTGAAACCTGGTTTGTGGAGCGCTCCAACCTCGCACTTCGTGAAGGTTTTTCTAGCAAACAAACAGTGTAAATAACAACATCCCGTCAAAGTGAAACAACTAACAGTAAGCACCTGCATCGGGAGTTAAAACAGATACAATGAACTTATAAACATACATAATAACTAGTAATACAATAAACTATAAACATATGTACAGTATGTACAGTAGGTAAAAGCCTCGGCAACGTAAAAATAAAAAATTCCAAACGAGAGATTAGTTTGAAATAAAACAGCCTAAGCGCTGATTTATTATAAGATATTAAAGGAACACATAAAACAGCCCATGCGCTGATATGTTATAAGAACAAATAAAACAGCCCAAGCGCTGATATGTAATAAGATCAATTTAAATATGGCATATAATGCCATGACATCATGTACCAAAAGTGTCGAAAGTGGAATGTAAAAAATACGAAAAAAAAAACGTCGAAATTTAGAAAACAACCTACCAACAAAATAAAATGTAGTTTTGTTAGAGTACATGAAAAGCCGAGGATTTATCCGCAGTTGGCATATTATATGTAAGAAAGGTGCTAAAAATCCCGATGTTATACCTACTGTGCAATCTCACGTAAAGGGCATGGGGACTGCTCAAGTTGTCTCACCTATATAGGGCACGACTGGAGAGATGAAGAGACAAGAATTCCAACAGTAACTGTCCAATTATGGCTTTAAGTCACTGTTTTCATATAGTCTCAACGACCTGTCCGGTCATCGTGTAATTTAAAAGCAATGCAAGTTCTTGACTGTAAAAAAGGTCAATTGCAAGCAATGCAGTACAACGAAGGATTCCCGGGTTGTAACCGTCTGCAATACATTTTCTGATGAGTTTTGTAAAATGGTAATTCCTGAATTTTCATACACTTTTTTATTATCTTGAAAATGGCTTTCTTCCAAGTATTGAGTGCTACTGTATCCGTGTTTTCTCTTTTACACCAGCGATCGGCAAACAGATTAATTGCATCAGCTATTTCATTGCAACAAAGGTCAAAATCTATTTCATCTGGCAGGCGATATTTCGGACCTTAAAGAGTAGTTTTCTTAATTTATAGTCATCGACGATGTTTAAATCCCCAGGAATGATATGGCGAGAAGGTAAATAACAGAAAGGTGAAGTTGAACAGTTACAAGAATCTTGAGAAGGATCTTTCGGGTTAAGGTCTGCTACAGTCTGGTTGTAATTAAAAATAAGACCTCTAATGAGTTTTTTTGTATTTGTAACAAATAATTCGGTTTTCTTTGTTTTCGCAGTAACTAGGGATTTTATTGATGATATTTTTGTGCCGAAAGATACTAGGTAAGTCGAAAAGAAGTGAATACATGCGCAGCTACCGTTCACAAACAGCGATTTTTGGCGATGCTTTTACTAGATGGATGGATTGACGAAGGTACGTCAGGGGTTTTCTCAAATTGTCGCCACGATATCACAATGCGACATTCGGTGTTTTTATTGTTGTTTTTAACCATTAAGTGTATTTCGTAAGTTTTTAGATGTTTCCCTTTAGTAGTTAGAACTAAAAGGGCATTATTAAAATAGTTCATGATGTATTTGAAAAACGCCGAAAAATGGTTTTAAAACATCGATTTTAGATAACAAGAGGATATTTGTTCACATAAATTTTAGACTAATTAGCTTAAAGATTTTGTTCTTGTTGTAATGTAGCTATATAAATAATCTTCCGTTATCATAGAAAATTGTGGCAGTTTCTCATGAACTGATGATGGATAAATTGGTAGATTGAACTCAACACCTTCACAAAAACAATTAGGCTTAAGACCTATTAAGACCCATCACACAGTCAAGATGGGTTTTGTATAGCTTTAAACAAGGTCCCTGTTACATTTTTTTGTGTGGACTCCATCAAATTGTTTACTTCAAATTATTATTTATAGTTACTGTGTCAGAGAAAACATGCATATGAAACTATCACTCACACATTATTTTCATATATTGCTCAATGATATATTACAAAGTGCCTTCAAGTTTTGCTAAACTTAATTTGTGCCATCAAAACTGTAACCACCATTAATAGATATGGCTTGTTATTTATACAAAATGAGGGTGGTATTCTTTCGATTTACTAGTTAAAAATTAAAGAAGTGAAATTGGTAACTGTTTGCCTAACCTATGCCATTTCTTAAATATTTTTGTCTAATTTTTCTTGAGTAAATTCTTTTATCAAAACCCTGAGTGGTTCTGAATCAATGGTAAAATACAGGATGCATATCAATTCAGACAAAGGGTGTTTGTTTCTAATCCTTACCTTATGGAATTATGGAAGGTGATTGATTTCCTACACTGATATTGCTAACTTAAGTGCCAGTTTATCTGATTACATGTGTTGTTACCTTTGGGTATCTCATAGAACTACTAGTTATAAAATGTGTTCTGTTGCTGTTAAGCTTCAAGAAAGATTCCAGGCCCAGAGAAAACAATTACTAGATTGCTAGACCAGGATATTCCAGAAGTTATGGCAGATGCAAGAGTCATTTGAGTGGATTCTACTTGATCCATTATTTCAAAACAACTTGCATGGCATGTAAGTAGTTTATTTTTGTTGTTTTTAATATATTGTAGGAACAAAGTATGCCCATAGTAGCGATGTCAACCTATTTTACTGAATGAAGACCCCAGAAAATGTTTGTGTAGTACCTCTGGTGCACCTGAGGTCAGCTTGAAAACATTTCCCCTTCAAGTCCTTTATCCGAACTGGAAGTCGAACCCATGTAGTGAGAGGCCATGGTCCAAAAGAAGTCAGAGAAGTTAGGCACCTTGTCCATTTGCAACCCCTAGTTCTTTGTTCTTGCTTTTATTGAAAACTTAATTTGATTTTTTATGTTTGATGTTTGTCTATCTGTTGTTAATGCAGCGGTGTTGTCAACTTAAGAAGTCACCATGTGGGTATACTTGATAATCAAGGCAAAAATTAAGTTGAGAAAGGTCTTTCTTCTGACTATCTGAATAAAGGTGGTTCAATAATCATTGAAGCTTTTTTAGCCGGATACATGTACACTATCAACATATATTATTGTATAGATGCAAAGTTGCAGCTATCTGCTAATTAAGTTATCTTAAACTTGGTCACAGTTAAGTGCAGGAACATGTCACATACATCTACTGATCTGCATTTTTATGTTACAACATCACTAAAAACTCAGTCATGTACACAGCACAGTTAATAAACCAAAGAAAAAATGTTGCAACCCATTATTTTTCCAATCAAAACACAACTTTTAAAGGGCAGCATTCACATAAAATAGAGTGATCAGAGGTATCAAAACAGTTTATTGTATTGCTCTCAGTTAAATTATGCTGTACCCTGCACGGACGTGCTGCCACCGACTCACACGAAGTCAAATAGCTTTTGCCTTTCTGAAGCAAAAAACAAAAAAGGAAAACCTGTTCACTTTTAAAGCTATGTACAAGTTGAAAACTTTATTAGACATATTTGCTATGTACAAGTTAAACCTTTTTATAGACATATTTGCTATGTACAAGTTGAAACCTTTATTAGACATATTTGCTATGTACAAGTTGAAACCTTTATTAGACATATTTATTAGACATATTTGCTATGTACAAGTTGAAACCTTTATTAGACATATTTATTAGACATATTTGCTATGAACAAGTTGAAACCTTTTTTTAGACATATTTGCTATGTACAAGTTGAAACCTTTATAAGACATATTTGCTATGTACAAGTTGAAACCTTTATTAGACATATTTATTAGACATATTTGTCATGTACAAGTTGAAACCTTTATTAGACATATTTGTTATGTACAAGTTAAGCCTTTATTAGACATATTTGCTATGTACAAGTTAAAACCTTTATTAGACATATTTGTCATGTACAAGTTGAAACCTTTATTAGACATATTTGTTATGTACAAGTTAAGCCTTTTCATAGACATATTTGTTATGTACAAGTTGAAACCTTTTCATAGACATATTTTCTATGTACAAGTTGAAACCTTTTCATAGACATATTTGCTATGTACAAGTTTAAATCTTTTCATAGACATATTTGTCATGTACAAGTTGAAACCTTTTCATAGACATATTTGTCATGTACAAGTTGAAACCTTTTCATAGACATATTTGTCATGTACAAGTTGAAACCTTTTCATAGACATATTTGTCATGTACAAGTTGAAACCTTTTCATAGACATATTTGCTATGTACAAGTTGAAACCTTTTCATAGACATATTTGCTATATACAAGTTGAAACCTTTTCATAGACATATTTGCTATGTACAAGTTGAAACATTTTCTTAGACATATTTGCTATACATGTACAAGTTGAAACCTTTTCATAGACATATTTGTTATGTACAAGTTGAAACCTTTTCATAGACATAATTGTTATGTACAAGTTGAAACCTTTTATAGACATATTTGCTACGTACAAGTTGAAACAATTTCTTATGTTGAAAACCAGATGGCATGCACTTTTTGTGTTAAATGTTTCAGTTTTTTGTTAAGTTTTGGAAACTTAAGACTAATTTGCAATATACTGGGATAATTAATAGATTGTACTGATACAAGGTGCAACTTACAAACACGTTCCATAGCTCACATCCAACTTTTTTTCATTATCCCTTTTGATGATACCATTTAATTGCAACAAAACTGCTGATGTTCGTTATTATGCTACAGCTAATCAATATCCAACAGATTAACAATAGACTTGAAGTAAAGACATTTAAAAGCTTGTAACATATCTATGTGATGCCTTCAATGCAGTTTGTATAACTCCTTGTATATGTTACAAGGAGTTAACAGTTAAATTAAACAAGTTAATGATTTTGCATTTGCTTTATTAGGGACTTTTTTTTATTTGAGTTACACATCTATTGCTCAAAAGCTGCCAACCAAAGGACAACGTCTGATTATACGAGACCCCCAGTTATTAAGATTTTGTCAATCTGCACAGGAGAAACTCCTTTGGTAGATGATCAACGATAAATAAAGCCACAAATTGAAAGCTCCTATTGCAATAAAATGTATACAGTTATGGAGGCAATGTAAAACATGTTTAATATATACAAGTGAGCATGCTGTGGAAACTATTTATATTTCTTTTCATGTAAAAGTAACAATCATTGCAGGACTTACTTTTTATTTGAAATTTGTTCCTTGTTAAAATAAAGAATTAGATAAAAATATGTTCCTTTGTTCTTTGAAGTATTAAGTACCAATATCAATGAATAACAGTTCATTTATTTGTAATGGCCAGGATAAGCTGTATGATGGTGCATAATTTCACCTCAATGAATTTTAAATTATTTGAAAGAGGTTAGACATATCATACAAACATCTTTTTAACATAACTTTAAGTGTAAAAATATAATTTAAAAATCAGTTTACTGCAGCATGACATAAGATTGTTCATTGTCATTTTCAAAGATTGCATCCTTTGTAAACTTGTCCACACATTGAAGAACCCAGCTCTGTAATGATCCACTGACTGTAAACATATCCTCACATTAAAGAACAGCTCTGTAATGATCCACTGACTGTAAACATGTCCTCACATTGAAGAACCCAGCTCGGTAACGATCCACTGACTGTAAACATGTCCTCACATTGAAGAACCCAGCTCTGTAATGATCCACTGACTGTAAACATGTCCTCACATTGAAGAACCCAGCTCTGTAATGATCCACTGACTGTAAACATGTCCACACATTGAAGAACCCAGCTCTGTAATGATCCACTGACTGTAAACATGTCCACACATTGAAGAACCCAGCTCTGTAATGATCTACTGACTGTAAACATGTCCTCACATTGAAGAACCCAGCTCGGTAAGAATCCACTGACTGTAAACATGTCCACACATTGAAGAACCCAGCTTTGTAACGATCCACTGACTGTAAACATGTCCTCACATTGAAGAACCCAGCTCTGTAACAAATCACTGACTGTAGACATGTCCACACATTGAAGAATCCAGCTCTGTAACGATCCACTGACTGTAAACATGTCCTCACATTGAAGAGCCCAGCTCTGTAATGATGCACTGACTGTAAACATGTCCACACATTGAAGAACCCAGCTCTGTAATGATCCACTGACTGTAAACATGTCCACACATTGAAGAACCCAGCTCTGTAATGATCCACTGACTATAAACATGTCCTCACATTGAAGAACCCAGCTCTGTAACGATCCACTGACTGTAAACATGTCCTCACATTGAAGAACCCAGCTCTGTAACGAATCACTGACTGTAAACATGTCCACACATTGAAGAACCCAGCTCTGTAATGATCCACTGACTGTAAACATGTCCACACATTGAAGAACCCAGCTCTGTAATGATCAACTGAAAGTAAACATGTCCTCACATTGAAGAACCCAGCTCTGTAATGATCCACTGACTGTAAACATGTCCTCACATTGAAGAATCCAGCTCTGTAACAAATCACTGACTGTAGACATGACCACACATTGAAGAACCCAGCTCTGTAACGATCCACTGACTGTAAACATGTCCTCACATTGAAGATCCCAGCTCTGTAACGAATCACTGACTGTAAACATGTCCACACATTGAAGAACCCAGCTCTGTAATGATCCACTGACTATAAACATGTCCACACATTGAAGAACCCAGCTCTGTAATGATCCACTGACTGTAAACATGTCCACACATTGAAGAACCCAGCTCTGTAATGATCAACTGAAAGTAAACATGTCCTCACATTGAAGAACCCAGCTCTGTAATGATCCACTGACTGTAAACATGTCCTCACATTGAAGAATCCAGCTCTGTAACAAATCACTGACTGTAGACATGACCACACATTGAAGAACCCAGCTCTGTAACGATCCACTGACTGTAAACATGTCCTCACATTGAAGATCCCAGCTCTGTAACGAATCACTGACTGTAAACATGTCCACACATTGAAGAACCCAGCTCTGTAATGATCCACTGACTATAAACATGTCCACACATTGAAGAACCCAGCTCTGTAATGATCCACTGACTGTAAGCATGTCCTCACATTGAAGAACCAAGCTCTGTAATGATCCTCTGACTGTAAACATGTCCACACATTGAAGAACCCAGCTCTGTCATGATCCACTGACTGTAAACATGTCCTCACATTGAAGAACCCAGCTCTGTAATGATCCACTGACTGTAAACATGTCCTCACATTGAAGAATCCAGCTCTGTAATGATCCACTGACTGTAAACATGTCCTCACATTGAAGAACCCAGCTCTGTAATGATCCACTGACTGTAAACATGTCCACACATTGAATAACCCAGCTCTGTAATGATCCACTGACTGTAAACATGTCCTCACATTGAAGAACCTAGCTCTGTCATGATCCACTGACTGTAAACATGTCCACACATTGAAGAACCCAGCTCTGTAATGATCCACTGACTGTAAACATGTCCACACATTGAAGAACTCAGCTCGGTAAGAATCCACTGACTGTAAACATGTCCACACATTGAAGAACCCAGCTCTGTAATGATCTACTGACTGTAAACATGTCCTCACATTGAAGAACCCAGCTCGGTAAGAATCCACTGACTGTAAACATGTCCTCACATTGAAGAACCCAGCTTTGTAACGATCCACTGACTGTAAACATGTCCACACATTGAAGAACCCAGCTCTGTAACTCCACTGACTGTAACATGTCCCACATTGAAGAATCCAGCTCTGTAACGATCCACTGACTGTAAACATGTCCACACATTGAAGAACCCAGCTCTGTAATGATGCACTGACTGTAAACATGTCCACATTGAAAACCCAGCTCTGTAATGATCCACTGACTGTAAACATGTCCACATTGAAGAACCCAGCTCTGTAATGATCCACTGACTGTAAACATGTCACATTGAAGAACCCAGCTCTGTAATGATCCACTGACTGTAAACATGTCCTCACATTGAAGAACCCAGCTCTGTAACGATCCACTGACTGTAAACATGTCCACATTGAAGAACCCAGCTCTGTAATGATCACTGACTGTAAACATGTCCTCACATTGAAGAACCCAGCTCTGTAACTGATCCACTGACTGTAAACATGTCCTCACATTGAAGAACCCAGCTCTGTAAACGATCACTGACTGTAAACATGTCCACACATTGAAGAACCCAGCTTCTGTATGATCCACTGACTGTAAACATGTCCACCACATTGAAGAAACCCAGCTCTGTAATGATCAACTGAAAGTAAACATGTCCTCACATTGAAGAACCCAGCTCTGTAAATGATCCCACTGACTGTAAACATGTCCCTCACATTGAAGAATCCAGCTCTGTAAACAAATCACTGACTGTAGGACATGGACCACACATGAAGAACCCAGCTCTGACATCCACTGACTGTGAACATTCCTCACATTGAAGATCCCAGCTCTGTAACGAATC